>CM062820.1:1053009769-1054209769 GCA_031772625.1 Pinus tabuliformis | reverse complement strand
TGCCCATTACTCTTTGAAATGTAGCACCAACATTGATAAGCCTGAATGGCATGCACTTAAAGGTAAATGTTCCGCATTTGGTCTTGGAGTTGGTTTTGAGATGGTCTGTTTCTACCACTAGCACTTCATTGTAACCAGAAAAACCATCTAGAAGTGAACAAATCTCAGACCCAGATATTGTTTAGAGGATCTGTTCCATGAATGGCACTGGGTAATTGTCTTTATCTGATGCCTGATTGAGATTTTGAAAGTTGACACATAACCTTATCTCACCAGACTTGTTTCTAATAGGGACTAAATTTGAAACCCAAGTAGAATATCTAACCTTGAAAATGATCTGAGCATCTAGCTTCCTCACCTCCTTTAGGATTAGGCATTCCAGTGTTGGATGAAATTTCCTTAGCTTCTGTTGAAAGGTTTCACCCCTTCTTTAATGGGAATGACATGTTGGATAATACAAGTATCATATGTCTTCAAATCATCATAAGTCCATGCAAACACATCTCGATACTATTTGAACAAGCGGATAGATTCTTGTCGTTCTTGTGGAGGAAAACATGTACCGAGGTTTACATATTTTGAATCATCTTAAGTTCCCAAATTGACTTTTTCGAATGACAAGTTTGAGCTCTAAGTCTTAGTGTTAATCGGTCCTCTGAACCGGCTTTTTAGGTCATATAATTTTTCTAGGGACACTACACCTTTAAGCATAGTATTTCCTTTCATTTAATGAGATGCTTCCTGCAAATCCTTGTTGTGCTCATCATCCTCAATGGAAACATCTTTAAACATGTCTTCATTAGCCATAAATGCAGTATTTGTTGGTCATCATTGAACACATGAAAATTAGTGATGTTATCTAGTACACATGGTTTATATATAATCTCTGTATAAAAGCCACATTTCAAAGGTGAAATTCTAGTGGTTGCATTAGCTAATGTATCTATTGTTGTATTTCTAAGTCTAGGAACATAAATAATATTAAAAGCTTTAAAATAAGTAATCAATCGCCATACCTCATGTTGGTAGTTTTTAAGATTTGGTGAAACACAATGGATAATGTTTTGTACCTGTCGAGTAACCACTTCTGAGTCACCAATTACCTTGAGCAACTCTACCTTTAGGTTGATGGCTTTCTTTAGTCCAAGCATGAGTGCTTCATATTCGGTAGTATTATTTGTGCACTTAAACTCCAAATGACATGATAGGATGTACTTTTTATTATGTGGGTCTATGAGTATGCAACCAACTCCAAAGCCATCCTATGTTTTTGAACCATCAAAGTACAAAGTCCAAATATTATCAGCTACTAAATTGGTTCTTATATTATTATTACTATTATGTACATCTATGTTACATGATTCATTAGCACCATTTGGAGTACAAGGAAGGAGCTCCAACTGTGTATCAGGTGGGACAGGTGATGGTTGTGCTTGATAACACCCATGATCAATTTCCAAAAAATAATTTCCAAAGATAAGATCTACAAAGGAAACAGACTCATTATGACCCTCAAGTGGTGTCACAATATATTTCATGTATGGTTCACTTTCCACTCAAATATGGTTTTTTCTACCCTTATATGGAAGCCATAAGTGTGACCAATCTGTAGAAAAATACCCTTGTAATTTACTAGACCAGTCTCGACTCAGGAGTATGCCATAGGCTTCAGGGATGTCCACAATTACAATGTTTATACATTGGTGTACCTGGTGATCAGATGATAATTGGATAATAACATTCTTAAGTTCACCAATAGTTTGGACAAGGGATTTGTCCAGCTAAATGATTTTTGCATCAGTTTTATCCCATTTAGCATTAATTTTCTTAGCCATAGATAATGGCATTACATTCACAAATGCACCCGAATCGACCAAACAATTATGGACATTGTAATTAAAGATTTAGAAAGTTAGAAAAAATGGGTGGCAAAGATTGTTAGCATCTAAATTTACAACATTAATTCCATATAGATAGTTCAAGAAGACTTACTAGACTCTTTTGAGAAGTAGAAGCTTTGTCACATGATGAATTCTTTGAGAAGGCTTGGACAAGTTGTTCATGTTGGTCTGCTATCTTTGAGAGCTCAAAGATGGAAATATTGGCACAAGCTCTCTTCAAGTCTTTGACTATATTATAATCAATAATTTCATTCTTAGTAGACATCATTGAAGTGTCTAGAGGTGTAGATTTATTATAAACTTCCCGAGTGATAAGCTTTTTTTTTTGCTAGTGGAAGTATCCTTAGAAGTAGCAGCATTTCCAAACTTATTTTTTGCATTTTAAGAAAGATTATTTGGCGTGCGAGCCTTCTTAACAATTTCTTCTTTAACTCTTGTCTCGCCACTTCTGGCTTAGGAACAAACCCTTTTCTCCTCAAATTATAATGACCAATTTTATTTTCAAGATAGGCTTCACTTTGAGGTGGTGTTTCATCACTCTTCTTATCAGTACTGAGAATAAAATCAAAATTGTTAATTGCATGTCCAATACTTGTACTATCCTCAGCCGTTACAGGTTCATTTATTTCTTTTGTTTGCTCAGACTACTCATCTACTAGTAAAGTATCAACAATATGTGTTGCCAAAGCAATCAAGTTGTGGTTCCACTATGGGCACGTTTTCTCTAAATGCCATTCATGATGGAAGGAATAGTAGTAATCCATGCCTATACTTTCAATATTCAACACAACATTAGAACTCTAGACAAACTTATCTAGTTGATTGTTGTTGTTATTATTCCTTTTGAAAGGGAAAGACTTGGGGGGCTTGCTACTGGTAGATGTCTCACTTGACTTTCTCTTTAATTCTGAGACTTCATTAGTGAGTGCCTTTAAATATCTAGTCAAGCTTTCAATATCAACAAAATCCTTTTCTTTAGCCTTACTTGAAGAAGGCTGAGACTTCTTGCCAGTTTCCTTAGAGTCTTTAGATTCATCATCATCTGTAATAGCTCCAATGGCACGCAAGTATTTCTCTATGGTGATTGCGTCTGCAAATTTTAAATCCAATGTCTCCTTTACAACTCTTTTAACAAAAGAGGAAATATTTCTTGGCAAGGAAGTTGTATAATAATATATAGTGATAGAATCGTGAGGTTGCGTGTTTGGGGGGGAACTTTTTCAATATGTGGTTGAACCTTTGATTGAAATATTTGACTTTCTCCTTCTTCCCCATCTTGATATTTCTGAGCTCTTTTAACAACATGGAGGGAGTCTTGTCATCAACAAATTTATCCAAAAACAATTTCTTAATCTCCCTCCAACAATGGATTGGATTAATAGGTAGACTATGGTACCATGTTGTTTCTCTACCTTCTAATGTGAAAGGAAAAAGACTACAAGCAACATCATCATACCGTACCTCAAGCATTTGTATATGCATGTAGAAATCATCGATATGATCTTTTTCCTTTGTCCTTTTGTCATGATCAAACTTAGATAACAACTTATCTGGATTTCTAGGTATCATGTGAAGGTTATCCAGAAGAGCAAGTCGCCCTTGGCCATTCAATCCAAGTCTTGATCGACCATGTACTCGTCTCTTTTCTCCTCCTTTTTTGAGTCTAATGAGCCTTCTCCTTCACCGTTTAAACTGCCGTTAAACTCCAAATTGACTATGAGTTGTTCTCCATAAAAAATAACAATATCTTCCTTGTATTCTTCATGAATCGGTGGAAGCAGAACTTGTTGAGCTGTGTCTTATGAAGACTCTACTAATTTCTCAAGAGTGGTAAAGACCAAATCTTCCACCGATGCAAACAATAAGCTAGTATAAGTTGTTTCTTTCTTCTTGGATGATGGGGAATATTATGAGTAACGGGGAGTAAATTGATAGATTTCACAAACTTATGGGTAATAGGTCAAATTTCCCAGAGTTGTTCGTAGGTAACTTCAAAAGCCAACTTCGGAACAGGATGAGAAGACCCTCTTACCTCGAGAATTAGAGTTGGGATAGTGCTCGGGATATTACTGCCTTGTCCAGAAACTAAATGATTGGGATGTGAAGAGTTATCAGCCATAAAAAACTAGCTACCCTCCTTCTAGTGCTAGAATGTTGACGGTGTTGGAAACCACCAACATATAGGAAATCTCCTTGATATGAGGTCCCAATTAAGCCTCACATCATTCGATGTAGGATTCCCATCTAGAAATATGACCTGACTGTCATTTACTTATGGATTTTCCTTTGGATTAAGAAACTAGCATGAGAGAGAAGTACACATGTGATTTTGAATGAGCAAGAGAGTGTGCCTTGTGAATGTTCAATTGTAAATGTATCAAGGTTCTTCAACTATAGAGGAGAGAAAGTGAGCATCTAAAAGAGAAGTAATAGTACTAATCTAGTGGAGATACATGCACATAAATAAGAAAGAATCATTAGACATCAAGCGAAATAGTTCACATAGATGCTACAATCGTTAAATCACCACAACACATTTCCAACAAGTTTAGCACCAAAGTCACCGAAATAGTTCAATTACTTCAATACATGTGAAAGCCAACATAAACCACAAACATTAGAAGAATAGTATTAAAGCATCCATGATTTATGCATGAAAATGTGTTGGCCAAATGGATTCAAGTATTAAGCAAAAGTTCCAAGACACATGAGTACAATGAACATCACTAGCTCCAATAATGGAGCGTTAGAGCCACTCCTTGCTCCCCAAAAGTAATATCTCTATCTCTCTAATGCCTTTTGGGAGAATCCAAGGTTAAAAGTCCTTTGTTTCAGTAATGAGGCCCCTTTTATAACTTGAGGCGTGACTTTTCAAATCCTCATGACTCTTGACTTTCCAACTTCTAATGAACTTGGACTTCTATAACCCTTGAACTTCCAAATGACTTTTGGAATTACATATGACTCTTGGAATTACATGTCTTTTGGGCTTCTATACATGGATATTTTTTCCATCTATGACTCTTGGACTTCTAACTATTTTTCTTTACAATACTTACATGATTACATCATAGTTTCCACATCATCATGTGACAAGTCACTATCATTAATGACTAACAGTCATAGTGAATGATGACATGGACTTCGACCCTCCTTGTCTTCATCAGGAATTTGTTCTGATGATGAGTCTTGTTGTAGACTCAAAAAGTCGACACAAAAATGGCTACTGTGGAATTGATTCCAAACTCTAATACTCAAGGTGATAAGGTTACCACTTGTGTCTTCGATCTTGCATGTAACTCCCATGTTGTTGATGTCTTCACCCTCCAAAGGGTCTTTGATCCCATGAAGTCTTTAGGTTGGTTCGATCATCAAGATTTCAATGTGTTATTCATTCTTGATTGCTTCCATTAACTACCCTCTTTGGCCAGTCATCTTCAAGAATCCTTGCCATGTTGTTCTTGAAATACATACAACTGCAATCACTCATGGTAAGCAAACATCATCCTAAAAAATATCCTATTCTAGCATGTTTCATGTTGATTTTTTGTTCATGACTTAAAGTGTGCTTGGAGAGGACAAGGAAACTTTTGGGTTCTAGGGAACATTTTGAAAGGCTAAAGGTATGGAAATCATGATCTCAACCAAAGAGAAAGAGCTCAAGGGAGGATGTAGGACATAAGTCCAAAGAATGATGGATGAGCATTCGAGCTTCCCAAGTGTGTTGTGCACTAAAGGGAGACAAGGAGGGAACAAGGTGCACTGTCAAAGGATAAAGAGAAGAGGCTTTGGGTCTTCGTGGTGCGCTAATGTGCTCAAGAGGCCAAAGAGGTGGAGGACGCATCGCTGAAGGTTGAAGTTTTAGGCTTCAGGGCTTCGGGATGCGTTCATGCACTCAAAAGGGTCAGGGAAAGCGCAATTCATAACAAGGAAGGGGAATGAGGCTTAGGAGTGTGCTATGCATTCTTGGAGGGAACAAGGTGAACTTATAAACAATGAAGGATTCCTTATCAAGGCTTAAGAGTGCTCTTTTGCACTCCTATCCTTAATGGGTTAACTTGTGCAATCAAATATGTCTAAGTCTGGTGGATAGTACATGGGGCGAACACAATGAGTCTAGACATGAAATCAAGTGAGGAAGATACCAACTCACCAATAATACTTATACATACTTGAAAAATAATAAATACACATCAAAACGACAGTTTGCAAACACTCCCCAAGTACAATAAATAAAGTGTGTGTGACTGTGAAGTGTTACAACCATGAAGTGCACTAAAGATGTTCTAAAAAATGTGACGACACTTTAGAATGATCAAGAACACTTGAAACATGTAGAATGACTTGAAATGACACTTAACGACCAAAGATACACTTGATGTGACAATTCGATAGGCTTCAAAATTTGAATGTAGTGAAATTTTGGAGGGTGTTGTAGCAGCGAAAACACCTTTTTACAAGAGCCCACAACATTTTAGTAACAGTTGGATCATATCATTTTGTAGGCACAGTCAGATTCTGAAGGACACTTACAGAATTAGTAGCATTTAGTTACTCATGAGCGTAGAACATTTGGGTGCATAAAGTTACTCAGTAGACAAAGCAAAGCTAGTCAAAGTTAGAGACTCAGTAGACAGTTGCAGAGCCAGTTGTTGGGATATGGTTCTCAGTTGCAGTAACAACAACATCATGAGATCAATTTCAGTAACAAAAACATCATGAGATCAATTTTAGTAAGAACAACATTAGGAGATCAGTTGCAGTGCAGAGAAAATTTGGCAACAATGCAGGGAAGCACCATTCAGATGTCAACAATAGTGCAGATGTAGGGTGGTTCAACTACAAGGTTATCAGATTAATCAAAGTATGTGTAGTGGCTTGATGGAATGTAACAGATTGTTATAGATGTTAGACATCAACAACATGAGGGAATTTTTATGGGAGAAGACAAAACACCTTCCTCGCCAAGAGGGAGTGTTAGTTTTTGTAGCATCAAACAAGTGTTCTAGTCTCTATTTGTGTCAGTGAGACTAAGAACACTAGATCTTCAAAACCTAGAAAAGGTTTCACAATATAAGCTTGAAAAACACCTTAATTAAATTAATTAACCATCATTTAAATTTTTCCTAAGTCTAACTTAGGAAAATTAGTTAATTAATAGGAATTTATTAAGGAAATGTGAGAAAGCTCTAGAAACTCACATGGATTGAGTTTTAGATGATCTTAGTTATTGATGGAGATATAATCATGGTCGTTGGTGAGCCAACGAGAGATTATAAGAGAAGCTAAATGGGAATGTGTTATTGGGAAATCTAATGTCCACTCGGAGCTGCTAGTCCCACTAAAACTGGTAGCTATCTTAGAAACAAACAAACTAAAACTACTTTTGTTTTCCTTTATGAAAAGTATATAAGAGGGGAACAAAGGAGACCAACCTCAGTCTTGCGCTTGGTTCCTTGCTTGATTCCTCTCCCTTCTGACAGATCTTTGCCACTCGCTTCCTCGTCTACCCAGCTTCAAAGAGAACCTGTGGAATCAAAGCAACATAACGCTATCCAAGAACAGAGATCTACAATCATAAACAATATAGGACTAGATATATATTGACCACACAAATGCATATATCATCAATCATACAAGAATGTGGAGGAAAAATATCAAGAATAGCAAAGAGGATTACAACCAATTGTTTTGACCCAGCGTCATCCTCTCAGCAAGAAAGCCTTCTTCACCTCATGAAGAGCTTAGATCACCCAACACTATGATGTTGCACCAAGAAACCAGCAGCACTTCCTTACAAGATACAAAATTCCAACCTCCAGATCTCTAGGATGAGGGGTCCATATATAGATGATTACAGGGAAGTGAGTCAGCTTCTGAGATTTGATTAGTGTCCTCTCTCTAATAGTTCTTGATTCCACTTGGAGATTGATGATCTCTTACTCATCCCTGGGCGAATTCAGAGAGGCAAGTGTCATAGGAGAAGTTTCTGGAAGATTCCATGTCGAACCACCTTGCAAACTGTCTCTGCCATTTGTCTACTCTCGCTCATCGCACCCTGCAGAAGGGTTATCCAATATGCATTGCACCCTTTACTCTGGGCAAGTGGGATGCATCGCACCTTCTGCACTGGGCAATCTGTATGGTCCAGTTTTAACCAGTTCTGAGCAGTTTTCTATGGAGAACTTCTGGGAGATGATGTAATCAGCTGACCTTGTTCCTTTACGGTGTGAAGCAACACTTTTAGGGACTTAGGAGCCCTTGGTTTACAGACATATATGATTGGGGTTGCAGTGCCCAAAAATGTCTATAACAGTTGCCCCCTAAAGCATGAGGTCGTTAATCTTTTGATGTCGCGTGAAATGCTTTATCATGAGGATCCGAAGTTTTTTCGAGCTGGAAAGCGACCTGTAATAAGATACAATACAATACATTATCTTCATAATATTTTCATGATCTATCTGAGGCGGGCATTCCCATGCTCAGCTTTATAAATTCATTTTCATGTACATAGGACAGACAATCATCTGTGTGCAAATTGATGATTCTAGTAGAGCCATCATCCCTTAGTTTGGATGATTATCTGTGCAGCAATGATGTACATTTGATGTCTTTATTTTCCTGAATATATATCACAGCCCGAATGGATGAAACTAGATCCGGGGTCTTCAATCTCGTTCGATCTTCACTCAAAGTACAAGTCGATCCATGTGAAAGATGTTCTGGAGTCGAACATGGAAAGACATCGCCTGATTACCAACCAGTGATGTAAGCTATTAACAGGCGCGAGAAGAATCACCGATAATGATGATGACCCTCAAGGTACGACAGTACAATTCACGTGGTGTGAAAAAGGGACTTGGTGTCGAACACCACGCAAAATCTTTCAGTCGAAGGCCATTGATGTAAACCTGTCGCCAGAAGTGAGAAACTTGCCATTGAGGCATGCAAGCTTCAAAGTACTGAAAGGGTTGTTCCTAGATCGACTTCCTGGATAATGAGCTGATGTCGACAAGAAGTGATCCGTCGTAGGAGGGCCTTAATGAATCCCACATCCACGACATGGAACGGAGCAAATGATTTTAATGGAGGTGAAAACGATATTTTAATGGCGGACCAAGATATTCTCTTCTTTGGTATACCTTCTACTGTCCATACTGCTGACCATACTCCCCCTGAGTACATGCTGAAGTTTCTGATTTGGCTCCCCCTTTGTATATGCCAAGTTGTATCAATCCATCCATGCTCCCCCTGAGCAGATGTAGGTTCTAAGACCAGCGATTCAAATCTGTACCATAAGCATCAGCCTGCAATACTATTCCTTTGATCAAACAACAAGATGTATCATTCAGTTTCATCAGCAACTTCTAACCATAATGCCAACAATGAATTATTTGAAGTATATGCTCCCCCTGAATGTGAGCCAACCATGACTGAACCATCTCCTGAGTCTGTTCTGCTCCCCCTGAGCCTGAGCCAACCATGACTGAACCTGGGTCTGTTCTGCTGCCCTTTCTTCATATACGCGACTTTTCAGCCTGTAACTCGCGTATATACGCGACTTGTCTTCATTATATCAGCGTATGCAAGATGGAATACTGAATTTCATCACTTTTAGATTCCCCTGTGTCTGTTATGTCAGCTGTCTGAATTATGCCACACCTTTCTGTCTCTGTCTTCTTCAGTTCCTGGAACTGTGATGATGTATGGTCCTCTTGTTTTGAATTTTGAAATCTGCTCCTGCATTCCCTTGCTTTATGCCCATAGTTGTTGCATGTATAACACCTTACATTTTTCATGTTCCTTCTATCACAATCAATTGCTTTGTGTCCATATGCATTGCAGGCAAAGCAATATCCTCTGAAATACCTGGGATGCGATGATCTTTCTTGCACCATTCTACTTCTACATCTGGCTGCAACATGTCCAAGATTATGACATACATAACATTCAACATTATTCAGTGGAGGAAATAATCGTCTATCACGTCCATAGTTAGGAGTAAAGAATCTTCCTTGAGGAATTTCTTTCCTTGGTTGTTCCATGTTGGGCATTTCAGATTTCTCATTAGAGTTTCGTGCCTCACCTTGTGAACTAGATTCACCTTCAACATATTCATGAAAACCAAGACCAGTTTTGATAGCAGGAGACCTTTGACTATTAAGAATATCATCCAAGACTTTAGTACTATCTTGAAATCGTAAAAGCTTATCCTTTACTTCTATTTTACCTTTCAAGATATTTACCTCAACTTGATGTTGTTCTTCCTTTTTCAGATGTTGATTCCTTAGGTCTTCTTCAGCTTTTCTTCCTTCTTCCACTTGTCGCTTTAGTTTGGTCACTTCATGTTCTTGATCTTCAAGATCTTCTCTGTTCTGTTCTCTTGATTTTTTAAGATCTTCTTTTAGAGAGAGGATCTTTGATTCAAGTCTCTGAATAGTTGTACCCTGATCCTTTACTATATCCTGCAATTGCTCCCTTACCCTGATTTCTGTCTCCAATTGTTCTTTTAATTTGGCAACTTCTTCAGTTTCTGCATTCTTCTCCTCATGTGCCATGAGACTTTTAATATCTTCGCTATTATTGGATGAAGCATTCTTCTTCTTATGTGCCATGAGACTTCTAATATCTTCACTATCATTGAATGAACTTTTAATATGGGTATAATAGCTTCTACCATCTTCTTCATATATCTTTCCTTTGTTATGAGGACATCTAGCAGCATAGTGACCAACTCTACCACATAGAAAACATTTGAAAGGTAGCTTACCTTTGAACCGTCCAGTTCCCCGTTCAAGATTCTTGACAAAATTTACCTCATCTTCTTCTTCTGACACTTCGAATGCGGCCTCTGGTGGTACCTCTTGTCGCATTTCAAAAGCAGTTAAGATCCCGTGAAGCTGTGACATGGTGATTTTCTGCACATTCTCCTTTTCTTCTATGGCAGATACTTTAGAATCAAATTTAGTAGACAGAGATCTCAAAACCTTTTCAACTAAGACAACTTCCTCAAATTCTTCACCCAGATCCCTCATACAATTCACAATCTCATCCATACGCAGGAAATAATTAGCTACGCTTTCATTACTACGCATCTTAAGAGTTTCATACCGGATTCTGAGAGTTTGAAGCTTTGCTCTTTTTACCTGATCATCTCCTTCGTAGCTTGTAACGATTTTGTCCCATATTTCCTTAGCTGATTTGAAATGCATGATCTTCATAAATTCTGATTGAGTCAAACTACTCAATAGGACAGTAACCGCTTTGGCATTGAGCTCATATTGCTTTTTCTCTGCTGGATCTATAGGAGTTGCTGATGGGAATTTGTATCCTCCTTCTACGATTCCCCAAACTTCTGCTCCAAGTGATTGTAGATATGCAGTGGTTCTTATCTTCCAGTGAGTAAAATTGTTACCGTCAAATACTGGTGGCCTGATGTGTGCCTCTCTTTCTGGATTAGCCATTCTGATGGATCTTTTCCTTCAAGCGATCAAGCTTCCTTTGAAGGACCTGCTCTGATACCAATTGTTGGAAATAATACTGAGAGGGGGGGGGTGAATCAGTATTAACAGATCAGTAAAAACTTTCCAATTTCATACTCAGAAAGATATACACTACTTCAATTAAGTGAACCCGCGTGTACACGCTACTGTGTCTAATGAAACTCGCGTATATCCAGAGATCTTATAATTCAGTTAGCTTAATCTTCAGTAAATGCATCAGAACATTATTAAGCATATTAACAGTAAACAGGGGCAGAATAACAGAACAGAACATCACACAAGAGCCACACACATGAACACCATGATATAAGGTGGAAACCCAATGTGGGTGAAAACCACCTGCTGCAATTCGTCTCTTTCTCTTTAATAAGAAAACTTATTTTACAATGTACTGGTGCAGTCCTTTACCAGTACGCAGGCTACAACCTGCAGAGGGCTACAACCCTCTCTCGTTTTCCAACTACTTCTGGAAGGGAGCTACAACCCCCTCAGCTCTTGTACTAGCCGATCCATTTACTAGTACGTAGGTGCTGACCCTACAACCTTCTTTCCTTCAGGGACCACGTTTCATCAATTTTCAGACTGGATCCAAGAGTACAAAACAAACATTACCGCAATACAATCATCAACTTATACTTGCATCATAATTCATTAAACAACCCAATACTGAATCACTGAAACCCTGTCATCAAGAACACATAACCCAAACCAGAGCCCAGAACTCTGCAACAACCACCAGAATCAGCAGCAACCTGAAATATCAAATCTTATTATGCATACGCTACTTCACTGTACCAAAACCGCGTGTATACGCGCTTTCACCAAAGGCAACCCGCGTGCAGATCTAGAAATAGTTTCTTATGCCTTCGCTGTCAGATCCAACCCTTGCCAAGCGTCCCGAACAGATAAACAGTAATACTAGATCTTCTCACTTCGTCAGACACACATTGCTTGCACCTTTGCCTAATGATCTTCTCCTTATATAGCCTTAGGCCTTGCTCAATACCAAGAGCCAAAACCATAGTAACACAATACCATCAACCTCAAAACGAGGGATCGACACGCCCGTCGAGACACCATGGTCCGAAACCATAGGCACAACTTCCAAGGACTAACCGCCACGGACCAAAGGTACTTTTCCACATACACGCTCTTTTATTGAAGCCAACCTGCGTGTAGACGCGACTTGGGCTTAATGAACCTGCGTGTATGAACTTTCTTGGCCTGCTGTACTAAGATCTGTCTTCTGATTAAGTTTCCATCACCTGTACCAACCTCTGAGCACCTGTACCAACCTCTGAGTGAGTTGCCATCAAGGACAACACTTGAATCATAATGCCAACAATCTCCCCCTTTGGACTTGATGCCAACCACCACACCAAGTCACTCTCCCCCTTTGACATCAAGGGCAAAGGGCGGACCAAGATATTCTCTTCTTTGGTATACCTTCTACTGTCCATACCGCTGACCATACTCCCCCTGAGTACATGCTGAAGTTTCTGATTTGGCTCCCCCTTTGTATATGCCAAGTTGTATCAATCCATCCATGCTCCCCCTGAGCAGATGTAGGTTCTAAGACCAGCCATTCAGATCTGTACCATAAGCATCAGCCTGCAATACTATTCCTTTGATCAAACAACAAGATGTATCATTCAGTTTCATCAGCAACTTCTAACCATAATGCCAACAATGAATTATTTGAAGTATATGCTCCCCCTGAATGTGAGCCAACCATGACTGAACCATCTCCTGAGTCTGTTCTGCTCCCCCTGAGCCTGAGCCAACCATGACTGAACCTAGGTCTGTTCTGCTGCCCTTTCTTCATATACGCGACTTTGCAGCCTGTAACTCACGTATATACGCGACTTGTCTTCATTATATCAGCGTATGCAAGATGGAATACTGAATTTCATCACTTTTAGATTCCCCTGTGTCTGTTATGTCAGCTGTCTGAATTATGCCACACCTTTCTATCTCTGTCTTCTTCAGTTCCTGGAACTGTGATGATGTATGGTCCTCTTGTTTTGAATTTTGAAATCTGCTCCTGCATTCCCTTGCTTTATGCCCATAGTTGTTGCATGTATAACACCTTACATTTTTCATGTTCCTTCTATCACAATCAATTGCTTTGTGTCCATATGCATTGCAGGCAAAGCAATATCCTCTGAAATACCTGGGATGCGATGATCTTTCTTGCACCATTCTACTTCTACATCTGGCTGCAACATGTCCAAGATTATGACATACATAACATTCAACATTATTCAGTGGAGGAAATAATCGTCTATCACGTCCATAGTTAGGAGTAAAGAATCTTCCTTGAGGAATTTCTTTCCTTGGTTGTTCCATGTTGGGCATTTCAGATTTCTCATTAGAGTTTCTTGCCTCACCTTGTGAACTAGATTCACCTTCAACATATTCATGAAAACCAAGACCAGTTTTGATAACAGGAGACCTTTGACTATTAAGAATATCATCCAAGACTTTAGTACTATCTTGAAATCGTAAAAGCTTATCCTTTTCTTCTATTTTACCTTTCAAGATATTTACCTCAACTTGATGTTGTTCTTCCTTTTTCAGATGTTGATTCCTTAGGTCTTCTTCAGCTTTTCTTCCTTCTTCCACTTGTCGCTTTAGTTTGGTCACTTCATGTTCTTGATCTTCAAGATCTTCTCTGTTCTGTTCTCTTGATTTTTTAAGATCTTCTTTTAGAGAGAGGATCGTTGATTCAAGTCTCTGAATAGTTGTACCCTGATCCTTTACTATATCCTGCAATTGCTCCCTTACCCTGATTTCTGTCTCCAATTGTTCTTTTAATTTGGCAACTTCTTCAGTTTCTGCATTCTTCTCCTCATGTGCCATGAGACTTTTAATATCTTCGCTATTATTGGATGAAGCATTCTTCTTCTTATGTGCCATGAGACTTCTAATATCTTCACTATCATTGAATGAACTTTTAATATGGGTATAATAGCTTCTACCATCTTCTTCATATATCTTTCCTTTGTTATGAGGACATCTAGCAGCATAGTGACCAACTCTACCACATAGAAAACATTTGAAAGGTAGCTTACCTTTGAACCGTCCAGTTCCCCGTTCAAGATTCTTGACAAAATTTACCTCATCTTCTTCTTCTGACACTTCGAATGCGGCCTCTGGTGGTACCTCTTGTCGCATTTCAAAAGCAGTTAAGATCCCGTGAAGCTGTGACATGGTGATTTTCTGCGCATTCTCCTTTTCTTCTATGGCAGATACTTTAGAATCAAATTTAGTAGACAGAGATCTCAAAACCTTTTCAACTAAGACGACTTCCTCAAATTCTTCACCCAGATCCCTCATACAATTCACAATCTCATCCATACGCAGGAAATAATTAGCTACACTTTCATTACTACGCATCTTAAGAGTTTCATACCAGATTCTGAGAGTTTGAAGCTTTGCTCTTTTTACCTGATCATCTCCTTCGTAGCTTGTAACGATTTTGTCCCATATTTCCTTAGATGATTTGAAATGCATGATCTTCATAAATTCTAATTGAGTCAAACTACTCAATAGGACAGTAACCGCTTTAGCATTGAGCTCATATTGCTTTTTCTCTGCTGGATCTATAGGAGTTGCTGATGGGAATTTGTATCCTCCTTCTATGATTCCCCAAACTTCTGCTCCAAGTGATTGTAGATATGCAGTGGTTCTTATCTTCCAGTGAGTAAAATTGTTACCGTCAAAGACTGGTGGCCTGATGTGTGCCTCTCTTTCTGGATTAGCCATTCTGATGGATCTTTTCCTTCAAGCGATCAAGCTTCCTTTGAAGGACCTGCTCTGATACCAATTGTTGGAAATAATACTGAGAGGGGGGGGGGTGAATCAGTATTAACAGATCAGTAAAAACTTTCCAATTTCATACTCAGAAACATATACGCTACTTCAATTAAGTGAACCCGCGTGTACACGCTACTGTGTCTAATGAAACTCGCGTATATCCAGAGATCTTATAATTCAGTTAGCTTAATCTTCAGTAAATGCATCAGAACATTATTAAGCATATTAACAGTAAACAGGTGCAGAATAACAGAACAGAACATCACACAAGAGCCACACACATGAACACCATGATATAAGGTGGAAACCCAATGTGGGTGAAAACCACCTGCTGCAATTCGTCTCTTTCTCTTTAATAAGAAAACTTCTTTTACAATGTACTGGTGCAGTCCTTTACCAGTACGCAGGCTACAACCTGCAGAGGGCTACAACCCTCTCTCGTTTTCCAACTACTTCTGGAAGGGAGCTACAACCCCCTCAGCTCTTGTACTAGCCGATCCATTTACTAGTACGTAGGTGCTGACCCTACAACCTTCTTTCCTTCAGGGACCACGTTTCATCAATTTTCAGACTGGATCCAAGAGTACAAAACAAACATTACCGCAATACAATCATCAACTTATAATTGCATCATAATTCATTAAACAACCCAATACTGAATCACTGAAACCCTGTCATCAAGAACACATAACCCAAACCAGAGCCCAGAACTCTGCAACAACCACCAGAATCAGCAGCAACCTGAAATATCAAATCTTATTATGCATACGCTACTTCACTGTACCAAAACCGCGTGTATACGCGCTTTCACCAAAGGCAACCCGCGTGCAGATCTAGAAATAGTTTCTTATGCCTTCGCTGTCAGATCCGACCCTTGCCAAGCGTCCCGAACAGATAAACAATAATACCAGATCTTCTCACTTCGTCAGACACACATTGCTTGCACCTTTGCCTAATGATCTTCTCCTTATATAGCCTTAGGCCTTGCTCAATACCAAGAGCCAAAACCATAGTAACACAATACCATCAACCTCAAAACGAGGGATCGACACGCCCGTCGAGACACCATGGTCTGAAACCATAGGCACAACTTCCAAGGACTAACCGCCACGGACCAAAGGTACTTTTCCACATACACGCTCTTTTACTGAAGCCAACCTGCGTGTAGACGCGACTTGGGCTTAATGAACCTGCGTGTATGAACTTTCTTGGCCTGCTGTACTAAGATCTGTCTTCTGATTAAGTTGCCATCACCTGTACCAACCTCTGAGCACCTGTACCAACCTCTGAGTGAGTTGCCATCAAGGACAACACTTGAATCATAATGCCAACAATCTCCCCCTTTGGACTTGATGCCAACCACCACACCAAGTCACTCTCCCCCTTTGACATCAAGGGCAAAGGGCGGACCAAGATATTCTCTTCTTTGGTATACCTTCTACTGTCCATACTGCTGACCATACTCCCCCTGAGTACATGCTGAAGTTTCTGATTTTGCTCCCCCTTTGTATATGCCAAGTTGTATCAATCCATCCATGCTCCCCCTGAGCAGATGTAGGTTCTAAGACCAGCCATTCAGATCTGTACCATAAGCATCAGCCTGCAATACTATTCCTTTGATCAAACAACAAGATGTATCATTCAGTTTCATCAGCAACTTCTAACCATAATGCCAACAATGAATTATTTGAAGTATATGCTCCCCCTGAATGTGAGCCAACCATGACTGAACCATCCCCTGAGTCTGTTATGCTCCCCCTGAGCCTGAGCCAACCATGACTGAACCTAGGTCTGTTCTGCTGCCCTTTCTTCATATACGCGACTTTGCAGCCTGTAACTCGCGTATATACGCGACTTGTCTTCATTATATCAGCGTATGCAAGATGGAATACTGAATTTCATCACTTTTAGATTCCCCTGTGTCTGTTATGTCAGCTGTCTGAATTATGCCACACCTTTCTATCTCTGTCTTCTTCAGTTCCTAGAACTGTGATGATGTATGGTCCTCTTGTTTTGAATTTTGAAATCTGCTCCTGCATTCCCTTGCTTTATGCCCATAGTTGTTGCATGTATAACACCTTACATTTTTCATGTTCCTTCTATCACAATCAATTGCTTTGTGTCCATATGCATTGCAGGCAAAGCAATATCCTCTGAAATACCTGGGATGCGATGATCTTTCTTGCACCATTCTACTTCTACATCTGGCTGCAACATGTCCAAGATTATGACATACATAACATTCAACATTATTCAGTGGAGGAAATAATCGTCTATCACGTCCATAGTTAGGAGTAAAGAATCTTCCTTGAGGAATTTCTTTCCTTGGTTGTTCCATGTTGGGCATTTCAGATTTCTCATTAGAGTTTCTTGCCTCACCTTGTGAACTAGATTCACCTTCAACATATTCATGAAAACCAAGACCAGTTTTGATAGCAGGAGACCTTTGACTATTAAGAATATCATCATGGTCAGACACACATTGCTTGCACCTTTGCCTAATGATCTTCTCCTTATATAGCCTTAGGCCTTACTCAATACCAAGAGCCAAAACCATAGTAACACAATACCATCAACCTCAAAACGAGGGATCGACACGCCCGTCGAGACACCATGGTCCGAAACCATAGGCACAACTTCCAAGGACTAACCGCCACGGACCAAAGGTACTTTTCCACATACACGCTCTTTTACTGAAGCCAACCTGCGTGTACATGCGACTTGGGCTTAATGAACCTGCGTGTATGAACTTTCTTGGCCTGCTGTACTAAGATCTCTCTTCTGATTAAGTTGCCATCACCTGTACCAACCTATGAGCACCTGTACCAACCTCTGAGTGAGTTGCCATCAAGGACAACACTTGAATCATAATGCCAACAGGTCCTTGGACTACCATTACATTCATGTGAACGGTTTTCCTTCTCAATGTTATCGGCACATTGGGAAGGATCCCTAACGGTCGACTGGTTCCTTTGTCAAAGCCTGTTAGATTTCTCATCTCAAGCAGAAGCAATGGCGAACCAAGCACTTTCCAAGCAGTCGAGGAAAGGATACTCACAGAAGCCCCTTCATCTATGATGGTACTAGCCATGACCATTATGTATATTTGTGCAATGATTCAAAATGGTACACTAGCCTGTAAACGGGGTCTGCCTAGTAGATTCCAATCAAAGGAAACAACTAGGTTGCTTGGAGGTGGGACCGAATAGATGGCCGGATATGACTCTGACAAACTTCCTTCCTGCGGTAAAGGAACGGGTAGACTGCCCCCATGTTCATCGAAGTCTGTGTTTACGAAGAGAATTTGAATGGTGTCGTTCTTGTTCTCTCCGGTGACTGTATCATCTGAAGATGGACCTTCTAAAGGCAAGACTAGGTCAACTACCGCCTCGACCTTTTGACTTTCGTCTGGTGTGGATTCAGATGGTTTATCTTCAATGATAGACACTTCGACCGACCACAATGGCATGTCAGTCGGATTTTCAACTAGTGATGGACTTGGCAAGAGTTTCTTATATCCAGGAGGAAGCCGTAACGGTGAAACCGGACGGTCGTCCAAAACTCTTTTAGCCTCGTCTAGGAAGGGACAACGGTGGACGGCGTGATCACCTTCACACAGTTTACAAGGGAATTTACTTTTCCTTTTCTGTCCAGATACTTCGCTTTCACTAGTTGACGGTGTACTTTCAACATGATCATTAGAGGTTGTTGACACCGGATTGTGCAAATGAGGAGACCAGTCCCTTAAGATCCGAGGGATGCAAGGACAATCTCGATGATAGTGGTCTCCTTTGCAAATGACACATGGAGATTTAGGCTTCGACAGTGTAGTGTGTGGATTTTCACTAGATGATGCATGGTTGCCCCTTTTCGCCTTTGGCTCCTTCTTCTTCTTCTCTTTCTTCTCCTTCCCCTTCTTCTCCTTCTTAATTACTTGATTTTTGGCTTTAACAGCTTCATCAAGCAAAGAGGAAGGAGGAGAGGGAGAATCGGACGAAGTAGAAGGCTGGGGGGTAGCTTTGGTATCATCTAGTTGCTGACTTGATTGCTCAGGAATCACGGTGTTCTGAACGACAGAGGTCGAGAAGAGCCATATGGGCAGGACGATTGTCAATCCTGGAAGCAACAATGTGGCCATATGGGGTGCACCAACATCTCCCCAAGAGGATAAAGGACTAGGATTTCCTCCAAGGGGAAATCCTTGGTTGGTGGACTCCATTTTTCTCAACCTAAGACCAACGTAGGAAAGGTGACATTTATTCCAATTAAATTAAATTTTAGATGCTTTGACACAACTTGTTTTTTCAATTTTTAAGAGTCGAGAAGAAACAAAAGATGACTCTAGTCGCCTTCGATTTTTAATGAGCTTGAAGTGACAAGTGCTCAGATGGACCTTTTCCTTTAAGGAGTCTAAAAAGGAATTAAAGGGACTACTCTGGAAATCTAGACAGAGGGATTACCAAACCAATTGCAAAACTGCAGAATACTTTTTACGGTACGGCAGTCAATCTTCCCGAATGTTGTGTTCAGTGCATTGCGATCGATAGGGCGGCAGACACGGCTTCCTATGGATAAAGGATATAGCCTATTGTGGTCTCCCAATATATACTCGACGGTCCGTGGGAGCACAAGTCCATACTGGCACTTGTCGTCTCAAAGTGGAGGAATCACCCAACCAGCAATGAAAACAACAGCTACTAGGCTTTACGACGCCGGAATACTTCTCCAGCCTAGACTTCTAAATGTTGTGTGTTAGGTTCCAAAGCGTTTTTAGATTCATTAAATTTATTTTACAGTTGATCTTGCTTAAGAAATTTTCCTTTCAGGTTCACCGCGTGATGTAGATATACAATTCCTAAAATGCAATCTAAGATGATAAACAACCGTTTAATCTTCTTTTTGCAGTGAAAATCATAGCTACTAAAGAAAGATAGATGATATTCTTTCAACATAGAGCAGAGAGCACACACTACATGCACTGTCCTAAATCAAATCAACAAGCAATCTAAATGCAAATGCACATGCATGTATTTGTTTTCAGCCTTCTTAATGTGTGAATGATAAAAAGAAAGCTAAGCACAAATCTGAATTATTTTTCAAAGCGACATTACTAACAAGTTTATTTTCAAGACAAAATGAAGACAATGACGACACTTTGCGATTTAGAATTGAAAACTTGCTTTCGACACTTGAAAAACTACTAATTCAAATCAAATACAAGAGTAACAGTGTAATCGACTATCAAGAACAATCAGATTCTCTTCTATGACTGAAAACGACACTTGCGACACTTCCAAATCAAGAAACGACAGTTCAATTATGCTACTTCTTTGTAAAAGAGAACTGAAAATGGCGCACAGTACATAAAAAACATTTACAGTTCTTTGCACAATGGAGGCAAAATAATGGAAATGAAGGGGGTTTCCACAGAGGTGTAATGACTACAGACATCAAAACTCTTGAATAGAGCTGAAAAGAGTGAAGAAAAACCAAAGTCTAAATGCAAAATTAACCTTCTCTGACCATCGCACCTGTTACACATGGATTCCAGTATGCATCCCACATACTGCACACGGGAAGTCCAATGCATACTGATATCCTTGAAGAGAGGGTGCGATGGTACAGTGCGAGACTTTTGATCCAGTTCTTGATCACATTTTGCAGCACAGTTCAGGGATTTAGGCCGAGCAAGTGATAATCAGTAAATATAAATCACAGGGGTTGATCTTATGAGGTTACTAGAGCCACCACAAGGGCAATTAGGATGTTTGCAAATCGATCATTCAGTTTATAAACAAAACCTGGAGATAGGTTGAAGCAGCATTGATCTACTTTGCACTTGCATAGCAAATGCAGTTCCAAGGCTAGCTGGCTTGACTTAAGGCTTTGTTTGTAAGTTTATAAAACAAGCAAGTATAGAAAAGCAAACAAGCTATTCGCTCTTCAGCGGAGTCACCATTTTGTTATCAGGAAATTTAGTGTCCACTCGGAGCTGCTAGTCCCACTAAGACTGGTAGCTATCTTAGAAACAAACAAACTAAAACTACTTTCGTTTTCCTTTATGAAAAGTAGATAAGAGGGGAACAAAGGAGACCAACCTCAGTCTTGCGCTTGGTTCCTTACTTGATTCCTCTCCCTTCTGACAGATCTTTGCCACTCGCTTCCTCGTCTACTCAGCTTCAAAGAGCACCTGTGGAATCAAAGCAACATAACACTATCCAAGAACAGAGATCTACAATCATAAACAATATAGGACCAGATATATATTGACCACACAAATGCATATATCATCAATCATACAAGAATGTGGAGGAAAACTTGAATAGCTTTATTAATATCAAGAATAGCAAAGAGGATTACAACCAATTGTTCTGACCCAGCGTCATCCTCTCAGCAAGAAAGCCCTTCTTCACCTCATGAAAATCTTAGATCACCCAACACTATGATGTTGCACCAAGAAACCAGCAGCAGTTCCTTACAAGATAAAAAATTACAGCCTCCGGATCTCTGGGATGAGGGATCCATATATAGATGATTGCAGGGAAGTGAGTCAGCTTCTGAGATTTGATTAGTGTCCTCTATGATAGTTCTTGATTCCACTTGGAGATTGATGATCTCTTACTCATCCCTGGGCGAATTCAGAGAGGCAAGTGTCATAGGAGAAGTTTCTGGAAGATTCCATGTCGAACCACCTTGCAAACTGTCTCTGCCATTTGTCCACTCTCGCTCATCGCACCCTGCAGAAGGGCTATCCAGTTTGCATCGCACTCTTTACTCTGGGCAGGTGCGATGCATCGCACCTTCTGCACTATGTAGTCTGTATGGTCCAGTTTTAACCAGTTCTGAGCAGTTTTCTGTGGAGAACTTCTGGGAGATGATGTAATCAGCTGACCTTGTTCCTTTAGGGTGTGAAGCAACACTTTTAGGGACTTAGGAGCCCTTGGTTTACGGACATATATGATTGGGGTTGCAGTGCCCAAAAATTTCTATAACAGGATGGAGATAAAAACATCAATTACACTTTAGGAGCAGGTGTGAGATGCAAAGAGAGTTAGATTTATAGGAGGAGCAGTGATTCAACTCATCAACGGAGCTTAGAAGGTAGATTCAACTTGAGGGTCAACAAACGAACCATGGTAGATAATTTTCGAAGGAAATTTTCTATAGTTTGTCAACTATTCTAACAGTTGCACAAAGGTTAGAGAATCCTACGCAAAGGGGAAGATGAGAAACTCGATTTGACTGTTTCAGAGGGAGATTGCACTCCATATTGCCAAGAGTAATTTCTGGTAATGGCTAGAGTAATTTTCCAGGAGGCAGTAGCTCAGTTTCATCAGAAATTATTTATCTTGGGGTGTCTTCTGTGCAGAACTACGGAATGCTCGCATAGGGCTAGGAGGAGGAGCTCCAGTGGGTGGCTGAGGAAGCTAGATTTGGTGTTGATATTTACTAAGAGAAAGTAGAGATATTATAATTAGAGGATTTATAGTATTTCTACATCCATATATTGTACTCTCATTCCTTGTTGAAGACATAATAAAATAAACCCTCATCTGTTGCACCAATTTTTCCAGTTGGGTTTTTCCAGGGACTTTTGTCCAAAAATATTGGTGTCATTTTTATTGTGTGTGTGTGTGCATCTATTTTCTCAGTTCCAATTTATTATCCGCAGTATTTTTTTTGTTGTGAAGAATTGCAGTGTGATTTATTCAATATTTTCCATAATAAATAAACTACAAAATCAATCAATTAGAATAATAAATTTCCACTTGCTGCAATTTAAGGAAATTTCACAAATATGTACCAAATCAATCACATCAAATATTTTCTTCAACTCTTTCTTTATGGATGCAATATAGTCTTCATTGTTCCTTGTTATCAATAGATCATCCACATATACTACAAGATATGCACCAATTTTTCCAACTTTCTTGACAAACAAAGTTTCATCATCAAGGTTAAAGTTCTTGAAGTTTAACTTCAAAAGATGCTCAATCGACTTTGCACACTAGTCTCATGGTACTTATTTCAGTCCATATAAGGATTTGATGAGTTTACAAACTTTTTATTCTTGTCCCTTCATGATAAAACCTTTAGGATAAGACATGAAGACATTCTCTTTCAAGTCCCCATTCAAGAAAGTAGTCTTTACATCTATTTGATGAATTTTTCATCCATTGTGTGCCTCAAAGGAAAATAGAATATGGATGGTGGCAAATGTTTTGGTGGGGGAAAAGTCTCCTCATAATCAAGGAATTCATTCTATGCAAATCCTTTTGTTGTGAACTATGCTTTGTGCTTGTCAAGTGAGCCATATGATTTATATCATCTTTTGAAGACCCACTTGCAGCCAATTGGTTTGGTTCCAAATGGAGGGTCCATCAAATTCCACGTCCCACTCTTGATGAGAGAATCATACTCCTCTTGCATGGATTCTCTCCATTCATCACGGGAAGCAACTACCTTAAAGGAAGTTGGCTTAAAATTTAGTAGATAAATTAAACTCACAATTGCATGAAACATCCATATCATTTACATCACTCAAATTTCAATTATCTACATCACCTCCATATTGTCTTGTAGAAGTTTTTTTTCCATCCTTTCCCATCTCATCAAGATGGAAACTTTCAATTGTCTTGATGAACCATTTTGGATGTTTCTAAGAAGGTACACATTGTTTTTCTAGTGGCACTATGTTATCATCTATACTTAGCCTCTCAATCCTCTCAATGGAATCATCAAATTGGCTTCCTATTATGATTAAGTGTCTAATTTAGGAGGAGGAGACAGTGTTGTAAAGGGAGATTCAAAAGACTAACCCAAAATAGGGATACCCCCTTCAAGATTTGGATCTCATTGTTGAATTCATGATATGTGTTTACATGAGTAAACCTTTCTAGATGATCAAGTTTTTGCTTAACAGTTCATCACTCTTGGTGGATTCAAGGAATACAAAATCCCTAGAAAGTATGAAATTATTGTTTAATTAATAATAAATATGGTACACCTTGGTGGTATTTTAATACCCCAATAATATGCACTTGCAACTCCTTGCATCAAGCTCGTTTATTTTCTAGATTGGAATCAAGGCATAACAGGTGGAACCAAAAACCTTGAGATGCCTCACCGATGGAATGTGGCCATACCACATTTCATATGGAGTCTTGATACCAATAGCATGAAATGGACACCTATTCTTCACATACACTACACATAGAACTACATTGGCCCATAACATCAATTTCACATTTTTGAAGAACATCATGGAACAAATCATATTTAAAACTCATGTTAATCCTTTCAAATACACCAATTTGTTGGGGATTGCATGGAATTTTGGTTTGGTTTTGAATCCCATGTTGTTAAAGATAATCTTCAAATTCATCAGATTTATATTATTTTCCATTATCAGTACAAAAAGACTTAATATGTGTTTGTGCTTCATTTTGAACCCATATATGAACATTTTTTTATTTTTCAATATATTTAGATTTATATTTCAAAAAGTACACCTAATACATCCTCATGTGATCATCAATAAGAGACATGATATATTTATTTCCATTAACACAAAGAACAAGCATGAGGCCACACATATTAAAATTTTTCAATCTAAGCTTCCTACATGTTCTAAAATTGGAATCATGAAATTTTTGTTTGCTATGTTTTCCAAGGTATAACCATGACATTGTTTCAATTTCCTAGGAAAGGTAGGTAAATCAGAGACACCATTATTTTTCAACAAACAAAGGATACCATAATTAATGTGCCCAAATCTAGCATGCCAAAAAAGACTAAATGACATTTTAACTTCATTGTGATGAGTAAGTGTTGACGGGCTGGAATCTTCTGCCAACAGTCAAGGGGATCTCCCCAGTGTAGGTCCCCAACTAGAACCTACACCGTTTGTGATAGGGATCCCTTCCAGTATGTAGGCTCGTTTTGTAGAGTTTTCTTTGGAAGAAGATGAAATGTAGACTTAATTGAAAGCATGAACCTCAAATAATACAAGGAAATAATTGACAAATATCCTATGTCACATATACCATGAATAGCCAAACCATAAACGACATAAACCTTATGTAAAGTTACTATTAGCAGACTTTAGATAAGACTCATGTATTCTAAGATAAAATGCTTAACAATTGTAAATCAGTTCACAATGATCAAACATTTATAAACATACATAACTGTGCAGTCAAAACAGATTATACCAACACCAAAGAAATAGTTCACCGGCACAAGTATAGAGTTAGCGAAACAAATACCATTCATACGAAGCAACATAAAGTTTGGAGTATGAGACAGCATGTGAGCAGACCACAAATCAAATAGCTTTCTAGAATAATCAATCCATCAAGTGAAGGAAAATACTCATGGAATTAGCACATAAAACATTTGAAGAATCCAATAGTAGAAGCTTACAATCACTCCTTGCATATATTAAAAGGACATAAATTCTCTCAAGCAATGTATATCTCCAAAAGAGTCCTCCACCAAAAAATTCCATTACAAATGAGGCATGAGGGTATATTTATAGGGTAAGAGTGACTCTTGGCCTACCCTTGACTCTTGGACTACCTCATGACCTTTCGTATTCACAACATGACTTTTAGCATTCTACATGACCTTTCATATTCACAAGGTGTTCTATGCTACTGTAGACAAAATGTCACAAAATTACTATCAATCTAATTCACTAATTTAATAATGGCAAGTTCTGGAACGTCAAGCCCGAGCTGTTCCATCAAATACATGCGCCACAGGTTGTATTCTGTTGTAATGGGAGTGATCTGTGGTTGGTCTTCGTCATGTTGGTGTAGGCACTCAAGGGAATTTGGAATGAGAGTGTTCCATTTGGCATGCACCTGATTATTCAAGGTTACTAGTTTGGTGTAGAGCCTCACTAGTTCTACCACATAACGCGTGATGTTTTCTCTAGTAATCGGCATGTCCTTTGTATGGGCTGCTTGTTTAAATGTCTCTATGAATGCATGTACTTCCTTAGTGATCTCCTCCTGCTTCCTGACCTGCCCGACTTCTCCTATTGAGGGAACTCCATGTAATTGGATTACTGATTCCAAGCCGCTGAAAAGATTCCTATAGGATGCTAGTACCCTTTCCACATCTTTAGCTAATTTATCTTTGCACTGAACTTTGACGCGGAGGTGGACCTTAGTATTTTTCATGGTGATCTAATCTTTCTTAGGGATCACCGCCGAGGCCCCAAGGTTAACGGACCATTCGTGTATCCTATCCAAAGCAATCATAGCCTCTTTAAGCATGGCTACTCTTTCTTTTGTGTGAGCCTGGATGGCCACGATGGGGGCTATCGTGTGGTGTAGTTTAGACATATCCTCGTAAACTATTGCCATGTCTTCCCCTAGAGTCTTTGTTTCTACCTCAATGGTTGCTTGGAACTCTGCTGTACTTGTATGTACTAAGCGGAGTGTCGCATTCTCTTCCTCCATCTTCTTCTTCTCCTGTTCTACCATGGTGGCCCTTTGTTCAGATGCATAAAGCCTGTTCTGCAAATTCACAATTTGTTTGCTCATCCTGGCCACATTGTGTTCTGTGGCGGCCGCGAAAGTTGTCCCGGCCGAGGTGATCATTTGAGGGTTTGTTGTAATGTTAGGCACAATATCTTTGGTCGTGGTCACTAACAGAGGCTTGGCTGGGTTCCTACTGCAATACTTCTTCCTTTATTGTACGATCTTGAGGTTTATCTCATCGAAAGTGAGTCTAGTGAGATCTAGGACCTCCTTGTCCTGATCCTGTGAGATACCCAACTCTTGGAGTGAAATATGTCTGCCAGTGAGGGGAGTAGTAAGGGGCACATCTAATCGAAGAAGCTCACTTTGTCCTCTACCTATGTCAGTGGTTTTTCTGGTCTCCCCTTGTTCACTCTCCCTGGCTTCCTTTCCCTTATCCCTCCTAAGCTCTTCTTCCTGTTGCCTTTTTTCTTCCTCTGCTAGTGCCTATTGCCTCTCTAGTTCATCTTCCATGTTCTTCAGCTCTTGTTCCAACCTCCTGTTCTCTTCCTGCCTTCTCTCCTCAGCTTCTTCTTCCCATTTTTCTGCTCTTCCTCTTCCTTCTTTTTTCTCTCCTCTTCCTGATTTTTCTTCTCTGCCTCTTCTTGGTTTCTCTTCTCTACCTCTTCTTGGGCTCTCCTTTCTTCTTCCCATTGCTTTTCCCACAACTTTTTCTCCTTTTCTTATTCTTCCTACCTTCTCCTTTTCTCGCTCTGGCTCTGGTTGCTGGAATCTGGAGGTTGTTTGCTCTCCAGCTCCCTTTTCCTCTTGAGCTCTCGCTTCTTTCTTGCCAAGTTGGAATTTCTTTTTTCCAGTGTTGCATCCTCCTCCTCATTGTCACTCATGGGGTCTTCAACCTCTTTCCCTTTGCGCTGCTCAGCTTCCCCAATGCCTGTTGGTGCTTCGTGCTGCTTTTTCTTTATGGCGGAAGCTCTTTCTTTGAGGCTTATGTCTTCCTGGGAATCATCTTGGGGCTCATCCTCTGCAGCTTGTTGTTTACTTGGGTTGAATTTCCTTGTAGCGTTATACCAATTCCTAACCCTGTCTTCAATGTCCTTTTGGGTATGAGAATATGACCAACTGAATTTTTCCTTCTTGCAATGGGCGGCCACTACTTTCTCCGGATCATAAGTTCGGTAGTTGAGCATTACGAAAAGGCTTCCCTTCAGTGCCTCAGCCTCTGCCTCTACCTGTTTGAAATTTTCTACCACGTACGCCTTGATGGTGAGAGGGAAGGCGGGCTAGGGTTTCTTTTTGCCTTTGTTCAATATCATTGAAAACCCTTGCGTCATCTGATAACAGACCTCTTGTAGGAGTGTCCTATATGTGGAAAACTTGGGTAGGGTATGCAGAGGCTTATGGGTACCGAACACCTTAATGAATGTTCCTTCTACAATGGGGAACCAATGCGCTACCTTGATGAGTGTCTTCATAGCCCTCTTAGACATGCATGGTGGTTCCTCACCAAATAGTAGTTGGTACAATGGGCTGATGAAAGTTTTAGAGATTATATCTAGCATGTCTTTGTAACCTGTGTCCCAAAAGACTTTATAATGGCTATGCATGGGGTTGGCTACTGACGAGTCCCAGTTGTAGCTCCACTTTTCAAAGTAGCATCTCGAGCAAACAACATCAAGGAGGTATGATGACATATAGAATTTTGGATGTTGTTCTGGTTGTGGGAGCTTGGAAGCCGCTATGTTTGTTTTCAAGGATGAGCACAGGATGTTTGCCCAATTAAAAATGGTCCCTCGAGTGGCAACGGCGTACATGAGGGGAACCCAGGTGCCATAGAAAATGTCACAGTCTGGCTTGCCATACAACTGGCACATCATTGCAGCAATTAACTGATACACTTTTCACAATCCCTCTGTCTTGTAAGCTTGATCTGTCCTAACCCGGAACTTTGAAGGGTCTTGCCACCATTCCCTGAGGATGTCTTTTGTTGGAGTTGAGAACCCAGCGAGCCACCTAGTATTGAAGACCTCCTGTTTATCAAGGAGTCTGTAGTAGGCACTGATGTCTACTGGGGAGATAGCGGCTATGGGTGCCCCATCGTGGCCCCTGATCGTCTAGGACTCTATGTCTATGCATTGCAAGATCCATTCAATGGTTTCTGAGCAAGGGAAGACTGGGGGTTTGCTGCTACTTTGTGTAACCTCGATCTTTTGACATGGAGGTACACTTGAAAATCCTCTTGTGTCTCCGGGATGTCTGGCTTTGCAAACTCTTCGTAAATGCTATACTAGGAGAGCCTTGTGGTTTTGCTGATGTTATAGGCAGTATCCCCAAAGATAGGTGGCTCCTCTTCTGGGTCAGCCTCCCACGACCCACTTCCCGAGGCCCCATGAGCAGCTTTAGTGGTAGGGGGAGCCATCTCATCTTCAAAAGAAGAAATGGAAATGCACTCTAGATCTACGTCACCTGGCATGTCAAAAACACAGTCCCACGATGAGAGAGACGGCATGAAAATCAAATAAAACTTGCGAAAACAAAAGGTTGCAGTAGGTGAAAGGTGAGTCGCAAGGAGGATAGGTTGCAAGGTCGCGGGCTAAGGAATGTGACTAAGCGACTTGCACCATGAGTCACAGCTCGCCCAGGGTCGCAAAGTCATGAGCTAAGGAGACTGGTCACAAGTCGCATCCCGACGGGGTCACCAGGTCGCGAGGAAAAGGATATCGCGGCTTCACAATGCGTGACTTAGGCTGAACAAGGATCAGGGAAGATACAGAAATGGCCTTAGGAGGTCAAGGTCCCCCTTAGGTGAGTAAGTTCAGGCCTATAGATAAAAACAGGGGGTTCTAGGTTTAGGCAAAGGCCGATGTTTGAGACCAGGCAGGGAGAGAGTAGCCAGGGAAACTATTTTGGAAAAATGATGAAGAAAAACTAAGTAAAAGAGTTAAAACCCTAGGGTGAGGGGATGCTAGAGGTCGAGAACTGCAGACAACGACACTTGGAAGAAAATCATGATTGCTGGAAGGTGACGGTTACTTACCCGAAGACAGCCACACGCGCGAACCCAAGTCAGAGGATTTCCTTGCTCTTCATGCGACCTAGGAAGTGGTTACAAAATGAGGTTGGGGCAACTTCTTATATATAGTTTTGGTCGCATGTGTGAGGTCGCATGGGACTGTCATGCGACTTTGCGACCTACGCGACTGGGTAAGTCTCAAGGGTCGCATGGTCGCATCCATGGATGGGAGACGAAGGTGAAACCTGTGCGACCTTGCAACCTGGAGGGTCGCGAAGTCACAAAGGTCACATAGTCGCATCGATGTTTGCATGAGGATGGCGCGACCTCACGACCTATGCGACTTAGTTGGTCGCAAGGTCGCAAGGAAGTACGCTGAGGGAAATGCGACTATGCGACCTTTGCGATGCGTGAGTCACATAAGTCGTGATAGTTGTGAGGCTTAATCTTAGTCACGTTCCCACTCCGCAGCCAATTGATTAGGGCAGGAAGTAGCGACTTGGCTTTACTTAGAAAAAATTTAGACTCTTCCTTAGGTTCTTTGAGACTGCTAAGCTCTTGAACAGAATCCTGGTGGGGCCGGTGGCTCTGCCCAGTATAGGGGCTCCAAAAATTTCAGAGTTCCCGGAATTTTTGGAGGGGTTGTTGCAACAGCTACAACAGTAAGGTATGCATAATTTTTTGCAGGTGAAAATGTCCCCTTCAACTAGAGTGGTATTTCATCTTCCAATCCTATCCACATAAACATGTTGTTAGAAGCCCTCTATATTTCAAATTTTTCATTGAAGATGTGAATGGAATGGCCTTGATATTGAATACGCAATAAATAAAAAAGTTTTGCAACCTCTCAGGAAGATAGAGTACATCACACAAAAGGAAATCCAAGAATATAGGCAACTTGAGTCTCACTATTTTTGTTGAATATTTTAAATACTTCTATTTGAAAGGTCATGTGGTGTGTTGCAATTGTGAGAAGTAGCCAAGCATCTCCCCAAGAAGCACATGCAATATTCAATATGTTAGCGCTTGAAATTTCACCTCAGGATGAGAAAGGCAAACTCCAAGGCAACATCAAACCACTTAGCCTCGTAGCTAGCCCTACGGGGCAGGAGAGGGCTCTCTCCGGTCTATCTTGGCAAAGATCTTCAACGGGCAGAGATAACCAATAAAGAACACTGATTTTAGGCTAGTAAACTGATAAAAAGGTTTGATTTGTGATTTTTAGGGTTTCGGTGGAAAGTTGGGGAAAGGCAATTTTGGGTGCGGGGATTGGACACAGTTTTTGCAGGGGGTTCTTTGGGGCAAGGTAGGAGACTGTATTGATGCCTTTGAAAGAGTCAGATGGGCAAGAATGACTGTTGAGGAGCTAAGGAGAGCAATTAAACACCTTGAATTCTCCTTAAACAGATGAAAATATTGATATTAAGCAAACTTAAAGGCAAAGCATAGAAACCATGAATTCTACCTTAACACTTCATTTGCCTAATTTGCAGAAGGAAAAGTAAGAAGATGATTCACATAACAAACTTACAAGTACAAAGAGGAACACAACATCAATACATGTAACCACAGGAATCCCAAAAAGGACTGCAAAACCCTAGTCTTCCTTTGCCAAAAATTGCAGAGATACAATGAGTAATACAATAGAAGCTTTCTCCCTCAAGAGTCCAACCATGAAAATGACCAAGAAAGTACATAATATAGGCAATCTAACATCTTTCCTTGCCTCTATAAGCTAGGAAACCAATTCATTCATTAAAGTTTTGCCTATTTCATGAATGAATCTTCTGGAAGAGATAAATAAGTGTCAAAGTATCATAAAATTACATCATTTACATCAAGGAGGATCAAAATCCACTCCAAAAAGTCAAACCTAGTCAAAACTGCGTTTTGCTGAGCTGTAGGTGCATTTCTATGAAAATAGCCTGATGCGTAGCGCCCTGAATCTCAACGCATAGCGCGCCTTTGGGCCTGCTTTTGAGGCACTTCCCGGAGTCCAAATGAGGCAAAAGTGGGCTTGTTAGAAAGGTCTAGATGTCTACTTTTCAACCCAAGTGGAATTTCTGAATTTGGTGACCATTTGCCCCTCCAAAATTGCAATCTACCAAGACTGCTTCCTGTGTGTCAAAAAAGTGGCAGAAAGTCATTTTTTGCATGTTTTTTGACCTTCTGGAGGCTCAAAACTTGATGAAATCTCTTGGAAATTGCTGAGCAAGTGTATTTTTGCATGACAAATCCATGAAAAGTAGTTGCCCATCTTTAGGGTAGCGCGCGGCGCGCTACGCGTTGGGGAAGAAAACCTGTTTTTTGCCCAAAAAATTCACAAATGACCAAAAATGCTCAAAATTTTTTGAAATTTGTGCAAAAGGTAAGTCATTTAGCACCATGCTCCTTCAAGGAAGCCTCAGCCAAGATGTGGAGGGGATCGGGCCTTTTTCTTCGTTTTAGTGCCTTGGCCAACTGTCCTTTGAGCACCTTCATTTTTGCCTTACATACGTGCATTCGAGCCCAATAAACGTTTTTCATGTTCCGGAGTATATCCTTATCTTTGTTAGCCTTGGCCAGCAACCTCTCCAAATGAGCATTGACCCGGAGAAGCATATCCTCTCGCTCAATGGGTACCAAATCACCGGGTCTCTTACGAGCCAATTGCAATATCCATAGCATGATTGATGACGGAAACATGTGATTGCAAGTGGACAAGCTTGCAAATAGGCCAAAGAGGTGGGCTCCTCTCTCACATGCTGACCACCCTTACCACCCCTGTGAGGCCTCCTTGGCACCTCAACCTCCGGTGTTGACTCACGGTCATCACTTTGCTCATAGTCTGTTTCGGTTTCTGACATGGTTTCAAGAGCAAAATGGCTGAAATGTACTGCTGCTTCTGCTCGAATGACTTGCTGTTTTGACTGTTTGAATGCTGCTCCAAGGGGACAAAAAACACAAGGGAGATGTTAGGGAGGGGGACCTTTGAGGGGATTTAGGGAAAATATATATAAAAGGGAATTTAGGGAAAAAAAATGTGACACATACATCATCACATCATCATAATTTGCAGGGGTTTGATAGGAGGTAGGGTTTAGGGAGATTTTATTGAATTTTAGGGATAGGTAGGGTTTTAGGGCTTTTGATTTTTATTTTTTTTTGTTAGGGAGATTAGGCGAAAATGACAAGGGAGGGGATAATGGGAATGTGGGGAAATGAGGGAGTGAAAAAGGATGACCTTGGGCAGCAAATGTAAAACCCTAGCTCACATGCATTTGAATTTTTTAAACATAATACATATGAATTTTCCATTTCAACTTGATGGCATTTGACACATTTTCACGCTCATGTTATCTTTACAAAGCAAGAACTTCAATGATTTGAGGCCTACCTGAAGAAATTGAGGAGGAAGAAGTCGATTTGTGGCTCACTGGCAAATTTCTGAAGGTGGAAACCCAACGTGTAGCGCGCGGGCTCTGGAGCGTAGCGCGCACCCAACGCATAGCGCCCGACCAATTTTTTCACTGCAGAGACTGCCCTGACGCGTAGCACACGCCCAACGCGTAGCGCGCAGGCCCTGATGCGTAGCGCGCAAGTGCAGTCACCAAATTCGCCTAGTTTCACACTAAATCGCCTTTCACACTTGCTCTTGGAGTCTTGGAGGCAAAAGAATTACAAAATGAGGAGAGAGGGGCTTTTATAAGCTTGATTTAAATTTATTTCCCCTCAAACCCACTTTATAATGTTTATGCAATGACACTTTTTAAAACTAATTGTTGCTGACTTGTGGTTTCCTTTTGTCATGAAATTGGTTGAAATGATGCTTTTTCTTGAAAAATTTTGCAGGGATAGCTTCTGAGGAGTCTTGGAAAAGGAGACCAAGGCCGCATGTCGACTTCTAGAGAATTTGAATTTGTTACAAATTTTTACAAAAATGAGAAAATGACCTTGCCTTCAAAAACAGGGTTTTTGAACTCAAGGTAGAAATTAGCTGTACAATATGAAATCCTTTGAAATGATGCTTTGATGAACATCCCTCTGGCCTGCTGGGCATTTATTGACCTCAAAAGACAAAATTGGACTAAACCCTAGACCTAGGACCTTGATTTCAAGACAAGACCAATGACCCTGTAAGGAATTTATTGACTGAAACAAACTTGATCCAGCAATGCCAAGAGGGGAATAAATGACACAAGCTCCTCCATCAGGGTTATGGCATGCCTAATGGAATGCAATAAGATGACACTGATGAGACACCTACTTATGCAAATGCAAAGAGCTTTGATCGCTGATGGGGGGCTACTAGACCGACTCTAACACAATAAATCCTCATATACTCCAATATTGTACTGAGCAACAATGTAATGAGTAGATTTAGGTGTGTTACCTTTTGTCAAGTCTGAAGTTTTTCCTTTATCTTCTTTCTTTTCTTGTTATTTTTTAATCCTATCTCATGGCACTCTACATGTCATTGAATCATGTTTGTTTCTACCACAATGGACACAATGAAGATCTAACCTCTCACTTTGGTCGTGTCTACCCCCTTGCATATGAAGTTCCTTCTTCCATGTTCTTTTAATGCTTCCTCATCTAGAAGAATAATGTGATTGATTCTTCCCTTTCTGAGCAAGACACATTCTCTCTTTAGTGGGATGTGTTGTCTTCTTCTTCTTCTTTCTAAAATCTTTCTCATTTTGCAACTTTTCCACTAGAGAGTTGAATGTAATGGACTTCATTTGACCACTAGCTGGCAAGGACTCAAGATACTAAGAGTATATATGGTAGAGAGCCTTGATGAAGGTTATGAGCAGAAGATATATCTTTACTCTAGTAGAATATATGTCATGCATGATGGCTTTGATTTCTTATACTAAAGCCATGTGATATTCATCCTTTAACTTGAGGTGGAAGAGTTTTAGTAGTAGTTATATGAATTCAAGTGAGTGAGAGTCATACAAATATTTGATCTAATTCGAAGCACCATAATCACCATTGATTAAGATGATGTGATAAATCACCTCTTCACTTACAGTAGTAGTAATAAGGGAATACTCTTTCTTGTCTTTATTCTTCCAAATGGAAATTTCTTTGGTAGATTTTAGCTTGATAGGTCCTTTTGACTTTTGTTGCACCTATAATCGAGACTCATCTTCAACTTCTTCAATGGGATCTCCTTCACAAATTCCATCTCACGGATCATTGTAGATCAATGTGTTGTTGATATTCTTGAATTATTCGGGATAGTTATCCTTGTCGATCAACGTGATGCCAACTATGGAATTGAGACAATGCATTTATGTGTCCACTGCATAAAACAAAACAAAAAAGTGTTACTGGAATAAGAAATCATAGCGAGTCAATGAAGCAAACTTTCATTAATGGGATTTGCACAAAGGTTCTCAAAATTACAAAGGCACAACTTCTATGTCCTGCGTATTGACTCAATGGAGAAAATATAGCAGAGTTCAAGAAAATACAGATTGAAATCATGTGGAGGCACCAATTGAAGGTTATGGAGGTACTCTTGCACTCAACTTCTATTTCCATGTGTATCACTAACCAAGATCTTAGATAAGTTATTTCAAAGGGGATGCATAATGCATATGGTAAGAAGACTAGTTGGTTGGTTTGATATATCAATGCTAGTAGAAAGTGTATAGGCTTAGATTTCTAGTGGCTCTGTATCCATGATATTGTGTGAGTTAAACCCAAAGGTCCATCTTGGTCGACATGAATAATATTCCAAGTGTATACAATAGAGCAAAATAAATGGATGCCAAAAGAACCCTATCGACCATGTGAGTAAAGAGTAAGAGGGCATAGGATTGATGTGGCATGAGCAAGATATCTGAGAGAGAGTTGCATGCTTATAGAGATTGATTCGGGACTAAGTATTAGAGAGAGAACACACTACATGCCATGGGATAGTTTTTGAAATTCAAGCATTTTTTCTGATGATGTGGAAACTAATAAGCATCAAGCAAAGAGAGAGAGAGTCAAGGATGCATCCCAAAGGGAATTTCAATGGCCGAAGAGGACTGAGCAAGGGTAATGTCAAATTTTATAGAGGGGATAAACTACTGCATATAGAAGTATGGCAGAGTAATAGGGCTCATATGTGAGAGAGATTCATGTAGTTCAAAATAACCTTGAAGGTTTGATACCATTTCAGAATGAGGATAAATTCTAGATTTGAATGAATTCTCATTAAGGTGCAATGCGTATATAAAACAATTGATGCAACCTTTGGTTTCATATTCCAAGGTTGAATGACTCTTCCTATCCTCCTATGACTCTTCATTTTCCATTATTTATAATATTTATAATTGACACAAAATCCCAAAGGATTGTGTGTCCAACAGTCATAATGGTAATTTGAACAACACCATCTTCCACTATATCCCAATAATGGAGTGAAGAAGTATGATTTCTATACCACCCTTTCTTGAGCCTTATGAGTTTTAATTATGTTTGATGTTGTGATAGGAAGCCTCTCTTTCTTGCCCTCTTTGTTCATGTTAGACAACTTATATATTTATTTATCTATTTTTAGTTAGTTATATATATATATATATATATATATATATATATATATATATATATATATATATATTTCTTTTGTAGTATGTATATTTTTGTTTTATTTTTCCATTAATTATTTTTAATTTAGTTTATTTTATTTACATTAAGTATTCTATTTATTAAATGATCTTGGCTTGATTAGGGTCCTGACTCCTTTTTATAATTTTTGACTCCCCTCCTTGGTTAGAGTTTGACTACTTCTTTTTCTTCTTAATTTAAATATGATTTTTCAAAAACTAGTTGTTTAATATAGTGATTACTTATTAATATTTGTTTTTAATAAATTAATATCATAATTTAAATATTATTTTTCAAAACTAGTAATATTTGGTTTTAATAAATTAATTTAAATATTATTTTTCATATTTGTTTTTAATATATTAATAAATTAATACTATAATTTGAATATTATTATTCAAATATAGCCATTACTTGAAATTATGTCTCTACATTGCTCTCTATTTAAGACTTTGCCATGGTCTCCATCTTGATGATGAACCACACTTGTTGTTTCTAAACACGTCGACCAAAAATTTCTCTTATGGGATTTCTACTGAAAGACTTTTCTTAATAAATAACCTTATTGTTAATAAGAGGAACATTGACCTCTAAAATGACGGTAAGATAAGGTAATTTGCCTTTAATTTTAAAATTGTTTATTATAAAATGATTTTCTATTTGCTTGCTTTTCCTCCAATTATCTCTAAAAACAATGCATCCCCTAACTTCACAAACATGAAAAACATGGTCATAGTAAGTGTAAAAGAGAAACTTTTTTACCCATATCCAAGACTTATCTTCTTTACAATTGCTCTCAAGGCCATAGTAAACTTTCCAACCTCCATTATCCTTCTTTCAACACTACAATTCCAATTTATCTTGTGATGTAAATATGAAATGTTTGGTTCAATATTGTTATCATAAATGAAATTAAGATATGTAAGCATAGTATTCACAAATATACATGAGCTAATATAAAAGCATAAGAATATTAATTTTCTTTTTGAGATTGTCAATTCTACTTTATCTTAGATGGCTAGAAAAAATAATTGTTATTCTCCCCCACCCAAATTCAATTATTAGAAGTGAAATGATGAATTTTGTTATAATAACTTCAAGCCTTATTGTTGAGTTTGAGTAGTCCTCTTGAAAACTTCTCAAACATATATATTCCCAGTGTAATATATATATATATATAAAAAAGAAAAAATTATTATTATTATTGCATAACTCTCTCATAAAATCTGATCACTAAAATTCATTTTTTATTATTAACTTTACCAATCAAAAATGTATTTTACAAAATTTATTTCATCAAAGTGAAATAATATTTTTTTGAAATTCAGAAATTGGAGTAATTTAGTGGTGGACCAATAAATTTCCCACCTATTTCCATCTAAAGACATTTTTTATACCATAGTAACTCCATTCAACGTAAAGACATTTTTTATACCATGGTAACTCCATTCAACGTGGCGGAGTTAACTTCGAGTTAACCCAAGTCCCCTGGGACCATCAATCATGGTTTGGTTGTGGAAGATATGATGATGCGGTGGAAAATTGAAGACTTTCGGTAAAGCCATGTCTCGTTCGACAATGAGAAATTGAGAATCAAATCAACTTTTGCCAAAGCAAAAATACGTACAATAATTGAATTCAATAAAAGCAAAAATAAGTACAATGAGAATCAAATCAACTTTTGGCAAAGCAAAAATACGTACAATGAATTCAATAAAAGCAAAAATAGGTACAATAATAGAACTGAAGCGTCATTACCAATGATCTCTTACTGGCAAAGCAAAAATACGTACAATGAATTCAATTCAATAAAAGCAAAAATACGTACAATAATAGAACTGAAGCGTCATTACCAATGATCTCTTACTGGCAAAGCAAAAATACGTACAATGAATTCAATAAAAGCAAAAATACGTACAATAATAAAACTGAAGCGTCATTACCAATGATCTCTTCCCAGTAAAATAGAGCAGTGTTTAAAAATTATGTTTTTTTTTTAAGTTATTGAGATTTCAGTTATATTTTTAAAAAATTAACAGAAATTTTTGTAAATCAAAGTAAAAATTGTTAAAATTCATAATTTTAAGTGTGTTAGACATTTTTGATAGTAGTGATGATCCAAACATTGTATCTACAAAGCTTTTGGAATTCCAGCCACTTTTAACGACAATTCCTCCACCTCCATAAACATCCACTAAAATAACAAAATATCACTATCCAGTGCTAGAATATTTTTTTGAAGAGCAGTATCCAATAAGCTTTTCTAAACGCTGACGGTGACGGACGGTTACAATAATTGCATCAACTCAACCCATATGCGTGCAATTTCTATCCGTAATTCCAATCACTCAAATGATCTTTTACCATAGCAATCGCCGTGTAATGCTTGAATTCAAAAATGGTGTTTTCTAGACGCTGAGGGTGAGAGGGATGGCTACCAAAATTACACCCACTCAACCCATACGCATGTCCCTGTTCGGACCTCTGTTCTTTTATGTACCGATCGTGCATACACCTACTACTGCATGCACCCAGAGAGTCACGAGGGTGTGTACAGTTCTTTTATGTACCGATCATCTATTCGGCCACTACACCTACTGCATGCACCCACAGAGTCACGAGGGTGTGTACAAACCACCTACTGCATGCACCCACAGAGTCACCAGGGTGTGTACAAACCACCTGCCGCATGCACCCACAGAGTCACCAGGGTGTGTACAAACCACCTACTGCATGCACCCACAGAGTCACCAGGGTGTGTACAAACCACCTGCCGCATGCACCCACAGAGTCACCAGGGTGTGTACAAATTAATGACGGTATTGCTAAGAGTTAGTGGCAATGTAAATCTAGAAAAACAATAATGTGTTAATTTAGAGAGATGATTAGAGATATTTACACAATGAATTTGAAGATGATGTAAAATGATAAAATGTAAGAAAATTAGTTGGTTTTCCAAATATATAATTTTTGTTTATAGAAATTGTGTCTAATTATGTTAATTTTGAATTTTTCTAACATTCTTATGTTATTTTTCATGCAAAATATAACACATGTTGTTAATGCAACTTTTGAGTATCTAAAGGATGGAATATTGCTACAAAAGCTTGTGAAGTTGTACAGAACATGCACAATTATTTTTTCAAAATTTAAAATCTTAATTTTATATATATATTTTAAAAGTTATTATTCCTTGAAATTGTAGAACCTTCCATTAGTGCAACCTAAAAGGATCTTTCCATTATCAAACAATTCTTTCTTTTAGATTGTAGGTCTCAATATCCTCTAGTGTGCCATATTGTTTTTTTCCAAATGGTTAAGGTCCCCAGAAGTTGTAGCCAAATAAGCAAGGTTTATATTTTAAGATTTTGATAAATATCAAGAGAAAATTGTATTAAAAATAGTAAAAAATATTAATTTAAAAAATTATACATTTAAAATCCACATAGTCCACTCTATCTATGTATGTAGTTTCATGGACAACATATTTGTCTAGCTTATAGATAAATAACATCAAAAATAGATATGTGTGTGTGTGTGTTCTTAAAGATTGATGTTTTCATGTTGCTTCCCAAACTACAAAATTTGTGATAACGAACCTATATCTAAAGCAACCAAGTCATTGTGCACATAGGATTATCACTAGGAAAATTTTAAATTCAAAAAAATGCATCTATGTTTTTAGTACCAACAATGTGTGCACATTCCCAGTGCTAGGAATGCACACGTGTTCTTATAGCTAGTGACTTCAACACATGGGAAATAGTTGATGTGGGTATAGGGGGTTGGGGAGGGTGAGAGAGGGATGGATAGAGGGGCCAACAAAGATAAATAAAGAAATAAAGAGATAGACAGAGAGAGTGGGCTGCGAGTGGGAAAGAAGGTGTTGATGGAAATGCTTGACGTGAATTTGAGGGTGTGGGGGTTGAGAGAGGGAGGGATAGAGGGGCCAACGAAGATAAAGAGAGAAATAAAGAGATAGACAGAGAGAGAGTGGGCCGCCAGTGGGAAAGAAGGTGTTGATGGAAATGGTTGACATGAATTTGAGGGGTTGGGGGGTGAGAGAGGGAGGGATAGAGGAGCCAAGAGATATAAAGAGAGAGAGAGGGGAGGTGGGGAAGATTGAGTTGGTGAGTGAGGAGAGAGAGTGAGTGAGATTCAAAAAGTGAGAGAGATAAGGAAAGAGGGTCATAATGGGAAAGGGAGGGAGATATTTGTGGTTGACACAGGGAGAGCGACAATGTTTGAGGAGGATGTTATGAATGGGGGGGGGGAGGAGAGAGAGAGAAGCAGGAGAACGGGAGGAGAGAGAGTGTGTGTGAGTGAGTGAGAGTGGGGTGGGGGAGAAAGAGAGATAAAGGGAGAGAGTGGAGGGGGGAGAGCGAGGAAGATTAAGAGATATAGATATTTTGTAGGGCAAAGATAATGAGAGAGGGGGAGGGAGTGAGGATGGTAGAGATAGAGATAGAGTTGAATAGTAGAGAGAGAGGGGGGGGTTGTTGTGAAGTAAAGAATGAGGGGGGGTGGGGGATGAGAGAGAGGAGTGATTGGAGATGGAGAAGGAGAGAGGGAGGGAGATAGAGACAGAAAGGGAGAGGGAGAGAGAGAAAGGGATGTAAGTGGTGTGAGGAGAAAATAGGAGGGAAGAGAGAGAAGAAAAGAGACAAATATAGAGAGAGTAAGAGGTAGAGAGAGAGTGTGTGTGTGATGTGGGAGAGAGGGAGAGAGAGAAGGAGAGGGGGAGGGAGATAGAGACAAAGGGGGAAGAAGAGATACAAATACAAAGAAAAAGATTTAAATGGAAATAAAGAGATAGGAAGTGGGGTGGAGGAGAGAAAGAGAGAGGAAAGGAGATATGGAGGGAGGAGAGAGAGAAGGAGCAGAGGGTGATCAAAAGAGGGGAGAGAGGGAGGGAGAGAGGGTGGAATAAGAGAGACATAAAGATCGAAGAAGATAGAGAGAAGTGGACATACAAAGTGAGAGAGAAGGAGAGAGGGAGAGATAGAGGGAGTGGAGGAGGAACATAGAAGAATATTGAGAGAGAGGAGGTGGAAGAGAGAGAAATAGAAGGAGTTAGGGAGGGAGTAGAGAGTAGGAAAGAGATATAGGGAAGAAGTGTGTGTGGGAGAGAGAGGTGGTGAGGTAGAGAGATAGAGAATAAGATAGGGATGGAAAAGGAGATAGTGCTAGAGGGGGTTGAGAGCAGGAGGAAGCAAGAGAGAGAGAAAGGAGGGGAGGGATATGAATAGGAATAGTGAGGGAGAGGGAGAGATAGGGAGGGTGATAGAGATAAATATGGAGGGGAGAGAGAGAGGGAGACAAGTGTCATGAGGGGAAAAGAAGGGGGGAGAGAGGGGGAAGAAAGGAGAGAAAAGGAGAGAAAGTGAGAATCAGAGAGAGTGTGTGAAAGAGTAATATGGGTTTGAGGGAGAGAGATAGTGAGGTGGGGGGGGAGAAGGAGAGAGGGAGGGAGATAGAGACAAAGGCGGAAGAAGACGTGGAGAGACATAAAAAAATATGTAAATGGAGAGAGAGGGGGGGGGGAGAAGAGATAAAGAAAGAGAAAAATATGTAAATGGAAATAGAAAGATTGATAGTGAGGGGAGAATAAAGAGAGAGGGGGAAGGGGACAAGGAAGAAGGAGAGGGAGAAGGAGGAGAGGGAGATCAAGAGAGCAGAAAGAGAGGGAGAGAGAGTGTAAGAAGAGAGAGATAAAGAGGGAAGAAGAGAGAGAGAGAGAAGGAAGGGAGGGAGTGAGGGAGAGATGATAGTAGGGTAGAGAGGGAGAGAGGATAGTAGGGGAGAGGGGGAGAGAGAGAGAAAGAGGTAGGGAGATAGAGACATAAATGGAAGGGGGATAGAGAGGAAAGAAGAGGGAGACAACGAGAGAGAGAGGAGGGGGAGAAGAGATAGAGAGACACAGCCAAATACGTAAATGGAAATAGCGAGACAGATAGTGGGGGGGGGGGGAGAAAGAGAGCAAGGGAGGGAAGGAAACATGGAGGGAGGAGAGAGGAGGGGAGGAAGATCGAGAGGGGAGAGGGGGAAATAGAGAGAGTAGAGGAGGAAGAAGAGATATATAGACAAAGAGAGGAAGATATATTCTGATGGAATATGGGAGAAAGAGAGAGGAGAGTGTGGGGGGAGATAGAGAGACATAGACAAATGTGTAAATGGATATAGGGAGATAGAGAGTGTGGGTGAGAGAAAGAGTAAGAGAGGGAAGGAGAGAGGGAGGGAGGAGAGAGAAAATGAGGGAGGGGAGATTGATAGAGGAGAGAGTGAAGGAGGGGAGGGAGATTGAGAGAGGAGAGAGGAATGGAGAGAGTGTGGAAGAAGAGAGAGATAAATGGGGAAGAAGAGAGAGGTGGAGATAGAGAGTGAGAGAGAAGGAGAGAGGGAGGCATGTAGATAGTGGAGGGGGAAGAAGAGAGAGAGGTGGAGATAGAGAGTGAGACGAAAGGAGAGAGGGAGGGATGTATATAGTGGAGGGAAATAAGTGAGAGATATAAATAGAGAGGCAGAGGGAGAGATAGTGATGGGGGAGAGGGGAAGAGATACATTGGGTGGGGTGGGGGTGAGAGAGAGAGAGAGATGGTGGGGGGATAGAGACGGATTAAGAAAGTCCTAGTCACTATCATTGATGACTAAGACTCATAGTGACTGATGACATGGACTTTCTTCAATAGGTGACAAGGTTGCCACTTGCATCTTCAATCTTGCATGCAGCTCCCATTTCATTGATGCCTTCACCCTCCAAATGATATTTGATCTCATGGAGTCTTTAGGCTGCTTCAATCATCAAGATTTATGTGTTCTTCATTATTGAGTGCTTCCTTTAACTAACCTCTTTGCTTGATCTTCTTCAAGCATCCCTTCCATGTTATTCTTGAAATACTTGCAACTGCAATCACTCATGGCAAGCAAACATCAACCTGAAAAATCTCCTATTCTAGCATGTTTCATGTTGATTTTATGTTCATGACTTAACAATTCTCTCGAAGAGGACAAGGAAACTAGGGCTGGAGAGGTAAATCTTTAGGGCTTCAGGATGTGCTCAATAAGAGAGAAATGTCTCAAGGGAGGGTGTAGGGTGCATGTCCAAAGGACGAAGGAAGAGCATTATGGCTTCCCAAGTGCGTTGTGCACCCAAGGGAGACAAGGTGGGCATAGGGTGCACTATCAAAGGCTGAAGGGAAGAGGCTTTGGGACTTTGGGGGTGTGTTCATGTGCTCAAGAGGCTAAAGAGGGTGCATGGTGCAGGGCTAAAGGCTGAAGGGTTAGGCTTCAGGGCTTCGAGGTGCGTTGATGCACTCAAGAGGGTCAAGGAGGGCACAGTTCGAAATAAGGAAAGGGAATGATGCTTAGGAGTGCACTATGCACTCTTGGAGGGTGTAGGGTGCACTTTTGAACAACAAAGGATTCTCGATCAAGGATTAAGAGTGTGATTTTGCGCTCCTAGCCTTAATGGGTTAACTTGTGTAACCAAATTTGTCTAATTCTGGAGGATAGAACACAAGGAGAACAGAATGAGTCTAGACATGAAATCAAGTGCGACACGTACCAAATCACAAATAAGAATTATATAGACTTGAACAATGACACATACACATCAAAATACCAATTTGTAAACACTCCCCAAGTACAATAAATAAAGTGTGTGCGACTGTGACCAAAAGTATTGTTTTAAAACAAACAAAGGTGTTACAACTAGTGCACACACCTTTGACAGTTGGGTAGGCTCCAAAATTTAAATGTAGTGAAATCTTAGAGGGTGTTATAGCAGTGACAACACTTTGTGACACACTGGATGAACTTCATCTTCATTTCCTACGAATAGAATTTCAGTTAAAGGATCAACCCTTTAAGAAGTATTTATTCTCCAATTAGATTTCCTTGACTTCCCCTTTTGACCTAGTTGTATACATGGCATATTACTTTACTTTACTTGGTTCAAACACACAAAAGATATGCCATATCACAATTGTTTCAATCTAGGAAAGGGTAGTATGCGTGGCGAGTTTAAGATATTCAGAGTGTGAGTTTCATCTCTGGTGTTTCTCCGCTGATAGCAGGCCTGGAAAGTACCCTGTCAGAGTTACTACAAGAGCACAAGCGTCACTTTGCTGCCAATGAGCCTAAACAATACCCCGACGAAGTCACTTGCTTCACCTCCCTGCACAGGAATCATTTCTATTCTTTCATCCTTTATTTATTTATTTAATAGGATTGTGCTTCAACACTTATTATTTTCAAATGGCGGAAGAGGGGTCCTGACTTATTGAGAGTAGAGAAGGTTGCCCCTTCAGAGAAGTATTTATATAGCCTCTTATATTTATTTGCTAGCTATAGATTTTCCCATTATCCTTTCTCTACTAGATTGGATAAGCATGAAAACACCAAGTAGATTTAACACCAAGTTAAGGAGTTTAGATACTACAATAGATGTGGATCTAATAGGTTCTTCCAAGGTTTTCCTTTTAGATGTATCATATTTTCCGTCTGGACTTAGCTCAACCTATGGAATCTTCCCAAAACAAATAAGGAGAACTAACCGATATCCAAGCATTATGGTTGTCACATCTCCTCTTCATTACACCACAAATCCCTTCATAGCCATGCACTCTTTCACACAAGGTATTATTTATATATAATGACAAGGACACAAAACATGACATGACATGAGCTGACATGACACACATAAGACTGACAACAAATGCTAAAGAAAAGAAAAGGAATTCACAGGAAACACAACTTAGAGCTGTTATTGAAAATAGAGTTTCAAATCTCAGCCATTTACGGGAAGAGGGTCAATCCTCCCATCTAAGGATTTCAACTTGAAAGCATTATGATTGAGTTTCTCTTCGATAGTATATGGGCCAATCCATAGATATTGAAACTTCGTGTGTTTTCCTTTCTCTTTGTGAGCTTTGTCCCACTTCAATATTAAGTCACCCACATCAAAAATCTTGGTCCCTGCATATTTTCTGTCGATCCAATGCTTAATACGACTTTGGTGTATGACAAATATTTCTTTAGCTTTGATCCTTTCTTCCTAAAGTTTGATAAAAGTATCTATCCTTCTTTGAAATAGAAGGAAAGGTATACCTTGAGACTCTTCGTAGAGTTGCAAGGATGGGAGATACAGGTTTAAAGGCAAGATCACTTATTTAATATAAACTAAGAAGTATGGTGAGGTTTCTAGGGAAGGCTTAGGAGTTACATGGTCAACCCATAATGCATTTATCAAAGCATTGTTCAAGTTCCTTTTCTAAGAGAAAATGGATTTCTTGATTATGCGAATGAGATTTTTGTTTGTTGATTCAGCTAAACCATTTCCCTATAGATAATAGTTAGATGCATGCTTTAACACAATACCATTCTCTAATGTGTATTCATAAAGTTTCAATGAAGAAAAATAAGTCCCATTATCAAAGACAAGAGACGTTGGAATGAAAAACCTAGTTATAATGTTTTTCTTTAAGAATTAGATGACTTCCTGGTCATTAACTTTTCTTAAAGGAAATGCTTTTTTCCACCGAGTAAAATAATATGTTTCTATTAGAATGTACCGATGTTTCCTTGAAAAATGTGGGAAGACTTCTCCAATAAAATCTAGTCCCCATTGTTGGAAGGGTTCCTCAACTACTACTGGTAGCAGTGGGGCAGCTAACTTCTAATCTCGATCGACACGTCTTTGACAAGTTGGGAACTTGCGAGCATAAGCGTGAGAATTATTGAATAGGGTGGGATAATAATAACTAGCCCTCATTACTTTATGCGCAGTTGTATCACTCGCATAGTGACCACCTTCCAGTCCATCGTGTAGATATCTTAATACATTCCCTATATCTTCAGGCTCAAGGAATCTTAGCAAGACACTATTGTGGTTATTTTTTAAAATCACTCCATGAACAATATGATAAGAGAAAGCTTTAAGGTGAATTTCCCTCTTTTTTTTGTTCGATAAATGCGTGGGAAAGGTATTGTGCTCTAGGAATTTTCGTATATATGAGTGCCATGGCATTGTTGTGCTTTTCTGGGGAACTTGTTATATGTTATACATTTCTATTTCCTACTCCCATCCAAAAAGATATTACTCTAGAACACCTCTCACTTATACTACTAATTAACAGAGGCCATGACCCTTAATAGTAGGAATTGTCTTATACTCTAGAGCATCTCTCGCTTATGCTACTAATTGAAAAAGGTCATGACCCTTAATAGTATGAACTAGCTTAAACTACATATCATATTCTTGTAAATAGGCCATCCAATTTTCCCTCTTCTCATCCATCTCCTGCTGCACAAAGAGTGTTTTGACCACTGGATGAGGCACGTATATGATCGTGTGAGCTTTAAGGAGATAGGGCCTAAAATTTTTTACTGTCATGTATACAACGTAAGCTTGTTTATCGATGGCAGGGTAATTCAATTCTGACCCCCTGTAAGCTGACACTCATGAAAGAAATAGGTTGTTAATTTCCTTCAGTATCTTTCTGCGTCAATACGACCACAATAGATGAATATGAGGTGAAGGTATAAAGCAGTAAATCCTTACCATAATCAATACTAAACAAAGCAGGCGCATCAGCAATAACTTGTTTAATTTGAGAAAAAATAGCTTTCTCTCTTTTGTCCCATTTGTAAATTGCATCTTTCTTAATCATCTCCTTTAATGGTTTAACTATCTGAGCATAATCATAGATGAACTTGCACAGGAAATTAATTTTCCCTAAGAAAGACTACATATCCTTCTTATTTACTAGGAACGAGATTTGAGTTATAGCTTTGACCCTTTCAAGGTCGACTTTAATTCCACTCTTTGCAATGATGTGTCCTAAGAGAGTGCCTTCTGACACACCGATGATGTTTTTCTTGGGATTAAGAGAAATCCCATATATGCGACACTGCTCAAATATTTGTTTTAGATGATGCACATGGTTTGATCTTCTTTTAGAGAATATAGTAACATCATCTAGATAAACAACTACACTTTGGCCAATCAGGTCCTAGAAGGTGATGTCCATTGCTCTTTGAAATGTAACACCAACATTGATAAGTCTGAATGACATACACTTAAAGGAAAATGTTCCCCATTTTGTCCTAAAGGTAGTTTTGAGATGACCCATTTCTACCACTAGCACTTGTTGTAGCCAGAAAATCCATTTAGCAGCAAGAACATATCAGACCCAGATATTGTTTGGAGGATCTATTCCATGGATGGCACTACGTAATTTTCTTTATCCGATGCTCATTTGATATTATGAAAGTAGACACATAACCTTATCTCACTAGACTTCTTTCTAATAGGGACCAAATTTGTAACCCAAGTAGAATATCTAACCTTGTGTTGTAGCAGCTACAACCACCCTCTAAAATTTTGCATATGCTTCATTTTGGAGCCTTCCTCCTAAATCACAACAACTCATCTCACAGTAACCTAGGTACTTGTGCTTTGATGGAGTTTTATATTTTGCATTATGGCTTGTGTTTTCTTACTTGCTTTATTTTCTAACCCACAAGCCAATCTCTTGACTTGGTTTCAACTCGGTTCCAGGCTTTCCTTAGTGAACTTCGCAATCCTTGAGGGCAACCAGCCTTGCTCTCGGGAATTGCACAGTCCAAGCTAATAGTGAGCCTTCGGCTATAGAATTGCACAGATCCTATCGACAACATGTCTTCAGCTGGGAAACTACGTAGAGCATGAGAGGCAGCTCAAAGCCACTCAACCCAGAAATTGTGCAGAAACTTCCTCCTCATAAGTTGCTCATTGCATGAACTATTGAGTTTCACAGTCCTTCCCAGAACTGTGTAATCTCTTCATGCAATGCATGGTATATTTTCCTAAAAAATAAAAAATCAAAAAGAGAAAAAGAATCCCTATAAAATACATATCTATTTTTATGAGCCAAGAGGAGACACTTGAGTTATTTTGGAAACTACTGTCAAGAGTTGCTTTTTCCTTGATTTTTGGCCTTCGTCATAAACCCTAAATCGACCAAATATATTTAATGGATGCTACCACAACTCATTTTCACATTCTATCTTGGAGCTCTGGAATTCTCGAGGAGATCAAGGAACCTCCAGTGTGATCGTTGTTTCTTTTCTAGGTAAGTCTTTTTTTTAGTCTTTTGTTGCTTTTTCTGTCGGTTTTGTTTGTTTAGAATGTAAGAGTGTTGTTTCACACATTATTTTGAACTACCGCTGGAGTTTCAACTTTTTTTATCTTATAGAAGTGTTATTTTAATTTTTTCATTTCCTTTCCTAAGTTTTGCATACATCACCCAGTTTTTGCACTAATGGTCGGCGTTGTGGTGACTCTCTCCACATGCTTCGTTTTCCTTTAGTTTGATTGATTCCTACACTTGTTTCACTTTCATGCATTATCATTCACTTGATCGCACCCAACATCATTCAATCCTTCATATATGTTCGATTTCTCACTTCCCTTGGGCAAATATAGGCTTCCTTGGCCTGGATCTCATCTTCCCAAACATGCACTGTGCATTTCTAAAGCTCAAGGCCTTGGCCTTGGCTTCTGGAATTACGTAGAGGTTTCCTAGACCTGGCTCCAACTGTGCACTGCGCAGTTCCATGAGCTAGCCCCGAGCCTTGGGCAGTGAGACAATGCAATGTGCAGTCTATCCTGGCCTGTGCCCAGGTTGAACTGTGCATTACATAGTTCTAGTCATCAAGACCTCCCCACTGACTATTGGGACGTGCAATGTGCAGTTCCACCTGGCATCCAATCACCTCTATGAGCCAATATTGTGCAATCCTTCCCAACAGTTTCCTAGTTTGTTGTTTGGTCTGTTCTTGAAGTGGTTTTGGTTTCAAGCTAACATGTGCATGCCATGAGTGTCCTCTCTATCTCCAAGTACAATAGTTGTTGAGAAACTCTCTAACATTTACAGGTAACATGGCTTCCAAGAGAGCTGCATCAAAGGATATTGTCGAGAGTAGCACTGGAGAAGTAGTTGAGTAGGTGTCAGTGAAATTGCCAATTCATGCAGACACTCAGTTGTTCATTGAGAAGGGCATGAAGTTAACATGGTAGAAAATCAAGGATATCTTTGCGGGGGATTTCAAGGAAGATCTAGAGGATCGATAGGTTTATGTCAATGTCCACCGGTCAGGCTTACATAAGGTTGCATGCAGGTACCCTACATTCCCATGTGCGTACGTCATCTACTAGATTGTCTCACACACAAATCCAAAGACTATGACATTGAGTAGTGCCATTGGGATACATCTTGCCAACTTCAGGGTGGAGAACTATCAACAGATGTATCATTTATCTCAGTCGGTGAACTGCATGGATGCACTTTTCTATTCCACCTACAACTTTGTGAACACCAGAGATATTGTAAAGCACTGGGTGAAAGAGTCATTGAAGTTCAGAGACAAACCCAATCATGTTTACAAGACAAAGTCACTCAGGAAGGCCTACCAGTTCTTGATCATCTTTGCATGTTAATTATATGGTCAAGAGAGCACGAAGACCTTTCCAGAAAATTTGGTGGTTGTGTTGGACCAGTTGGTGAATGATGGAAGGCCATTCAACTGGTCATATCTGTTAGCTCTTCAGTTGAAAGTCCATGTGACTAACGCCCGGAATCCACCCAAGGATGAGCAAGCGATATTCTACATGTCCACGTATCTACTTCATGCAATATGTGCCCAACATCATTTTCCTGGCATGAGTTGGACATGGACGCCAAAAAAGACTGTCATCAACATTTATTTCAAGTTTCTTTTCGACTGCAGCTACCGAGGAGTTATGGCGAGGTTCACTGACCATTTCATCATCCCGGTGTACAAGTTGATCTTTGAGCAGGATCCACCTTGCATGTCCCAAGAAGCGATGGAGGCAATACTTAACATTGCAGATTGGTATGCCTCACCCAGTGGCCTTCATCAGTATGTTTGGCATAGAGAAGCATCCACATGTTCTACCAAGGTATGCCATGGACAATTTGGTCATGCAAGATGTCTCATATCACATCTCCACAGGGTTATCAATAGGGATGCATAGAAGGAGGAAGGAACCATGGCCCACTCTTCCTTTGCGGATTGGATTGTATGAGATTAAGAGCTTGAAGGATGCAGATGTTGAACCTAAGGAGATAACAAATTTCAAGTTCGGCACCAAAGACTATAATCTGTATGATCTTCACAGTATTTGCAAGAACCACTATGTGAATGTGTATTATTCATGGATCCACAAGAAATTTCATTGGGTAGAGGAGGGCCCTTGGAGGTACTGTTACAAATACTCCAAGCTTAATGAACCCATCAGTATATCCACAACATGGAAAGTTGCTTTGCAAGAAGAAGTACATAGGAAGCAACAACAACAACAATAAGTAGAAAATTAGCGCAGGACAAGGGTAAGAGGAAGATTGTCGAGAACCCGGAGGCTGACCAAAACTACAATTTCAAATAAAATCCTATCATTGAGAAAATAACTTTGGCAATGGAGGCAAAGAGGGAAAAGTGAAGGAATAAAGAAAAGAAAAGGCTAGAGGAAGCCGAAAGGAAGTTGTAGGAAACAGAGAAGAAGTTGAAGGAAGAGTAGGATCTAAGAAGCAGAGAAAGGGAAGAGAGGAAGAAACATGAAGAAGAAGAAAGACAGGGTGCAATGATAGAGCAAACAATGCCCATACAAGGTAAGGATTCAGAACAACTAGCAATTGAAGAAGAGGGTGAGCCGGTGCAGGATCAAGAGCTTTCTCAGCCGATTGAGCAACTGATTGAAGTGACTAACATGGATTTGGGGTAGGAGCCATAGGACCAAGAAATTGACCTCATGCTGAGATCACCCGAGGTCACCTATCAGTCTCCACCTCCTCCAGTGTCAAAACCAATCCCAAGAAAGCAAGGAGAGGTTATTCTCCTTAATGATGATCTGATGATGGATGTGTACAATCTATCATTTAACGAGTTGCAGAGGATTATTGTACAGGCATGGAGAACGAATTTCCCAGATGATCACGTGTCACCTACATTCATGAAGGAAAGGGTGATAGTGTCCGATGTCAGAAAGCATCTGGTTGCCATGGTTAATGCCACCTTAGCTTATGCAGGAGCATTGAGCTCAAATGTCAAGTTCCTATTATCCGAGAATGGACAAATGGCAAAGAACTTACAAGTGGCCAAGAAAAAGGTAGAACAATCCGCAGGTTCCGCAATGGCAGAGATGAGCAAAGTGATACTTGTTGAAGTATCAACTCTTGAGACCATCATGCGAAAGATCTATGATGTATTTGTCACCGTGCATAGGGTGCTTATGTAACACCCTCCTCACACATCTACCCAAGTAACCATGCCAACCGGGGTAAACATGCGATGAGAGTCTACTATGATTGGATTTTACCTCCTATGTCACCTTAAGGAAGTGGAAACATAACACACATACATTCAACATCAGCTTCAGGACCCTCAGGAACCAATCCAACACTTCAAACATCTTTCCCTTGGGTCCTACTAAAGTTTTGACCAACTTAAGACTTAGTCACTCTCATGCTATATGCATGACAGCATCCAGAAACCCAAAGTCGCTCTCACAGGCTTTCCTACCAGCATCCAGAGACTCATTTTTCCATTTCTATGCCAGCATCCTCGAGATTTGAGTCACTTTTTCAGGCCCAAAGCCCAGGTCACTTCCTAGAATGGAATGATAACTTAGGAGTAGTAAAAGAACATGGAAGTAATGATGCAAAAGTAATAAGTTAAACAAGACCTTAATCAGACCCCTAATAGCCATGATAGGCATTTCATCAAACATGTCGTAAGCATGTAATCTACATGTGTAACCAACAGAATTAAACATAGGGATCTTGTACTTACTTTAGAATCGCTAAGAATCATTGTTCCTCATGTCATATGTTGCATTACCATCTATTAGACCATAGATACATTATCCATTTATTTACAAGTAAAAACATGTTGAGATCCATACATAGTTGTTGTCATAAAACACACATATAACCAGCATAATAGCAACATAAATACCAATGAAAATATCCATATATACCACATATAATCCATCAAAATTCTCATAAAAATACAAGGAGAAATAACCTTTCATTGATGATGCAAACTCCAAACCCGAGATGGGACTCCCACATTCCACCCAACTGTATAATGGCTAAGCCAAATCTCTATTCAACCATTCACCCTCATGCCATATTCCAAGGATGAATGTGGGACTCAAACCAAAAGAACGAACCAAGGCATACCAAGGCTAAACCACCTCACCCTCATCAATAGAAACCAAGCTTTCCCATAATCCATCTTGGATCACTAGGCCAATACAATGAACACATAATAATAGGATTTATCATGATCTCCACCCGATCACTGGCCCAAACTAGCATGGATACCACCGGATTTCTCCACCTACACTGTGAGAAATTTTCATGTCTCCTAGTCTCTCAGGTTTTACCGCAATCCAAACCCGAATCACTAGGCCCTAAACCAAGACCCACTCTCCAGGCTTTACCGCATATCCCAAACCTGGGATTACTAGGCTCAATTGAGAGAAAACTACCTCTTGGATTTACTTTATATCTTGCCATTCAATAGAAAATATTCTTGGGCCCACCGAGGCAACACAATCTCGGCTTTATCGCAACCCACAGTCTGGCTCAGGGGTCACTAGGCAAGTGGCTTTACCGTGATCCACAGTCTGGTTCAGGGACCACTAGGTCATGTGCTCTATCATTTGGAGATCCACCCCACTCATATTTGAATCCATCCAACAATCTAGCTCAACCAAAACATGAGAACCCCATGACACCATGTCTATCCGAAATGGCAAGGCTAGGCTGAAAACATTGTTACACCTGGAAAAATCCATGCGAAAACAATGAAATAACCACATGAAATACCATGTGACAACAACGAAATAACCACATGAAATACCATGCATTCCAAATTCTAGTAAGGAAAATACACATGCAAATCGATACCTACAATGAATCTTGTTGTAGTTTCTTGATCCTGCCTTTCCCTATTTGATATTTGCTTCCTCTTGCGTTCTTTTGCCTTTCTTGATCCAATGTAAAAAATTGCTCCAAGAAAACTCTAAGTGTCCAAGAGTGAGAGAGAGAGAGAGAGAATAATGAGACAACTCCAAAACTACATTGGAAAAAGGTTACACTGACCAAGCCTGAGCCAAGAGATTTCCAACTGATCCTCATAAGCCTTTTTATTAATGAGGCCTCTATTTTCTTCATTTTCCATTATTTTCCTCCTCACATCCAACATGTGACCTTTCACCTTCCTTTTCTCCTAATTTCCATTATTTTTGTAGACAAAATGTCAGTTAATTCCTTTTTGCCTTTCCAAAGCCTTAGCCGTTTCCTTTGCCAATTCCCTTAGCTATTAAACCGATGAACACCCACACTAGGATGCCTTGCCCACCATTCAGCTTAGAATACGTGTCCCATCATCCATGGTATTTATATATTTTACATGTGTTTTTAACCAGGGATGTTACAGAACCATCCCCCTTGGGGGAACACCATCCTCGGTGTTCAACAACACCTATAACCACAAGACTGCTGAAAACAAAACATACTGCCCATGGAGCTTTATAACACAACTTTTTGCAGTATTTACAATGACCATCTGCTAAAACATAACAACATATCTAGATAAAAACCATACTGCATACTGGAGCTTTATAACACATCTCATTATGGTTTTTACAATAACCACATATACACATATGCACATCTTCTAAACCAACAAATAAGAGAACTCGATGCCTGTATCAATCAACAAGGGGATCCAGAGGCTCACACCTCCACCCTCGAAGTAGTACTAGGATTCACCTCCTTCCCAGGAAGTCCAGAATCTGCTGCAAAGTCAAATATGCATCCAATGTCTAGCGCTACAATCCCGTGCCACTTGTCCTCTCAGTGAACAATTATCGGCTCATTGTTCCAGGGCGCACTCCCAATGTGCATATGATTCCATCTGGAAATTCTAATAACCAAAACAAACATATTAGTGACCTTCCCTTATCTGCTACACAGTCCCTCATGAAATTTGGTCACCCCCTTCTGTGCAGTCACTCACCTTCCAAGTTCCCCGACATCCCCTGTCTCAGGTGATCCATCCCTTGGCAAGGCTTCCTCACATCGGAAGGTCAAACAACCAAGGCACATACCTACCTCAAAACCATCATACTGGTCATAGCATGCTCATGGAAATCAATGGACACTATTGGGTACCAGTGTCCCATAATGGCTCTACTCCTGAAGTGCTTTACCAACATATTGTTGCATTTTCCAATTTCTTTCATTACTGCTGCTAATTCTTGTAGTCAGTTTCAACCACCCAACTGGGCATGTTCATGCATTCCTATTCTAAGCACATAATTTCCATTAGATTCAAATAAATTGAAATAACCTCAAATCATACCTCATTGGTAGCTCGTCAATAAGGTATACTTGCAATCCTATTTATTTCCTGTCACAACAAGTCAAACTAGTATCTTTGATCAAATCATCGTGTATAAACATATCACATCAGGTTAGATTGAAACGCAACCATCATAGACCAAAATCATAAATCACATGTAACCATCATAAACCAAAATCGTAGATCACATGTAATCATCATAGACTAGAATCATAAATCACATACATAGTAAAACTGAATAAAATATTGATACTTATCCTTTAATCAATCCTTGGCTTCCACCTTTGTCCTTATTTCGTATGCACTTCAAATTGGTTTCCGCACCCGACAAACACCCAGTGTCTTCTTCTCAACTGTGTGCACACATACATAGTGTACATCTCACACCAAACACGAGATACCACACCATGCAATACATGCATATACACCCATTGTACAATAGAAAACAATACATACTCCTACATCCAACGTACAACACGTATACATACATAATGTACATCACAAGACATACATCTGCACACAATGTGTGACACCCCAAAATGCATACACATACATCCGATATACAACAAAACTCATACATCTATACCCGATGTAAGACGCCACACAATATATGTAGCTACACTTAGTGTACAACACAAGAAAATACATGTACTACACAAAGTACAACACAACAAGTACACATGTCACGATACCACAACTACACAATATGCATACATAATACCACATGTACACAACACAACATGTACGACATGCACACAATACCACATGTACACTAGTACCATATGTACAACACGTACACAATACCACCTATACAATGCACCACCTACACAATGTGTACATAACGCCACATGTACATCATACCACCTGTACAACATGTACACAATACCACATGTACACAGTACCATATGTACAACACTTACACAGTACCACCTGTACAAAGCACCACCTGCACACAACACCACTTGTACCACATGTACACGGCACCACATGCTCACAACACCAGTTGTACAATCATGCATACAACACCATATGTACAACATGCACATAATGTCATATGTACATAGCACTGAATATTCAACATGTACATAGCACCATACACATCACTACATATCCAACATGGACACAATACCATATACACACAACACCGCATATCCATCATGTACTTAGCACCGTCTATACCCAACACTGACTATGCAACATTCACACAACACTATTTGTACCACCCTGTACATAACATTCCATAAACAACATGTACACACACTATATATACACAACACTGCATGCGCACAACATCACAGATGCAACATGTACAACATATACAACATATGCACAACAATAGTACCACACATCCAAACCACATTGTCCCTACCAGTAATATTTCTTCTAGCATATCTCTGCCATCTGTCTAGTCAATTTAGTGTCCTAAATTTCTCTACATAAATTATCAATCCGGGTATCGTAAACTGATGAAGTGTGATGCACCATATGTGCTTAGTTAACCTTTCTCTTACTTCGTTGTTTTATAGTTTATGTTGTTTTTGGGGGGTTTTGTTTTCATGCTTAAGGAAATTAATCTAAGAAAGAAAAGTTATGCTTCTAAATGAAATCTCTAAATGTTAATGGACAACTAAATCTAATGACTCTTAACGTTAAAATCTAATTTCTGAAGAAAGGAGAAAAGGAAAAAAAATCAAAACTTTGAACAATTAGATTAATCTAAGCCGACAAAATATCTCTGAAATGAAAGCAAAAATGATAACAGTTAAATGAAGTGTTTTATCGCTTTGTTATACAATTTTGGGAGAACTACCTCCTTGTGATAGTATTTTGAGGGATCCAATACTTCATTGTTATAAGAAAAAGTAAACATAAAAATGCAGAGAAAGACTCATTCATAGATGAAATACTTCACCATTTAGTGAACTAAGGGCTTTCAAAAATATTCACTTACAACATGAGTTACTAAATTGATAAGAAAATGGCATTAAGCTATCTAACTAATGAATAGCAAGAAATCTCATTCATAAACACAACATTTCGCCATTTAGTTTGAGGATAAACCATCAACAAAAGGCTCTGGAAATATTTGTTTATATCATAAGTGACTACACTAAGAAGGAAATGGCATTGAACAACAAGAAATCTCATTGATAAACTCAACATTTCGCCATTTAGTTAGAGGATAAACCATCAACAAAAGGCTTTGGAAACATCCATTTATGTAATGAGTGACTAATCTAATAAGCAAATACAAAAACATGTAAAGGAAAAACTAATCTACTGTGTGCTCAAATGCTCCAATCACCAATTTGGAAAATACTTTCTTGGACTATTTTGCTAAGCATAGATTACACAGTTAGATAAATTTACAATCAACTAGTTGAACACACTTGCATGAATTAAACTTGCATGAATGGAAAATCTAAACTATTAAACTTGAAAACAATAAAATGACATACTTGAATGAAATCAAAGCAAAACTACAAAACAAAATCTACTCTACCTTACATTCTAATATGCTCCATGACATTTACTTCACATCTCCTTCCATGTTGATAACATCAAACCTTTATTCAAATTCTTCAAAATTACAAAAGTTTACAAAGCTCTCCAAAGCTTTCCAAAACTTCTAAGACTAACAAGCTCTAAGCTCTAAGCTAACAAATGAAGGAGAGAGGTCTCCTATTTATACAAAAAGATGAGAAGTCATCTCATTAATGAGAGTCCATGAATCTCTCCCTATACCTCTAGAGTCCTAATCAAAATAGGAAATGATAAGACACATGTCTTCTTAGAGTTTCAATACAAATAGGAAATGTGACACATATCCTCATGATCCCATGATCCTCTCCACTCAAATTTGAATTTGGCCTTTGGGTGCCACATAAAGGTCTTCTAGAAGCCTTCTTTTGACCTACACATGTCAACAATCTCAACCCACTTGTTAGGTATAAGCATATGCACATTATTTTCTAATTTTTAACCACAAATTCATTTAAAAAGGCTAAGAATTAATAAAGTTTGGAAAAACATAAATGTGACCCAATGATAATGAAAGTGAGATGAATGTAGTGACATGGTAGTGAAATGAAGGTGAAATGGAGGTGATATAATGGACATAATAGTGAAAGTGTAATGGAAATGTATGACAATTTCAAGACCCAACATACCCCCCAACTGAAGCTATTGCATGTCCTCATGCAATATATATTACATTAATTCTTTTGATCCTCGAGCTTTGGTTTAACTTTGCAAGATATCATTTGATAACTTCGTACTTCTGCAAAGTGTTTTACTTGAATTACAACATGGTTGGTTCTTGTGTTACAACCATATTTTGTTGTTGCATTCTATTTTGATCTTTCAACTTTGCATAATAATGTTTTGATTATTGTTGCAAAGTATATCTTTATTGGATTGCATGATGGCTGGTTCTTGTGTGACAACCATGATTGTGTTTGTGTCTAATTACCCTTTAAGCAATTTTGAAAAGCCATTGTATGCTCATAATAATAATGTAATAGTTAATATATTTTGGAAGTATGTGGGCTTCTGAATATGATACGAACATGGCAAGATATGAATATGAATGTATTCCCCCCCAAACTGATGGTATTAGAAATTTTATGAAATGAGGAAAAAAAATGTTTTTTCAACAATTATCATTCTAGCTTTTTATGGAATTCTATGGTAAAATGTTAGAAAATGATGTACCTTAACTTACCCTTTGGAAATGGATGAGCTGTATGTGTGGTGGCTACAAAATTTTGATCATAAACTTCTTCAAGTGGCTGGAAAAAAAGAGTCGTGGATAAAAGAGTCAAGATGACTTTTTATTGCTTCTACTAAAACTTGCTGAATCTGCTCCAAAATGATGAAAATAATAGTCTTCATGTCTTCAAAACTCATTGGCACAATTCCTACTATGTGAAGAGACGTTCTAATGTCGAACATAGTAGGAAATTGTTGATTTAGTGGCCATTAATAGATGCCACTAGTCAACACGAGAACTCTCGCCATTGATGACAATGAGAGTCCAGATGCCCAAACACATCTTGCTAGGTACAAATAAATTTGCCGATGTTGAGTCACCTAGAAGATCCGATGAACAAGGGACATTAATGTATTCCCATTGTTCATTATCATGAGGACTTTCCATTAAGGCATGCAAGCCTCAAGGTGTTTTTGCAAGGAATTTAGACTCAAAGGACTATGGACTCAATAATTTGCATTGAAGCAGGTTTTATTTGCGAAATGAAAATGACAGGAAAGGGAAAATGAAAATGGAAGATGGTAATGGAAAATAGTAATGGCAATGGGCAATAAGCATGTAACTGAGCCTCTTACTTTTATTTATGGGTTAGGATTGGACAAAAAATAATGGAAAGTGTATGTGAATGTAAAGTGGAAAATATGAAGGGAAATGAGGTGAATGGTTTATTATGAAGTATGGATGTAATGGGGAAAATAGTATCTCAAATTTTTTCAAGTGCTTGGATCTGATTTTGCATTAGCATGTTTCCTCTTTGTTGTTGATTATCCTCTTATGAAACAAATTGGTCTTTTAAGAGAGACACTATTCACTTGTAGTCATTTGTCCTTCCTCCTGGAACCTACAAAAAAAACTAATACTTCTTCTGCAATGGGATGTAAGATTATCAAAGGAGAGAGGTGATCAATCTCTCTAGTTATGATATTTAAACACAAAACTAAGAATTCTTATTAATGAAAGAAGTTCACAAAGGAAAACCAAAAGAATTTATACATGCTTCAGAATTAGTGCCTCAAGTTAACTGTTGTATCTTTTCAGCAATTTATTTCATTATTTACTGTTTCAAACACTGATGATGGATTTCTCATTGTGTATATTTTGTCGATATCTTTCCAATGACACTTGAATCATCGATATCTGATTTCATATGAGAAAGTTAGGCTAATTTGAACAGTGAGGTTTTTCAGTTGCAAAATTGATGTTTAGCTGCGGAATGAGAACAACTGCGGAATGTAACAGTTTTTGTAGCTAAAACTCTTGAATAGAAAGTTAGCCATTCATTTTTCATCATCAGTCCAAAATTAATCAATACCTTTGAAATAATCTACTTGTTTCATTGATTCATTTTTTTTTTTTTTGGAGAAAAAGTCAGAGACTCCTTGAGTTTTGTGTAACAATTCAAGAGAAGAGTCGTATGATCTTTGGAGGCCAAACCTTTCTCATGTAATTTTTCCAAGTAACTAGTAAGATTATAAATGCATTGGACATCAAGAAACTTTTGAATGACATATGAAGGTTCTAGTTGACCAATAGTACGAATGTAGTGTGCCATGGCTTCATCGTAATCTTGTTTGCTATACAAGTGATTTGCATATTTGCGCAGTACTTTAGTTGTGGCTACTGCATCTGCTTGTTGACTTTGGACAAGATTTATGGCAATAGTATATGAATTCTTTTTGAAAATCATGTCCAGTTTAATTTCCATGTCTTTCGCTCCTATGCATAAAACCTTCACTTTCAGCCTTCTCATCATTTTCTTCATGCTCGTCATCATCTCCAGATTCACTACCTCTTCATCTTCGCCACGTCTATCAATCAGGTTGTGAAGAGTCGTATTCGATTGGAATACGTCATGCATCTTGCTGTTAAATTGGTGTGTGATGAAGTGCGAGTTAAAGACGAGAAGCATTAATTCAGAAGGCATGGCAGAGTAAGATTGAATGCCAGCACACAATTGATTTCCAAATCAGAATTCCCCTCTCCAAGCATGCTGAATTAAATCAACAGCCTGTTCATTAATTCAAATTCCATTTTTTCTTCACGCGGCATGCAAAAAGAGGCTTTAAATAACCGAGAAATTTTCCCAAACCGGTGCAAATATCTTAAAACCATTTATGTATTATCTAATTGACCCCGTCCTCGAAAAAACCCATGTTTTATTTTTTCATAATTCATCTTCATTTGGCCGGATCATGCAGTTAAAGTTTGACGTTTTTACTGTTCTGCGTTTTTGTGAATTAACGTTTTTACTATTCTTCATTTTTATGAATTGCTGCATTCAACTGCTTGTTTCTTAGAATTGGCTTCTTTCCCTACAAATGACAACCTAGCAAACTTAACAGTGCTTTTGAAAATAGATATATGTGATGGGCCAGATCGGTCTGTTATGTACTCTGGGAAAGGAATTCCTTCCTTCTGGGCAAACTCTTGCAACAACTGTATGTTCAGCTTGCCACAATGTACCATAGAATTCTGGACTCTCATATGTCTCCTCGTTAAATCTAACAAATGCCTTGAAAAGAAGTACATGTGGAGGGTCTTTCTGCATAGAGTAATATGAAGGCAAACTAAAACCACCCTGAATGCTAAATCTTACAACTGATTTTTGTGCATGTCTGACAGAAGCTGCGAAGGTGATGATCTACTATCTGATTGATTTTGCTCTTCATAGCTCCGAAAAATCCCCACAACTTTCAAATTTGAGGTTGAGACCACTAATTTGCACTCCGCAACTAATTTGCAAAATCTTATTAAAACAGGACATAGTGTTTTGAGAGTCACTACAAACCATAACCAGTCAATCTTGGACAACTGAACCTATCAAAGTAGTTGGATTTTTTTATGTTTTTTTAATCAAATGAAATGATGAAGTTTATTTTGTCCCTTTTTTTAACATAAAAATTCTTTTCTGATCCTCCTGATCACACAAAGTGTAGGAGGAGAGCATACTCAAGAAATTATTAATTTTTCTTTTAGATATAAGAAATAAGGTCTCCTAATTACACTTCCCCAGCAACCGCGCCAAAATGTCTAGTCAATTTAGTGTCCTAAATTGCTCTACATAAATTATCAATCCGGGTATCGTAAATTGATGAAGTGTGGTGCACCATATGTGCTTAGTTAACCTTTCTTTTACTTCTTTGTTTTATAGTTTATGTTGGTTTTTGGGGTTTTGTTTCTCATGCTTAAGGAAATTAATCTAAGAAATAAAAGTTATGCTTCTAAATGAAATCTCTAAATGTTAATGGACAGCTAAATCTAATGACTCTTAATGTTAAAATCTAATTTCTGAGGAAAGGAGAAAAGGAAACAAATCAAAACTTTGAACAGTTAGATTAATCTAAGCTGGCAAAATATCTATGAAATGAAAGCAAAAATGATAACAACTAAATGAAGTGTTTTATCACTTTGCTACACAATTTTGGGAGAACTACCTCCTTGTGATAGCATTTTGAGGGATCCAATACTTCATTGTTCTAAGAAAAAGTAAACATAAAAATGCAGAGAAAGACTCATTCATAAATGAAATACTTCACCACTTAGTGAACTAAGGGCTTTCGGAAATATTCACTTACAACATGAGTTACTAAATTGATAAGAAAATGGCATTAAGCTATCTAACTAATGAACAACAAGAAATCTCATTCATAAACACAACATTTCACCATTTAGTTTGAGGATAAACCATCAACGAAAGGCTCTGGAAATATTTGTTTATATCATGAGTGACTACACTAAGAAGGAAAAGGCATTGAACAATAAGAAATCTCATTCATAAACTCAACATTTCGCCATTTAGTTTGAGGATAAACCATCAACGAAAGGCTTTGGAAACATCCATTTATGTAATGAGTGACTAATCTAATAAGCAAATACAAAAAAATGTAAAGGAAAAACTAATCTACTGTGTGCTCAAATGCTCCAATCACCAATTTGGAAAATATTTTCTTGGACTATTTTGCTAAGCATAGATTACACAGTTAGATAAATCTACAATCAATCGGTTGAACACACTTGCATGAATGGAAAATATAAACTATTAAACTTGAAAACAATAAAATGACATACTTGAATGAAATCAAAGCAAAACTACAAAACAAAATCTACTCTACCTTAAATTCTAATATGCTCCATGACATCTACTTCACATCTCCTTCCATGTTGAGAACATCAAAGTTTTATTCAAATTCTTCAAAATTACAAAAGTTTACAAAGCTCTCCAAAGCTTTCCAAAACTTCTAAGACTAACAAGCTCTAAGCTCTGAGCTAACAAATGAAGGAGAGAGGTCTCCTATTTATACAAAAATATGAGAAGTCATCTCATTAATGAGAGTCCATGAGTCTCTCCCTATACCTCTAGAGTCCTTATCAAAATAGGAAATGATAAGACACGTGTCTTCTTAGAGTTTCAATACAAATAGGAAATGTGACACATATCCTCATGATCCCATGATTCTCTCCACTCAAATTTGAATTTGGCCTTGGGGTGCCACATAAAGGTTTTCTAGAAGTCTCCTTTTGACCTACACATGTCAACAATCTCAACCCACTTGTTAGGTATAAGAATATGCACAATATTTTCTAATTTTTAACCACAAATTTATTTAAAAAGTCTAAGAATTAATAAAGTTTGGAAAAACATAAATGTGACCCAATGATAATGAAAGTGAGATGAATGTAGTGACATGGTAGTGAAATGAAGGTGAAATGGAGGTGATATAATGGACATAATAGTGAAAGTGTAATGGAAATGTATGACAATTTCAAGACCCAACACCATCCATGCTTATCCTAGCATGCCACGGACCACACAGCTTTCATTCTGCTAATGCATCCCTTGGTATAACTTGTCCATAACATAGACATAATATAATCACATAATATCAACTCATAACTACATGATACTGACCTTGTAGATGTGTCAGGCTACTCTTCCCACTTGATTCTTCATGAACCAGGAATCTCTTCATGTCATTCACCTGCATAAGAAATCATTCCTCCACACGAAAGATCCCTAATAACTCTATCAGACAGAGACATAGATAGATACATAAATACATAAATAATCATTAGCATAAAACAATCATCATCCTGTCATACAATGACATACATACATACATGTATACATATATAAACATCAGCATAATCATAATCATAACATAATTACCAGATAACATAAGGTCTAGGTTAAGATAACTTCCTTATTTGTGCACATCATTCACAACATTGAGAACCACCATTCCCAACTTGTTCAAAACATCTGACACCTCAGGTTCATTTACTTTACCTTTTCTGGTTAACCTTCTCATGTATGTACTACCACCGTCCATTTACCACAATGAACCCAACCAGTCCAATCAATTGTCATAGTCTTACCTTCCGCTGTGCTTACTCATGCACAGAGCTTCATCTGAGTCTTACATCACCTGTCGGGTACCACACAACTCTCCCCGAGCTCCATTAACTTTCCTCCTTCCTAATCAATTCCCAACACTCTCAAAACATAAAAAGCAAGGCCAAGAAGCAACCAAGAAGAAAACCATGGTAAACCAACAACATTACGACACTGCAAACAAAGTGGCATGATCATGCACTAGACGCAATCAAGAACACAAATCAAGTATAAAAAAATCAAAAGACCAAAAGCACAAGACTAGCAACAAAAACCATGACTCAATCCCCATGGTTCCCAGTGCTTTCAAGGAAAGCTCAACCTGAGCCTTCTTTAGAATCTCATGGCAGTCTCTTTGCCATGCAATTCCCTTCATCATACCACCATAAACGCATAATAGTCAGTGCATAAATAAATATAACCATACACTAGATACCTTACCTTGCTGTGTGAAGCACTTTGCTTGCAACTAAACACATCCACGCCATCTCTCAAGGGACTCCAATTCCCTTAACAAATACACCTGTAACTAGAGACTGGCTAATATACCTGTTAAGTACATGTTGATGACTACAACACATATCCACATAATTTCATACAAAATGAAGGTTAAGAAGACTTCTTGTATGCAAAGCACTCAATTGTTTGGAATTAGGGTTTCCAAACATAGCCAAAGGATTTCTTACCCAATTCCTTTCTTTTACCTTTTTACCTTGTTGCAATCGAGGCTTACTATATATTGTCACATCACCCAACTGCTAGTTATATAAACACATTAACTATTACCTTGTCACGCTAATACCAAGCATGTTCCCTGCAGCTGCTCACACATGTCAACCACATGTTCCAGTATCAAGACAATCATATCTATCAATTTGAAATCAACTTTTACAAACAATCATGTCATAACCCATAGTCAACTCATATTGATTAGACATAATGCTACAGTTGTCAACTACATTCAAGTACATATCAATTGTCTCAACACAGATGTGTTAGTACAATCATCTTAAAACAACATCATTGGAACACATACTCATATTATGCAATTCTTTAAACATCCAACCAACTTGCAAACATACCATGTTAAATAAATCAACTAGTAGACATAATCAAACATTCAAGCACCAACTATACGACATAAGCAAACTCCTACCTTAATGTATCTCAGTGGAGGATATCTTGTCTGCACAATCAATCTAGTTAGCATGATATAACTTCTCAACACATCAACTTAAACACAAATAAGATCATGATATCCATAATAGTCACTAAAACTCATAAACAATTATCATTCATACATAACAATCACATATGCACGATCAGTATAGATTAGTATGACATAATATCACAACATATTAACTCATACCTGAATTTCATAACCCTAACCATTTGCATAGACCAATCCAACTTAGTATGATACATATAACATTAAGATATTAATGTAATAACCCTAATCATCAAGTTACTAGCATATAGCAACAACAATTTAACCTATAAGACATGTCATCAATAACATATAACATAATCATTAGGTTATCTAAAATAAAACAACAATAGCAATGCATACAACTATAAGTTGCTATCATTCTTGACTACTAACATCCATCATGAATGTAACCATAACATCGAAAGACATGTACATAAACCTAATGTATGTAAACCTAATGCATATAAAAATCCTTGACTTACATACCTTCATGCCAAACATACAATACCTATATGACGATCTACTCTTACCCCAAAGTCCAATGCTGCAACCTCATTATGATGATCTGCATCTCCTGCTCTATCTCAACCAACACATTAGCATCATAACAACCAATAGCATCATGATGACCTAAATTGCATACAATGACTTCACAAGGCATGTTTGACCTACTATTCATGCATAACTATAACTAAGACCATACATGCATAACAAATGCATATAGACATATAACATATGAGTAGCAAACCATATTCACCTCATTCTAGCTAGAGTTCAGTCATCAATGCATGACCATATCAACTACACAAACCATTACCTCATGCATGACAACAACCACATCACGCCACAGTACATGTTGCCTCATGCAACCATCAACATGCATAAGCAATGCATAATCAACTACACATACACATGAACGCATGTAGTCAAGCATTCAATTCTTGTAACCAACCTACAAGATTAATACATGTAATCAAACATACAAGAATGCAACCTACCATACAAGGATGTAATCAAGTGACATATAACAACATGTAAGCATCATATAACAATATGTAACTAGTCATATACTCATGACAATGCATTCCACCAAAATCAACTTCAAGTTCCTCATGAAAACCTCAAGTTTCACATGATAACATCACTGCAACCTTGATCGACATCATGCAAATGCAACAAATACATGCAATGCAAGTGTAAGGGACACACATGCATCTGACATGCATGCATGACCAACACACACCACTCATCTAGTCCGAGGGGTGAACCATGCTCTGATACCACTATGTAACACCCTCCTCCCATATCTACCCAAGTAACTGTTAGTGTCAGCCTTTGAAGCCTTCCATCAGTGATCAAATATGCTCTTACAAAGTGGTCTAAGGGTGTCTAAGTCAAATTTTGTCATTTCATTGAGTCTTCAAGTAAAATTTGGTCACTAGGTATTAGGTCTAGGGTTGTTTTCACTCCTTCCAAAGTCTTCCAAGTATTGGTCCATGTCACCATTCAGCTTAGTGTACCATCATTCAAAGAGTTGTCATCATCATTTCAGGTTTCAATGGGTCATTTTACACCTTGTTCGTGCTTCAGTTGTACTTGTGGAAGGCCCATTTCCCTCTCCTAGGGTTTTGAAGGTAATTTCTCTTGTATGGTCAAATCATCAACAAAACTTGTATCCTGATATTCATACACCTTCCCCTATCCTTAATGTACCTTATTAAACACTTCCCATCACTGATATCCCTCAAATTCATCATTTTCCCACAAACCCTAGCTTCTTGCTACAATTTGACAATTTTCTAGGCTAAGCCTGTGTTTTGACCTTTTGGACCCCTTCCCCTCACTCAATATTTAAAATTCCACTTTCCCCTACTTCCTAACATCCCTCCCTACTTCCACAAATTTTCTCAAGAATTTAGAAGCCCCTCATCCCCTTCATTTCCCTTCATTTCCACAAATCCCCTGTTCCACACATCGGGATAGGTTTTATTCAAATGATGTTTATGAGAAAGAGAAGATGAATTTGACAAAACTGAGAGAGGTTTTTTTCCACCATTGACCCAAGAAGAAAAGCCTTTTTCAGTTCTTACACAGGTTTCATGGTTTGGGAGAAATGTCGAAAATATCATTAGCCACAGGAGGATTGATGCACTTTTGTAGTGACCTTGGGAAAATCAAGATTTCACCTAGCTGGGATGTTCAAATGAATTTCTTGATGATTTAAATGCTATCTAGACAGAGATATATTTCCAATGAGCTATCATGAGCTCAATTTGGAGTTGAGGAAGACTTTCAAAAGTTTACTGCAACAGCGCTCTGCATTTAGGCAGCCTCATTTTGCACATTTTGACCAGTCTTGGGAGATTTGACTTTTGACAAGGCAAATGAACTCCAAACTGAAAAATTCAAGTTATGTTTGAAATTAGACTCAATAATATTTCCAACGCGCTATCACACGCCCAATTTTGACACCGGGAAGGCCTTCAAAAGTCATCATCAAAAAGATGTTGCGCATGAGAGAGGTGTTACGCATCAGAGGGTTGGCGCTGCGCACCAGAGGAGCGTTGCGCATCAGGAAATTTTCTCTAGTGTAAATTTACACTGGTGCTACGCATAAAAGAGGCACTGTGCATTGGGTAGGTGGCACTATGCATTGACCAGTAATGCCTCAAAACCCTCAAATTTCACCTCTAATCACTCTCATTACTGTGTTTCTCTTCTACAAGTAAGTCCTTATTGCATTTGAGCTAAATTTGATCTTCTACATGTTTTCTTCATGAGTTTTGCATTTTGAAAATTAAACCCTAGCTTGTCTTCATCATTTTCCATTTCATTGTACAACTTTCACTCCATAACCAAAACCAAACATCATTTTCCCCTTTTCTATCTTACATTGCCCTAAATCACTTCATTAAATCCATTTTCACTATCCCACTCCCCTAAGACAACTCATTCCCTTCATCAAACCCTAAATCCCTCACAAAACCCTAGTTTCCCAAAACCTATCCCTTCATTCCCCAACTCCATTTCCCATTAGTAAAATCTTTTCATACTCATCTCCCTTGTCCTCCCTCATTACCATTTTCCACCATATTATCATCACATCACTTCCCTGGAAGGCATTGAATGGAATCTGACAGGCATTTTGTTAAACCAGTAAGTGATCTCTCGCATATTATTTGTTTTGATCAATCATAAGCTAAGGAAAGTTAGCAACTATTTTCTTGTTTGTTACTAGATTTTGTTTGATATTTAGGGAGATCTATCTTGTTCACAAGAGGGATTAGTCCACCTAACACTCACAGTGATCCTTAGTTAATTACTTGTGAAATAATAAGTTACTTAACCAATTTCAAGTATACAACCACAATAGTTTCCATAAACATGTACAATTTCATATCTAAACACATGCAAAAAGACAAATATAGAGTTGGTGGCTCACTAACCTAATACCCGAATCAACGTATATGTAATGAAAAATTTTAACAATGAAAAACCCTCTCGGCTCTTTTACCTCAATGCAAACCTCGCCAAAACCACTAGATCTAAGGCAAATGCCAAATTTTTGGTGCAATCCCTAAAATTTGGCGTTTACAACCCCAAATTACAACCTTGAATTTATGTCCCTAAAATTTGGTCCATAGTAGCATCATGCAACACTTTGACAACTTGTGATTTTTTGTCCCTAAGAACCCAAGCCCACATTCCTTTTTCCTTGGTAGACAAGGTGTGTCCAACACTAGACCCATGTTGTGCTCTTTCTACCTAAGTCTTCGATCTTGGTTCATGACTCACTTGGTTCATCTCAGCCATAAACTATGTTGTATTCTATCTCATCTGCACGTACTTCTCCATTGAACTCCCTTGTGGTGAATATATAGGAGGTGAGCGACCTCCCCAACCAATGCAACAATTTGGGGTGTGTCTATTCTCCTTCCCATGTTGTTTTATGTATTAGACGATGTGTTGACTGAATTTTTTTCTTTGCAATTGTTCCTTCATTCATTTGGGCATACATGCCCATCACATCATGCCAATCTGGTTGATCTAGATTTAAACAGGAACACAAAAAATTACAAATATAACCATAAATATATAGATGCAACAAAAATAACACTTCCTTTCATTAATGTCAAATATTGAAATATGCTTACAAACAAAATGAAAATAAGACTAGCTTGGGCGATGGTAGCTTATCTTTGAGAAGATACGTGGCAACTACATGCCTCTAAACTGTGTTACAATGGGGCTCAAAGGCCTATTTATTATTGAGAAACAATGGAAAACCCTAAACATCAAAAAACCTAACCCTACGAGATGAAGCGCCAAACTATGGGCCCTGTTTGGGTAAATTGGTACATCAACTTCCCGGGGTCGTAACTTTGGCATACGAACTATATTTGATGTGCACAATACCTCGTTAGGAAGATCTATCTGAGGACTACAACTTTCGAGCGACCAACATTCGAATATTAACCATGTTGGCCCTCGTTTTTCCAAAAAAACCGTCATTTAGGGCCTCAAAATGGCGTCGGAAGTTTAGGACCTGAAAAACTACCAAAAATAGTATTTTTTGCTACAAATAAGGAAACTGAAAAACTCAAAGAAACAATGGTGGGGTTCAAAGTGGAATAGGTGGGTGGCCACCAATATCCACCTGGATCAATGGTCTAGATGAACACCCTCGTCATAGGTCACCAAGCTAACTGTGCCATTGTGCCAATTTTGCCCTTTGTCGTATGATGCAGAAACCCCAAATTTGGATCTCTCACCCCATGCACCCTCATATGAGGTCACAACCAGTGTCTTAGGAGAATCCATGTTATACGACCCACCTGTTGCATCTTGGTCATGGCACCCTTCATCTTGTGCAATTGATTTCACCAAGTCATTGTGATGGTGTGCAACCCACTTACTCGCCCAACCATGGATTTATCCAATTTGTGTGACTGCCTAAAATGTGATGGTGTGCCACAACATTGTATGTCGCCCATGCGGTGCCACATTAAAGATACCCCAAACTATTTGTGGATAATCAAACTAAGGCTATTATCTCCAAGGTGCCCAAACATACTTGTGTGTGTGATACTCTTATGGGTGTGAAGGCATTACGTGTACTCTCCCCTCTTATTTTAAGATATAATATGTAATTATTCATAATATTTTATTTTATAATTAATTTGAAGAAACAATTATTTAATATACTTTTTCAAGTATCTAACAAAAATGTGAGGAAGATCACAAAGATAATTCACGATGCTTTAAGTTATAACATTCACTCATAGAACATGTTTAATGTCATGTTATATTATGTTATCTAAAACATTTTGACTCTGTCAAATTACATAAAAAATAATAATAATAAAATTTATAATTATAATTATTAGTTAAAATATTTTGACTTAATCAAATTACATAAAAAAATAAAACTTTTAACTCCAAAGTTTCAAAGTGCAAAATTTTCCACAAATTTAAATCTAAAAAAAAGAGTTATATCTTGAAAGATTAGATCCCTGTTAAAACTTTATAAATCCAAAATTAAAATGGGATATAAACTAAAATTTATATAATTAATTTGAAAGCGATACTTAAAAAACATGACTCATGAGATGAGTATGACATCCCCATCCAACTTAAAATATAAAAGCTTGAAAATAAAAATAACAGTGTTTTACAAAAGTGACGTCAACACGCTTAGGCCCCATCAAACACGCTGAAGCCAAAGGCTTGGAGTCCACGCCCTACAGTGGGGGCACATGGTGCAACACACGGTTTGAAGGGCCACCAAGGGCACCCAACAATCGGCAGCAGCTAACCAGCCTGCCATAGGGCATTAAATGCCCGGAGAGATGCAGGCTGGATAGCCCGCTTATACGTGAATTCGGAAACTGGGCACTAAATAAGAAATGGGAATTCGCGTGTAAGCGGGCTATCCAACCTGCATCTCCCTGGGCATTTAATGCCTTATGGCAGGCTGGTTAGCTGCAGCAAGGGAATCGAATTTAATATTAAAATGAAAATGCATTGAAGCAGGTAGTTAAAAATAATAAATAAACAAATAATTAACACAATTACATTAATCAATAGGATAGATAAACGTGAATAGCCTTATATCAAACACATAGGTCAATTATCAATAATATTATTAATGTTATTATTAATAATATTAATATAAATATAAGAATCATATTAATAATAATTAATATTATATTATTATTATAATAAAAATAATAATGAAAGAAAGATAATAACGAAAATTATATTTATTGTATTCAGGTTTCTGTGATTCATAATGAATTAAGCAAAGTCTTTTGGTAGAAATCATATAAGAGAAATTTTTGGCCTATGTGTTTCGAACCAACAAGTATGGTTTTTGATCAAGACCAGATGAAGAGACAGACCATGGCAAAGGCTTAAATAAATAGCAATGTAGAGACATAATTTCAAGTAACGACTATATTTGAACAATAATATTTAAATTATGATATTAATTTATTAATCTATTAAAAAATTATTATTAAGTAATGATTATTAAACGACTAGTTTTAGAAAAATAATATTTAAATTAATTTATTAAAACCAAATATTACTAATTTATTAAAAATTATTAATAAGTAACGGCTATAGTTGTTTAATAATAATAAACCAAAGGAATAATATTAAACTCAACGGATTAATATTGTAATACAAGGTTTATAAACCCAGATAAATATTATAAACCCAAAGGAATAATATTAAACCCAAGGGATTAAGATTATAAACCCAAGGAATATAAACCCTAAGATAAATATTATAAACCCTAACATATATATTTGTCACAATGAGACATTGGAATATGGTTGACCGTGATTTATTTTCATATTGAGACAAATTAACCCTAAAATAAACATGGTTGACCATGATTTAACATCATTGATTTCCATACTGAGACTATGTTTATTACAATCTGACGTTGGGTCATGGTTGAGCATGGTTGATCATAGTTGATTTTCATATTGAGACAATCTTTGGCGCATTGTGACATTGGACCATTGTTGACCATGGATGACCATGATTGTAAACCCAAGGGGTGGATATTATAAACTAAAAGGAATAATAAACCCAAGGGATAAATATTATAGACCCAAGGAATATAAACCCTAAGATAAATATTTGTCACAATGCAACATTGGAATATGGTTGACCATGATTGATTTTCATATTGAGGCAATGTTTGTCACAATGTTATGTTGGATAACAACTGATCATCGTTGACCATGGTTGACCATAGTTGACCATGTTTGAACCCAAAGGTATTATAAACCGAAGCGCATAGTATTAAACCCAATGGACTAATATTATAAATGCAAGGTATATAAACCCTAAAAGGATTGATATTATAAAACCAATGGATTAATACTAAAAACCCAAGGTATTAATTTTATAAACCCAAGGTATATAAACCGTAAGATAAATATTATAAACCCAAGGGATAAATATTATAAACCCGAGGAATATAAAACTTAAGATAAATATTATAAACCCTAAGATGAATATTTGTCACAATGCATATTGCAATATGGTTGACCATGATTGATTTTCATATTGAGACAATGTTTGTCACAATGTGACGTTGGACAATGGCCAACCATCGTTGACGATGGTTGATCTCCATATTGAGACAATCTGTGTCACAATGCGATGTTGGACCATTGTTGACCATGGATGACTATGGTTGTGACAATGTGACATTAGACCAAGAGACAATGTTTCTCACAATGTGACCATGGTTATTGACCATGATTGACCATGTTTGACCATGGTTGAGACAACCTTTGTCAAAATGCGAGGTTGAAACACGGTTGACCATCCTTGATTTTTATATTGAGATAATGCTTGTCACAATGCAACATTGTTTGATTTTCATATTGATAAAGTCTTCATTGCAATGTGACATTGGACCATGGTTGACCATGATTATAAACCTAATGGATTTATATTAAACCCAAAGATTAATATTATAAACCCTATGAATAATATTATACCCTAGGAATATGAAGCCCTAGATTAATAAACCCTATAAATTATTATTTTATAGGCTTTTTTAATGAAACAAAATTCAAAATATAGTGCAAAATGTTAAAAACAAATGAATAATTAATAATTAATTTTCCAAAAATAAATTCATATAAAATAAAATGAAACGAAATAAGAATGTGTAAATTCATAAATTCATTTACTATAATCTCATTTGGATATATTAAATTTTTAAAAAATATATCACGTGAAACATTTTAGATGGAAGTTTAAATCCATAAATTTACAATTTTTTAATTATAATATATTTCCAAAATTGATTAAAAAAAAAACTTATTTTATATTTTTACTTCATCTATTTTACTTATAATCAATTTACAATATAATGCATTTAAATTTTAAAAATAAAAATACATTTCAAAACATCAACCATAATTTCATAATTTATCAATCATGAAGGAACTTATCATGGAACTTATTAATATAAACAAAGTACTTCATAGCTAAAATATTTCAATGCCATATTAAGTAAAATATTTCAGTGACAACTAATATGTACAATGAAAAGAAATACATTTTCATGGTAAAAACATTTTTAAGCATTTCAAGTAATGCTATTATTTTATATTTGGGCTATATTTTTTCGTCAATTTTATTTTTTAGATGCAAACATTTTTTTCAAATTTTGCATTTAAAAAAAAATTACACAAAAAGAAATTATATCACTCTAAACACTTCTTAGGTTTGTGATTAAAATAGATCAAAATTGTTCTTTTGAGAAAAAACTAATAAGATCAGCGTGCAATTTAAAATGTGTTATTGAATGATTGCTAATTAATTTTAGAGCACAAATTCATTCATGCTACTTTACCTAATTCTAAACTAATCCTACATTGAAAACCTAGAACATACCAAATTCATAGTTGAGCTACTTTTATACATTTGTATTTGAAAATTAAATCAATCTTCCATAGATCACTCCTTCAAATCATTAACATCTAAACCACAATTACTAAATTTATAGCAGTTACTAAATTTATAGCGGACACATAATTGATCTCGTGGAGATTCGTGGCATAAGCTGGTCAAACCTTGTACTCCTCATTTGTGTGGCGACACGTATTCCTCTCGCGAGTCAAGGTCCCATAAGTCGACCTCGTGATCCAATATCAAATGCCCAAACTTCTCTATGAGGTTGTCCACGTTAAATTTTCCACTATCAAACACGTGTGGTAGTATATGTATGTTTAGATACTGGTAAAGTAGGCAGAGAATTCAGTTGTTTCCATGATTATAGGAAAATACCTTTTTATATATGGTATGGAAAACTATGTCATTAATCGAAGAAGACATAGCATTAACAACTCGTATCCCACATTCTTCTAGTAAGAGTAAAAGATTGGAGTAGACAATATGATCTTGGAACATGTTGAAGGACATCTTAATGCGAGAATGGATGGAATTTATTTGAATGATAGAATACCTTGTTATATATTTTATTATATATAAATGAATGTTATAAATAATAATAATAAGGAACTTAGCATGGAGGAAATTATTAAAATTGGAATAATCTCAAATCCCTAGGAAATTGGTGGGTGGGGAGCCATGTGGCACGAATCTATTTTTTTCATTTATTAAAAGTAATGGACCATTTTTCTATACCCTTGAGAATCAATCTAAGTCCTCAATTAAAAAAAGAAAAAAAAAATCAACAACCCTCCTTCCATCTAAAGTTCCTATCGACAAATTATTTCAAAAAAAAAGTAATCTACTATAATAATATTATAGTGGAGATGTATTTTTAGGCTTCTTACGAAATGAATTTTTCACAATATTTTTTCTAGTTAATTTTAACTAAAATCTAGTAGGCTTTTTAAGAATTTGAGTTTAAGTTTTTTATCATAGAAATCAAGTGTCCGAGATTTTTCCATGCATTCAAAAATGTATTTTAAATAACAAAAAATCATTTTCAAAAAAACTATTTCATATAAAAATTAGACTACATAGTGTTTAAAAAAAAAATACTTTTGATAATTTTATTTTTGAGTGTGATTGGGAACTATTTATGTATAATTAATATTTTGTTTTAAATTATTTTTATATATTTATTAATAAATGGTAATAAGTCATCTTATATTTCCCGGATGTGGGTGCTTGACAGGTCGGATGGTACGATGGTGGCGTATCAAATGGGCAGGTGTCAGCCCAAGCACGCCACGGGTTATTGCACTGGACGGGCGAGCTGGTCTCGCACAAGCATATTAATGAAGGCATTTACTTCCTCCATCAGTCTCATGGTTAACTGTGCTATGGCGCTCCATAAGCTCATCATTCCCGCGGCTTCGTCGCAGACCTCTGCGACCTTATGGATTGCTACATTGTGTGTTTTACTTAGCTATTCTGCAAGCAAGCTTAGGCCTGGCATTCCCTTACTCGGCTCAAGAGCATACCATAAACGTTGGGCTCTGGTTCCAGGTTCTTACGATTCAGTCGGAGTTCTGTTTCCGCCTCACTCTGGACACTCCTCCTCGTGTATCCGCTCTTTTGACAAACCTCTGCACATTGCCATGCCGCGCGAACGGCCCAGAATGGGGAACAGGCGTGGCAGCTCCCGCGGTCGTGCCACCCCCATTTCTTACTCTTCCTCGGACGCGCTGGAACCTGGTCGAAGCAGTCCCCCTGTCACCAGAAGTGGCAGAGGCAGGGGTCGCGGGCGAGTCAGGAGTATTGATTGTGAGCATGCAGCCCACCCTACTGTTCGCTACAGCATCTTGTGTTCTTTAGCCAACTCTACCTTCATAGTCTCAGTCACTATTGAAAAATGTGAAGATGTTCGGGTTTCGGGAGTGGCCCATCCTGGAGTTCTTGCAGACCAGAGGACGTTGAATCCGATTGACAATCAGTGCCAGGTCATGGGAGGTCCCTCTATGGTGAATTCGGCAGTCCCCACAGGTCCAAGTGCGCCAGCTCAAGGAGAACCAACAGGCTCAGCGGTTCATCATTCTGACTCAGAGGACTCACTACAATTCGGGTGTAGGGTCGTTGAGGAGCCATACACCTCTGAGGATGACTGATCCCGCCCGGGTTTCCGCTCTTTGCAGTTTCTGAAGTAGGAGCTCGACTCTGTTTTGAATCTCGACGTTAATGCATGTTTCAGGTCTCTGTCAGTCAATGTTTCATTTATGTCTAGCGTTGTCTAGCTGTGCATGTTTCGTTTTAGTTTATGTTCAACGTTGTTTCGAGTTTTATGTGAAGTCAAAATACTGCTGGAGGTCTACTGTGTACTGAGATCACGATCATTTTTGTAAAATGCCAATTTCATGGCAAGACTTTTTAAAGTTGTGGCCTTGCTGTAACTTTTTTGTATAAATAATAGGAGTAGACTGACTGAGAAAAAAAAATAAGTCATCTTATATTGATATATGATAATTATTTCGATTATTAAATTATAATAAGTTTTCTTACCATTTAAACAACTAAACTTAATAAAATTTATAATATATTAAAAAAAATAAAGTTTCAAATACAAATATTTGATTGTATTGCATGTTAAAATATTTAATCTTTTAACATTAAATATACAATGGGAAGTAGTTCTATTTTTTGAGTCTTTCTACGGAAAACGAAATGGTGTTAATATTGAATATCAAATGTGGGGATCAGAGGACTATCCAAATATGTTTGATGAGGAATAGAATCATATTATTTTCAAAACTATAGAGTTGGATGAAGTACAAAGGCAAAGATAAGTGTTATGGCCTGGATCGTTGGACAGTTGATCTTTTCCTACATTTATTCGATCTCATGGGGAAGGAACTTCTGAATATGGCTGAAGAATCCAAGATCACTGGGAATATGATTGGAGCCATAAACTCAACCTTTATTTCTCTCATTTCGAAGACCCTAGATCCCACCACCTTTATGGAGTTCAGACCTATTTCTCTATGCAATATTACATACAAACTCATTTCTAAAATCATAGCGAAGCGCTTGAAGTCAACTCTCTCGACCTATATCACCCCAAAACAATATGATTTTCTCCACAATCGTCTAATTCATGATGCAGTGGCAGCGGCCCAAGAATGTATACATTCCATCCACATGAAGAAAATGGAGGTGCTATTCATCAAGGTTGATTTGCAGAAAGCATATGATTGCGTGGATTGGACGTTTTTGCGTCTCATATTGACAAAGATTGGATTGGTGATGTACAATGTTGAATGGATTATGGCATGTGTTACTTCGGTACAGTTTGCAGTATTGATCAATGGATATCCTTCCCATTTTTTCCATGCTAGAAGGGGTTTACAACAGGGATGCTCACTGTTATCCCTTCTATTTATTCTTGTTATGGACGGGATCAGTCACAAGATCCAAGAGGCTCGAACTATTGGTCTTTTTTGTGGCATAAATATGGGGAGGAACGCCAAAATATCCCACAACTTCTTTGTCAATGATATCCTCACTTTCGGGATGGTATCCAAAGCACAATGGTTGGCTCTGCATTATATCTTTATGAGATTTGGTGAGGCATCTGGATTGCAAGTTAATGGAGGAAAATCACTTATCCTTTACTTGGGCAGGGACCGAGAGGTGATTGAATTTATTGTTGGTATAATTGGTGTGGCTACAAAGCCCCTGTGCGAGGGTTTCACATATTTGGGACACAAACTCAAGCCCAACAACTACAGGACTAATGATTGGCTATGGATACTAGATAAATTTTGTCAGAAATTATTTGGCTGGTCTCATAGATGGCTCACCCTTGGGGGAGATTCACCCTTGCACAGTTGGTTCTTCAGTAAATCTCAGTTTACTAGGCACACTTATTTATGCTTCCTGCATCCATTGTATACAAAATCCGGAGAATTATGGCACATTTCATCTGGGCAGGCACTCGAGAAGGAAGAAAATACCATTTGATAAAATGGGAGAAGATCACTATCTCGAACGAATATGGAGGATGGGGGATACTGGACATGAAATTTTTTGGATGTGCCCTATTGATTAAGTCATTATGGTGTGCACTATTTTGAGAAGGTACCTAGAGGAACATTGTTTGGGCAAAGTACCCGAATAGCAAAGAAGCATTGGTATGGATTAGGGATGGCTCTATAGGTAAAAATTTTGGCTCTTATATCTGGTTGAGTTTCAATAAAATCAAATTATGGTTCCTCCAGCGAATCCGTTGGTATTTTGGTACGGGTAATTGCATTTTTATTGGTCTAGATAACATACTGGGTGTCAATCCAACCAATGACCTCTCGATGGACATCATAGACAGATTACATGCCAGAGTGTACTTCTATTTGGCACGGGTTATTCATCACTGGCATGGGATGTTTCCAGTTTGGAAGATGACAATTGGCATTGGGCTAACGGGACACAATGTTGAGGTTTGGGATAACCATTTAATGGAACTCAGAAGGGCGGGCCTGTGCAGAACAGAGAGGGGTGATCAAATTTCATGGGCTGGGACTTTTTGCAAAGGTACAGTGGTGGTTGTGGAAACTTACAAATACATAATGTGCTCCAGACTCTCTTTAAACAACAAAAGTTGGTTCGATAATATATGGAGAATGAAGGTCCCAACTAGGATCATCCTATACCCCTGGTTGGTGTGGCAAGACAAAACTTTGACTTGGGAAAATCTACGAAAGAAGGGTATACATGGACCAGGATGGTGTGTACTATGTCATAACTCAACTGAGACAAATTTACATCTACTTCTGGAATGCCCAATTGCATCACAGGTATGGCGTTGGACTTCTCTTTTTTTTAATTTCCCTAGTAGAACTTACATCTCAATTAAACAATCCCTATGTTGGTGGAGCGAGAGAGGGAGAATACACCAGCCTATCCCTCTCTTCATTTTCTATGAATTATGGAGAGCTAGGAACAAAAACATATTTGATGGTATTCCCATTAACACTCACAAGATTTGGTCCAACATTGTGACGTGGATGGGCACACAAGATATAAGTCTGCATAAGGATAAAGACATGAGTTATCGATATATACATCCATGCATTCAATTCCCTGCAAGTTATTTTGATGGCACAACACAGGCATGTATATGTGGATGTGGAGCATGGATTCAGATATGTCACATGAAACAATACAAAATACACTGGCTCAAACATGAGGGAAGATATCTTGGCATTATGGGGTCTCCTTTGGTTTGCAAAGGAACTTTCTATGGACACTATCCACATATATGGGGATTCCAAATCTCTCATAGATGGAGTGTTGGGGAATACTACTTTTTCTCCACCAAACCTTGAAGGTTGGCTTAACCACATACACAATCTCAAACAGTCCTTTGTGCACATCCCTCTCCAACACATATTAAGGGAGTCTAACACTATGACTGATTCTTTGTCAAAAGAGGGTCTTTCTATGCCCACCGACACAATGCACTTCCAATTCCTGGTGGACAACACTCTTGTAGAAGATGGCTCCATTCCACTTCCATAGTATTTATTATCCTGTCTATGTCTATTCAATTTGCAAAATATTTGAATATACTTGACTCCATACTAAGACAGATACTCATTATGATAGTAGGTCTATGATTTTGGTACTCTTTTGAACTTTCATGCTTAGATGTTTTTGTGCCTTATAACTATTAGACATGGAGATTTCCTATCTCAGATCTGATTAACTAAATGCAATGTATATTTTTTTTAATATATATTTAGTAATATATAAACCAATATTTTATTCTTTTGGACCAAAATATATATATATATATATATATATATATATAATTTCTTCACATTTCATAAATACGATCATTAAATAAATTTATAAATTTTTAACGTATTTTGGCTAAACTTTACCGAGATCAACCATTTATTGAAATTAATTAAATGATTTCATCTTTAAATTCTATAATAATGTATATATTTTTATATATTTTCAAGTTAAAAATATGATAAAATCCTCTAAAAAAACTTTAAGAATTATTTTGCTGACTTTGCTAAACTTTAATATTTATGATTAAGAGAGTTCATCGACATTTCGTTAATCAACAGGTTTGTCTTTACCTATTTTGAAAAATTGCACAGGGCATCATCTTTCTTGTGAACCAACTTGATATTTGATTTAAATGTTTTCTTTGTAAGTAATTAAAAACAATTATGCAGATAACGTATTCTATCTTATTCAAGAAAACGTGGTTCCATTGGGAGAGGTATATTCAACATCTAATAACATGAAGAACAACGCGGAGTGGAGTGGAAATAGACATTTGTAAAGAATAAAATAGGGTTATGTATTGTTTTAGAATAAACGTTTTAGAATTTTTATTTAATTATTATAAGTAATAGATGGATAGACATTTCAAGAATTGAGATTTATTTAAAAGATAGTTGTGGTTTTTTTTGTATTTTAATTTAATTAAAAAAATATGATAAAATTAAATTAAAATAAAAAATATATAAATTAGTTTAATTGTGTAATGAGGTATTGTTTTTTGAATATGTGGTATTGACAATTTATTGTATTGTGATAAAAGTTATTTACAAATTAAGAATTTTTATGGTAAAATGAGATGAACTTTAGTGATTAAGAATTTTGATCTAAATTTTTTTTATATGTATATATGCTTAACTCATATATATTAATTTTTTTATAATAATAATAATTTAATATATAATTATAATTTAGTTAATTTTTAGGTTTTTTAAAATCTAAAATGTATAATAAAATAAATATTTTAATGCTTATTATTAATAAATAGTTGTAATGTATATAAAGTCAACCATCTTTTCATGCAAAAGAATCTTGTTGTGTATCTATACAGTAATATGTATTTTTAGCTGCCCTGCTTGCATTTTTGTACTGTTTTTTACATGACCTAACACTAGTATTACCTACACACTAGCATTTAACATGAAGGATGGATGAGCCTATTTTATTTTTCTATAAGATGTTAAATTATTTATTTTGTTGTTAAGAGTATTTTGGGGAAAGAGCATTATTATTATATATATAATAGGATAAGCCTATTTTATTTTTCTATAAGATGTTAAATTATTTATTTTGTTGGTAAGAGTATTTTGGGGAAAGAGCATTATTATTATATATATAATAATAATAATAAGAGCATTATTATTATATAATTAATAATAATAATTTAATATAAAATTATAATTTAGTTAATTTATATGTTTTTTTAAATCTAAGATGTCTCACGAAATAAATGTTTTAATGCTTATTATTAATTGATACTAATAATATATAAAATCAACATTTTTTTGTGTAAACAAAAATTATTGTGTATATATACAATAATATGTAATTTTTTCTGCCCTTGCGGTCTGTAATGTGTTTTTACATGACCAAACACTAATATTACCTAGACACTAGCACTTAACATGAAGGATGGATAAGCCTATATTATTTTTATATTTATTTCGTTGGTAAGAGCATTTTGGGGAAAATATACTAAATGTTTGATATCTTCAAGTGGTCATGACAAAACATGCTGCACTTGGAGTCAATCCATCATCCCAGACGGGCTTCATTTCAATTTTGAAGTCACAAATATTTTTCCACTATCATATTATTTATTTTTATTCAAAGGTCAGTAAAATTTGAGAATTGAACGAGAATGAGTCGGGTTTTATTTGATTTTGTTATATTTTACTGGTAGGCGCATAGTAGGTATGCATCCATGGCGGCACGGTGGGCAAAAATTGAGCAATGGATGGAAATTCTTCCATATTGGAGAGTATCTTATTCCAAAGACATAAAATTTTTAGCTAAATATTTACAATGAGAATCTTGTCATTGTTTGCAATGTTCGAAAACAACTTACCTTAATACCATGGAAGGTGTATCATATCTTAGTACCATATCTTTGATAAGATAATAAACTCCATATGGAGACCCAATGTATAGGTGGCAAGAACCATCTAATAGTTTTTTTTACTCGTATTCATATAAAAGCTTATGTTTATGTTGTAACCTTAGATGGTATAATGCAAAACATTTGAAAAATAAGAGAGAGTATGTAAGGATAGGAAAAATAAGAGAGAGTATGTAAGGATAGTCCATGTGATGTTAAAAAAGATATTCCTTATAACATTTTATGTTTATGCCGTAACCTTTAATGTTGAGATGATATTTGAAGTAATGTAAAGCGTTTAAAAAAATGAGAGTATGTAAAAATAGTCCATGTGATGTTAAAATATCATTATATACATACAAAAATCTTTAAGTTCTAGTGCATGCAAGGAGCCTCATATTGGATTACTTGTAAATCTAGCACAGATCCGGATTTCATGTATAAACCGCACCATTTCCTACACAATGAGCTAATTCATAAATAATTTGAAAATTTGCGGAATAGTAGAGTTGTATTTTAGGCTCGGAAAGTACGCTGAAGTAATGGCTCTTCAAAGACATAGGTTGTGTAGAATCAAGCAACTAGTCCATGTTTTATCTTAATCACTCTAAAGAACAACATGTTCATAACTCTCCAACAAGTTTAACCATCAAGCCAGTTTTAACTAAAGGGTTTTGCAACAACATCAAGCCACTTCACACACAGAGGAGCCAAAACAGAAATTTCACACACAAAACATAGGTGTTGTGGCTCTTTTCTTGATTGATTACAATGAACCTGATGAAAAATATTTATATGATTCCAACTAGAAACTCACCTAAAATAACTTGACATGCAACCACACACTAAATTCATCTATCAACGCTCAATTAATTGACTCTTTAATTTTAAATTATTCCTACTAAAATTAATTAACTATTTTAGAATCAAGCAACTGGCCCATATTTTATTTTGATAATCACTCTAAGGAACATATTCATAAGTCTCCAAACTAAAGGGCTAAAGGGCTCTGCAACAACATCAATTATCATCTAGCCAGTCCAAACTAAAGGACTCTGCAACAGCATCAAAGATGGACGACCACGTGGCTCGAGACTCCTTCTCGGCCGACTCCTTCTCGGCCTCGGAAATGATTACACGTTCCAAAGATTTTGGTTTGACATTAGGCAGCTTCAATCGTGAGCACTCCCTCATGTCCAACGTCTTTAGATTGGGCAGGTGATCAAATTCGGCGGGAAGGTCTTTCAAAGAAGTGCAGATTGAAATATCAAAATATTCAAGTTGGGCAAGTTTGGAAATGGAAGGTGGCAGCCTTGACAAGCTTGGACATGCAGACAATCTCAAGACCCTCAGTGAGCTTAACGTTTCCAGGTCAACTGGTAAGTTTTCGATGAGATGGCAATTGGTAACAGACAACATCTGGAGGGAAGTTATGCTGGAGAGTTTGATTGGTAGCTCCCTCAATTCACTACAGTGATCAAAATTAATTTCCAACAATTTTGGAAAGTTCAAGGCTTCAGATTCCTTATCCTTATCCACGGGAGTGATGTTTCCAAGGTCCCCACCGAGACATATATACAGCTTTTCCAACCTTTCCCAGGATCTACAGTTCTCATAAAATGAAGAAGGAACAATTAACTTATAAAGAAGTACAGACCTAATCTGAACAGATGAAGGAATGCTGGGCAGCCCACTAAGTGTCGCACGCTGAGAGCTGTAATTGTATACGATCAAAACCTTTAGGTTTGACATGTTCTGTAAAAATGTCGGAAGACAGTATTGCTTTGCGTCAAAGAATAAAGTCAAAGCTTCCACTTTAGGAAAATTTATTTGACCCCAATCTTCCTCTTTCATTGCACCTGCAGATCCCAAAAATGTAAAAATCAGTTGATAAAAATGCTTATGAAACCACTTAATAAGGTTGGAATAATGGTAAATTGAACCAGTAAAAATGCTTATTAAACAGTTCGGAAAAGTAGTAAATTGAACTGTTAATTATTTAATGTTTAGACAGGGAAAGACCGCAATTCTCATGAGCGGGCCAACCTGTATGAATTGAAACAAACTGAGCACTAGATGACTGAGCAGCACTTAGCCATTCTGTGGGAATGTTGGCCTCCTTGCGAGGCATGAAAAGTCTCTTACAAATAATGTTGTCGTCCTGGTTTGACAAATGGAGCGCTAAATCCCGCATTACATCATGCTGAGAAAAAGAAAGCTCAGAAGCGCAGTGATAATTAATGGCCGCACTCCTACACATCCAAATCTTGACACATTAACCGATGAAATAACAGTGAACTAACCAATGCAATGATGGTGAACTCATAGGGTTCTCTTGATCTCTAGTTTGATAGGAGCCTATCAATTTATGTTATCCTTCTGGTTTCTAAATCTTTAACAAATCATGTAAATAAACTCGTATCTTAAATTTCTTTCTTTTATGAATTTTAACACCTGGTAATAAAAATGAACTTTTCTGCAAAGTGCGTGCTCTAACGATGCCACAAGCATAGGAATTTAATTTGAGAAACAAATAAAGCCGTGGAAGCAATGATTAAAGGATGCAGATGAAAACAAGTTTAATACCCTTCGCCATAGCCTGTGAGATGCATGAGATTTCGACTCGCAAGTTCTAACAAGACATTAAAAGCTTCCAACCATGTCATCTCCCGGACATATATCCAAATGTCCAATAATGAACCCACGCCGAACTTTCTACCTTCGGGAAATGCCCCCAAGTCTAAAAAGCACTGTCTCTCTTTATCACTGAGGATACCTATACTTGTTTTTAAACGACAAACAAGTCCAGCTACGTGTTCTGTCGAAATAGCTTCAGATTTGGAAAGCTTTTCCTTTGCAATTTGCCATGTTGGCAGGGGTTTACGGTGCAAAGAACTTCCAACCACCTTGAGGGCAAGTGGTAGACACTTACACTCTGCTGCTACCTACAAATTTAGCACCAGTTGAAATTTTATGTTAGTTTTCTGCATAAATACTCTGTATTATAACTTTAGCCGGAGTTATATTATACAGAAAATGCTCTTTCCTATCGATTGCAAACCTATTATCCTGGTAACATTAAAAAGACTAAATTTGCTTTGTGGTACTCATGAAATGAACCTTTGCAACCAAAAGAAATTGGAATTCGATGGCTATTCTGAATCTGAGGTGCACATCAACAGTAGGATTATGAATAGAATGTTTAATTCATACCTCTCTAACGAGATCTCCATTCGCTGTTGGTGGAATCGAATCCTTACCAAAGGCCCAGAAACAGAAAAGTGATAGGGCATCATCATCATTCAACACAGGTATCTCATACGGAGTACCATGTATATAATGAATGATGGAATTATGTCTGGTTGTGATAATTGTTTTGTATCCTTCTGCTGTAAACAACAGGTTTTCCACACTTAAACCTGGCCAAACATCATCCAAAACCACCAAAGTTTTCGGATGTGCATTTCCATTAAGATTATTCTGCAGTTGGTTGCGTCCATACTCTATGCTCCGGAATTTAGGCTTTTCACCACCAAATATGCTATGGCACATAATCTCTAAAATCTCGCAGACACCGTTTTCATTTCCATGAAACTGTGAGACGCTAATGAAATGTATATTGTTTGGAAAGGTATCTGAAGATCACAAAGAGAATAAACCTTACAAACTAAGATTGTGAGAAGACAAAATGGAACATTTCTTTAAAAAGAATTGGAATTGTTGTTACCTTTGACCCCACGATCGTGGCAAAGTGCTGATGCAAGAGTGGTTTTGCCGCTCCCGCCCATCCCCGTTATTCCAATGATATTCACATCCCTCTGGTTGAGAATTTGTTTAACCTCATTGATACGCTCATCCAAACCCAATGCTTTCTCTGGCTTAGGCGGCACTTGGGAATTGATTCTGTTGGACCGTTCAGCGGCTTCAGCTCCATGTATGCCATCAATATTGGTCTGAGTTGGGCTGATGTTTTGACAGCTCAGAAGTTCCACTTGTGCTAACTTCTGGCCAAGAGACCCAACGTCTACCCTTAGTTTCTGCGAATCAAGGGCGAGGTTGGGCGGGCCTTCAATACGGATGAACTCATGGATTTTCTCGAGGAACTCGTGGATTTCTTCCGCGTAATTGAACTTTTCAAGCATGTTTATTTCCTCTGCTTGTCGCGCCCGGCCAATGGCACTCTCCAGAAGGCCTTGAAAATTTCTGTACCGTTGATATCTCGGTGTTGATAAATCTGGGTCGGGAGCTATCTCTACATATTTATCAATGTCAGGCTTGAGCGACAAGGCAGTTTCCTCCAGGTCTTTAGCCCATTTTTTGTAGTAAAACACGGGTTCTACCAGCTCAAGTGCTTTCTCTAAAGCTATTTGCATGGGTGCACCAATGACGGCTCCCATGGCTGCCTCTCCCCATTGTTTCAAAGACATACTCGATTCCAGAAATGGGTACAGATTCGAGAAGCGTTTGAGATGGAAATCCCAATTCAGTTACGACTATACAATTTCGGTCTGTCTCTTGAAAACAATGAAAACCACTAACTAGGGGGATGGAAAGGGAGCTGCGATTGGATGGGATGAAGGTAGCAGGGACTCGGGAAGCATATGTCAACAGGAAGCGGGGATCCGGGGTGTTTCAATGGACATTGGCCACTAAATTTGTTGGATCAACCTACGCGGGTTGTGGGCAACTTCGCAGAAGAGGGAAAACCAAGCTTTGGAGAAAGGGTTAGAACGCGCGTTGGCCGTCCCCATGAACTTTCGGTATCTTTATACTTGTTGGACCATGCTTTTTTAGGGCGCGGACAACTTCGCAGAAGGGGTATAACCTACTAGCTTCGTCGAAGGGGTCGAATGTATGTTGGCCTTTCGCTCGAACTTACGGTATCTTTATGTTTTGACAGGAGACTGGAATTAAAGTACTTATGAACATTTGTTTATGCATTTGTAGCCAAGGAGTTGTCATTTTCAAATAAACCGGCAATCTCAACCATGGAGTCATAGCTACGGACTTGGTTTTAATAGTGACTCAATTTTTTCCAAAGCAGAGTGGCAGTGAAATTTGTTAGAGTTCTATGGTAAAGTTTAACTATGCACCTTGTGCAAATTTTCACTTTTCTTAGTGTTCCCATAGTTATGATTATTTAAAGTTTTATGATTAGTGCTTGGTATTACTTTACAGAAAACTCTAGAAGTTATTTTTGTTGTAGGTTTATTGTTAACCTAGTATCAATTTAGGTTATGGTATGGGTGAATTATCACTGGTAAATAATGCAATTATTGCACATCTCTAGAGTATGGGACAGCCATGGGATTTCTTCTGGTAGATCTTGTTACTCTACAATATTTTAGATTAACATGTCGCACATGTCTCAAGAGTATGGGGAAACCATGGGGTTTTTCCTTAGATCATGTTACTCTATAGTATTTGAGTTTAACAGGTTGTAGTGATAAGAGAGTGAGTATTGTTTAGTTTTTTTATTGCATTATAAGTTAATTGCATTTGGCATTCTTTTCTATTGCTGATACATTCTCGAGCCATTTGCAGGTAAGGATGATTGAGGCTTGCCTTTGTGCTAACAAAAATGTTTATGGACTAAAATGAGGTGGCTTCAACTATAATTAAAGAAAATTTTGATGGTGATTGTCATTGTTGATTTTGTCTTATCAAAGGCTTGAATTACAACCACAAATAAAGAGGACTTATTTATTTTAATTGGAATTGGATCTTTCATAATTTGAAAGATTTACAAATAGATTTACAGATAGGTAATGACCCAATAATAACAATAAAATGACATTTTTTGCTGTTTTTTTTTTGTTTTTTTCGTCCATGTACATTCAGTGTTGCTAGGGATTGTGGTGTGCAAGCCACTTGTGTTCCAACGAACAATTGTGTTATGATGTTTATTGCATTTTGAATTTGGGCATTGGATATGACAATGAGTGGCCTCTCAATTTAAACGATTGCTTACTTATTGCTTTGGATATAGCTAGGCTTTCATGTAGAGAGGTTCACTAGAACTACATAAAGATTGAAAGCCTCTCAGTTTGAATAGTTTGTTTCTTATTGATTTGGATGTCACTGAGCTTTCATACAGAGAGGCTCACTTGAACGACTCCTACCTCTAATAATAAAAACTGAAAATAAATACATGAAAAAATGGGGAAATAAGTAATAATATTTGGCATAACACTATCAGCGTGGGCCAACTCGATAAAACCTTTACGAAACTTCACAAATTAAGTACTGACAAAATAAATGTCGTTTGAAACTCGGACGATGAATCTCTCACAATAAAACGCCTATCGGCATTTAAAAAACCTAAACAGATGACTTTTTTTTATTGGTTTTGGATACATGACTAAGGTTGGTGGGGAGCTGTCGCCTTCAACGTAATTACAAAGAGTGTAAGTCAACACGCATAGGCTTGGACACGGCAGCGCCTAACGAGCCATATATCAAGTATTAAATGCACCCGGAGATGCACGCGACATAACTCGTTAACACGCAAAATGCAAAACTCGTCACTAAATAAAAAAAGGCATTTTGCGTGTTAACGAGCTATGTCGCGTGCATCTCCGGGTGCATTTAATACTTGATATATCGCTGGTTAGGCGCTGCCCTTGGACACGGCCGTGCTTATCTTGATTGCAGATTCACTTAACATTCTTACGTTTGGACACGGCCGCCTTTATTTCGATTGCAGATTCACTTAACATTCTTACGTGGCTATTTGGACCCACTTTTCGGTCTCTGTTTATAGAGACGGATGTTGATCTTCATTATTGGAATTATTAAACTCGGAAAACTCTTACACTCAGAAACTTGTGTTACCTGTCTGACATCTATGGTGGTCTCAGGGTAAGGGCTAACGAGCCTGACATTGGGTATTTAATGCCCACTTAGCTGCAAGCTCGTTAACAAAACGAAGTTTTCAAAAAGTCACCACGCGCGTATTAAATATAGCTAACGAGCTTGCAGCTGAACGAGCATTTAATGCCTGATGGCAGACTCGTTAACCCTTACCGTGGTCTCAGCGCCATCTAGCAGACAGTACGAGGAATGGAATTAAATTCAACGTACACAGTTACAGCGACGGGCGGATGCCAACCTGTGCAATGGAATAAATGCACAGCAAGATGGTTAACGCATTAAAAATATATATTATATCACACACGATTAAGTTGTTCGCTCATTCGCGGTGGTATTCAGGGGTGGAGTCAATTAATTTGTTTTTAATTATTAAAATTTAAATAATTATTAATATTGAATATTGATTTATGGAAAAGTCGTAATTAAAAAAAATAATTATAAATATTACTCAAAATATTCCAATACAAGATTTAGATAAACTATTTAAATATCTATACTATTATATATATGAAAGAAAATAATTATATATATTGAAAGTGAAAAAATAATTTCTTAACAAGAATTCCTAATAAAAACAATAAAAGGGAGGTGTGCAATTCTTTCAATTCTTAATATAAAACTAATATGCGGCATTTAAAAAATATTAATATAAATAAAAAAAAAATAGATTATAAATAAAATATTTCAATCATTTTGGTTGTACTATAAAATAAATGTGAATATGGAAAACCTTTTTTAGATTTGAACATTTGTGAGGTGTGCAATTTTTTGGATTCTTAATATAAAATTAATATGTGGCATTTAAAAAATATTAATAATAAATAAATAAATAATTGGATCATAAATAAAATATTTCAATCATTTTGGCTCTACTATAAAATAAATGTGAATGTGGGAATGCCCTTTTAGATTTGAAAATTTGACTTCCCAAAAAAAACACGTCCTTAACCATTAGCTACAATTTAATTATTTCAAAAAATGTAATATACTTTAGATATGTTATTAAATTTATGATTGTAATGTAATAAATAAGTATTATGTAACAATAGTCATATGACAGTTATTATGTAATATAATCATTAATATGTAATATTGATTAGTTATAGAACAATTGTTACATGATATTTATTTACTGCATTATGATAATATTTCTTATAATATACCTTAGGTATACTACATAAACCTTCTTCAAATTTAAGAAGATTACTTAAATTTGATGAGATTTTTTGAAATCACAAGGAAAAATTAGTCCTTTTGTATATTTTTCAATTAAAAAGTGTTTATTATCAGAGATATTCCTTCTATTAAGATTCTATCCTTAAATTTGAATGGGTTCCTAGATTTTCAAAAGTTTATCCACATAAAATCTGAGGAACCTTAAATTTGATTTGACCATTGGCTTGCCATCTGTCACTATATGTCTAGAAATTCAAGGCATCACCTAATAGACTAGGTCCTTCTTAAAAGATTATGCATTTCTCTAGATTTTAGCTAATTAATTATGCATCTAAAATATGAATAACAAATTGCAAGAGTCATCCTTCCCATTGGATAATAGATGCTCTTTTGTGAAATTCCTCGGGTGCAGCCTAAGCAACATATATGCATCCTCCTAAAAATAACAATAATAGTAGAAAGTAGAAACAAAGGCATGTAAGATTATCCATAACAATAGAGTTAATGATGCAATGAAATAAAGTTAGAGAATTGCATATTCCACAATTCATAAGAATGATTAAAATGAATTCAAATATTCTATAACAAGTTCAAAAAAGTAAGACATGCAATAATTTTAGTGACAATATTTCCTGCGCACGCTAGCTCTCTCCGCCTGCTGCAGGCCGCCTTACCTCTCAGCTGCCCAGCGCCCTTCAGATCGTGCTCCACTCTGCCACTCCAATGGAGGGCATTGGGGACCCTGATCCCCCATCAACACCTCCGGAGGTGATTGCATTTCGAGCTATGATAGCTTCAGGCCCTAAGTGCCCCCCTTTGGTTTCGCAGCAGAAATTCGTTAAAAAGCTGGACTCGATTCCATCTGCAGCGTTACCTGAAGAAGAAACTTGTAAAGTCGCATTGAACCTTGCAGAGAGAGGCCTGATAGGCTAGTTCACAGGCCTCTAGCCATCTCCTAAGTCAATGGATGATTGGATTCAAAGGAACTGGAAGCCTCTGATCAAAGAAGAAGTAAAAAGCTACTTTGTAGGTAAGGGCTTCTTTGTGTTTGCTTTTGAAAACCCTGATGACAAAGGTCTGATCTTTAGAAACGGATCGTATTTCATGGGGCCTCAGGGCCTTTACTTGAACAAATGGTCCCCGGACTTCGATCCCACCTAGGACATTCCATCAGCTGTTCCGGTCTGGGTCAGACTTCCTCATTTGCCTCTGCACTGCTGGAACCAAAAATCCCTTCAGATCATAGGTAACGCCCTGGGAAAATATATAGATCAGGCAGCGAGAAAAGACCAGTATTCATGTGCCCGCATCTGCGTTGAAGTGGATTTAGAGGAGGGGCTACCGGAAGCCATCAAACTTACTGTAGCTGGGTGGACGCATGTCCAGGAGCTGGACTATGAACAGTTACCTTTTAAATGCAGACATTGCCATAGTCACGGCCACTTCGCAAAGAATTGCAAGAAGAGAGCAGAGGAGCAAGCAGATAAACAGAACGGGGAACAATGGAGTCTGGTCCAGAAGAACGCACCCTCAAAAAAAAAAGGCACCGGCAAAGGCACCAAGGAAGGAGACCCTAGCAGCAGCAAAGCAAACCAGGAAACAGAAGTAAACCCAAAAGGGGCAGAGAAGGCCCAGAATCCTCAAGATACCCCAGCCCAAGAGAATGAAGAACAGGTGGATATTCCTCCACCAAATAAGGAAGTAGGGGAACCAATCCAAAGTGAGGCCAATCAGGGAAGCCCATCCAACCCCTCATATGCAGAGATAGCAAGGAAAAAACCAGTTGAAAGCTCCGGCTCCTCAGAAGATGAAACCTATGAGCGCCAGCCGAAAAAAGCAGGAAGGAAATCCCGTAAAGAAAAAAGGGAGGAGGAGGCAGAAAGACTTAAAACACAAGGAAGCCAAGCCACAATAGAAATGTCTATTGGGCAAAACACCAGACCAAGGCCCTCCAAGGGAGGGTTCAACACCCCCTCAAGTAAATAATGAATCTCGTCTCTTGGAACTGTAGAGGATTGGGGAATCCCTCTAAAATAGAAGTAGTCAAGGATCTTATGAAAGCGGAGCCCTCAGACATCTTCATTCTCCAAGAGACCAAGATAGAAGGACATGCCCTTCTAGAGATCAGCAACACAAAGTGGAATTAAAGAGCAAGTAAAGCGGTCAGCTCAAGGGGCACCTCTGGAGGGCTGGCAACACTCTGGAACGATGACCTCCTTCAGCTGAACAACCACAAGGAAACCCAACACTGGATCCAAACTGAACTGATGCACAAAACAAGTAAGCTGTCTATTAACCTTTTCAATCTTTATGTTCCTGTTTCTTATAATGAAAAGAGAGAATGCTGGAACTCCCTCTTAGCATTTCTAGAGCAGACCTCCCCTTGCAACATTATTATAGCAGGGGACCTTAACATCGTTATGAAAGCAAAAGAAAAGAGGGGAGGGGCAAGTAACAGAGACCCCATGCTAGATGAAGTGGAGGAACTCTTTCAGCAGTGGGACTTGTTGGACTTAAACCCCATTAGAGGCCTATAAACCTGGTCCAATAATAGAGCAGGAGAGGATCACATCTCAGCTCGATTAGACAGATTCATGGTCCAAAGCTCCATAATGATGAACAAGAAGATTATAACTACTAAAATTCTGCCTAAGCTAGCTTCTGACCATAAACCCATCTAGCTCCTCCTGAAGGATGAAGAAGACCTAGGTCCCATACCTTTCCGATTCAGCCCCTTATGGACCGAGAAGGAAGGTTTTACAAAGACAGTAAAGGCAGCTTGGGACAAAGAATTTACGGGATCCCCTAGTTATGTCTAGGAGCAAAAGCTAAAAGCAACAAAATTTGCGTTGAAGAATTGGATTAAGAAACCTGGATCCACTCCTACCTAGCAAAGAAAGGAATCAGTTTATGATCTACAGACTTTGCAAACAGAGATGGAAAACAAAGACATTACTTCAAAGTTGTTGGAGAAGGAAACGAAAGCCCAACGCTCAGCACACCAAACCTTCAGAAAAGAGGAAGAATACTAGCGATTAAAATCCAGGAGCTTGTGGCTGAAGGCTGGAGACCGCAATACATCCTTCTTCCATCGTCAATACAGAACGAGGCTGATCAGGAACCATATAGCAGAGATTAAATCGCCAGAGGGCACCACCTGCAAAGATTACAATGAGATCAAAGAAGCCGCAGAAACCTACTTCAGGAATCTTTATAGGAACGAAAATCACAGTAATAACAAAGAAGTCAATGACTTCACTGCTAACATTCCCACTCTTATTAGCGCTGAAGAGAATGCAGCCCTCTACAGGCCAACCACGGAGGAGGAAATTATAAATGTCATCTGGTCCATGGACGCAGACAAGGCTCTTGGGCCTGATGGATTTATAATCCATTTCTACAAATCATGTTGGAACATTATAAAAGCTAATCTTTGTAAGATGATACGCTGGTTTATGAGGAAAGCCAAGGTGGGCGGAGGAACAAACTCCACATATCTTGCCCTGATCCCCAAAGAAACCAACCCGGAGACTTTTGCAAGGTACAGGCCGATATCACTGTGCAACGCCTCTTATAAAATCCTGGCAAAATTGATTGCTGGCAGGATCAAGCCGCTCTTAAAAAATCTTATCTCTCCCCCACAAGGCTCATTTGTTGAAGGTGGGCATATCATAGATAACGTAATTCAGGTCCAGGAGATCATCCATTCCAGCAAGTTGCGGGGTGAAAAAGGCATGTTGGTCAAGCTCGATATAGCAAGCGCCTTCGATAGAGTGGATCGCTCATTCCTCTGCAAGGTCCTGCTTTCATTTGGATTTTCGCAACAATTTGTCAACCTTATTAAAGCATACATAGACAAACCTTGGATCACCCCATTAGTCAATGGCCGCTCCACGAAATTCTTTCAAAGCCAGAGGGGCATCAGACAGGGGTGCCCCCTCTCCCCATCCCTGTACATCTTGATGGCGGAAGCGCTCAGTCGCAAATTGTCTGCGGAAAAATTAAAAGGCAGTATTCCAGGTCTCAAGCCCTGTCACGGAGCCGAAGCCCAGAACCACGCACTGTTCGCCGACGATACACTCCTGCTAGGCGGAGCATCCATAAGAATAGCCAGAGCCATTAAAGCAGTCCTTAATAACTATTGCAGAGCCTCTGGGGCATTAATTAATGAAAACAAAACTAAAGTGTATAGCTGGAATGTTGATCAAAGGGAGCTCTTTGACATTACCTCTCTCCTTGGATTTAAAGGACAATTAAATTTGGACATATTCAAGTATCTAGGCCTTCCCATAATATCAGGAGCAAATAAAAGAACGCTTTGGACTGAAATAATTTCGAAATTTAAAGCCAAAATTGCAGCGTGGGGAGGCCACTGGCTGACGAAGGGAGGCAAAGTAATCCTTATCAAAGCAGTGCTGTCGGCGCTACCAATCTATCAGGCAGCGTTCCTCTTAGCTCCAAGAAATGTCTCGGAGCAAATTTCCAAAATTCTCAGAGACTTCCTGTGGCAGGGAGGAAAGGGAAATGAAAAAAAAATGCACCTGGTTAAATGGGAAGTGGTAAAAAAAACAAGAGCAGATGGAGGCTTGCAAATCAGAGATCCAGCTCTTGTTAATTTAGCAATGGGGGGGAAATTTTATGGAAACTGATCCATGAACCTACCCATCCGGTCAGTGTATTGCTGAGCTCCAAATACAGACCAAACAAAGCCCTTAGCAATTTCCATAATGTAAATGAAGCTAACAGCACGTAGGTGTGGAAATTATGCTGCAGGAGTAGTAAGTTTTTCAATAAACAAGTATACAGGATTCCGGGCAATGGCAAGCGCACCCAACTGTGGAATGACAGAATTATGGGGAAAGAACCCCTAAAGGACAAGGAGGACATAGCTGACCTCAGGGATTGGCTGAAGCAGGCAAGAGTTAATACCATATTTGAACTGTCAAAATGGGATCAATGTGGATATTGGATAGGATGGGATTTCCATGGAGTCCCAGAGAGGTTAACACACCAACAAACTTTGCTAGAAGATTTGCTGGAGGAAGCAGCGCCCACCAACAGAAATATGAAAGACAAATGGGGTTGGGGCCAGACAGGAGTGTACACGACAGCAACAGGATATAGAGCTTTGCAGGAATCAAGAAATAGTAGTCAAAACCCAGCCTTTTGGAAGAATGTCTACGACCCTCTAGCCCTTCCAAAAGCGAACTTCTTTTTCTAGACTCTGGCCCATAATAAAGTCTTGACTGGAGACGACCTGGAAAAAAGGAACATAGCAGGACCACACAGATGTGTTCTATGTAGCAGCAATGCTGAAACAGCCCTGCATCTTTTTCTGGAGTGCCATTTTGCAAAAGAGGTATGGAGTATTATTTTATATAATTTTCAGATTACTATGCCTTCACCAACCTCTGTTACAGACCTATTTGCCATTTGGAACAGTATCTACCCTCAGAGCATCCCTCTTAAATCAATCTGGAAAAAAATATGGACAGCAATCCCAAAGTACGTGTGTTGGCAACTCTGGCTAGCTAGAAATCAGCAGATCTTCAGAGACATGAGGCAGACTCCACTGCAAGTTGCAGCAAAAGCTAAATCATTCCTTTTAGAAGCAGTTCAACAACAGTACTTTAAAGAAGATCCATTACTCTTGCCTGAAGAAAAAGATGGATTGGCACGCTAGAGCCTAGTCCGCATAGGCAGCTCCTCTCTCCACAAAAGGCAAATTAGAAATGGCGCATAAGAGAAGAAGATGACAAATTCCAACTGTGGTGGTGGTCACAAAAGTTAACCACAATTTTCTTTGACGGAGCTTCCAAAGGGAACCCCGGAGATGCAGGTGCGGGGGGGTCATATACTCAATTGATGGGATAGCAAAAGATTGTTTCAGCTGGGGACTCGGCTAGAAATATAACAATCAAGCAGAGATACTTGGGCTGCTAAAAGCCTACCACATTGCAAGAGATAAAGGAGTTAAATAACTCCAAGTTTTTGGAGATTCAGAGTTAATACTTAAGAGCCTGAAGATGGGAAGCTTATTTAGAAATGCCAGCCTCAATAAAATTCTGGACAGGCTGAAGAGAGTACTTCTAGATTTTGATACATGTAAATTTTACCATATACTCAGAAAGTCAAATGGTGAAGCCGACCAGCTTGCAAACAAAGGCAGCTCCCTTCTGAAAGGATTGCTAATTGTAAACACTGAAAGCACTATTCAAATGCCCTGAATATCAAGCTGATTGAGAACAGAAACAGCCTGGAATCAGAAATATGTATTGTAATGTAACCGGAGCAGCTTGGGCATAGATCCAAGGTTTTCAAATCAATAAAATCATAACCGTTTTAGTTATAAAAAAAAAGTAAGACATGCAACAAGTTAATATGTAAGAAGCTAATGTTTTCATATGAAATTTTTGGGAAACACTTTTACATTAATGTTTATTGTGATTTATATTTTTCTATAAATATTAGTTTCACTATTGTGGACTAAGTTATGATGAGGATAATTTGGTTAATATTGATAAATATGTATAACCGTTCAAAAATAAAAGTAAATTGAAATTATATGACTTCATAAATATGAGTAACTTTATGTGAATATAAAGGTTTATTGTTACATTTTAGACACAATGAGGTTTATATAGTTAATTAAGGGAGGATAAAGGAATTTGGAACCTTATTTAGTGCTACAGGGGAAATGAAATATAGATACGACCAATAAATAGTTGTAATGTGTGGGAAAAAAATATTGGTAATTATTTTATGTATTATTTGTCTTTTATACGTGTCCTCATAATAGAATCTTCTGATATGATTAATAAGAGTAACAACTTGGCAATCATGGCCAATATTAACAACTATATTCTAACAATTATTTCCTTATATTAAAATATTATTTATTTAGTCATATCTAACTATTTTATTTTAATGGATTAATATTTTCTCCCCATCTATTTAACTTGATGCCAATATCTGGTTCATCATCTTGTTCTAGCAATGAACTGCACTAGATGGTTCGAAACACGTCAACAAAACTCTGATGATGTTATTTTTACAGAAAATTTTTCTTACTTTTCATGATCATGACAGAGTTTGAAAATGCAATTCCAGTTGATATGAATGATGGGTTCAAATATAAAATGGATTCAAGATGATTGTTGAGCATAACTCCTAATTAATGGTCATTGGATTTTCTTGCTTCGAGGATGTTGCATTTTGAAGATGGGAAGAATGGAGATAAAAGCTCAACCATGGACATTAAGAAAAGAACATCAAAGATGAAGTAACATACAATCACAGAATATGTTCAATTAATTTACCTAACATGTGGTAGTAAATAAGACACTATTCGTTCATGCAAGATGTGGATATGACTAGTAAATTATCGTGGATATTCTATTGGAACAATTCATCATAATAGATCTGATAAATATTGAATTTTTCATTGTGAATATTAATTATTTTAGATCTCGGATTCTTTATTTATTGTTTTTATGCTTAAATATAAATTAGTTGAAATGCGAGCAATATAGAGTGAAAATAAATACACACACTAATCAAAGTAAGCACAATTTTTCCCTTGGGAAACCCTTATGGGAGAAACCTAGCTAGAAGGTGAGGTTGCTTTGATCTCTATTCTCTAGTATGGAAAAATGTGTAGATACAAAGAAAGAGGTACTCTGTATAGAGTTACCTAAGACCTATGGCTTATAAAGTTGCTACAAAATCTTAAGCCCTTTTTTTTCTCTCTAACATCCCACTCCCAATTTCTTTGCTCAAATATGGAAGAGAATATAATAATATGAAATGTAACCCCTACTCCTCCTAGTGTCCTAGTATTTAACATAACCCAATAGCTAACTATATGAAACGTTTGACTCCCTCAACCCTCAACTAGAGTTACGATTTTGGACCTTCTCGAGTATTTTTTAAATTACACACATGGCTAGCCCCATATGCATGAGTAACGGGGATTAACGTGACATCGACTTGTAGCATGGTGGTCAGTATTATACATAAACTTACGAGAGGCATAAATTTTACATACAAAGTTCGAGTACCATATGGTCTCGCACAATCTAGAATTTTTTTACCCCAGAAAAAACGTTTAATGCCTCAAAATGGCTTTGGAAGAATTCATACCCAAATTAGGACCCATTGATAAAAAAGACTATACAAGTTGATTCATTTAATTCTTCCACTATGAAAGCATTGAGATAGATGAAGAACACTATAATAATTCAATCTAAAACAAGAGAAATTATAAATGGGAAATAGTATCACAATTCCCTAAATTACATATGAATGAAGTCAAAATTGGAAGAAACTTACCCCTCAAAGAATACAAACCTATGAGAAGATAGAAAAATAAGTATAAATAAATGGGTTTTTAAGAAATGAATGATGATAACCTATTACAGTGCTCATAACCATGACCAATCTAGAATGATGAGATAAACATAAAAGAGTAATATATAGATACATAAAGTTAAATATGTGGAAGTTTCTCAAACAAGTGTAAGAAATCAACTAGAACATGATGGAGGCTTTTTTAATTAGGGAATGGTCATGATGAAATAACTTAGCACTCTATTGTTATATTGTAAATAAGCATGTGGCAAGTGGTTGTGGAATCACATATGTGTGGAAATGACTTCATATGTTGTAAAAGAAAGAAACTATGTAGACTAATGAGAAAACACCTAGCATGAAGTGTATGAAGGAATTTTGTGAGAAATTCTATGATGAGAGATTGAGAAAGACTATGCATAATTGAAAAACTAGTGAGAATCGACTAAGGACACTTGTGCAAGAATGATGACCCCGGAAGTGGAAAAGCGGTTATCTTGAGGAACACATGCCCACAGGAATGTGTACTTGTTCTTATGAATTCACATGTGTTCCTAGTTGTCTAGGCTCAGTAAGGCCCAAGGTACCAACTAGGACCCCAACAAGGCTACCTACTTAGCATGGCTCACAAGTGTGTGTGCATTATTAGGAAATATAATTATGCAAATTGAAAACCTTAGTTTTATGCACTATGAAAACCCTTGCTTTGTGGAATTTGAAAACCATAGCAATGTGGAATATGGAAACTCCAACATAGTGAGTTCAAATTTGAGTGCATAATTAGAAAATGTGAGTAAACACACCATATTGACCATGCATCACAAGTTGGCGACGTCTGTCAATGTATATTGAAGTGAAATTTGAAGACCTTAGTTTTGTGAAATTTGAAAACACTGCTTTTGTGGAATTTGAAAACCCTCATATTGTGGAATTTGATGGAATGGAATCATATGGATGTAATTGTTGTGACTAATTTATTCCCAACACTCTATTACTCTATTTCCATTTACACATTGTCTACTCTCTCTCTCTCTCTCTCTCTCTCTCTCTCTCTATTTATATTTCCCTCCCTCTCTCATTTTCCAATAGGCACTTCATTGAATCTCATTGAAGAAATTTTACAAGCTTTCTTATGATTGGGATCTCTAACCAATAGAAAACACGACCCACAAGAACTATGAGCATAGTAACTATGACATATAAGAACTATGAACTTGAGAACTTTAGCCCTTAGGAATTATGACGCATAGTAATTATGGCCTCAAGAACTTTGACCCTCATGAAATATGACCTTAGGAATCATTCCTTTGTTGTTCATAGTTCCCTTGTCAATTAGGAACTATGACTTTATTTTACAAGAATCATGACAACAAGAATTATGATGTGAGAGCTTTGACTATGAAATTAAACTATGATCTTTGCTTTTCATTCATAGTTCTAGGGAATAATTCTTTTGTTAGTTAGGAACCTTGACTCACAAGAACTATAATCAATGTTTATTAGTTGTAGTTATAGGGAATTTCTTGATGAGGGAACTATTATGACCAATGACCTATAATCATTTTATTCATTCATTGATCAAGTTCTTGCCAACTAGAGTCATTGTGGTAATAGTTATCATTGGTTAGAGTTACTATGGGTTACAGTTCCTATTGGATAGAATTATTAAGGTCATAGTTTTTCTTGAATTAATTCCAAAATCTATATTTTCAATGTATCAATTATTTAACTGATGAGCAATGGGAGAATGATGAGAACTATCCACCAAGATAAAGAGTCCTTAAGACTATGTTATCTAGATGTATGTATGTATGGTATTGATATTCTTGACACTTTTCCAACCTCCTCTTCCTCCCATATTTTGGTCATCCACTTTTCCAAATGGTTGAGTAAGCGATATGGTGAGTTGGCAAGGTAGTTTAAATATTAAATGTGATGGGGTAGTTTGTTTGAGTTTCAAATTTAAATTCAAAATCTAAAAGTTGCAGTATACCACCTCTCATTTGTCTTGGAGATTTCAAGAGGAAAGTGTGTTGGTATCTAAGTTTTATACTAATTTGAATTCTTATATTTTTTTTTACAAATTTTAAACTCATCAATTAAAGCAATTATAGTTGACAATATTTTTTTTAGACAATATGGTAGACATAATTTAAATACTTCACTATTTTAAATACCAATCAAGATAATGAGTACCAATCAAGATGATGAGTATTTAATTACCAAACAAGAGCTTTACATTCCATCACCACATAGAACCTTGGCATACAAAAATGCATTTACAATTTTTTTCTTTTTTAATGTTCTTTTGAACTTATGTCTTCTTTCTGAAGTCAAAGTAAAAAAAAATGAGTATTATAAAGTGACTTAGCATATTACAATTAAAAATAGATAAATATTTTACCCTCCTTTAATAGTTAAACTATTTTTCTATTTATTTTATTTAATGAAAAACCTTGTTATTCTAATGACTAGGTATAATGTAAATATTATAACTAAACATATTTGGAGACTAAAAAAATTTAACTAAGCATATTCTTATGACCATGTATAGTGTAATAAGATCCTTAAAAAAAATAGTTTAATTCAATATATTTAAACGACAATTTCAAAATAATATATTTGACAACGTATTCTTTGTCTGATTAATATATAGGAAAACTATCCAATACAAATTACCACCGACTTCAAATAAGTAATAAATAAATTATTTGATATAAGAAATCTTCATCTTGTTTTTGTCCATTTCGTCATAAAAAATTCTCTTGTTTTATTTAGGGACATAAAGGTCTTACAAGTTTCAGGGAAGAGAAAACTTTTGCATTTTGGAATCCTCTAACTTCAAGTCTATACTACTATTATTAAAAGTTAAGTTAGTTTTTGGTCGTAAATAATAATTTTTTTATTGCATATTTAATTTGTCAAAAATATTACTTTGAAGTTTTGGAATCAAGGAAGTTAGGTTCATTCTCCTGTAAAGTTAATTTTGATAGAAAAGTAATCTCTTGACAAAAAGAATTAACACAAAATTTAAAGCAACAATTTCAAAAAAATATTGCCAACTAATGTATATCCAAAAATCTATAGAAATTTAAAATATAATTAAAACTGTTACAATTTCAAAAAAAATATTACCAACTAATTTATAGTCAAAAAACTGTAAAAATTTTAAAAAAAATTTATACATTTAGATGTTTTTATTATAAAAAATTTGCTTTCAAAATTAAATAGAAAAAGTCCTTCCACATAAGAATATGATGTGAATCGAATAATTTTCAATAGATTCTAAATAGTTTACACATTTCTATTAAGCTCGAAAATTCATCATTGTCCTACTTGTATTCAAAATTAGCTTTTGTTTTTAGAATTATAACAGTCAACAAGTTTAATTGGAAATTTATTTATTCAGAATTAGTTTTTTTTTTTTAGAATTATAATAGTCAAGGAGTCTAATTGGAAACTTATTAGGAAACCAACCTGTAAAATTAGTCTCGAAAATTCATCATTGTCCTACTTGTATTCAAAATTAGCTTTTGCTTTTGGAATTATAACAGTCAATGAATTTAATTGGAAACTTATGTATCTAGAATTAGTTTTTGTTTTTAGAACTATAATAGTGAAGGAGTCTAATTGGAAACTTATTAGGAAACCAACATATAAAATTAAGGCCAATTTTATGGATTAAGTGTAATATGGTCATTCACAATGCAGTTTATCTCAAACGAATTAATAAAATAAGAAAATGATAAAAATAATATGTAAATGCATCCATAGTACATCTTTTCCTAACAAGAGCATTTGCTGGACTTGCACATCATGAAAGATTTATTTTTGAAATTGAATCGAGCAACTTAATTTGGTAGAGGAGAGATGTCTAATGTTGTGCAGGGACCAGTAATTGATATAGTACTGGTCCCACCAAACCACCAAAAATTGAAACTTTTGCAACCAATATTTAAACAAAGATAAATAACATTAAGTATAAATAAGTATTAATTTATGTCCAAAATTTCCCAATACATTGACTCGGCCCACAACTGTCCATAAATAGTGTCTTAATACTTAAGAGTGCAAACCATATTGACCCAACTAGAAAACAGATAAAACCATAAATGCTTCCAAAATGGTCTATTCTAGAAGTACAAAGTAGCAGTCACTTCAACCCCCACTCATCAGAACTGAAGCTTTGTATCCCAAATAAATATCCATACGTGCACATAATAAAAGTGAATGTATGTCAGCCATAACTATTGTGTTGTTCAACAATTAAACCCCCTATGTTCAATAAATGACACCCAACCCAATAACTTCAATAAATGACACCCAACTCATTCTATTTCTCATTAAAACAAATCAAAGCACATGGATCAACAAATAAGAAATTCCCAACCATTAGATCACATCAAATTAAATCCAGACCACATATTCAAAATGAAGCCATTACAATCCATGTCCATCCATGTCCACCAATTAAATTCAAGTGCCAAAAACTATAAAAGAAGTTCAACCACTGTTGAAGTTGCATGTTATGCTTTTAAACTATTCAACAACCTTGAAGACAAAACATCACAAAACAGTTGCCAATATATCCAGGTTAGTTATATCAATTACAACACATTTTTCTTACAGTTCTGTTTTCATTTATCAGAGTTCTTGCAGTTTCAGTTCTTACAGATTTAGTTTCACTTACACTTTTAGTTTCATGAAAATCAACACACAACCTACAATTCTATTTCACAATTCACCAATTCACCTATTTCTATGTTCGGACTTACAAACGTATTGATGTGCCCGACAAGATTTTAGTTGCTAGGTGTGCCCTGGCTATGAACCATCTCGATTAGTAGGAAGTCCCGAGTGACATATTGCATCTCTTACATGATGAAACTCAATAAAACAATGACAAATACATTTAAGAATGTATGAGAAGAGTAAAAAAACAAATTCCAATTTTGTGCAAACCATAGGTAGTCTTCGAAAATCCTTTCAATACTTGTAGAAAATGTCTACACAAGGTTTGTCTTTATAGATAGTCAACGGATCCTGTTCTTGAAAAATCCACCACAAGGATGGAATTTGAATTTGACTGGCACTTTTGCCTCTTATGGGGCATTTTGTACGTATTTGATGACTACAAGGTTCTTTATACAAATTTTTCGAGATGTGCTTGAAACTGGAAATTTTTTTTGACAGGCAACAATTATCTGAAAAAAGTTAATAATTCTGGTTTCTTTCACTTTATTTTCTAACTATAAATTAAAATTGTTCTCTTTTAAAAAAGATAAAACGAAATTTGTGTCAAAGAAGTGATTTATGCAACATCTGTGTTAAAGAAGTGATTATGCAACATATGTGTTAAAGAAGTGATTTATGCAAGTACTTTAAGTGAATAGTTCTAGGCTAAGTCATTTGATTCGAGATTGTCTTCGATAAATTGAGAATTATATATATATATATATATATAGTTGTAACTAGCTTATATATAATACCAAGGATTATTGTAATTATTTTAAATATATAATGTGTAGATACAAATGTATTTTTAGAATAAATATAAATATATATTAAAATAATGAATAACAACAAAAATAAAATATTAAAATATTTTTTAAATATAGATATAGTTACTTTTATATATTATTGAAATATTATATTTTTACTATAACTATTTATAAATATATAAAATTTAAGTGTATATGATATATATAAAAGGAGTAGAAGTGTAATTATATGCATATTATGTTGCAGAACCCTCACGGATCTGACTACAAAGTATAGATCTGAAGGATGGGGCTGAGAGACCCTTGTAAGTGAAGGATTGGAGGGCCACAAGGCCTAATCTCTAGCAAAAAAGAGGGCCACACTCCTTAGTGGACCATAATGTGCATACAATGACTGAATGAGCGAATGTCGTAGAGAGAAAGTATAGTCGAGTTTAGGGCCACCTGTTGTTGATTTGGGTACCCTATAAGAGGCCTGAAAAACTTAGAAAATGTAGAGCACTCAGGCCTTAAGATGGACAATAGGGCATATTAGAACAAGGGCATGTCTTGCATGAGATTTGATGCCAAGTGATGGAGGAAGGTCTTGAAGATTTCAGGACAGAAGTTGTACACCCTACATTAGGATTACTCCAGTGATGATGCGGCCAAAGTATCCTTGTCAGTAGTTTGAGTTGTCAAGCCTTTGTTCAAATCTGGAAGGTAGCTCAAAGACCTTAAAGGATAAACAAGTTTTGCTGGTGTATCCCTAAGATCAGGGCAGCTAGTGCATGCACAGGTGTTGTGTATGAGAAAATAATTTCTGAGGCCAAAATATCTTCAAGTCTGAACTAAAGCAAATGAGAATGAAAAGGGAAAAGGGGTCTTGGATCATGTGGAAAGAAGGGTACATAGAATTCTATTCATAACAAATGGATAATTGTATTTAGTATCCCTAGTTCTCTGATTTAGTGTGAACGAATCAGAGATAAGAGGGCTAGTTGCAAAGATCCAAAGTGGTTGTTCTTAAGTATATGGAGTTGTATTATAGTGGATCCAAGAACAATGATGAGGAGGTAGCCTATTTACTAGAGGGATGATCTACAAGCCCTAAGAGAAGGCAGTTATGATGGTCCAAATTGGGACAAGTGTATGTGAGTCCAAGTACAGTAAGGAGGGTTGTTAGGTAATTGCTATAGAGAGACCTAAGTTCAATGCTTGAGATGCAAATCAAGCATGTTAGGAGAGGAAGAACTATTGAGCTTAGGGACTACAACCAAGATAGCTAGATTGATAGCCCTAGTTTACTATCAAAGAAGGACATTTGTAGTGAGAAGAATGGCATCCCTCCATGCCCTAATTTTGTCTTCATTGGAGCATCACATGAAAGAAATAAAGGGAAGAAGTCCCTATGATCCAGACTTATGCAGGAATGCAACAAAATACATATATATATACATAAACACAAAGATGCAGAAAAAATAAAACTTCATTTTATTAATATCAAAGAACTGAAATATGCTTACATACAGAAATGGAAATAAATTAACTCGGTTATGGTAGCTTATCACTGAGAAGAAATTTGGTGGATACATGCCTCTGAACTATGTTACAATGAGCCTCAAGGGCCTTTTTATTATTGAACAACAAGGAAAAACCCTAAACAACCAAAACCCTAACCCCGAGAGATCGAACACCAAGAGTTTGTGGGCCTCATTGGGGTTAGTTGGGCAGCCAACTTCCTGGGGTCGTAACTTGGTCATATTATCTCTGTTTGGCACGTACGATACCTAATTGGAAAGATCTCTCCAAGTAATACAATATTTTCTGTAGGCCCCTACCTATGGCAATGATCCTACTATAGACCTTAAAAAAATGTCGTTTAGGGGGTCAAAACTGCTCCGAAAATTCAGGATCCAGAAAACTGTTAAAAATAGTAAATGTTGTTATAATCAAGGAAACTGATGAAATTGACTGGAGGTCTAGGTGGAATAGGCAGGTGTCTAGAAATATCCACATGGATAATTCCTTCCTCCTTATGAAGCAATGGTCCCCATTGCGTTCAAAGCCTCCATGATGTGAGGAAATTTATGTTGAACCTGGTCCCTGGTGAACCACTTTCCCTGGTGAAGGAGTTAGCCCACTTTGACAAATTGATATAGTTAGATTCATTGTTGGCGAGTGTTCTTCATATGCGTGTCCATGATCCAATTAGTTTTGTATTGTTCCATGTAGTTTGGGTTTAACTCCATTGGTGTGAGTTGTTCTGTAATGTTGGATGTGTCCAACAATGGTGGAAAGTATGGCCAAAGGCGGTCCACATTGATTTCTGGGTGCATGCCAAAGAATGGTGGAATGTTGAGCTCGAAGGAATTGTCCCCTATAGCCTTGGTGATGGTGTATGGAAAATATCAGAGTGGGCGAAACTTGCGATGGGGGCCAACGAGGCATTCCTTTTGCAAATGTAGCCAAACTTTGTCACCCAACTAGAACTTGTGTGGCACACGATGTTGATCATGTCACTACTTGTACTTAGCATTAGCTTTGTCCAATATGTCATGGACATACTAGCATATATGATGAATGCGCTCAATGAATTTGTTAGCCCTATTAGCGTCAGACTGGATATGAGTCGAATCTTCCTGAGTAGGTACAAATGGTATGACCACATCAATGGGACATAGTGGTTTCAATCCCAATCCCACCTAAAAGGGGTTGTGGCCAGTTGAGCTATGGAGAGCTCTGTTGTATCTATGTTGGACATAGGGGAGGCTTTCATCTCATGTGCGTGAATGCTTCAATTTTTACATGCGCAGAATGTGTACAATAATCCTATTGAAGACCTCTGTTTGGCCATTATTTTGGGGGTGAAAAGTCGTGGACTTAGTGAGCTTGGTATCTAACATCGACCAGATACTTGACCAAAATATACTTAGCAATCTGTTGTCCCAGTCTAATATAATGGTCTATGGGATCCTAAAGTGTACCCACACTCATTCAAATAAGAGCTTAGCAGTGGCTTCTATTGTGATACTCTTCTTCCATGCTGCCAGAATGGCCATCTTAGAGAATTTGTCAACAACCACAGAAATGCAGTCATTTCCCTGCTTAGTAGAAGGAAGACCTGACATGTAATCCATAGAGATGGATCCACAAGGTCGACAAGGAGTAGGCAGAGGAATATACATGCCTTGATTCTTGATGGTCAGTTTGGCAATGACGTAGACAGTGCAGGATCTGATGTACTTCCCAACATCCTGTCGAAGGTTAAGGGGGAAATGCTAGGTAAACTTGACTCAGAGATAGAGTCAAAATTGACCAAGTCTAATAGCAGTCATTTTTGGGCACAAGGTATTATGTAACCATGGTTTTATGCCCATGGTATTTCATGTAATGTAGCCTATAAAAGTCTAGGAAGACTCCATTGTAATGTAGGCTAGGGAGGTGAGTGGGAAAGGATCACTTGGACAAGTTGGCCACGGTATTGGCCAAGGATAATGAGATTTCATTAGGGTGGGTTTTCCCGAAGTTGGGGTTTTTTGTGGTTAAATATTGTGTGCATTGTTTATGTGCATACTTGTTGCTAGTTATTTATTGGTTCTCTAGGTAAATATCCGTAAATATGTTTTTCTTTGCGATTTATTTTCTTCAGATCTCATATGGTCGTTGCAGTTCTAGTAATGTGAGCACTAGTGTAGAGCAGAGGCGATGCTTCAACTCACAAATGTCTTCTTCTGGGATTCAGACCAAAATAACTTTTCTTTCACTCCTCCCTTGGTGACTTGAATCAAAGGCCAAGTGATATGAGAGAACCCCAACACGAACCTCCGGTAGAAGTTGGCAAGGCCCAGAAAGCTGTGAAGCTCTGTTAGAGTGGTTGGGGCTAGCTAATCTTGAATGACTTGCATCTTAGTGGGGTCCACATGCACACCCCTCTCATCAATGATGTACCCCAAATATTGAACCTGGGTCATACCAAAAGTGCATTTCTCCAAATTGGCACACAACTTGTGTTGTCGCAGGATTTGGGAGACCTATTGAATATGGTGGAGGTGCTCTTCCCAACTATGGCTGAAGATCAGAATGTCATCCAAATACACCACCATTAATGAGTTGGGGAAGGATCGCAAGATTTCATCCATCAGCCTCATGAAGTTTGTAGGGGTATTCGTCGACCCGAAAGGCATGACCAACCATTCAAAAAGGCTCTCTTTAGATTTGAAGGCATTCTTCCACACATCAGAGGCTTCAATCGGTACATGGTGATAACCAGACTTCAAGTCAACATTGTTGAAATATTTTCCCCTTTGAGCTGCTCTAGAAGGTCATAAATCCATGGGATTGGATACATATTCCAGACAACGATCTTGTTCAATGCCCGATAGTTAATACAGAGTCTCGAAGTCCCGTCCTTCTTCTGTACCAACACGATCGGCTCCCATAGGGTGATGAACTTGGCCTGATGTTCCCTTTCTATAAAAGCTCTTCAATTTGCCTCTTGATTTCATCGTTATCCATAACTGAGCGTCGATAGATAGATCCATTGGGTAGTCACGCATCCGGGGTCATATCGATGGAGTGCTTGACCTGACAGTGTAGAGGTACCCCTATGGGTGCTGTGAAGATGTCCCTTTACTCCTCCACAACCTTGTCCATCTGTTGTTGTCATGTGGAGGAGCCCTATCTAGAGGTCGTGGCTATAATCTTATTTTTTCCCTTAGGGTGAATCATAAGGAAAATAAATTTCCTAGTATGGGAAATGATCTTACTGCATTGCTTCACATTGATAAAAGAAATGGCGATAGGCGGTGCTACCTTTGGTATCCTATACGATGTATTGCCCAAATTAATAATAACAATGTGAATTCTAGACTCATACACAACATGTTGCTTCCACAAGTATGGTTGGCCTAATAATACATCACAAACTTCAAGAGGATCAACATCACACAATACCTCATCTGTGAAGGGCTTGATGTTGCAAGGAAGGAAATATTGTTGGCTGATGCGAAGATATTTCCCTTAGTGAAGACACCTGATGGTGTACGACTGTGGGTGTGGCATGGTTGGTAGGGCCAACCGCTTCATGACCTCTAATGAAATAAGGTTCTTTTGGATCCTGATGTTGACTATGAACTGCAGAGGAGAACCCTTCACCCACATCTATGAGTGGAAGAGCCACTCCCCCTCCTCTAGATCTTCAGGTTCATCCTTCTAGATATTGGTTGTGGAAACTATGGCACTAGGCTCCGCATCGATAATATTCTTTCCTTTGTCATTCCCCTTGCCGGTTTTTGACTTAGAGTTTGAACGTGCATCTGACTCAGAAGCCTTTAGCTCGGCCACCAATGGTTGCTTAGCTCGACACTCACTTATGTTGTGAGTGGGGCTCTTATGGAACTCACAACATTTCCATGTGTCCTTTTTTGTCTTCGTGGTGTTGTTTTTTTCTTATGGCTTTGGTGGGTTGCCTTTGGTCACCTTGCCTTGGATTTATCCTTTGTTCTGTGGTTTGGGGGTGCCTTTCCCTTGCTTCAGATTCATAGATCCAAAGTCTCGCTTATTCTCTTTAAATTTCTACTCAATCTTAACAGCATATCGATAGGTGATGCCAAGCGAGGAGATGTCCAGGAACTCCATCTCATCCTAGATGATCTTATGTAGATAGCCACAGTACTTGAGTACCAAATTCAACTCAGAACCCTTGATACATAGCTTCTTGCAAAGGGTATGGAAAACATTTGTGAACTCCAACACATCTTCATCCCTTCCCTGTCGCAACGTGGTCCACTTTATGTATTTATCTTCATAGCTCCTGACGGGGTAATATTGTTCCTTCATGGCATCTCAAAAAGAATTCCAAGTGGGTGTGGCTAAAAACAATGAGGATTCCCTCTTGTCCTTTTGTTCACAGTAGGTTTCCCACTAGCCCTTGGCATGTGGGGTGGATTTGAGGAGCACAAAAGTAATCTTTTCTTGATTGGAAAAGTGATGCACTGAAAAATATCCATCCAACAGATTTAACCACTTATCTACAGTGTCTGGATCTATCTATCCTACTTATACCTTAAAATGAGTGGCACCTCGAGAGTGGTTTCTGGATGAATATGCGTTGCCTGTGGGTAGTCGCCGAAGGATTTGGGAAAATTTATCCATCAACACGTTCCTTTGTTGCTCAAGGGATTCCTCGAGAAATATTTTGAAAGGATCTCTTACCCCCTCATCTTTATTTTCTTTCGCCATGGGAAGTTGACGGAGTTTTTGAGGCTAGCCTTGCAAAGTTTCAACCAGTTCGAGCCCTAACTCCTTATACCTTGACCTTGTTGGGGACATGTAAAGAAAAATAGAGAAAGAGTAGATTGCTCTGATACCATAAATCCAAATTTATGTAGGAACACAACAAAATACATATATACATATAAATAGAAAGATGCATTAGAAATAAAAGTTTGTTTCATTAATATCAAAGAATTGAAATATGCTTACATACAGAAATGGGAATAAACTAGCTCAGGCAATGGTAGCTTATCTCTTACAAGAGATGTGGCATCTACATGCCTCTAAATTGTGTTACAATGAGGCTAAAGGACCTTTTTATTATTTAACAACAAGGGAAAACCCTAAACAACCAAGACCCTAATCCTAGGAGATGGAACATCAAGAGTTTGTGGGCCCTGTTGGGGTTAGTTGGGAAACCAAATTCCTGAGCTCATAACTTGGTCATATTATCTCTGTTGGGTGTGTACGATACCTCATTGGAAATATCGCTTTGAGTATTACATGTTTTTTTGTAGACCTCAAAAAAATGACGTTCAAGGGGTCAAAGCTGCTAAAAATAGTAAATGCTGCTATAAAAATGGAAATTGATGAAACTTACTGGAGGTCTAGGTGGAATAGGTGGGTGGCTACCAATATCCACCTGGATCACCCTAAGTGTTGAGGAGCAGTAATGGGCAGGTGAGGAGTTGTTCACAAACGGAGTTGCGAACAACTCACAAGAAGACCCTATGTGTTGATTTGTTAATAGACTAATGATCAACTAAAGGGCAGATTAGTGAGCCATGTGCAATGACCTAAAGGATACTGATTCATTGATAGAGGAAAATTAGTGTGGTTGTAGATTGGGAGATGATGGAACAATAAATGTGTTCAAGACACATGGAAAAAAAGTGTTGTATAGCCACCATCAGCAAGTAGGTCATTTATTGTCTTGTTCATGGTAGATTGGTAGTCAAATTGATTGAACCCAAACCCTAATGTGTATTATTGCATCAGTGATTATATGAGGGCCATGATCCCTGGTACTGGAGCCCTAGAATTTTCTATTATAGATTGTTAATATAACGAGGAAGGGTTGAAAATTTTAAAAATTATCATGTGTGCTAGTTGATTCACTGATGTGTATTTTTCTGATGTGCAAAGTAGGATGGTTGAGGAATTTGAGTGTGTTTGTGTCAGAGATTATAAGACCAAAGCGAAACTCTCATGTTCCATGGAAATTCACATGGTACCAGAGCCATATTTGAAGGCACAATGGATCAGAGTGTGCATAGTGGAAGAGTGTGAGCTAGTGGAGATCGTGTAAAATTAGAGGGAGTCTAGCTTCAGAGGGAGTAGCCCTAAGGAAGTTTGAATCCTCGGGTTCTTATGAGGTAAAGAAACTATAAAGGCATTGGTCTATTCTATAGGGTATGAAAGATGGGATAGGGTCAGCATTGATGTTGGTTACTTCCAAGCAATGGAAGTACCTCCCTCGCTAACAGGTTGAATTGTGTAGCTTGGGAGGTGCTCCATAAATTTGGGGTTTTTGTGAGTTTGGTCAAAAAAGGTTTGTGGATAAAGTACCCAAGTGAAGGTGTTTTAGACCCAAAAGGGGTTTATAATTCTAAAAATGAAATTAAGAGATAAAACTTAAATATCAAATCTATGTGAGCATATAGGGAGATGGAAGATTTAGTTCTTTGATAAGGATTTCATATGTCACCACAATTTCACCACAAGGATGCAAGGGAGTTTGGGGATACTCTCTTTCTTTAATAAAACCAGGTCTTGGTCCCAATAATAATTGAAATGAAATAAAAGCTTTGGTTAGCAAAAACAGTTCAAAAGATGTGTGGATTTAAGGCCACTTACTTTCCTCCTAGTTAAGGTAAATGTGATGTGATTTTTGTAATGAGAAAAACAAGTAAAAATGATATATGGATTAGGGCCACTTACTTTCCTCATAGTTAAGTTATGTTTTAATGAAAAATTCTAAAGTAAAAGATAAGCAATTTTCCTACTTATGGTGGTCAAAAAAGCAAATTAAAAGTCTATCTGAACAAAAAAAAATTTGCAGAAGTGTAGGCAGATCACTAAAAGTTGCCACAACACTTTGGAAAAGGGAATTATAATGAAATTTTAAGCTCCCTATGTGTGTCACGGGTTATGTTTTGCACATTCATGAGACCCACATGTTTGTCTCTACAAAAAACCATGAGGCTGACTCAAAATAAATAAATAAGGATACTTTTCGTTCGCACACAGGTCTAAGGGAGCCTTCACAGGTTTAGAAATATTATGTGATGGAAACAAAATGAAAACATAGAGAAGAAAGACCTGTAAAGCAACAAATTACACCCGCGAGTAGAGTCGTTTATGTGTTCCCTACTCCCGTGGTCTTAACCTGAACAATAAATTATCATGTGGCCCCTGTGAGGAATTTAGTGTGTTTAAGTTAAGGTTGTTTTTAGAGAGTCATTTCTTCACTTAAGGTGTGCAAAAAAAATGTAAGCTTAACATATATATGGAAGCCATCTTATGTGTATGCACATTTCCATATTTATGCGCATATATAGAAAGTTATGCATATACAGAAGTTGTGAATATACATAATCCATCTTCCATATATGCACACTTCCATATGTATGTGCATCTACAGAAGTTGTGCATATAAAAATGTCATCGACTACATATATATGTGCATATAAAAAAGGTGTGTATATACAAAATATTAATTTTGTATCTGTAGTTTCTATATATGCATGTATATATGGAATTGTACATATGCAGAAGATGGATTCCGTATATTTGTAACTTCTATACATGCATATTTTCCATATATGGACCGATGGTGGAAACCTGAACCCCAAAGACACAACCCTCAGAGTATCCTTCTCCTACATGCTTGACTTTATTCTGCATGGATAGATTGAGCGGGGCTCTCTTGGCTCTGCATCCTCGTCTGGTAACACATGTAAAGGAGGATACACAATATTTTGGTTCAAAAGTGCTCCATCAATGTCACCACTCCCACGTTCTGAGTCACTTTGTTCCATAGGTTTTGCACCAGGTGGTCTATGTTCCATTGTCTCGCCTCCCCAAGCACCTTCATTGTCGAAGGGTTCAGGGCTTCGCAAACCATATTTCTGTGAAAGATTCACCAGAGTAGCCCGTAAAGGGCTGAAGCAATATTGTGTTGGTTGTTGGTGAAAATTGTGTTCATCCCGAAGGCAAACGGGCAAGCGATCAACGAATACAAAACCCTGCTTAATGAGTGCCTCGTGGGCAAGGTCGCGATTGAATATGAATAGTATGACGCATGAACCAATCTATAGGGTGAATATTAGACTATATCTGTCACGCCCCCAAGTCTACGGCCTATTTTTTTCGCCGTGCCCGGCGGGGTGCGGCACCACCGAACGCCCACTTTTAACCAAATGCACGTTTATGGACTACGCCTTCCACAACAATAAGCTTAATTCCAATTCACAATTAAGTAGAATGCATTTAAACTTCTTCAACATGCATAATTATTATAACTGTTCATAATAAACATATAAACAAACCGCATCAATAACACTTGCGCATTTGTTATATGGGAGGGGCAACTCCCGAACGAGTCCGCCCAAATGTTATATCATAGAACTGTTCTTTACAAGATACAACAAGTGTGCCGGGCTTAACCGCGGCCAACACTTAACCGAATACAAAGATGGGCCAACGCCCTTACAACTGTGTGCACGCACTTATGGCGGAGTGTGCTCACCCAAGCCACAGCTCCCCAACTCGACCTGCGCACTAACCTGTGCTACCCGTTACCAAACCACCGTCGGCTCGACCTGCGCACAATATCGTGCCACCGTGTGCCAAACCATAGCCAACTCGGCCTGCGCACAACGATGTGCCACCGTGTGTCAAACCGCACCAACTCGGCCTGCGTAATACCGTGTAACACTTCCGCACCATCTACACAAACAGCTCGGTAAATTCTTCGCACTATCTCTTGCTGCGCATGAGATGTGCGCATTAACCTGCGCCCTTTACCTTGTGTGTATGTAGAGCGAGCTCCAAGACTTGCTTGCCTCCAAATGATCCTCGCGTCCATCCTTTATACGATGCTCAGCTCATTTGTTGGAGGGGTGTCCGCCCTCAAGCCGACCCCCGATTTTATGTTTAGAAGCCCCAACGATTTATCTTAGTGGGTCGGCCCGTGCCCAAGTGCAAGGCCGCCCCACGCTCTTTATAAACTCGTTGTTCTTCCTTCGCATTTTCGCTAAGTGTATGAGCGCTTCACATACGTCGCTGTTGGCTCGTCCCTCCGTCGCATTGCTGCACGCTGCCGTCGCCTGTCGCACGTTCCTGTTACACGCTCGCCCGTCCGCTATTTTGCACCGTTCGTCGTATGGCGGGGCGCCCACACCCGGGCCGCCCGCTATGCATACATGCCGCCCGCTTGCTGTAGCGTCCGTCGCGCCTTGCTGAACTCCGCCTGCGCCTCTACATGCCCATGTGTCATCGCTCGTTTTCATCCTCGGCGCGGGTCGCCCTTGGGCCGCCCGCCCATCATGTGCGGTGCGCCCTCGGGTCGCCCTCCCAAATAACACATCGGTACTTTGTTCACGCCCGAACCTTTCCCGTGTGCTCGTTTGCCCGGTCGGGTGACCGCACCCGTGTACCAAGCCTCCGCCTTACCGGGTGACCGCGCCCAACCTGTTGTCCGTCAACCGCCCGTCGGGTCATCGTGCACGGGTCACCTTGCCTGTTTCGCCCGCGGGTCGTGCCTCTGCCGGGTGAAGTGTGGAGCGCGCCCTGCCCAAACTGCCAGGGCGTTACACTCTCCTCCACCTGAAGACGTTGTCGTCCCGACAACATTTCATCTTAGTGATCCCTTCACCAAGACATCTCCATGAGCCAACTGCCCATGTATAACAAGTGTCACACTCTAGCCATGTGCCAACACTTATCTTCACGGTTCCATGCCCAGGTCCATGGAAACCCCATCTTTCTGCTGCATGTAATGTCCTCCTCACCTGCTCAACCAAGTTTGAGGGCTCACTGCCATGAGCAGCTTAACGATGAGCCCCATCTTCTATGTCATCTAAGAAGATAGGAGAGCCAGGAAGCTCCCTCCCTGACTTTCATCCACCCATGTGTCGGATTGATGCTGCGTCCTTAAGTATTTGTGTACAGCCTCAACCTCTTCGCATGTGCAACCAAGCTTGCCTAGCTTGTCTGTTTTTAGTTGGAAGTCGTATATGCCCATAGCATATCTACAAAAATCCACTATCTCTGCAGGGTCTCGTCCTTCATAATTCTCATTAACCATTGTTTCCGAAGTAGCGCTTGGGCTTACTTCATTCACAACTTCTTTGTGAGAATCCTTAGTAGAACATTTCCTCAATAAGTGTTTCCAAGTTCGTGAGGTCCTTCCCTCACCTCCATTGTTCACTTTTCTGGCCTTTGCAACGAAGTCAACAAGCTTCTTCTCCTTCGTTGTTTGGACCACGCTCCCAAGTCCTCTTAGTTCCGCATCTTCATGCCTTACGTTCGGGTCTTTGGGATACAGGGTCATGGAAGCCATCCTTGGTCTATATCCCAAGCAACTTCTTCTATTCATCGGCACCATCATATTCTTCCCTTCAGCTGTGATCAAGAGAAGATCCCGGGTCATCATTGGTATGGCTTGGGCAAGTCTCATAAAGTCCAACCCCAACACCATAGAATGATCGTCCATATCTACAACTCTCAAATCCAGCTTTCCGAACCATGATCCAACCCACCCTTACTGAAGTGTCATTCAACACACCATCAACAGCCCTAATGGAGGAGTTAACCGCCTTGAAGGCGCTGCATTCCCCTTCCATTTTTGCTTTCTTCCCAAAAGACCTTGCTGCCTTCCTGCTTACGAAGCTATGAGTGGCTCCTGTATCAATCAAGGCTGCAAGTCTTTTCCCTTTTACGGTTTCTTGCACAAAACTCAGTTTCAAGGAACCGTCTTCCTTTGTCGGCTTCGTTTTGCGCCTTATTTCAGCAATCTGCTTTAAAAATTCGGCCTCAGAAGTGTCGGTAGGCTCATGCCTCTTTTCGACATTTCTTTTGAGATATCTTACTTCCTTGCTTGGTTCTTCTTGAGACCCCGGCCCTGGTCTAGCTTGACTTGTCTCAAGCTTCTCCTCCACCGTGTCCTGTTCAAACGCACCAACCATGTGTTCATCAACCAGGTCCATGGAACTAAACTTCCGGATGTCTTCTGGATGTTCACGGTAATGAGTCTCCAACTTGTCAACATAGTCGAGCTCCTCTTGTTCGATCACAACCAGCTTTTTACCAAGAAGTTTCTTTTTTATTTCTTCCTCAATTTGCTTAACCTCGATCTCCAATTTGGCGTTTTCTTTCCTTAAGCGGGCTCTTTCCTCAAAGAGCTCTTGAAGACCAAGTTCGCTTTGTCGGATTTCTTCATCAAACTCATTGAGTTCGATACTTGACGTGCTTTCGCATTGACTTCTGAGTTCTTCGAGTTCCCTTCGTAGTTCCGAGCAACTTTCCCGAATCTTCATATTCTCTGTTTGCATCGCAACCCAGTTGGAACTCCATTGACTCATGTGCTCCAATATTTCATGTCGGAGAGCCTTAACTGCGCTATGGCCATCATCCACCATTACCGCCTTGTCGGCCTCCTCCATCTTTTGTCTAGTCACCTGCTATAGATCAAGCAGATTCACCTTCAATTTCAACCGAGACAACCCTGTCCAAGTTTCAAATGTTTCAACACCAGCTCTTCGACCGAGCTCTGATACCACCTGTCACGCCCCCAAGTCTACGGCCTATTTTTTTCGCCGTGCCCGGTGGGGTGCGGCACCACCGAACGCCCACTTTTAACCAAATGCACGTTTATGGACTACGCCTTCCACAACAATAAGCTTAATTCCAATTCACAATTAAGTAGAATGCATTTAAACTTCTTCAACATGCATAATTATTATAACTGTTCATAATAAACATATAAACAAACCGCATCAATAACACTTTCACATTTGTTATATGGGAGGGGCAACTCCCAAACGAGTCCGCCCAAATGTTATATCATAGAACTGTTCTTTACAAGATACAACAAGTGTGTCGGGCTTAACCGCGGCCAACACTTAACCGAATACAAAGATGGGCCAACGCCCTTACAACTGTGTGCACGCACTTATGGCGGAGTGTGCTCACCCGAGCCACAGCTCCCCAACTCGACCTGCGCACTAACCCGTGCTACCCGTTACCAAACCACCGTCGGCTCGACCTGTGCACAATATCGTGCCACCGTGTGCCAAACCACAGCCAACTCGGCCTGCGCACAACGCTGTGCCACCGTGTGTCAAACCGCACCAACTCGGCCTGCGTAATACCGTGTAACACTTCCGCACCGTCTACACAAACAGCTCGGTAAAGTCTTCGCACTATCTCTTGCTGCGCATGAGATGTGCACATTAACCTGCGCCCTTTACCTTGTGTGTATGTAGAGCGAGCTCCAAGACTTGCTTGCCTCCAAATGATCTTCGCGTCCTTCATTTATACGTTGCTCAGCTCATTTGTTGGAGGGGTGTCAGCGCCCAAGCCGACCCCCGATTTTATGTTTAGAAGCCCCAACGTTTTATCTTGGTGGGTCGGCCCGTGCCCAAGTGCAAGGCCGCCCCACGCTCCTTATAAACTTCGTTGTTCTCCCCTTCGCATTTCTGCTAAGTGTATGAGCGCGCGCATAACGTCGCTGCTGGCTCGTCCCTCCGTCGCATTGTTGTACGTTGTCGTCGCCTGTCGCACGTCCTCGCTGCACGCTCACCCGTTCGCTGTTTCACACCGTTCGTCGTATGGCGGGGCGCCCACACCCAGGCCGCCCATTGTACATACATACCGCTTGCTGTTGTAGCGTCCGTCGCGCCTTGCCGAATCCCGCCTGCACCCTCACATACCCGTGTGTCATCACTCGTCGTTTCGTCCTCGGCGCGGGTCGCCCATGGGCCGCCCGCCCATCGTGTGCGGTGCGCCCTTGGGTCGCCCTCCCAAATAACACACCGGTACTTTGTTCACGCCCGAACCTTTCCCGTGTGCTCGTTTGCCCGGTCGGGTGACCGCACCCGTGTACCAAGCCTCCGCCTTACCGGGTGACCGCGCCCAACCTGTTGTCCGTCAACCGCCCGTCGGGTCATCGTGCACGGATCGCCTTGCCCGTTTCGCCCGCGGGCCGTGCCTCTGCCGGGTGAAGTGTGGAGCGCGCCCTGCCCAAACTGCCAGGGCGTTACAATATCTCTTATGAAATTTCTTCAATGAGCTCTAGAACGCGTTGCTAGAAAATCCAGGTTGATGGATGTTACCAATAATTGACCATGGTCAGGGGCCTGGGGACATTCTTGTAGCGCCAATTCCTCCAATTGAAAAGAAGTCAGATGAAGAGAACAGAAATGATGCAAACAAGAATAGGCTGGAGAAACGAATGCATTCCAAACAGAGTCGCCATCATGAAATGGTTTCAAGCAATGTCTAATGCGTTCACAGTTTACCTTCTTATAGAATGACGAAACTCCAAAATGTCGCCTCTCTGGCATTTTATGGTCGTCGAAGTTTTTGACGAGAAGTAAATCATTATGTCATGACAACTCGATGGAAAAAACAAAAAACTATCACTCACATTTCATTTCATAATTCTATTTCTCATTATTTTACATTTATAATCAAAACAATGTCATTTAGCGTCAATGATTTTTATTCTATGAAGGGAAGCCCCGCAAAGCTCTTTAATCTCTCACACACAAAATAAAATAATAATTTATCTCAATAGAATTTATATGATCAAAATAAAATAATAATTTATGTGAATAGAATTCATATGATCATTCAATATTGTTATCTAAGTTAATTGGTGTGTAAATTACTTGATAATAAAGTATGTTTTAAAAATATACTTTGAATAATTAATTTTATTAATTATATATATATAGCTTGCATATATTTTTGAATATTAATAATTAAGTTTCTGGTTGTGTGTAAATTAATTGATGATAAAATATGTGTTTAAAATATACTTTGAACTACTAATTCTATATATATATATTGTATGCAACAAATAAAAACTTTTTAGGTAAAGGTAAAATACTTTCCAAAATGTATATGGAAATTAATAAATATAATGTGGCTATTGGATTAGGAAATATCTAAGTATCATTACCGGAAAAAATTATCAATTTAAAATTGTTCTGTTTTAAAAAGATAAAACGAAATTTGTGTCAAAGAAGGGATTTATGCAACCTGTGTTGAAGAAGTGATTTATACAAGTACTTAAGTGAATAGTTCTATGCTAAGTCATTTGATTAGAGGTTGTGTTCGATAAATTGAGAATTAAAATTTATATATATATATATAAAAGAGTTGTAACTAGCTTTTATATAATGTCAAGGATTATTGTAATTATTTTAAATATAAAATATATAATGTGTAGATACAAATGTATTTTTAGAATAAATAAATAAATATTTATTAAAAATAATGAATAACAACAAAATTAAAATATTAAAATATTTTTTTAATATAGATATATTTGTTTTTATATATTATTGAAATATTATATTTTTATTATAATTATTTATAAATATATAAAATTTAAGTGTATATGATATATATAAAAAGCGTAGAAGTGCAATTATATGCATATTATGTTGAAGAACCCTCACGGATCTTACTACAGAGTATAGATCTGAAGGATGAGGCTGAGAGACCCTTGTAAGTGAAGGATTGGAGGGCCACACACCTTAGTGGACTAGAATGTGCATACAATGATTGAATGAGTGAATGTCGTAGATAGAAAGTATAGCCGAGTTTAGGGCCACCTGTTGTTGATTTTCATCCAAGGAGAAGATTAGAGATTGTGAGAAGAGGCTTGTAACATCAAGGCTTTGAGGTTGTAAGTTTGTTCTCCATTTTATTTAATAAAAAAAATTGTTGCTTTCTAATCACATCTTCTTTGACATAATTTGTGGGATTTCTTGATCACTCGCATATGTTACCATCGGTTATTTATTTGATTTATGATATATGTTGAGTTAAGTGTTTGATTTATCTTTGACTTTATATACTAGATGCTTTGATCCGTTGTGTGTTTCTGTCTATGCAGATCTCCTTCAAAAAATCATGGAGAAGCTGTGGAAAGCATTGAAACGATCTCTAAAGCATCGAGGAGAAGCCACCCATGGAAGGCACTGAAAGGACATCGACAAACATTTCGTTAAACCGATAGGTATCAATCTCTCGCATATTATTTGTTTCAATCAATCATAACCTAAGGAAAGTAGCAACTCTTTTCTTGTTTGTTACTAGATTTTGTTTGAGATTTAGGGAGATCTATCTTGTCCACAAGAGGGATTAGTTCGCCTAACACTCATAGTGATCCTTCGTTAATTGCTTGTGAAATAATAATTTACTTAACCAATTTCAAGTATACAACTACAATAATTTCCATAAACATGTACAATTGCAAATCCAAACACATGCAAAAAGACAAATATAGAGTCGATGGCTCACTAACCGAATACTTGAATCAACATATATGTAATGACAAATTTTAACAATGAACAACCCTCTCGGCTCTTTTACCTCAATGAAAACCTTGCCAAAACCACCGGATCTAAGACAAATGCCAAATTTTTGGCATTTACAACCCCAAATTACAACCTTGAATTTATGTCCCTAAAATTTGGCCCGTAGTAGCATCATGCAACACTTTGAGGACTTGCGATTTTTTGTCCCTAAGAACCCAAGCCCGCATTCCTTTTGCCTTGCTAGGCAAGGTGTGGCCAACACCAAACCCATGTCGTGCTCTCTTTGCCTAACTCTTTGATCTTGGTTCATGACTCACTTGGTTCATCTCAACCATAGACTATGTTGTATTCCATCTCATCTCCACATATGTCTCCATTGAACTTCCTTGTGGTGAATATATAGGAGGTGTGAGCGACCTCTGCAACCAGCACACCAATTGGGAGGTGTGTCTATGCTCCTCCGGATGTTGTTTTGCATACTAGACGATGTGTTGAATGAATTTTTCACTCTGCAGTTGTTCCTTCATTCATTTGGGTCGACGTGCCCATCACATCATGCCAATCTAGTCCAATTGAACACCCTCATCGTAGGTCACCAAGCTAATTGTGTCATTGTGCCAATTTTGCCCATCATCGTATGATGGTGGAAACCCCAAATTTGGATCTCTCTCCCCATGCACCCTCATATGAGGTCACAACCAATGTCTTGGGAGAATCCATGTTATACGACCCACCTACTGCAACTTGGTCATGGAACCCTTCATCTTGTGCAATTGATTTCACCAAGTCATTGTGATGGTGTGTGACCCACTTACTCGCCCAACCATGGATTTATCCAAGTCGTGTGACCGCCTAAAATGTGATGGCGTGCCACAACATTGTATGTCACCCATGTGGTGCCACATTAAAGATACCCCAAAATATGTGTGGATAATCAAACTAAGGCTATTATCTCCAACATGCCCAAACATACTTGTGTGCGCGATACTCTTATGAGTGTGAAGGCATTATGTGTACTCTCCCCACCCTTATTTTAAGATATAATATGTAATTATCCATAATATTTTGTTTTATAATTAATTTGAAGAAACAATTATTTAATATACTTTTTCAAGTACCTAACGAAAATGTTAGGAAGATCACAAAGATAATTCACGATGCTTTAAGTTATAACATTCGCTCGTACAACATGTTTAATGACCTGTTATGTTATGTTATCTATAACATTTTGACTCTGTCAAATTACATAATAATAAAAATAAAATAAAATAATAAAATTTATAATTATAATTGTTAGTTAAAATATTTTGACTCACTTAAATTACATTAAAAAATATAAATAAATAGAAATTTTAACTCCAAATTTTCAAGGTGCAAACTTTTCCACAAATCTAAAACTCAAAAAATAGATTTATATATTAAAAAATTCGATTCCTCTTAAACTTTATAGATCTAAAATTAAAATAAATATAAACTAAAATTTATATAATTAATTTAAATGCAATATTTAGTAAAATAACTGTGACATCTCCATCGAACTTAAAATATAAAAGCTTGAAAATAAAAATAACGTAAAAACTTGAAAATAAAAATAACAGTGTTTTCACAAGTGATGTCAACACGATTAGGCCCCATCAAACACGCTGAAGCCAAAGGCTTGGACCCCACGCCCTACAGTGGGGGCACATGGCGCAAGACATGGTTTGAAAGGCCAACAAGGCCCCATTGTTGGAACCAACGTGTTAGCACGCACCCAACAATCTGGTACCGCCTATAGTAGAATTCTGGGGACCTAATATAACTTTTATGCTTATGCTTAAGTCTAACGGAGGAGTTGTTTGGAAAGTTATGGAAATTCAGATTATATTTAGAAGAAATCTAGCAAGGATTTTGTAAATCCAAGACGTTTTTGATGCTGCTGAATCTATTTCCATCATCAAAAACACAATTCAAACATTTCTTTTACAATGTCTAGAAATCTTCGGCAAAATCACATAATCAACCTTTTGTCGACGCGTTTCGAACCAACCAGTGTGGTTCATCGTCAGGACAAGTTGAAGAACCAATCTGGCTTAGCTCGAATAAATATAGTGTGCAGAGACTCCAACGGCTAAAATTCTAACGGCTAAAATTCTAACGGCTAATTTGACCTAAAGAACCTGGTCAAATCACTAAAAAAGTTAATTAATATTTTTCTAAAAATTGGTAAAAAAAGGAATTCATTTGTTAATTTAAAATAAATAGATATATTATTAATATTATTTCTATTAATAGAATCTATAGTATAAATGGTTAAATGATTTATTATAATTTATTATTTAAAAAATTGAATAATAATAAATTCATTCAAAAATAGATATATTATTAATATTATATATTAAGAGAATCTATAGTATGATACTTCATATTTTAATTATAATGGTCATTATATAATATATATTAAATGATTTATTATTATTCAATTATTATATGGTAATAAATCACTACTATTTTTATAATTTAGTTACATTAGGTAATTATGTAATAACTTAATGGTCCATTGGTAAGTTCTTTAAAATATATCATATTCATTATTTAAATATAACAAAAGGGGAATGAGGAGGCTAGGAAGACAAGGCTGGGACCCAGCAACGACTAATCTTCCAGCCATTTCCTCGGTGTGAACCTTCCTTACATCCAAGGGACCACAGATAGGATTGCGAGAGTTCTGAGGAAGTATGATGTGCCCGCAACCTTTAGACCTCTCCGCACTATCCGTAGCTCCCTCAGGTCTGTGAAAGATCCTATTGACCCTAAGGAGATGAAGGGCGTCTATGCCATTCCCTGTTCCTGTGGGGCCCCTTATATTGGTGAGACTGGTCGCTCGATCAATCAACGGATTAGCGAGCATTCGGCTGACTTAAGACATGGTAGGACCAAGTCCTCAGCCCTGGCTGAGCATGCGGGGAAGACTATGCATCATGTCTGTATAGAAGATGCTCAAGTCATTGCCAAAGTTGCGCAGTTTCACCATCGAAAGTTTAGAGAGGCCCTGGAGATTGAGAAAAGGCCGAACAATCTTAATAGGGATGATGGCTGGAAGATTAGTCGTTGCTGGGTCCCAGCCTTGTCTTCCTAGCCTCCTCATTCCCCTTTTGTTAGGTCTCAGGGTTTCTGTCTTCCCTGTCCTCGAGTTCTATTTTTGGCGGGTTTTGGAGTGCAGGATTTAGTTAATTGTTATTAAGTAATTTCGGGCTAATTATATTATTAACCTTATCCCAGGGGTGATTTTAAATTAGATTAGTTTCTTTGCATAGGTTTTTAATTCTTCTTCATTGCCTTGTACTGATAATTTAATGGATATAAATTACTAAATTAATTATAAGAGGTTCAAATGATAAACAACAAAGTATTAGAAATATATGATATAATATGGATATGCTATTATTAAGAAACATATACTTGAATTATGGTATTTACATAATAATGATTTAACTTGAATACTATTTATAATATTAGAATTATAATTTATTAAGTAAATATAGATTATTAATAAACTTAAATAATTAGTAAAAATGATGATCTGGTTTACCATTGGACCCTTAAATTTAAATAATTATATACACTGTTACCGATTGTAACTATATTATAATAGTAATTTAATACTATTTATTGTATTTAAATAATTTGGGAATATTAATTAATATAGGTTATATGAAGATATAGTTTATTAGGACCATTATTTTTAGTTTACCATTATTTAGTTTACCATAACTTATATTACTTTATATAACTTAATTTAATGACCATTATATTTAAATAATGAATATGATATATTTTAAAGAACTTACCAATGGACCATTAAGTTATTACATAATTACCTAATGTAACTAAATTATAAAAATAGTAGTGATTTATTACCATATAATAATTGAATAATAATAAATCATTTAATATATATTATATAATGACCATTATAATTAAAATATGAAGTATCATACTATAGATTCTCTTAATATATAATATTAATAATATATCTATTTTTGAATGAATTTATTATTATTCAATTTTTTAAATAATAAATTATAATAAATCATTTAACCATTTATACTATAGATTCTATTAATAGAAATAATATTAATAATATATCTATTTATTTTAAATTAACAAATGAATTCCTTTTTTTACCAATTTTTAGAAAAATATTAATTAACTTTTTTAGTGATTTGACCAGGTTCTTTAGGTCAAATTAGCCGTTAGAATTTTAGCCGTTGGAGTCTCTGCACACTATATTTATTCGAGCTAAGCCAGATTGGTTCTTCAACTTGTCCTGACGATGAACCACACTGGTTGGTTCGAAACGCGTCGACAAAAGGTTGATTATGTGATTTTGCCGAAGATTTCTAGACAATGTTATGGATCACAGAAGTCTAAATTCCTTAATTTCTTTTACAAGATTAAAAAAAAAAAAAAACTTTATCTAGATTCTAACAACTTTTGATCATCTAGACAATTCCTCCGCCTCATTAGACGAATCATAATTTTTAGGTGAGAAAGTTTGATCTGCTGAAGTGCCAAAAAGGTTTGGTCCGCTTAAATTATGCCAAGGGTCAAATTGTTTTGGTTCAAATGCAAATTTTTGGTCTTCATAAATTTTGTGGTACAATCCGGACAAGATTATGAATCAGTCATCATAAATGGATCCCCTTCATCTTTTTTTCAGGCCGAGAGAGGACTGCGCCAAGGTTGTCCTCTCTCCCCTCTTCTCTTCATCCTAGTCATGAATTCCCTCAGCTCACAGATCAACAAAGCAGTTGCTGATCATCGATGTGCTCCGATCAAGATCTGCAAAAATATCTCTCTTTCTCACAATCTGTTTGTTGATGACATTCTCACCTTTGCTATGCTCTGTAAATCAAGCTGGTCATGCCTCCATGGTATCTTTCAAAAGTTCCAATCTGCATCGGGCCTGGTCATCAACAAGGCCAAATCTATTTTGTATCACAACGACTCAAATATGGAGTTAGCGCTATGGATTGCAGCATTATTTGGTATTAATTTGGCATCAATTAAAGACGGCTTTAAATACTTGGGCTTTCTCCTCAAGCCAAAAGGGAATCGCAAACATGACTGGTCTTGGCTGATTGACTAGTTCTATAAAAAAATTTCAAGATGGGAGATGCGATTCTTATCCTTGGGAGGCAGACTTATCCTGGTTCAATCTGTTCTTTCTCAACTTGCGGTTTATTGGGCTCACCTCTACTTTTTTCCTGCTTCTACTGTTAGGAAAATGGTCTCTTTATCTGCAAATTTTCTATGGGGTGGTCGTTCTCATCTTTCCAAGATCCACTTAGTAAAGATGGAATCTATCTCTAGGCCAAAGAAATCTGGCGGATGGGGTCTCTTACACTTGCGGTCTTTTGGCAAGGCCCTCCTTTGCAATTCTCTCCATAGAGGCATCTGTGGAGAAGGCAAATGGAGCTCCATTATTAATCAAAAATACTTAAAAGGCAAGCCCTTGGTATATTGGTACAGGAAGAAGTCTCTTGGCTTGGAAAGGGGATCAGCTATCTGGCTCGGCTTCAGAAAGGTTCAGGACCTCTTCTTCGACTTTCTAAGATGGCGCATCTCTTCCGGCTCCAGCATCCTTATCGGCTTGGATTCAACGGTTTTTGGTTTGGAAACAATGCTCACTCCCGATCTCATTTCATTTCTGCATACAAGGGGTCACTTCACTTGGAATACATTGATTCTGTCTTGGTCCTCAACCTCGCCAATATGGAAGGATGCAGAGGATCTTCGTCTGCCTCTCCCTTTGCGACAGATTTGGGAATCGGCGGTCAAGTATTTCTCTGAAAAAGGTATAAAACAGACAGGGTACAAAGATGAATTGGTATGGTCTGCGTCGAACTCATCCCAGCTAGTATGCGTAAAGGATTTATACGAAGCTGCTTTGACAAATCTACAGTCGCGACCCTCTCCTATCTTTCCAATGAAATTTTCGAAAGCCACCAGCCCGCTCAAGGCAATCTTATTTTCGTGGTTGATGTTTTCCAATCGGAACCTCACATGGGAGGTTCTTCAACGAAAGGGATGGTCGGGTCCTGGCAGATGTGTTATGTGTCGTCAGGCTTCAGAAACTAATGTCCACATGTTCTTTCAGTGTCCAGCATCGGCGCAAATCTGGTATGATCTCTCTGCATCTCATGGTTTTCCTCACCTGGTTTTCTCTTCTGTTCAGGAGGGATTCATGTGGTGGAGTGCCCAACGTCCAGAATGGAGATCTTTATTCATCATCACGTGTTGGTGTCTCTGGAAATGGAGGAATGCCTGCATCTTCCAGGATTCCAAGGCCCCTATTGCCTCTACGCTGGTTCATATATCTGCTATGCTTGGTCAGGCTTGACAAGTTTTGGCTCTTCTCCACATGTTTTCTTTTTTACTGGGTCTTCTTTTCTTCTCATATAGTTTTTTTTTCTGTGCTCCATGCGGAACTTCTTCCACCGGAACCTTCTCTCCTTTTCGGATGTTTATCAAGGATATGTTTTGTTATTCTGGATATCCTCATATGGATCATGTTTCAGCTCAGCATGTTACAGGCCCTGATTTTCTAGCATACACAGTCTACAATTCTCTGCATCAGCTGGCCGAATGTTTTTGGCTTTATATGTACTTGCTCATTATATTTTCTTAATATAATATATCATGATTTTCTCTCTGAAAAATGTGAACGGCAGCTATGTTCGATTGGAAAAAAAGATTCACACAAGTTTGAGGAGAATCGAGACGATCTCTTGGAAATAGAAATTAATTGACTTTATTTGGCAAACTTCACTGTAATTGAAAAGGAAATCCACACGACAAAGTCAAGAACGCCATGAATTAATGTGGAATTGATTAACTTGCTGGGAAATAGAGTTACATGTGGGAATTGATTAACTTGCTGGGAAGTTGTGTGACTTACATCCATAAAAGCTGTGGGTTCCACTTTCATTATCAAAGCGCCGTGAATTAATATGGAATGAGCTTCATTGGCGATGTTTAAGCGATCCTCAAATTATTTGTATTATTTTAGAATTTAGATTATTTTAGAGTGTATGGAAACTTTGTTTGTCATGTAAAAATTAAGATAATATTAAAAAATATTAGAGTCAAAGAATATGAAATTCATTTCAAACCTGACTGTGCCACTTTTCAAACCTGACGGCACCTATGTTTGGTTGAAAAAAAAGATTCACACTTTCTGGGAATTGATTAAGTTGCTGGGAAGTTGTGTGAGTTACATCCATAAAAGCTGTGGGTTCCACTTTCATTATGAAAGCGCCGTGAATTAATGTGGAATGAGCTTCATTGGCGATGTTTAAACGATCCTCAAATTATTTGTATTATTTTAGAATTTAGATTATTTTAGAGTGTATGGACACTTTCTTTGTCATGTAAAAATTAAAATAATATTAAAAAATATTACAGTCAAAGAATATGAAATTCATTTCAAACCTGACTCTGCCACTTTTCCTCCCATAATATTTGTTTGTGGATCTAAAGTATGAATTATTGATAATAGATGGTGACATGTGTTGTTTTTATAAACATTATAAGTATGAATTATAAACATTGTTTTTGCATATAGACTTAAATATTTCTTCCGACATTTGTGATTTACTTATGTTAAATTTCTTAAATATAAAATTTACTAAATCAAAGTCTTTATTATATATATATATATATATAATTTTATTGCGTAAATAAAATCAAACATACATTTAGATAGAAAATATAATAATATAAGAAATATAATAATTGTAAAAATGATTATATTAACAAAAATAAAAGGATTGAATATAATAATCTCAAGCAATTTTAATTATGGGTTAACCAATGTGAATCTTATTTATGATAAAAAATACATAATAATATAGTCATCTCTACTACGTGTAACTAGAAATTTTTGAAGCCCGAAATATTTTTGGCTACTACTTGTAATTAGAAATTTTTGAAGCCCAAAATATTTTTGGCATCTACCTCCTTCTCGTGTATAAATTTATATAGACAAATATTTAATCTTTGACAAAATTGGTGAAGTTCAATGCTATAAGAAAAAACTCAAGAACAAGAATAAATTGCACTGAAGTAATACTTATTGAGAATGCAGTGATTGGATCATCTATTAAAAAGAGGGAGGTATCACTATCTCCAATTTTTTGAATGCAAAGTGCCAGATCAGAATGAGACCTCAGAGGAACACAGGACTTGAAATGCTAAAATAGATCTGAGCGTCCATCGAAAATACCCAACTTTTTCAAATAATCAGTTTATCCATTATGTTGGAGGATGGCCTCCATAATCTTTCTTTGTTCAAAGTATTTATGTCATTGCCTAGAATTAGTTCTTTAATTACTTCCTTGTGGTTATGACCACTTTCCCAAATATTTATTTTTTGTTTCTTTAATTACTTCCTCGTGATTATGACCATTTTCCCACATATTTCTTTTTCCTAAGATTAAAAACTGCAATTGTTTGTCCTTAATCTTTGTTCAGATTCATGGGTGACCATTATAGATTGCAAATTTTAAAAATATTTCAAATTGTGAGATAAGAATCAAGTCTGAGGTGAAATAATTTATTTTCCTTTTATAAACAAATTCTAGGATATCCCAAAATTTGCAATTTTATTATTGACGTTTCGAATGTATCATTTTGATCAAGATTTCTGAATCGTCGAATGCTTGCAGCTCCCGGTGTCCTCTTTCTTTAGCTATTTGACATGCTTTTGTCAAGCTCAGGATTTCTGCTTGATTGTTGGATCGCTGTCCTAGTCCCCAACAAAAGGTTTCTTTGGTGCTTCCGTCAGAAGAGTATATGAGTCCTCCAGCTCCCGCTATCCCAGGGTTCCCTTTTGACGCACCATCAAAGAAGACTGTAGTTATTCCTTGCTACCTCCACCAACTCTGAAATGTTTCGTCCTTATCTCTTAGCCTCCACTCAGGATTGAGTTGGGGTTTTCCAATACTGTGGATTCGTTGGGTTAATGCAAGGGTTCCAAGCCAGCTCTTTTCCTCCTGCTGCACCGAAGAGTCATCTTTGAGTTTTTGGGAGTTCAAAGTTTCCAGGAGAAGGCCTTTTGCTTTTGACACTACCGTGTTGGGTGTCCAGGCTACATTGTTGAATATTTGCTCATTTCTAGCTAACCATAGCTTCCAACACACAAATTTGGGAATGGTGATCCAGATTCTGGCCCATGAGGAGTTGAGGGAGGACAAAGGATAACGATCTTTCCATGATAAAAATAAGTCCACTACTGAAATTTTGGTGGGGATTGCCGCCTTGAGTCCTTGGAGTATGAGTGTCCAAACTTTGTTTGCAAATAAGTAGTCTACAAATAGATGATCCATGGTTTCCATGGCCTCTTTGCATAGTGAGCATCTATGCGGACCTGCTATTTTCCTTTTCAATAAGTTTTCACCAATTAAAGTCTTTTCATGCATTAATATCCAAAAGAAGAAGTTAACCTTGGGCAGCGCCAATGGATCCCATACCTTCATCCAAAACCTTGTAGGGAGAGAACTATCTCTGTGTGATTGCAACAACTCGTAACCTTTGGCTGAGGAGTATACTCCTATAGGTCCCCAACCCCATTTATCTTTTTCTGTCTTGTGCACCGGAGCTGCTTCACGAAGTTCTTCTTTTAGCATTTCTGTTTGTTGTGATAAATGATCTGGTATGTTACTAAAGTTCCAATCAATCCAGAACTCGGATTCGTCCCATTTTGAGATATCATATATTGTCTTATCTCCTCTGCTTTCAAGAAGCTCGCAGATTTCTTGCAGGCTATCATTTGATGCTAAGGGCGACTGCCCCATTATGCGATCTATTCTCAACTTGACACGCTTACCATTCCCAGGGATATGATACAGATTTTGGGAGAAGAATCGCAATCCTTTGATACACAGTTGCCATAGCAGCGTGCTCCTTTTGTTGTTTGTGTTTTGCAAGTTTCTGAGTTTTGCATTTGGTATATATTTATGCCTCAATGTTTTGCTGACATGGTGATTGGGGTCGCTGTGGAGCTTCCATAGTATCTTACATCCCAGAGCTGTATTGGCGAGGTTCGGATTGCGTATTTGAAGGCCGCCTTCTCTCATGGTTCTCTCTGCTGTCTCCCATTTAATCAAATGGAATTTGTTATGATTTCCTTTGCCTCCATGCCACAGAAAATCTCTCATGATTTTATTAATTTGCCCTGAAATCGACTTTGGTGCCATGAGGTAGGACGCTTGATATATTGGCAGAGATGAAAGAACGGATTTTATCAAAGTTAATTTGCCACCATGAGTTAGCCATTGACCTCCCCATGCAACGATTTTGCCTTTAATTTTTGTTATTACTGCGTCCCACAGATTGACTCTGTTTGTGCCCAGTGTTAATGGCAGTCCAAGATAATTGATTTTTTCCCATTTTGTGTATCCGTTGAACCCCAAATTGTGAGCTATGTTTTGAGTTTCTTCCTCTTCTACATTCCAACTATAGTCTGCGCTTTTTCTTTCACTGTTTAGTGCTCCAGTTGCTTTGCAATAGGCTTGGAGAGTATTTTTGAATGCAAAGGCTATTCTGTTTGAAGCTCCGCCCAGCATGAGGGAATCATCCGCGAACAGGGCATGATTTATTGCTTTGAGATCCTTAGTTATTTTCAAACTTGGGGCAGCTCCTGCTATCATGTCCTGCTCCAACTTTCTGCTCAACGTATCCGCCATTAAAATGTAAAGAAATGGAGAAAGAGGGCATCCTTGCCTCAACCCCCTCGTGGCTTGGAAGAAATCAGCTGGCCTCCCATTTACCAAAGGCGCAATCCAAGGACTTATGGTACAATATTGGATCAGTTTGAAAAATTCTTGGTCGAATCCGAAGGAAAGTAGAACTTGATAGAGGAAGGACAACTTTACTCTATCAAATGCATTGGCCATGTCTAACTTGATTAGCATGCCTTTCTCATTTCTAAGGTTGCTGGAGTGCATGGCTTCCTGGACTTGAATTACGTTATCCAGAATGTGTGTCCCATTGATGAAGCCTCCTTGCGAATCTGATATGAGTTTGTTTAGCAGTGGATTTATTCTGTTTTCAAGGATTTTGGCAATTATTTTGTATGAAGCATTGCATAAAGATATTGGCCTAAACCTGTCAAAGGAAGCAGGGTTTGACTCTTTCGGTATTAAAGCAAGGAATGTTGAGTTGGTGCTGCCACCCAATTTTGCTTTCTGAAGGAATCCTTTTATCATTCGAATAAGATCTGTTTTGATTATGTCCCAACATATCCTGTAGAAGTGAATGGTGAACCCATCTGGCCCAGGGGCTTTATCTGGATTCATGGACCAGATAATTTTACTGATTTCTTCTTCATTGGTTTGCTTCAACAATGCTGCATTGTCCTCTTTAGTGACCAGCGCCGGAATGTTCTTTAGGAATTCTTTGTTGTCTTCTTCACAGTCATCATTCTCTTTACTGTAAAGATGGTGGAAATGTAATGCAGCAGCAGATTTTATTTGATCTATTCCTTTGCATGACCTCCCATCGGAGGTGGTGATCTCTGTGATGTGATTCCTGGAGAGACGGGCTCTACATTGTCGATGGAAATATGCTGTGTTTCTATCTCTGGCTTCCAGCCAAAGGCTCCGGGACTTTAATCTCCAATATTCTTCTTCATTTCTGAAGGAGAAAAATGTTTTGCATTGGGCTTCTTGCTCCTTTTCTAGCTCTGTTTTAGTTATATCTATTGTATCCATTCACTTTGTAGCTTTTCTAGGTGTTGCACTGACTCCATTCTTTGATCTTTCGGAGTATTTGATGGGAGTTTACTCCATTCCTTAAGAGCCTTTTTTGTCATTTTTAATTTTTGTTCCCATACATAATTGGGGGAGCCATTGACTGAGGTGGACCATGCTAGTCGGACCGTTTCTGCAAAGCCACTCTTTCCATTCCACAATGGGCTAAATCTAAAAGGGATTGGGGCCAGATTTTCTTCCTCCTCTAACATTAGCCGGATGGGTTTGTGATCCGAGGTAAGCTTGGGAAGAATGGCTGATGAGATTAGCCTCCTTTCCATCAACATTATGCTTTGAACCAAGAACCTGTCCAATCTGGCGGATATGTGGTCTTCCCCTGTCCTATTATTGGTCCAAGTGTAGAGCCCTTTTCTTGGTTTAAAATCCAGTAGGTCCCATTGTTGTATCATGTCTTCTACTACATAGATCATTCGATCCTTGTTGGTCCCGCCCCCTCTCTTTTCTTTTTCATTCAAGACTAGATTTAGATCTCCAGCTATGATTATGTTGTTTGGGGTATTCAGTTCCAAAAACTCATTTAATGTTTTCCAACAGTCTTTATTTTCATAATACAATATCGATACATATAAATTGAATAATGCAATGGTTAACTTACTTGCTATGTGCTTCAGCTCTGTGAAGCTCTAGTGTTGTGTGTTATGGGAGTTGACGAGCCTGAACTGGTCTCCCTTCCATAGGGTTGCTATTCCACCGGAAGAGCCTCTTGCGCTTATTGCTTTTCCTTCATTCTTCTGCCATTTCTTTTTGTTGATCTCTAGAAGGACCTCCCCTTCTATCTTTGTCTCTTGGAGCATTAAGATGTCTGCTGGTTCTGCTTTCAGTAGATGTTTGACCGCTTCAATTTTCATCGAGTTCCCCAACCCTCTGCAGTTCTAAGAGACAATTTTAATTACTTACTATTAGGGGTGGTTGGGCCTCCTCCTTTTGGCAGCCTTGTCCTTGTACTTCTGCCGATTGAAATTTCTATAGTGGGTTGACTTCCTTGAGTATTTTGCCTTTAAGCTTCTTCCTCCCTTACTTCTCTGCAGGACTTTCTTCCTGCTCTTTTGGCAGGGCTTTCTAAGATCTCATCCTCCGATGAGCTTGGTGATTCGTGTACTTTCTTTCTTGCTATGTCGGCATAAGAGGGGGAGGGGACTACTTCAGGGGTTCCCACGTTTTTCCCTTTCTCCTCTGTTCCTTTCCCGTTAGGAGGGGATTTGGGTTGTTCACTGCAGTCCTTATTTACTTCCGGCTCTTCTACGGCCTTACTGGGCTCTGCATTTTGAGATCCTGATTTCGACATGGGGTTGGAGTTCCCATCTTTTTGTTCTTGCCCCGTTGGCCCAGGGTTGTTTTCCTTTGTTATTCCTTTGCTTCTAGGTTTTGCTGTCCCTGATTTTTGCACTGTGGTCCATTGTTCTGCTTTCTCGCTCTCTTCTGCTTCCTTTTTTTGCAATGTCTTGCGAAATGGCCATAGCCGTGACAGTGTCGGCATTTGAAGGGTAATTTCTCGTAGTCTAGCTCCTGGATGTGCGTCCAGTCTGCTGTAGTAAGTTTAATTGCCTCTGGCAACCCTACTTCCAGATCAACCTCCACGCAGATCCGTGCGCATGAGTACTGATCCTTTTGCACTGCTTGATCAATATACCTTCCAAGAAAATTGCCGCTAGCTTGCAGTGATTTTTGATTCCAGCAATGTAAAGGAAGATGAGGTAAGCGGACCCAATCTGGAACGGTAGATGGCACATCCTGGGCTGGGTCGAAATCAGGGGTCCATTTGATTAGGTATAAACCTTGAGGCCCCATCAAGTATGGGCCATTTCTGAAGATGAGATTTTTATCCTCAGAGCTTTCGAACATGAATACATAGAATCCTTTTCCTACAAAGTGGCTCTTGATTCCTTCTGATATGAGCGGCGTCCAATTCCTTTGCACCCAAGCTTCAATGGATTTGGGAGAAGGCCAAAGCCTGGTAAACTGTCCTATGAGCCCTCTGTCTGCAAGATTGACTGTTGATCTGCATGTTTATGCAATTGGCAATTCCACGATTGGGATGCAGTCCAGCTTTTTGACGAATTTCTGCTGAGTCTCGGACAGTGGTCTCTTGAGAGATCCACGATGAGCTTCTTGAATGCGAGGAGTTCGGGCAAGGGAGGGGAGGGATCGGCACCCCTGTTGGCCTCCATTGGAGCTGCAAGCCTGTGAAGAGGTCTCTGTGGCGGCGCTGTCTAGGTCACAGGCTGCACAACGCAGCACAACGAAAAAAAGTCTGTTCCAAATCCATCATTAAGAAATTACAATAAAAAAATTAATAATAATATTTAACTTCAATATAAGATGATTAAAAAAAATTAACGACGGAAATAATTATTTAATTAATTTTAATATTTTATTTTTATATCATTTAAATTATGATATATATTTTTAAGTAAAACAAATATATAAACATTAATTTCTAAATAAAATGAACCACGTGCAAGAATATAGGTTGAATTTCAAGTGATCAATTTGACATCTTAAATCAAGGCTTCTCCTCCCTCCAATCACTGTTGTCTGCAATTTTTCGAACATGTTCACTTAACCCAAAAAAACGTCATAGTCTAACTAGCTGGAGGAATTGCTCAGAAAGTTATGGAAATTCTTGTCATATTTAGAGAAAATCTAGCAAGGATTTTTGTAAATCCAAGTTATAGTTGTTAAAATTCAAAATTTTAGGTGTCCTAGACGTTTTTGATGGTGCTGAATCCATTCCCACCATCAAAAACATGATTCAAACACTGCCTCTACAATATTTTCTGATTTTTTTTTGCTAGGATTCCGGCCACTTTTGGCCGTCCGGGCAATTCCTTCGCCTCGTTAGACGACTCCTTTTTTTCTCTTTACTTGATTTGTGTGAAGGTGAGGGTTGTTCAATCTATATGAGGATGAGGATAATATTATGCAAAATATAATATAATATTACATTTTTTTTCTTTTCTTAATATGGATTATTTTAATTTTTATCTTAAAAAAATAAATATATAGGAAATTTGTATAGTTTAAATTATAGTTACTTAAGTTTATATGAATTCACCTTAAATATTAGGCTTGCCAACTAATATTTTGTGGCACAATCGCATTAATAAATGTGGTTGATATACGCTTTAGGTGTCAACTTAATATATGCTATATTATAAACTTAATATGCTATATTAATATATTAATATATCAAATCTAAGATTAATATCAAAAACTCTAAGATTATAAACTCTAATATATTATTATACATATCAAGGATTAATATTATACACCCAAGGAATTAAGAAACCAATGGAATTAATATTATAAACCCAAAAGATCAATAAACCCAAGGAACTAATATTAAAAATCCAAAGGAATAATAATAAATCAAAGGAATTAATACTAGCAATCCCATCTAAAGGTGCAAAGACACACTAAAGGAATAGAAGATTTAGGAAGACTAGACAATTTGTGAAGACAAAGAGAGCATTTTTTTCAAATCCTTACATTCACGAAGGTCAATACAACTCGGAGGATAACTTCAAAAATCCAGGAAAAAAAACAGACTTGGCAGAGATTGTCTGGCTAATTCTAGACCATTTCCCTTTAGCCTACTCCAATCCATGCAAGATAATATTCAATGTTCACTCGAAGGGACAAACTGAAATAACTTACTTGAGACTTATTTGTAGCAATGTATAATATAAGAAATTCGTTAACTATCTCCCAGTGTTAAAATGCTTTTATTTCAATTTTTAGGCTCAGAGACTTTTATGGATGGCAGGACAATTTACAATTCGGCTCTTGATTGATTGAAAGTACCCTTGACCATCCTCCACTAATTACCAAGTGCAGGAATTTCTGCAACAACCTCTCATTGCACCCTTGTATTCTATGATTTTGTTGTTCATTTGATTCCCATCATGGCCCTTCATAATACAGTCTAACATGATTTCAATTCTCAAAGAGAAGCAAGTCGACATGGTCATTTGGGTATACATGACCATCACATCATGCCAATCTAGTTGATCTGGATTTAAACAGAAACACAACAAATTACAGATATAACCATAAATACAAAGATGCAACAAAAATAACACTTCCTTTCATTAATATCAAATACTGAAATACGCTTACAAACAAAATGAAAATAAGACTAGCTCGGGTGATGGTCGCTTATCTCTGAGAAGATATGTGGTAGCTACATGCCTTTGAACTATGTTACAATGAGGCTCAAAGGCCTATTTATTATTGAGAAACAATGGAAAACCATAAACATCCAAAAACCTAACCCTAGGAGATGAAGTGCCAAACTCTGGGCCTCGTTTGGGTAAATTGGTACATTAACTTCCCTGGGTCGTAACTTTGGCATACGATCTATGTTTGATGTACACAATACCTCGTTAGAAAGATATATCCGAGGACTACAACTTTCGAATAGCCAACATTGGATTATTGCATTTGGTGGCCCTCGTTTTTCCAAGAAAACATTGTTTAAGGCCTTAAAACGGCTTCGAAAGTTTAGGACCCGAGAAACTACCAAAAATAGTAAATTGTGCTACAAATAAGGAAACTGAAAAACTAAAAGAAACAATGGTGGGGGTCCAAGTGGAATAGGCGGGTGGCCACCAATATCCACCTTGATCACTGGTCCAATTGAACACCCTTGTCATAAGTCACCAAGCTAACTGTGCCATTGTGTCAATTGTGCCCTTTGTTGTATGATGGCGGAAACGCAACATTTGAATCTCTCACCCCATGTGCCCTCATATGAGGTCCCAACCAGTGTCTAAGGAGCACCCATGATATACAAACCATGTATTGCAACTTGGTCATGGCACCCTTCATCTTATGCAACTGATTTCAGCAAGTCATTGTAATAGTGTGCAACTCACTCACTCGCCCAAACATGGATTTATCCAAGTCGCGTGGTTTCCTAAAATGTGATGGCGTGCCACAACATTGTGTGTTGCCCATGCGGTGCCAAATTAAAGATACCCCATAATATGTGTGGATAATAAAACTAAGGTTATTCTCTCCAATATGCCCAAACATACTTGTGTGTGTGATACTCTTATGAGTGTGAAGGCATTACATGTACTCTCCCCACCCTTATTTTAAGATATAATATTTAATTATTCATAATATTTATTATATAATTAAATTGGAGAAAGAACTATTTAATATACTTTTTCAAGTACCTAACGAAAATGTGAGGAATATCACAAAGATAATTCACGATGCTTTAAGTTATAGCATTCACTCGTACAACATGTTTGATGTCCTATTATGCTATGTTATCTAAACATTTTGATTATGTCAAATTACATAAAAATAAAAATAAAATAAAATAAAATAATAAATTTATAATTATAATTATTAGTTAAAATATCCCTCTTGAAGCTTTATAGATCCAAAATTAAGATAGATGTAAACTAAATGTTATATAATTAATTTGTGCAAAATACTATTTAAAAGAGGAACAAGACTGTGATATCTCCTTCCAAATGATTGTGACATCTCCACCCAACTTAAAATATAAAAACTTGAAAATAAAAATAACAGTGTTTTACACAAGTGATGTCAACACGCTTAGGCCCCATCAAACACACTGAAGCCAAAGGCTTGGACCCCACGCCCTATAGTGGGGGCACATGGCACAAGACGGTTTGAAAGGCCACCAAGGGCCCATGGTGGAATCAACGTGTTAGCATGCACCCAACAATCTAGTACCTAATTCATTGGTTTTCTAAGAGTCACTGGCTCAACCACCCACTCTTGGGCTAACAACAAGGTCGGGGTCCTAACATTCGCTGATTGAAACCCTCGAGTATTAATTGGAGTTGTCTTTAGTGCAACTTTTTGGAGTTTCTGGTGTCGGAATTTGGTGAAAAACTTTGTCGTCAAATCTTAATTTGTGTTATTTAAACTAGTTTTTTCACTATATATATGGATTCAACACTGTGAAAAACCCCTAGGGCACTTCTATTGTGTAGGGGTTACCCATCAAACTTGTGATTTCATTGAATTCTTTCCAGATTTTAGAGAAATTAGACTGGAAAAATCCACCTGAAAAGCTTCCAAAAAGTCGCACTAAAGACAACGCGATATTAACTACTTATGATGATAATTTTTTTTGTTTTATTCCATCGTTGGATGACTTGTGTGGTAGACTCACACAATTTTAGGACCACACGTTAAATATAAAAGTTCACGACAATTTGATTGACTTGAATTTATATGTTTGGGAATTTTTAGATTGACTTGACTTGTTTAGGAAATTTTGTGATTGTTTCACACAATGAAACCTCACAGATTTAAGGTGGGAATGAGACAATTTGATTAACTTGCTAGGAAGATGTGAGACTTACAAAAGTTGAAGAGAATGGATAGAAAGTGGGGATGAAAACAATTAGACTCACTTACAAACTTACAAAATCAAAGTGGGGATGAAACAATTTGACTGACAAGGTTGGGGATGTGGGGGACCTCATTACTAGTGTGATTGTCCTAAGATACAAATTGGTAACAATCATAGAGAAGGAAAAGAATCAATGGGGGAGCAACAAGCCACCATCAAATCTATGCAGCATTTGATAACCAAAAATTTGAACACCAATCTGTTGTGGTAGAAACCTTGTGTATGAAAAACAATGTAAAAGTTAAAATTTTGTTTGATTCTGGTTCTACAGATGATTTCATTTCACCAGTTGCATTAGAAAAATGTGGTTGGGCAGATTATGAGCACGATGTCTTTAAACAAGTCGAAAGGGCTTATGGGATAAAACAAGTAGTAGGACCCAATATTGACCAATGTCAAGTGAACCTAGGGGTGTGTATAACTAAGTTGATGGCATACGTCACAACATTGGTGACGTATGATGTAATCATCAAAATGGACAGGATATAACCTCATCGAGATTTAGTAGAAATTTTCAAAAAGAAGGGGATTTGTTTAGATGATGAAGGTAGGTTAGTTGAGATTTGTGGTATCAAGAGAGGAGTGTCCCTATGATTCATCTCCACAATGAAGGTAAAATGATGCATTCAACAAGGCTGTAAACTATATGTGGTCGAGGCTGTAAGTGACTAGAAAGGACCCTCCCTTGATCATCACCTAGTTTTGTCAAAATTCGAGGATGTTTTTCCCAAGGAATTAATTGGATTACCTCCTCTGAGGGAGATCGATTTCACAATCGACCTAAAACCTGGTGTAGAACCAATCTCCAAGACACCCTATAGGATGACAACTCCATAACTTTGTGAGTTGCAGATGTAGTTAAAAGAGCTTTTAGTGTAGAAATTTTGAATAATATAACACTTATTCACAGAGATTATCCTGATTATACACTATTGCGGAATACATGCATAATACATAACCTCCTCTACGTTGATCATCAATTTAGCAGCATTAAAAACAATGAAACATCAATTGCATGCGCACATTAACACAATATGTAACCCGGGGAAAGCATACAGCTGAAAACCCCACACTATCTGTATATTATAATGATTGAGAACATGTAATAATACATAGTACAATACTCCTCGCAAGTACTCAGTACTATCTCCACCTGTTACACACAAACTAGCTCAGATCTGATGCCTCAAATCTCCTCCACTGTTTTCCTGCCTCCGATGCTCAATCCTGCATGAGAATAGATGAGAATGGCTGATCCAAACTCGTATTTCCCTTGGATGAACCACGCAATCCTCATTAGCATTACTCAATCCATTGATTGTGCAAATATCATGCACAACTATAGTCACAACTGACAACTGTCTTGCCCTTTCACTCACCTCTAACACCTGTCTCCACTGAACTGTCCATGCACCGAGTTAACTGATGTATTCTTTAGTTGCTTTATGAGTTAATAATTATTGAATTAATTAATTGTTAATTCACATCACTCATCACTAGTGTATTCTGCAGCTAGACTAAATACAACTAGTTCAACTAAGTCAAACTGAACACAACTCCATCAACTCCTCAATCAACTCCATCAAACTCAATCACTTGAGTTCTAACTGAAGTCCACCATGCAATAGCTCAACTGAGTCATAGGAAAAGCGTATTTCCTTCTGACAGTTGCATGTGCCACATCTGTAGCTCGAACTGAAGTGCTCCAAGAGGATAAGATAATGTTTATAGTCCAAATATTATTAAGAGCTAATAATATTCGACTGTTTCTATTTTTAGCCTGGCAGTCTAAAAATAGACTCCGCCCATATGTCTAAAAATAGAGTCCATCTATTTTTACCAACATGACCAATCATCCATAAACAACATCCTGCAACTCATAGATCATGATCCATATGTCTAAAAATAGACATAGTCTAAAAATAGACTTTGCGCCAAAAATAGCTCGCAGGCTCACTAAGTGAAGGCAACTCCTTTCCACTAAGCTCCATCATCTTGTTGCATTTTCAACACTCCCTATCAACAAGATATGGATTATCTGCAACCCCTATCCTGCAACTCTGGAATGTTCTGCAAGCAACACATTTGCCCGGTCCATTTGCTCCAACAACACTTGGAACAAAACACTCCCAACTGACCACTCTGTTGGGATAGGAACATACTCTGATGTTGAAGCTCTACCTGCTGATGACAAGTGCTCCCTCTCTGACATCTGCGCTACTGCAACATCTCCATGCATATCGCACCATCGCACACTTCTCTATGCCACCTAGCACTGTGCAAAACACTTGTGCCTCTCGCATTGCTGCAGCCTGCTAGCTATACACTGTCCTGGGATTCCCTACACTGTCACTCCCTCTACTGCTCCATCCGCATCTGTCTCTACCCAATCAGTCAGTTCCTGCTACTCCACATCGGGGCTCCCGTAGCAAGGTCTCATCCAAGAGGTTGGGTACCTCAAGGATCCTACCCCTCTTTCTTGAGATGATCACTCTATATCGCCCCACCTCCTACCTGGAGGTATGGCTGCATGTGATCCCTCAACCCACCTGGCTTGAAGTTTCCCCCTACTGGAGGTCTCTGCATGAGTATATGTCTCAACTCGATCTCCTCTCAGCTTCCCTTATTGTGGCTGCTCCACAACCTCCTAAAGTTGCTGCACCAATCGTGGCTCCTCCACAATCGTCTGAGACTTCTTCTAGCTCTACATGTTGAGAGGTAATATATGCTCCCTCTCAACCACCAAGTCTCCATCAGTTGCCTTGCTGCTCAAGGCTTTGCATGCATCTTGAACCTCAAGAGCATACAGGTTCTTGACCCGTGAACCAATCTGCTTCACCTGTCTAGTGATGATGTGTCTAAGGAAAACCTTTCCCTTACTGAAGACTACATCATGGCCTCTGTCTTCCAGCATCGCGATCGACACCGAGTTTCTCTCCAGTCCCGGTACATACTTGACATCGGTCAAGGTAAGGCGAGCTCCATGCTCCCTCTGAAAAATAACCGTGCCTACACCTGAGACACTATACTTCTCATCATTACCCATCGCTATGAGTATCTGGAGATCTTTCTCCTCCAAAGTACTGAACAAACTCTTGTCACTGGTCACATGGAAAGAAGCTCCACTGTCAAGAAACCAACCACTTCCCACCATGGATGAAACCATGCATGTGAAGAGTGTGAAATCCAACTCAAACTATGAAGCAAGTGCCTCACCTTCAGATCCTTTCCCGGATCCCTTCTTGGATTTCCTCCGTGGACAATTTGTAGCATAATGGCCCACCTCATGACAACGAAAGCATCGCACTTTCGATTTGTCACCCTTGTTCCCATCATTGGAAGAACTGGATTCAGAAAGAGAACCCTTCTCCTCCCCCTTCTTTGCTTTGGCAGCCAAAGCGCAATTTTCTTCATCATATGCCTTTGATGAAGATCTGTCCCTGGTATTCCGCCTGATCTCCTCTTACACAAGATTCGACCAAAGTCTCTCCCACCCTGACAATTTCTCCCGACCATTGACAGAGTCCTGATAGGAATGCCAACTCTTTGGAAGACCAAGGAGAGCCAAGCTCACCAAGTCCTCATCATCGACAGTCACCCCCACACTTCCCAGCTCATCCCGGCATTGGGTGAACTTCATGAGATATTTGGGCATACTGTCTCCATTCTCACACTTAATGTTTCTGAGTTTATCCTTGAGTGCCAACTTCCTCTGGTCGCTCTTGCTTTGGAATAAATCTGTCAATGCTTTCCACATCAAGTATGGAGAAGCCTTTCCATGCAAGCTGGATACAATGTGATCCTTCATGCCCTCCAACGGAATCCTTTGACACTTTGTTGTCTTCTTTTGCCAAGCCTATTTTTCTTATTGTATATATGGATTCAACAATGTGAAAAACACCTAGGGAACTTCTATTGTGTAGGGGTTACCCATCAAACTTGTGATTTCAATGAATTCCTCTCGGATTTTAGATAAATTAGACTGGAAAAATCCACCTGAAAAGCTTCCAAAAAGTCGCACTAAAGACAACGCGATATTAATTACTTGTGATGATAAAGTTTTTTGTTTTATTCCATCGTTGGATGACTTGTCTGGTAGAATCACACAATTTTAGGACCACACGACAAATATAAAAGTTCGCTACAATTTGATTGACTTGAATTTATATGTTTGGGACTTTTTAGATTGACTTGACTTGTTTAGAAAAGTTGTGATCATTTTACACAATAAAACCTCATAGATTTAAAGTGGGAATGAGAATTTGATTAACTTGCTAAGAATTTGTGAGACTTACAAAATTTGAAGAGAACGGATACAAAGTTGGGATGAAAACAATTTGACTCACTTACAAACTTACAAAATCAAAGTGGGGATGAAACAATTTCACTGACAAGGTTGGGGATGTGGGGGACCTCATTACTAGCATCACTGTCCTAAGATACAAATTGGCAACAATCGTAGAGAAGGAAAAGAACCAATGGGGGGAGCAAGCAACCACCATCAAATCTATGCAACATTTGATAACCAAAAAGTTGAACACCAATCTATAGTGGTAGAAACCTCGCATATGAAAAACAATGTAAAAGTTAAAATTTTGTTTGATTCTGGTTCTACAGATAATTTCATTTCACTAGTTGCATTAGAAAAATGTGGGTGGGAATCTTATGAGCACGATGACTTTAAACAAGTCGAAAGGGCTTCTGGGATAAAAAAAAGTAGTAGGACATAGTGTTGACTAATGTCAAGTGAACCTCGGGGTGTGTATAACTAAGTTGAGTGCATATGTCACAACATTGGGGACGTATGATGCAATCATTACAATGGATTGGATAGAACCTCATCGAGCTTTAGTAGAAATTTTAAAAAAGAAAGGGATTTGTTTAGATGATGAAGGTAGGTCAGTTGAGATTTGTGGTATCAAGAGAGGAGTGTCCCTATGATTCATCTCCACAATGAAGGTAAAATGATGTCTTCGACAAGGCTGTAAACTATATGTGGTCGAGGTTGTAAGTGACTAGAAAGGACCCTCCCTAGATCATCACCCAATTCTGTCAAAATTAGAGGATGTTTTTCCCAAGGAATTACCTGGATTACCTCCTCTGAGGGATATCAATTTCATAATCAACCTAAAACCTGGTGCATAACCAATCTCCAAGACACCCTATAGGATGAAAACTCCATAACTTTGTGAGTTGCAGATGTAGTTAAAAAAGCTTTTAGACTTGGGATTTATTAGACCTAGTATTTCACCTTGGGGCGCACCATTAATTTTCGTCAAGGAGAAGGGTGGGAGAAGGATGGTTCCTTAAGGCTATACATAGATTATAGGGACGTGAATTAAGCCACAATAAAGAATATGTACCCAATACCTAGAATAGATTACCTATTTGATCAAATGGAGGGAGCAACAATTTTCTCAAAGGTCAATCTAAGATTTGGATACCACCAATGTAGGATTAAAGAAGGGGACATCTCAAAAACTACATTTCAGACTCATTTTGGGCACTACGAGTTCATAGTTGTACCATTTGGTTTGACCAATGCATCAACAATATTCATGAGTCTCATGAATGGTGTGTTCATGAATTCTTTAGACCAATTTGTGCAAGTCTTTCTAGACGATATTCTTTTGTATTCCAAGAATGAAAAGGAGCATAAAGAGCACCTAAGGGCTGTATTGACATGCTTAAGGGAAAGTCAGTTGTATGGAAAAATGTCAAAAATGTTCCTTCTTTTAGAAGAAAAATCATTCTCTTAGGCACATCATTTTAGGAGAAGAGATTTCAGTTGACTTGGAAAAGGTAAAGGCCATAATCGATTGGATCATACCAAAAAATTCTCATGAGGTGCGTAGCTTCATGGGGCTAGCAAGTTATTATTGTAGATTTGTGGAAGGATTTTCAAAGATTGCCAAACCCATCACCACATTACAACGAAAAGGGGTTAGGTATGAATGGACATATGAATGTGACACTACATTCACTGAAATAAAGAGGTTACTAACTAGTTCACCAATCCTTCAAGTGCCTAACATGGAAAAGGACTTCATTGTCTGCACAGATGCTTCAAAGCAAGGATTGGGAGCAGTGTTGATGCAAGAAGGCAGAGCAATAGCTTACGCATCTAGAAAGTTGAAGAAACATGAAGAGTTGTATGCTACCCATGACTTATAATTAGCAACAACGTTGTTAGCTTTAAATATGTGGAGACACTACCTCGTTGGGAGAATCTTTGAGTTAATAATTGACCACTAGAGCCTGAAGCACCTCTTCACTCAAATAGATTTGAATGCTATATAGAGGTAATGGAGTGAATTCATGAGTAAGTATGATTTTGGGATCGCATACATTAATGGAAAGGATAATGTGGTGGCTGATGCACTAAGCAGGAGGCCACGAATCTTCTCCCTAGTACCCTTGAGGGTTAATTTGAGCGAACGTGTGTTGGATAAACTCTTTGAAGATAGTTGCTATCTAAAGGTTATATCAGCACTCGAGAGTGGGAAGCAGATAGAACCAAAGTTTGAGGGTTATGTCCTTGAACCAGATGGACTATTGAGATTTCAAGGGAGAATGTACATCCCTAAGGAAGGGGGTATAAGAAGAACCATAATCGAAGAGTCACATGAAGCACTCTATTGTGCACATCCTAGAGTGAAGAAGATGTATGTAGACATGAATAAACTCTTCTTTTGGGAAGTAATGAAGCACAACATAGTCTAGTTTTTTGCCAAATGCCTTGAATGTCAACAAGTGAAGGCTGATAATCATCATCCAGTAGAACTCCTAAAACCGAATTACATCCCTATGTCCAAATGGGAAGTCATTTCTATGTATTTTTTTGTGGGTTTGCCGCTCACTTCATAGAGGCAAAATGCTATATTGGTTATAATTGATAAATTAACTAAAAGTGCCCATTTCATCCCAGTGAGAGACACTTATGATGTTACTAATGTGGCACGGGTTTTTATAAGCAAGTTATTCGACTACATGGTTACCCACAAAGACCATTTCTGATAGAGACTCTCCGTTTACATCTAGGTTTTGGAGAAGTTTGCAGTCAACATTGGGGACTCAGTTAAACTTGAGCACTGCATATCATCCAGAAATAGACGGGCAAACTGAAAGAGTAAATTAGGTTATGGAAGACATGCTTAGAATGTACGTCACGGATAATCAGACTTAGTGGGAAAGGCACTTACCATTGGTAGAGTTTTCCTATAATAACCATTACCACAGTTCAATCATGATGCCTCCTTATCAAGCTCTATATGGGAGGCCATGCATGAGGCCTTTGAGTTGGGAAAAGTTGGAGCACTGAGTAATTGTTGGGACGAAATTAGTTCAAGAAATGGAGAAACAGGTAAGACAAAGTCGACAAAGGTTAAAGGAAACACAAGATAGATAGAAGAGTTATGTCGATTCACATGGCACTGATCAAAGTTATGAAGTAGGAGAGCAAGTTTTTATTTGTATCCAACCCAAAAAAACCACCATTCGGTTTTGGAAAGGGACGAAGTTGTCACTTTGGTTTATGGGACCTTTTAGGATGAAGGATTGGACTAGTTTCTTATCGTGTTGTACTTCCATCCCATTTACTTAAAACTCATGATGTTTTTCATGTATCTATTTTACGACATTATGTTTCTGATGAATTTCACAAACTGGATTGCAAGGAATTGGTCTTGGGAACCATAATGGTCAAACCATTACACATATTAGACCGTAGTGTTAGACAACTCAGATGTCACATGGTGGACCAGGTTAAGGTCAAATGGGACAAGTATAGCCCAAGATCTGCTACTTGGGAGGATGCAAAGACTATACGTCGTGACTACCCCTCACTTTTTGAGCATATGTGATGCCCATTTTGACTTAGATAGCTACCTCTGCTAAAGCTCTATTTGTAGTTACATGTTATTTTATTTATGAACGCTATGTAATATTAATGCATTTTATTTGGATAGATGAAACTACTTATAAAAATCATTAAATATATTAGGTATTGTTGATTAAAATATTTTATATATGAGTTATTTGATGTATGATTTACTTGATGTACGACATGGTTATGATTTATCTAGTGGATGACTTATCAGAGTTATTTTTGTTTAATATATGGGGATATGATTTATCTAATGAATGACTTATCAAAATTATGATTTATCTAATGTAAGATTTATTTCGAGTATGTTGTTATGAAGTAAAAAATTGACACGTGGATACTAGATTTAATAACATGATGTTTAAGATCACTTATATATTTTTTTGTTATACATATGCATGAATGAGAACTAACCTGCAGATTGGAAGGAACTATACGATAACCAAGATCTACTCTTCTGATGGGGGAGTGTTGAGACATCCAATGAGGAATGGTATGATGTACATTGTTCTATTACATTTTGTATGTACTTGATATGCACTATTATGACATGAGTAAAGTGTAAATTGCAGGTGACAAAACTACCTAATTGGATGATTCGATAATAAGTATCCAACCAGTGTCGTAGTATGGTCCATATTAGGGTGTTATCCCTAGTTTTGAGGATGGGTCGAGGCATTTCCCATGGTGTAACCTCCAAGTCTAGAATCGTAAGAGGGCAGTGATGGACACACTCCCATGGACATGTGATGACAATTGTCAGTTTCCTACTATGGAAGTTAGGTCGATATAGTCGATGTTTCTGCCATATTGGCTTTATCAGTGGTTAGATAGGTATAGCCGATGACATAGTATATTGTAGCAGAGGATGGACAACATGGGAGTAGAGGTAAGTAAGGAAGGATAAGAGGCTATAGGTTAGTTGGAGACTATTGATGGGAAGTAGTATCATTGTTTAACTTACTTAATTTGACTACTATATATCTCTCTATTTTGTTATGCCTTATTATCAAAATTCTTTCAAAATCCTTGTGTCATTTTCACTCTAACTTCGGGACGAAGCTTTCTAAAGAAGGGGTGTATGTAATGTCCTACTTGACTCTATCAGACTGATTTTGATTAGTGTTTAATTAATATGTAGATATTGACTTATAATTCTTAAATAATATTGGTATAAACCTACACTTGTGAATCTGTAATTTTATTTTACTAATATGACTTTTATTTTTTGTTATTATTCTATTCCAATTGTATCTTCTCAAATTTACTTTTGATAAGATATAGTCTTCTCCAATTTATTTCTAAATTAAACATCCATAATTCCATTCCCAAAGTGTCTTCTCAAATCTACTTTTTATAATATATGGTCTTCTCCAATTTATTTCTAAATTAAATATTCATATTTCTATTCCCAAGGTGTCTTCTCAAATCCACTTTTGGAAAAGATATGGTCTTCTCCAATTTATTTGTAAATTAAATATCCATATTTCTATTCCCAAGGTGTCTTCTCAAATCTACTTTTGGAAAAGATATGGTTTTCTCCAATTTAATTCTAAATTAAATATCCATATTCTATTCCCAAGGTGTTTTCTCACATTTAATTCTAAATTAAATATCCATATTCTATTCCCAAAATGTCTTCTCAAATCTAATTTGGATAAGATATGCTAAGCAAAGTCAAGGATATTAAATAAAAGGATAAGGGGATAGTCATGCTACTAATGATAGGTAGTTAAGGTGGATGGGAGGAAGACACATAAAAGGGGAAGGAGGATGAGAGGAGAGGGGGGAGATCCTTGGTCTTTATTTTGGCATTGGATGATTTTATTTTGGGGAGGAATTTGTAGAAACAGGAGGGAGAGAATGGAGAGAAAAATGAGATAACTCAAACTTCGATATATTGGAGAGTGTTGGTTTTAACTTGGACAAATTACAACTAGTTGGACTTGGGATCAGAAGGCTAGAGAATCTGTGGAGGTTCTCTGGGCTAGGAAATCATTGCTAGTTGGCTGGGAGATAAATTCAGTCGCGTAGTCAAGAGGAACATCCCAACAAAGTCAGGGGAATCCTAGCCAAGCTACTGGAACATGTATTATTCCATTTGTTCATTACTTATGTAAATTAATGCAATGAAATTTCTTACTTGTTTAATATGTTGTTGATTAAATTTTACTTGTATACTATCATCGAATAAATGTTGAGCTATAAATGGCCTGTTTCCCTTCTTATTGTGTTTAAATTAAATGATCAATTTAGTTTGGTTAGAAGACCTAGGTTACATCTTCACAATTAGCCTCTCAAATCTAAATTTTTAATGTTTTTATTATATTTTGGCGGTGATGATAATTTTTGATAAGCTAAGCAAAGGTGGCAATTCTTTTCTTGTTTGTTACTAGATTTCATTTGGGATTTAGGGAGATCTATCTTGTCCACAAGGGGGATTAGTTCGCCTAACACTCACAATGATCCTTAGTTAAGTGATTGTGAAACAATAAGTTACTTAACTAATTTCAAGTATACAACTACAATATTTTCCATAAACATGTACAATTGCAAATGCAAACACATGCAAAAAGACAAATATAGAGTCGGTGGCTCGCTAACCTAATACCTGAATCAACATATATGTAATGACAAATTTTAACAATGAACAACCCTCTCGGCTCTTTTACCTCAATGCAAACCTCGTCAAAAACCACCAGATCTAAGACAAATGCCAAATTTTTGGTGCAATCCCCAAAATTTGGCGTTTACAACCCCAAATTACAACCTTGAATTTATGTTCCTAAAATTTGGCCCATAGTAGCATCATGCAATAGTTTGGCGACTTGTGATTTTTTGTCCCTAAGAACCAAGGTCCACATTCCTTTTGCCTTGCTAGGCAAGGTGTGTCCAACACCAGACCCATGTCGTGCTCTCTCTGCCTAACTCTTCGATCTTGGTTCGTGACTCACTTGGTTCATCTCAATCATATACTATGTTGTATTCCATCTCATCTCCACATAACTCTCCATTGAATTCCCTTGTGGTGAATATATAGGAGGTGTGAGCGACCTTCGCAACCAGCACACCAATTGGGAGGTGTGTCTATTCTCTTCCTGATGTTGTTTTGCGTACTAGACGATGTGTTGAATGAATTTTTCACTCTGCACTTGTTTCTTCATTCATTTGGGTTGATGTGCCCATCACATCATGCCAGTTTGGTCCTATTGAACACCCTCATTGTAGGTCACCAAGCTAATTGTTTCATTGTGCCCGTCGTTGTATGATGGCAGAGACCCCAAATTTAGATCTCTCACCCCATGCACCCTCATATGAGATCACAATCAATGTCCTCAGAGAATCAATGTTATATGACCCACCCACTGCAACTTGGTCATGGCACCCTTCATCTTGTGCAGTTGATTTCACCAAGTCATTGTGATGGTGTGCGACCCACTTACTTGCCCAACCATGGATTTATCCAAGTAGTGTGACAGCCTAAAATGCGATGGCGTGCCACAACATTGTATGTCACCCATGCGGTGCCACATTAAAGATACCCCAAAATATGTGTGGATAATCAAACTAAGGCTATTATCTCTAAGATGCCTGAACATACTTGTCTGTGTGATACTCTTATGAGTGTGAAGGCATTATGTGTACTCTCCCCACCCTTATTTTAAGATACAATATGTAATTATTCATAATATTTTATTTTATAATTAATTTGAAGAAACAATTATTTAATATAATTTTTCAAGTAGCTAACGAAAATGTGAGGAAAATCACAAAGATAATGCATGATGCTTTAAGTTATAACATTCACTCGTACAACATGTTTAATGTCTTGTTATGTTATGTTATCTAAAACATTTTGACTATGTCAAATTACATAAAAATAAAAATAGAATAAAATAAAATAATAAAATTTATAATTATAATTATTAGTTAAAATTTTTTGTCTCAATCAAATTATATAAAAAACAAAAAATTTAACTCCAAATTTTGAAGGTGTAAACTTTTCCACAAATATGAAACTAGAAAAAGAGATTTATATCTTGAGAGATTCATACTAAATCAAAATTACTATATCTTAAAAAAATTAACTAATTAAATACCATATATTCATATCCCATATAGATTAGATACATTTAATCTCAAAATTCATTCATTTATTTATATATATATTTTAAATAAAATAATATATATTCATATCCTAAATATAGTATAATCAATGAGTCTTAAGGAAATTAAAAAATTAAAAAATAATATTTTAATAACTAACTATGTATATATTAAGTTAGATATACATTTAATCAAATTTATTTTAACAAACAAACAAATTAATTAATGATAGGAAGATAACGCATATTAATTAATTCAATTTCAATCATTCTTAATCCCATAACAATATTTTTTATTTAGTATGAAATTGAGAATTAAAAAATTTATTATCTAATTTAGTAGTAAACTTCCCCTACTCTTGATCTAGTCAAATTTAGTTGTAGTCTAGTCAATTGTAGCGGTTTCTGTGGTCCAAATTAGTTGCTTCTTTCTAGCCATTTGAATGAGGAGTCTCTCTATTTATTATATTGCAATGATCTGGTTCTTCATCTTGTGTAGTGGTTTTTGTGGTCCAAATTAGTTGCTTTTTTCTAGTGGTTTGAATGAGGAGTCTCTCTATTCATTATGTTGTAATGATCTGGTTCTTCATCTTGTCCTCACGATGAACCACATTATCTCTGAAATCTATTCTTATAAACTGTTATGGATCATAGAAACCTCAAATCTTCAGATTCATCCCTTTTAAAGCTTTATAGATCCGAAATTAAAATAAATGTAAATTAAAACTTATAGAATTAATTTTAGCGCAATATTTAATATTTAAAGGGAAACATGATTATCATGAAATGACTAAAATCTCCATCCAAATTAAAATAAATGTAAACTAAAATTTATATAACTAGCAATTGCCCCAAAAGGAAGGTGCAAAGAGAGGCCGATAGAAATGTTAAATTGAAAGGAATCAATTTTCATTCAAATAAAAAAATATTATAATAATTCAATCATCCAAATTAAATCTCAATAAATTGCCCAAAATAAAATAAATCCTTAATTAAAATTATACAAATTATTATTCTTCCTTTCTCTCAATTATGTATGTAATAAAATCCAATCATTCTCTCAATTATTTATATAATAAAATCCAATCAATCATTCTCTCAATTATTTATATAATAAAATCCAATCAATCATTCAAAATTAAGCACATCAAGGCAAGCCAGTCCGCTTGCCCCAGAAATAGCATCTCAATAAACATAAATACATTTGAAGAATACAAATCAGTTCACATAGGTAAAAGATTACCTCAATAAGGTAAAAAATTACCTCAATCTATTGTGTTCAAGATATTTAATTAATTCAATAACTATAACCGTTTATATAAAGGGGGTTATACTCAATCAAAGTAGATTCATCACGCAGAAATTTACACTTCAATTTTCTTTTTCTCAATAAAGATGAGGAATCAGAACTTATCCAGAAATTTACACTTCAATTTTCTCTTTCTCAATAAAGATAAGGAATCAGAACTTGTAACAAAACTGAAGAAAGCAATCAACCCTGCTAAATACTTGTTATCTGAAGAAAGCAATTAACACTGATAAATGCTTATTGATTGAAAGCTGAAATCTTGCCAATTTACTTACAGATGCATTAATCACATCTCATTCCCAGATCATGGATATGAGAAAATTGGAAAATCCAGCATCTCCGAAGCTTAGGCTTTTATGATAATAATTTAATGTTTGAGATGAACCAGGAACTATATATACCAATCTAAACGGCCGGCCCTCTGCAGCTTCTTGAACTTGAGAGCAACAGAAAGACCAAAATAATTGCTTCTTGAATTTGAGAGCAACAGAAAGACCAAAGTAATTGCATTGGATCGGTGTGCAAAAACCTCCTCTGCACTCTCTGGCCATCAGGGAAACGGACACATACCCTACAAATATTGAGCCCTTTATCTTCTTGTGGCTCCTCCAGCAGAAATGACACTAAATGACGTTTGGCTTCTCTTGAAGATTCAACAGCTGGTAGATCACAACAAACTGGAAATACGCATTAAGATACGAATCTCATTTAGTACACATCCATCTCACTATTTCCCCACCAGATAAAGTTGAGGATTGGCAATTAAGTGGACCTCATCCCGAGGACCCATTGTCTGGATAAAAAGTTTCCATTCAGGATAGTTGCCTGCTGGTATAGAATCATAGAGATCCCTGGTTGCATGACTGTGGTTTGTCCCACCTACTACAACTGCTTCATCATCCAATAGACACTTAACTCCACAAGTAGGCCTCCAATGAAACTTCACATAGGTTTGCCTCCCAGCCTTATTAACAAGGGTAAAGGTGTGGACACCAGACCCATCCATATGCCTGTAGTTTAAAGGGATTCCAAGATCATCAAAGAGAAAGGTGAACATATGCAAACTCTCTGGGTGGTGAGAGAAGAAATCTCGAATCCTCCAGTCTTCTTGAATGTGACTTTTGGGATTTGGTTTCAATGCATGAACCATGTCTGGAAACTTCATACCATCGCGAACAAAGAATACAGGAAAATTATTTCCAACAAGATCGAAGTTCCCCTGCAAGAGGAATGAAAATCCCATGAGCTATATGGGAAAAAATAATGGGGTAGCATCAATTACAGAATAATCCTTTGAAAGAACTTTCAAAAATAGTCAAATATTTGGCCAAATAATGCAGCGATTTTGATCATAAAAAACAAATGCCTATTGCAACATACAAGACAAGAAACTTCAAAAAGAAAATGATCCATAAACTTTCTACTCGAACAGAGTTTAATAGAAGATGCAACCTCAATTATCAAAAACGTAGATGTCACTTTCAGCAGGGTACTACCTATATACCAGGGTTCCCCGTACTTGCTTTATTATGTAAATGGCACTCCCATCTAAGGAAGGATTCATAAAACCAGTGTTGAAAGACTGAAATTGTAGCTATTGCATCAATCCAGAAGACGTTGAACACTTTTTTTATGGAGGCACCTTTTACCAAGCAGGTCTAAAGACGGATACAAGGCCTCTGTAGAGGTTAGCAGCGTACTACCTAGATACCAGGGTTCCCCTTACCTGTGCTTTATTCTGTAAATGGCACTCCCAACTACAGGAAGGCTTCATAAAACGAGTATTAGAAGACAAAAATTGTAGCTACTGCAGAAAGCAAGACGAGAAAAAGATTTGAATTACCTTCTTGTGGCTATGCTTCCTCTAAGCTTACTTATTATTAAATTATGTTATGGTTGTTCGAGAAGAGCGACTTTGTGGCTATGCTTCCTCTAAGCTTACTTATTATTAAATTATGTTATGGTTGTTCGAGAAGAGCGACTTTTCTCTGATGAATATTATGATATTAGTAATATTAGTAAAGTTTACTAATATGTTGGTAATGTTACTAATATGCTTGAAGGTAATTCAAATCTTTTTCCCTTCTAATATTATGATAAACTTTACTAATATCTTAAGCTAGGTAATTCTAAAAATGCTTCATCTTGTTAAGACTGGTTCGAACGGAAATTGGTCACCGAAACCATCTAAAGCAGCCTGCTTTTGCATTAATCACCTATATGACAGAATACCTGATTAGATTGCAATACATTATACCTGCTTAGATTGCAAACCTGCAAAATTTCGCATTCCTTGAGATTAGCCAAAAAGTAATAGATATGACAAGGCATCGTCTGAATTGCAAATTAGCCCCTCACCTCTAGGCAGGAGGAATGCTGACATTGTTGGACCCTGGGGTCAACCTTTTCGAAGGGGCCTTTCCATATGAGGTCGGGCGTTCTCCTTCCTTAGAAAGAGATTATCAGCCATAATCATCTGAATGGACAATACGAAACAGTCTCTCTGTAAACACCGGATTTTTTAAATCTGGGCATGAAAAGGAAGGTCTTGGAAGGACACATATCTCCCAGTCTTGGTGTATTGAGAAACATCACAATGTTAGATATGTCGTACAATCAGGCCCAAGAGCCATACCAGATGGGTTCGGTAAACTCTTAGAGCTCAATGTCTGGCATTTATCCTCAAACTAATTTACAAGGAATATACTATATAAACTCAATAACTGTTCCAAGATATTCAAGTTGCATCTAATCATAAATTACACTGCCTCTTTTCACTGTGACAAAGTTGCCAGACTCGAATCTTCAGAGAAACAACAATACACCTGAAAAGTATGGACTCCATTTCTGGTTTTCGAGAGGTAATACCATTGCATGGTAGTGAGAAGAAGCCTGAAAGACCATTTCTAGGAATATTTGAAGTAGCTTAAATTGCTCTCTGTCAAAATAATAAATATTAAAAATAAGTTAATAACCATTTGAGATATAAGCATGCAACTTAACGTGTGTAGTATGAAGTCAAATGCTTGATTTGTCAAATAATTAACTTCGATGTGTAATTTCTTCAGAGTTGGATGACATACCATCTTTAATTTATATAAATGTGTCATACAATCAGCGTTTTAAGAAACTTCTAGGTTCTTGGAATAATTTATCGACAACATTTACATTTTCTTCTTTGGGAAATCTACGGTTGTGCTTCATGTATAAGCTGTATTTGCAAAAGTGGAAGTCAAAGTAAGAAAAGACACCTCATATCTAATATAATACGTATCGTTCCTTTCTGCTTTGGCCAGGTTTTGCTGTTTTGGATACATAATATTTATTACATCTGTTTCGGTCAGATTTTTTTTTTTTTTCCACCAGAGGAATTTGTAACTGAGCCAATATTGTACTTTATTCACACAAGTCAATTTGAATCACCACAGTTATAACTTTTAGGTGTATACATAAGTTTTTCCTGCCGATCTGAGTTACACCAAACCTCCCCACACATGGTATTTCATTTATACTATCATGCGAGTTAAGCTGCCATTATTTCATTTACACGATCATGCCAGTTAAGCTGCCATTTCTATTATAAGAATATTGTATTACGATGAAGAAAAACAAAAGTCTCTCAAACTAAAATGCAAGACCTGGAAAAATAGGTCCCAATACTATCTTTGTTCCCTGATAAAATGAAAAAAACGGATTCCCGCCAATCCTGCGAATGTTGTAATCTTGAACCTAATAGTCTACTATTATAACTATTATAATCTTTGGGCACCAACTTGGAAAGCCTCTGGTCACTCTACAAATCACAAAACTTAGCAGATTTGGAAAGCCTCTGGCCACTCTCCAAATCACAAAACTTAGCAGTCATAAGACGGGAAGTCGTTAAACGTGTTCGAATAAGTTACCGTTATTTCTAGTCAAACGTCGGTAAATGACTGCACTCGCCACATTGTGGAGTTCCATCATCTGATATAAGAAAACTTGCGCATATTAAACATTACACGAAGCCCTTGCATTCGAATTTCCATGGCTATTCTCAATTCCTTTCCCCAGGCTTTTGTGCTCCTCGTAATTTCCTTAATCTTCCTCCGACTGGTTCTCTTGAGGATCGGGCGCTACAGGAACCTGCCGCTAGGCCCCTCGGCATGGCCGATTGTAGGGAACCTCCTTCAGATCGGATTTGACAGAGGCGCCTTCCAGAGATCAGTCAAGAAATTCCACGAAAGATACGGCCCAATATTCACCATATGGCTCGGTCACCGACCTCTGGTGATGATAGTCACCCGCGAGCTTGCCCACGAGGCGCTCATACAGAAGGGCTCCATCTTCTCTGACCGCCCACCCTTTGGCGGGATGCAGAAAATCTTCAGCAGCAACCGACACAGCATCAGTTCGGCCGCATACGGGCCTTTGTGGCGGAGTCTTCGCAGGAATTTGATTAGCGAAGCCGTGAGACCTTCAGCGATGAACGCGTTTGGGGAAGTGAGGGAATGGGGCATCAGCCCCCTGGTGGAATACCTGAGGAATGAAGCGGCTTGGAAAGGGGGAGCGGTGAGCGTCGCGGATCAGTTCCGAAACGCAGAGGAAGACCGAAATGTCAGACCTGAATGGGACAGATGTCAGGTTCATGAATTAACAAACATAACAATGAACAGAAATTGCAGGATTTCCCGCTGAATGTGTGGACGCGTGTGGACGCCTGTCAGTAGGAGATTGCAGAATTGCCGGTTCGACGCTAATCCGACGCCATGTGTCAGCATGAGGAAGAAAGGGACGACGAAAGGTCCCTTTCAAAGGAAGGCCTATCGGCCTAATTAATTTTAGCGCAATATTTAATATTTAAATGGAAACATGATTGTCATGAAATGACTAAGATCTCCATCCAAATTAAAATAGATGTAAACTAAAATTTATATAATTAATTTTGGCGCAATATTTAATATTTAAAGAGGAACATGATTGTGATGAAATCACTCCGAGGTCTCCATCCAACTTAAAATATAAACGCTTGAAAATAAAAGTAACATAAAAGGTTGAAAATGAAAATAACAGTGTTTTACAGAAGTGATGTCAACACGCTTAGGCCCCATCAAACACGATGAAGCCAAAGGCTTGGACCCCATCCCCTACAGTGGGGGCACATGGCGCAAGACACGGTTTGAAGGGCCACCAAGCCCACCCAACAATCTCGTACCTCCTAATTCGCTGGCCTTGTAAGAGTCACCGGTTCACCCATCCACTGTTGGGCTAACAACAAGGCCGGCGTCCTATCATTCGCTGATTGAAACCCCGCCGGGTATTAATTACTAGGTGATGATAAAGATTTTTGGTTTATTCCATCGCTGGATGAGGAGGCTTTCATTTTCGGAAGTCATAGTTTGATTGACTTGTGTGGAAAACAAGCCAATAAATATAAAAGTTGAGGACCACACGGTAAATATAAAAGTTGGCGACAATTTGATTGACCTGACTTCATTTATTTGCTTGGGAATTTTTAGATTGACTTGACTTGTTTAGTAAATTTTGTGATCGTTTCACACAACAAAACCTGATAGATTTAGGTAAAGTGGGAATGAGACAATTTGATTAACTTGCTTACAAAAGTTGAAGAGAAAGTTGGGATGAAAACAATTTCACTGACTTACAAATTTACAGAAACTCTTTAGTAGATTTACATAAGTTAAGTCGAGAATTCTGGGGACCTAATGTAACTTTTAGGTGGGAAGGTTTGATCCGCTCAAGTGCCAAAAAGGTTTGGTCCGCTTAAATTATGCCAAGTGCCAAATTGTTTTGGTGCAGATGCAGATTTTTGGTCTTCATAAATTTTGTGGTACAATCCGGACATGATTATGTATGCATGTGAACGGCACCTATGTTCGATTGGAAAAAAGATGCAGGAGAATCGAGACGATCTATTGGAAATAGAAATTAATTGACTTTGTTTGGCAAACTTGAAAAGAAAATCCACACGACATCCCATAAACGTGCGATGTCCACGGAATGCACACAGTTAGGGACGCCGTGAATAAATGTGGAATGAGCTCCAGACCCTCAAGTAATGCTTTGATGCCAAAAGCAAAGTATGGGCAATGATGCCAAAAGCAAAAAGCAGTTTGGTACACAGAAAAAGAAATTGATTAACAATTGACACGACATCCATAAAAGCAGTTTGGTACACAGAAAAAGAAATTGATTAACAATTGACACGACATGTACACGAAATGTACAAAGTCCACGAAATGTACAAAGTCAAGGACGGCGTGAATAAATGTGGAATGAGCTCCTCTACACTTCCACTTTCTGGGAATTGATGAAGTTGGTGGGAAGTTGTGTGAGTTACATCCATAAAAGCTGTGGGTTCCACTTTCATTATGAAAGCGCCATGTCCACGAAATGAATAAAGTCAAGGAAGCCGTGAATTAATGTGGAATGAGCTTCATTGGCCGTCTTTAAAAGATTCCCATATTATTTGTACACGAGATTCATGATAAAATTTAGATTATTTTAGGGTTTATGGAAACTTTGTTTGTCATGTAAAATTTAAAATAATATTAAAAAATATTAGAGTCAAAGAATATGAAATTCATTTCAAACCTGACTGTGCCACCTTTCCTCTATGATAAGTCTCGTCCCACCTCATTTCTTTCTCACTTGCCTCAGATATTGGACAGTCGTGAGCAAGCCGGGATTTTCATTATCAAACGCTTGATCGCTCAGTGTCTGATTTCTGGAATTGAGAATGTCTCTGCCGATAGTCGATGAGCTTATTAAGCTAGCATTGACCGAGCTGCTCGGAGTCGTTAAAATTATTGCTTCCAGCAAAACATGGGGTAAAGAACTCAGGGAAAAACTATCGTCCGTAAAGCCTGCCATCGTTAAAATTTCCAGGAATATTTCAGATACATCGCCCGACAGAGATAACCAGTTCAAAGACTTTGAAGTTGTCCTGGAAGAAGGCATTACGTTGGTGGATAGCTTAGAGAAGGTACACAGCTTTGATATATTCAGAAAGTACCGATATGGAAAGAAAATCCTTAAGTTTCAAAGAAAAGTCCACGATTTCCTTCTTACTTAAGTTCCACTCAATACCGCCCTTGATGTGCAGAAACTAGATGCAGATTTTAGGGTTTATTTTCAATGATTTGAAAGTGAAATTAAGAGTGACATTGCTGGAATGGTTAATAATCCCACTTACAATACCATCATGCTTCAACAAATCAACACAACTCAGGTATGTCAGACCTCCAGTGATATGATGCATGAAAGTACGGCGGCCCAACACCCCACGGATATGCCAAAATTTGTTGTGGGTTTGCATAATTGTATAAAAGACGTCAAACAAATTCTATTGCAGAATGATGTTAATGTCGTTGGAATAGCAGGAATGGACGGAAGTGGAAAAACCACTCTTGCAGCAACCCTTTGCAGGGATACCGACGTCAAAGGTAAGATTTGCATTTTATTTTTGATGAATCTGTTTTCCAGTCTTCCAGTTTATTTTATGGTGACTTAAGTTTCTAATGCTTGTTAGCTTTGTATTTTCAGATCATTTTCATTACCGTCTCGCTTCTTGATAATGTAAAAGGCCCTAAAGAGATTTTAGAGTTAATGCGGGATAAGCTAATAATTCCTTGCCAAAGGCCACAATTTAGGAGCATAGGGGATGCATGCAACCCACTGAATGAACAGCTAAAGTCAAGAAGATATCGGCCAACTTTGCTAGTTTTAGATGATGTTTGGTTCACGTCAAAATTGGAACGCTGGCTGTTTGAAGCAAAAGGATACAAGACAATTATCACAACTAGACAAGGCTCCACCTGTCACGCTCCCAATTATTTTTTCGTTAAATTGGCCAGGTGCGGTACCGCCTAAGTAATTAACATTTTCTGTTGTTAATTTACTTTACGAATTACGCTTTAACATTCATCATTATACATGAATAACATATAAATGTGCGGAATCCATTAATATCAAACATCAACAATATAAAACGGCAAGAGAACAACATCACATGTAAAATCAATCTTTTATTATATGAGAGAATTTTTGTACAAGTGACCGGGAGCTTGGCTCCACCGGCGTTTTACCCAATTCGGGCGCCCACCCGTGCGAGAGCACATGGTGGTCTCACCACGACTTAACCAAAATATAATACAAGTCTTCTTTGCCGAGTTGGGCGGGTGTGCTCGTGCACGACCCACTGTGCAAACGCAACCCAAAACTCGTTTCAATGTTCCGGTGGGCGGGCGCCTTAGAACGCCCTCCACCCGCGCCTCAACCGTTCACCACACCATGAAAGAGCTCCGTGTAGGCTTGCCCGGCAAGCGGGCGCATAGACCTGCACCTTTGCCGCGGCTCCTACTCCTTTACTTCGCACCTCTAGCTCGTTGGTTGAAGAGCGCACGCTTGGTGATAAAATGCCACACTTTGTCGCATGTTTATATGCTTGTGTGCATGGAGGTCGCGCCCTCGGCCGACCCTTCCACCTATCTATCCAACCGCCACGTCTAAGCCATTGTTCAATGTCTTTGGAGGTCGGCTCGCCCATGGCGCGGGACCGCCCCTCAATCCATCCTTTGTTTGCCATCGCTCTCGGTCGGTTCATGGTGTGACGAGTTCCCCAACTCGCCCTATAAAACATGGAACGTCAACATCGCCTATGATCGTCCTTGGTCACCCCACGCTGTTCTTTTATGACATAGTCGCATCACGTAGCGGGTGGAGCGCGCGCCCGATCGCTTGTCAACCGCAGGGTGTTACATCCTCCTCCACTCGAAATCATTTTCGCCCTCGACAATCCCGACTGCCTCAGTATCTTTCGTTCATACTTCGCAATCTTCTTCTTCCATCTCTAAAGCGAGTTCTCCGATTCCCAGCTTTCCTCCTCCGGTGTATTCTTCCATCTGACAAGATACTCTCATTTCATGTGGCAACCAATCCCTGTAGTTCTGTAGCTCAAAATCTTATCCAGCTTCAGTCCTGGCTTGTCCACAATCCCGGCTGGTCCTCTCGGCGGTTCAACTCTCTCTAGATAATCAACATCAAGTCTGCATCTCTTCAACTGACTCATGTGAAAAACTGGATGCTTCATGTGCATATGGTGTGGAAGTTCCAGCTCATAAGCAACTTCCCCCACTCTCTTCTTCACTCGGAATGGTCCCTCATACTTCCGTGTCAGTTTGCTCGCAGTACCTTTGGCTAGCTCAAACTGCTCCCCGGTAATCCTGAGAAACACCATATCTCCCACACTGAATTGCACATCCCGTCTTCCTCGATCATCCCATTTCTTCATTCTCTTTGCAACTTCATGCAAGCGCAATCATGCCAACTCCAAGGTCTCATCCCAAGCCTTCATGAACTTATTTGCATGAGGACTTATCAAAAAACCTCTTGTTACTATGGTATGTGGTGCAACTGGCATCTGCCCATTCACCAACTCAAATGGACTATACCCCGTCGCAGAACTCTTTTGAATATTGTAGCTCAACTGAGCAATATCCAAGAGTTCAAGCCAATTCTTCTGATCAGTCGTCACATAGTGTCTCAAGTAATCCTCCAACGATGTGTTGATCCTCTCGGTCTGTCCATCTGTCTGCAAATGGTAACTCGAACTCATCAACAACTCTGTCCCGACTAACTTGAACCATGTGGTCCAAAATCTGCCTGTAAAACACGGATCTCTATCTGACACGATGCTTAATGGCATCCCCTAATACTTCACTATGTTCTTAAAGAACAACTCTGCAGTCCGCTCGGCTCCACAAGGTATCTTTGTTGGAACAAAGACAGCATACTTAGAAAAACGATCAACCACGACCATTATCCCATTATACCCCTGAACCTGTGGCAACTGAGTGATGAAGTCCATCGAGAAACTCATCCATGGCCTCTTAGGAATCAGTAAAGGCTACAACAGACCTCCTTGTCTCTGATTATCCGATTTGTCCTGCTGAAAAATGATGCACGTATGTACGTACTCCTCCACATCCTCCCGCATCTTCTCCCAAAAGAATCCTCTCTCCAACAATGCCAAAGAATGACACATCCCCGGGTGGCCAGCCCATGGCGAGTCGTGGCACTCCTTCAAAAGGTGCCTCTTGAGTCCATATGACTTTGGAACATAGAGTCGGTTTCCAAAGAACAAGAACCCGTCTTGTAGAAAGAACTTTCGTGTTTTCCCCTCCTTTATCTGCTTCACTATATTCTGTGCCAAAGTATTGGTTTCAACACTTTCCTTGAGCTTATTTTGCATCTCTTCTGACATCTGAACTCGACTCCTACTCCTAGCTGCCCGGTCTTCTCCTTCCAATGCTGCAAGTTGTCCCTTCCTGCTAAGGGCATCTGCTACCGCATTGTGTCTTCCCGGTCTATACTTGATAGTCATGTCAAACTCTGCCAAGAAGCCCTGCCAACGAGCTTGCTTTGTAGAAAGCTTTGGTTGTGATGCAAAATAACTTGCTACAACGTTGTCCGTCTTGACAACAAATAGCTTCCCAATCAAGTAATGCCTCCACACATGAAGACAGTGAATGATTGCAGTCATCTCTTTCTCATGGACCGGATACCTCTGTTCTCTATCCTGCAACTTCCGACTCTCGTACGCCCCCAGATGCCCATGTTGCATAAGAACCCCTCCTATGGCAAAATCCAAAGCATCGGTGTGTACTTCAAACGGTCGCTTGAAGTCCGACAACTTCAGTATCGGTGTTGTAACCATCCTCTTCTTCAAATCATCAAATGCCTTTTGACATTTGTCCATCCAACTCCATCTCTTGTCTTTCTTCAATAGGTCTGTCAGTGATGATGTTACTTTGGAGTACCCCTCTACAAACTTCCTTTGGTAGTTGGGCATGCCCAAAAACACCCTCATCTCATGGACATTCTTCGGTTCAACCTAGTCCTCAATCGCCTTCACTCTGCTTGGCTCCATCAGTATGTACCCTTGACCAACAATATGCCCAAGGAACGGAATCTCAGTCTGAGCGAACACACACTTAGACTTCTTCAAGTACAACTGATTTTCCCTCGGTGCCTCGAACACCATCACCAAGTGCTTCTTATGATCCTCCATGTTGTCACTGAACACCACTATATCGTCCAAGTATACTACTACGAACGAATTCAAGTATGGTCGTAGGACATTATTCATCAAAGTGCAAAACATAGCAGAAGCATTACACAAGCCGAATGGCATAACAAGGAACTCAAAACTACCATACCTCGTTACTATTGCAGTGTTCTTCTCGTCTCCTTCAGCGATTTGCACCTGATAATACCCATGCCTCAAGTCTAGCTTGGAAAACACTCGGGCTTTCGCAAGCTTGTCAAAGTAATCAACAACCAATGGCAAAGGATACATGTTCCTTATCGTCTGCTTGTTCAGTGCACGGTAATCACAGCACATCTGTAGCTCATTCGAATCTTTCTTCCGCTAGAACAATACCGGAGCTCCATAAGCAGACCTTGAAGGTCTGATGAAACCTGCATCAGCTAACTCCTTTAGCTGTCGTTTCAATTCCTACAACTCAGGTCCTGACAATCGATAAGGTGTTTTAGCCGAGGGTTTCTTTTCTGGCTCAAGCTCAATGCTATGGTCCACTGCATGCCTTGGTGGAATCTTCTTTAGCAGCTCATCAGGCATCAAATCTGCATATTTGGTCAGCACCTCAGAAATCTTGGTTGGAACAGGTGTCCCCACTCCATCACCTTCGACTCCCTTGAACATCACCGCACATGTCTCCATATCTGATTCCTTCATAGCCTTCTCCAAACTCAGTGCCGAAACATGCTGCACCTTGACTTCCCTTCTTTGCCTATGAGTGGGAAAAGTCCAAGTTTGTGACTGTCCAACCAGCACCACCTCATCACAAAAGGGGACAAAAATTGCCTTGTTGCCCTTCAAGAAATTTTGTTCGAGTATCATCTCGAAGTAGTTCATATCCATCACAGTGAAGTCCAACTGACCCTTCCAGTCTTTTATCTGCATAGGCACTTCGTGTGCCAAACCCGCCACTTTAGCTCTAGAGTTCACTGCCTTGACTTCCACATTCGATGGGAAGATCATCAGTCCAACCTCTTTTGCTAATCAGTGTGAGTCTATCACCACTCATACTTTCCTCCTTTGCAAGTCTTAAACCTCAGCTCTTCATGTCAAGCCTTGGAAAATGAGAGAAAGCCCTTAAAAATCTCTAAAACTCTGGTTCCGCACTTTCTCTTAGCATTACCTGCGGTCCCGCACCCCCTGGTCATGTCCCCTGCGGACTTGCCCGCTCTGTTTCTGTGTAATGGGTACGGACCCCTGTAAAAGTCAAAAAGGCGTAAGTACATTCTTAAAAACTCACTTTGGGTTATTTCTGGAAGCTTCTAGAAGGAATCTTGAGGTGGCAAGTTCTCTCCTTTAAGGTTTATGCATCCCATAACAAAAGGAGCTAACCCCTTGATGTGAGGAGCTTATTCCTTCATAGGTGGACCTGTAACCTCCTTCCTTTGCACTATAAAATGAAGCATTGAGCTGGTTACTAAGGAGGTTGAAAGCTAAATATTTTTGAGGGTAAATGTTGTTGGAATTTAGACTTCATAATTGAGCTTGAGAGGAGAGATTACAAACCTTTTGACCTCATTGGGAAGTGTGTGAGGCTTGTCAAAGTAGAGGAGATTCTTGCTTGGACCCTGGGAGGAGCTTGTACAACATCAAGGCACCAAAAGTTGTAAAGTTCTTCTTTGTTCAAAGTTAATACAATTAAGTTTATTTTTCTCAATAAGTTGTTTTTTATAGTTTATTTCATGGATCCTTGATCACCATGATGAATATGATTTATTATATTGGCTATGTAGGTGTTATTTGATGTGTGCTTGTTTGTGTTTGCAGGGTCTTAAAAGGAAACTCATTCAGATGATCGAAGCGTGGCTACCACAAACTAGTGTTGGACTTAAGGTAGGGTCTAAAACACCTCTTGGTTTTTATTTATAAATCATAATATTTAGAGAAAGGTAGATTTGTTTGTTCTGCTTGTCGCTAGATATCAGTTGATACTAGGGAGATCGGTCTTGTCCGCAAGAACGATTTATCTGGCCGACAAGTGTTCGACATCAAAACATCTATTCACACCATGCATAATGTACTATAGTACCTTGAGAATAATTATCATTATCGGTGATCTCTCTCGCCTCTGTTAATGGCTTAAATCATTTTCTAGTAAGCAGACGGTGCCTTCCCATGTTCAACTTTAGATCACATTTTCACGTGGTTAGACTCGTACTTGAGTGAACGATTGGATGAGATAGAAGACCCCAGATCTAGTTTCATCCATCTGGCCTACGATTTTTGGAGAGTATTAAATCATCTGTACGATGGTTTTACACAGATGGTCATCCTATCAAGGGTCTATATCTGTAGACGACTATCTGATTTATGTACATGTAATGAAAGTTTTATATGCCGAGTATGGGTATGCCTTCCCTCAGCAATTCATGAAAAATTAAAAGATATCATGATATTATGTATTGTAATCGATGCAAGTCACAATTCGCTTTAGATCCACCCTGTCACATCGTAAAGCATATCACTTGACATTATCATTTTCGACTTCATGCTTTAGGGGGCAACTGTTGCAGGTCTATTTGGGTACATCACTCCCGATATTTAGATCAGTACAATTAGGGCTCATCAAAACCTAATTCCATTGCTACATGCCCTAGACAAGTCATCTCATTGAATGCTTCCATCTATGAAATTTTCCTAGCCTGAGACTCTGTTGAAATGCCTCCTTGGGACACCAACGCAGCCTTGGTCAGGGGTAACTGCACTGCAATGCAGGAAGGCCCATTCAGGCTTTCACTTTAATGCACTTAGGCCCACTTACACCTACGCTGGGTGAGAATGAGCGAAATTTGCATAGGGTTCTGGGAATATTCCTTGATTCTAGATCATTCTAGAAGGATCCCATATCTTATCTCATCCTATGAGCTTGAATTTGGATAGGCTATGGATCAATTAACCTCCTATCCTCTCATCCCTTGCTCCATGGAAACTAACTCCAATTTTGGAAGGCCATTCAATACGCTCATTAATACCCTCATTTATGACAAAACCACCTCCATTTCCCTATAAATTGAGCACTCATCATAGTGATCAGGGGGCTAGAATCTAAAGATTGTAGAGAAATATTGTTGGTTTGAGATTTGAGTTCATATCAAATAATGTTATGTTGCTGGATTGGTGTGATTTTGGTGTGATGAGGGTTGGACTGAAGCTGGATGAGTGACACAGGTTCGAACCACATTGGGTGAAACTCTTCCTTCTACATTAATAAAGTTGTTTATTCCTTTTCTCATATTCTTGTTCATATCTATGATTATGTGTATCAATGTTGTCAATTCCATTAGTTTATAGTAGATAGTTCATGTATGCTTTGATTGTTGTTGTTTTTGTTTCTATTGATACAGGTACCAATTGAGTGGATTTAGTTCAAGTGGAAGCGACGGGAGCAATTCAAAGGGGATCAAGGAAGCAAAAGACTACAAGTTCCTTCATCTCATCTATCCACTATAGGAAAAGGTTAAACTACTTTCTTTCTGTTGTTCTAAGTGTAGCTACCCACTTAGGGAAAATGTGTTTATCCATAGATACAAATTCCATATAACAACATATAGTATGTTCAATGGCCAACGCAACACCATGTACAACTTTATCATATTCCCCATGTATATAATTTTTTTCAGATTGATTCATTTTTCCTATAACTGTTGAAATGGTTACATGGGGAACTCACCATTTTCTTTGAAAATTTGACGAGGTGGTCTTGGGAATGATCTTTTCCATGGCCTTCTACATTTGGAAAATTTTCAGCTTGAAGACTTGTATACCCTATTTGTCTTCACAATGTAATGTGTTTGTGATTTGGTCACAGATAAGGATGGATACCATGTATTGCAGAGGGGATGAATAGCTAGCTTTCTCAAAAGACCATGCAATGGAGGGTAAAATGAAAATAAGTGTGAGACTGGGGATGTAGAAATTAAGACTATGGAAAATATCAACACTAATGCACCATCATCTTCACAGACCAATAGTTTCAAAGAAGCATCCCATTGGATGATTATAGTAATATTTGAGAAATAGCAAAGTTGGGGTGCATTTTTATGTTATGATGGAGTAAATTGCTTGCTTACTTATCATCAAGTTTTCATTGATCCTCCTCTGGATCAGGTTCCTTCTGCAGATTGACTATGCCCAAGTTATGGTACTAAAAAATCTTCATCTCATTTATTCAATTCGACTTACTCTTATTGTTACATCATCTCCAACAATATCTAGCTAGAAATATGAACTATAACAATCTGACCAGCTCGTCAACTTCTTTGTCATGGAATAAATAGAAATTCAAAAGAAGTTATTTAAAAATAAATTCCTATAAGGAAAGTGGATGTGTGATGGAAGAAATAGTTCTCTCAACCTGTGAGGTTGTTCATATTGATATTCAAAACTCTTAGACTAGGAAGCATTAGTAGTAGATGGGTGCCAATGCCTTAAGTTACCAAAATCATTGCATGATTTGCATCAACGTTTTGTCAATTTTCGACCTGTGCTCATTAATAAGGCACTTGAAAATAATATTATTTCAATAAAACAACAATTGCATTTGCTAAAGTTGACAAGACACTTTTTTAAATTACAATGCATATCAACTTATAGCATTTCATTTATTCACTAGAAATGAGTGAGCAACACATTATATGAGAGGAGGAGAAAAGGAGAAAGTTGGTCCTTCTAAAATCCCATCGACTCAAATCATGCATCAGATATTTGTGCCACCCACTTATATTGACATACAACGTTCACGAGTATAATTTGATAGTACAATGGGTGTCTTTGAAAACCCCTGCTAACAATTTATCAAACTTGCACTGAGGATTGAGCATACACTATATATGGAGAACCACAATGAAGAACTGAACATATGTCATTGGTGAATTAGAACGAAAGTGATTACCATACCATTAAGAACATAGAATCTAATGACATCTATGTTGCATTTGTTATGTAAAGAAACTAGACATGATAACTTTGTCACATAGTTGGCTTTTCAAACAACCCAATCAATTCAAAATAATTCAAATACGCATTCCAAACTTCCATCAATTTTTAAAGGTTTTGAAGTGACAAGGAAAACTACGAGAAAGCAAGAATGTCGAAGGAGTACAAGGCATGTTAAAGCAAAGGAGTAATTACACAATCAAGTCGTAGTGACTTGAAGACCACATCCTTTGTTTTTTTGGTCAAGAAATCGTTAGCCAATGTGATTGTATCTATACAAAATGTAGGTGTGCTCTGAAGCTCATAATAGTTGTGATATCATCTCTATAATCATAAGCAAACTGAAACATATATATATATATATATCCTGAGAGATACCAATACCAACCATGAAGCTATGTAGAATGATCACAAGCAAAGTCAAGAAATGGCCTGGGAGTGATAAGAGAGATGAATCTGAGGTAATACAATTCAATTGCATTGCAGTGAAAAATGATCATGACTAAGAGTGGAAGCAAATGGAAGAGGATGGACCATAATGGTGGTGCAATTGATAATTCTAGCCTACTTTGTTGGGTTTGTGTTATATTCTTTCGACAACTAGTCGCATGTGCGGGGGAGGCCAATAGCCCCACTGTTCATTGCTCCAGGCACAAAAGGGGTGTCGAAGGGAGGCAGAAGCCCCTGTGCTGGGGGTTTACTACGCGAAATCTGGGGCAACACCCCGAGATTTTTTTTTCTATATATATAAGGACCAAAGGATGGGGGGTGGACCCAAAGATGGCGGGTGGACCTACCCATGGTATTTTGTAGATTCGATCAAGGGAACTATAGTTATGTTCTAATATACGGTTAATGGATTGGGGTTTATGAATTCTTTGACATTTATATATATGTATTGTAACATTGAAAAGAACATAATGAAAAATCAATCTGGTAGTCTCGATTCTAAAATCTAGGGGAAAATATCTGTGTATTTGTTTTATGTTCTTGCCATTGTATATTTTCTGTTTTAAGAATTCATTTGCAGGTAATTGTTGCATAGGGTTAAAACCTACACACTCAATGTACAAGAAGAGGATACGTCACATTGGCGGTGTAATTGATAGTTGTAGTCCACATGCAAGTTGTTAAAAGATAAGTTGTTGCGCTAATGACCATCTTTTTGCAATTGTGCTACTAAAATTCATAACACTACACTACTCATCCCATGTATTGCAGAGGGGATGAATGGTATGACATGAATTTCATATGTATACCCAGAGAATTTAGTGCCATTCACTTCTTGAATTGTCAGTGTAATGTCCGAGGAATCTGCATAAAAGTCAATGTCTTCTTTTGTTTCTTTGGGGGAGGAGTGATGCAAACGATATGTCTTGCCACGAAAGAGAATATGTATTTATTTATTTTAAATATAGAGTAAAACATGGACCTGAAGTGAGCTTTGTACCTTTCTCATAGAGAAGCAAGCATCGATACCAAATTTAGATACTTGCTTCTCTTTGAGAATTGAAATCATGGTAGACTGTATTATGAAGGGCCATGATGGGAATCAATTGAACAACGAAATCAAAGAATACAAGCATGCAATAAGAGGTTGTTGTAGAAAGTCCTGCACATGGTAATTAGTGGAGGATGGTCAAAGGGACTTTCAATCAATCAAGAGTTGAATTGTAAATTGTCCTGCCATTTGTAAAAGTCTTTGAGCCTAAAAATCTAAAGAAAAGCATTTTAGCACTGGGAGATAGTTAATGAATGTTTTATCTTATACACTGTTGCAGATAAATTACAAGGAGGTTGCTTTAGTTTGTCCCTTAGAGTGAACATTGAAGATTATCTTGCATGGATTGGAGTAGGCTAAAGAGAAATGACCTAGAATTAGCCAGACAATCTCTGCCTGGTCAGTTTTTTTCCTGCCTTTTTGAAGTTATCCTCTGAGTTGTATTGACCCTAGTGAATGTAAGGATCTGAAAAGAATGCTCTCTTTTAATATTAATTCCTTTGATTTGTTATTATTCATTTTGATTTTTAATATTAATTCCTTGGGTTTATTGATCCTTTGGGTTTATAATATTAATCACATTGGTTTTTTAATTACTTGGATTTATATTATTAATGCTTGATATGTATAATAATATATTAGAGTTTTTAATATTAATCTTAGATTTGATATATTAATATATTAATATAGAATATTAAGTTTATAATATAGCATATATTAAGTTCACTCCTAAAGCATATATCAACCATATTTATTAATGTGATTATGCAGTACGTATTACTTGGCGAGCCTAATATTTAATGTGAATTCACCTAAACTTAAGTAACTATGATTTAAACTATAGAAATTTCCTATATATTTATTTTTTTAGATAAAAAAAAAAAAAACAAAACAAAAAACAACAAAAAAAAACTCCATAGAAAAAAGAAATAATAATAATATTATATTATATTATATTTTATATAATATTATCTCACCCTCATATAGATTGAACAACCCTCACCCTCATACAAATTAAGCAAAGAGAAAAAAACCACAATTGGTTTGATGGTTGTCTCTCTTAAAGGGAAAACGAAGCATTTTGTTTGATGATTTTCTTTTTCTGCACCAATATGCTGTGGGGTCACAATAAATTGAATCCCAACACATCATATTCTCCTCTAGCTTGCCCTTTCTATCGCAATAGGATGGCACAATTAGTTCATCTCCCTTCGAAAGAGAGCAACACCCCAACTGACCGCAACGGATTCTTCCAAGATTAACAAGTTGAGACAATCTAAGGAATCTCAGCTACGAGAGTTTTTTGGGTTAAGTGAAAATGCCTGGAAAATTGCAGACAACATTGATTGGAGGGAGGAGAAGCCTTGATTTATGATGTCAAATTGATCAGTTGAAATTCAACCTATATTCTTGTATGTGATTCATTTTATTTAGAGATTAATTTTTATATATATATTTTTTTACTTAAAAATATATATCATAATTAAAAAAAAAAATAATTAAATAATTCCTTTCCATCGTTAATTATTTTTAAATAATCTTATATTGAAGCTAAATATTACTACTAATTTTTTTATTAAAAAATATATAATCGGCTTAAATATGTTATTTTTTAATTCTACTATCACTTATATTTTTTTATTTCTTTTGGGATTTTCAAAGTAATATTTAAATTGTAAAATAATATATTTAATTGTAAAATTAATTTAAAGTATGTATCAAGATATTAAATTGAAAAGGATTTACACACTCTCTTCATGAGATTTATTATGTCACTGTAAGTGACATATAGTGTTGATGAAAAGCTATTAGTTTTTCCTGTACGCATTTCTTTTTTTTAGTTTTATAATGTTAACCTTTGATTTCTATATAAAATTTTTGCCAACGTCACTGCGTTGCCGCATGCCTGACACATGGTTCGAAGGATGTCATTAGCAATTAGTTGCCATTGTATAAAAAAATTGCGTTTAATTTTTATATGCTCCAATGTTAACTTTAGGTTGCAATTTTCTATGGAGGTGACGTCTCATTGCCGCTGGGTAGCGCTCCATACCTGGAGGCATGAGGTCATGGGTTACATGTTTGTAAATTGTAGTTAAGGCTTTGCATTAAACGCCCACTGGTTTCTACGTTCTAATTAAACATCGATCTGATATACAATATTCACAGCTCATATTTGCATTTACTCGTTTCTATCTTCAAATTAAACACCCATCTACCAAATAGTGTTCACATTTACTCTTCGGCCTTTGAATTCGCCAAACTATTTTTTTCATGTTTGCGGGTTCACAGGTAAGTAGTGGTTTGCAAATTGTAGGTGTTTTGTCTTTCTTTCCCATCTTTAGATTCTTTCACGACAAATGAGGCAACAATATTGACGTGGAGCACTCAAAATAAAATTTGAATAAAATCCTTCCCAAAGCAATCCTTCAATAAAATCCTTCCCAATTATGACAGGAAAGTTCCTATCGATTAACATTTCAAATCCAGAAGGCCATGTTAATTATGAAACTATGCCAACTAAATTGTTTTGTATTTTTTTTTGATATATTTAGAAGTACCGATACGGAAATAAAATCCGTAAGTTTCAAGGGAAAGTCTTTGATTTCCTTCTTACTCAAATTCCACTCAATATCACTCTTGATGAGCAAAAACTAGATGCAGATTTTAGGGTTTATTTTCAGCAATTTGAAAGTGTTAAGAATGCCATTGCTGGAATAGCTACCAATCCCATTTACAATGCCCTCATGCTTCAAAAAATGAACACAATTCAAGCATGTCAGACCTCCAGTGATATGAAACTATGACGGCTCATCAGGCCATCATCTAGACTTCCCAAGTCCCAGATATGTCAAAATTTGTTGTATCAAAGACGTCAAACAAATTATATTTAAAAATGATGCTCATGTCATTGGAATAGCATGAATGAGCGGGAGAGGAAAAACCACTCTTACAGTAGCCCTTTACAAGGATACTAGTGTCAAAGGCACGATTTTCATTTTATTTTTAATAAATTTGTTTCAAGTCTTCCAGTTTATTTTCTGGTGACTTAAGTTTCTAATGTTGGTTCACTTTGTATTTTCATAATTTTTTCAAAACAACATAAGTTTCGTAACCATTTCTCTTCTTGATAATGTAAACGGTCCTTTAGAGATTTCAGAGGTAATGTGGGATAAGCTAATTGGTGGTGAAAGGCTTAAATTTTGGATCACTCCTTGCAACCCTCAATCACGTCGACCATCCCTGAGTTGGTCCTGGATTACTCCAAACTGTTGTTCTTCAAAACTTGACATGAGTTTCGTGTCATAGGCCCTCCTGCGACAGATTGCTTCCTATCGACTTCAACTCACTATCTAGGGAGGTTATTTAGAAACCTTCAATACCTTAGAGCCTGCATGCCTTAATGGCAGGTTTCCCGCCTTCGACGACATGTTCTTATCATTGAACTTCAATCGAATGATTCTATGAGTGTTCGACTTCAACACATCTATTCACACTTCATAGATTGTACTGAAAGTACCATGAGGACCATTGTCATTATTGGTGGTTTCTCTTGCACTTGTTAACAGTTCACATCATTGAACAACAATCAAGTCGTTTCGACCATGTTTGACTACGATACACTCACTCACATGGCTAGATTCGTATTATGGATCGAGGGATGGATATCAAGACCTTGGATCTAGTTTCATCCATTGATGGTTGTGTCCATACTATGTTGTTTATTGATATGGATCTTCAGATGTATTTCCATACTGGTTATTTAAGACAATTATGTTCTGAGTATGGGAATGCCTACCTCAAAAATGATTTTATATTTCATTGTAATATCTGATTGATTGTTTCAAGTCTTTGAACGCAATCTCTAACCCGAACCATGGCATGATAAAGCGCTTCAGTCATCAAATATCCCTTCCGACTTTTCACTTTAGGGGGTAATCCGTTAAACATCATTTTTTCACATTAGGCAAATGATTGTTGGTTTGGATCTTTCTTTATCCATCAAAGTGTTCCAAAGAATCCCTTTGCAAGGCTAGAACCCAAACATTCCCAAAGAGAAGGAAATTCCTAGATCTCAAGGTTCAAAAACCTATTATTGGCTTCCTACAGAGTTCCCCAGTTAGTTTTTGTGCATACGTAGAAGAGACCATTAGAGTTTGTACAAAATTACGCTCTATCTTACACTATGGCCTACACACATGACTCAATGCAAGTACAAAATAAAAATTAAAGTCTAGAAGATTTGTTAGTCGAATATTTTCCAACTAACAACTTCGAATGGATGCCTACTCAAGCCTGATCCCTCCCATCATGGAGCTACTTCCCTCTCTTTGTGGATCCCCTATCCCACCATTTGTGGATCTCATCCCTTAGGAAGAGGATCCCAAACCTCCTCCACTTGGCCTATAAATAAAGCACAGGCCAGAGGATTGGACAGGACCATTGAAGTTAGGCTTATGCTATAGAAATAAGGCTAGAAGGTTTTTCATCCAAGGAGAAGGTTGGAGATTGTGAGAAGAGGCTTGTAAGATCAATTGTTTGATGTTGTAAGTGTGTTCTCCCTTTTATTTAATAAAAAACAACTGTTCTTTCCTAATCATGTCTTCTCTAATATAATTTGTGGAATTCCTTGATCACTCACATAGGTTATGATTGGTTATCGATTCGATTTATGATATAATATGAGTTAAGTTTTTCATTTATCTTTCACTTTATATACTAGATTCTTTGATTCGTTGTGTGTTTTTGTCTATGCAAATCTCTTTCGAAACATTATGGAGAAGTTGCGGAAAGCACTAGAACAATATCTAAAGCATTGAGGAGAATCCACTCGTGGAAGGCACTGAAAGGAATTCGACAGGCATTTCATTAAACCAGTAAGTGACCTCTCGCATATTATTTGTTTCAATCAATCGTAAGCTAAGGAAAGTTAGCAACTCTTTTCTTGTTTGTTACTAGATTTCATTTGAGATTTAGGGAGATCTATCTTATCCGCAAGAGGGATTAATTCGCCTAACACTCACAGTGATCCTTAGTTTAATAAGTGCTTGTGAAATAATAAGTTACTTAACCAATTTCAAGTATACAACTACAATAATCTTCATAAACATGTACAATTGCAAATCCAAACACATGTAAAAGGACAAATATAGAGTCAGTGGCTCATTAATCTAATACTCGAATCAACATATATGTAATGACAAAAATTTACAATGAACAACCCTCTCGGCTCTTTTACCTTAATGCAAACCTTGCCAAATTAACTAGATCTAAGATAAACGCCAAATGTTTGGTGCAATCCATAAAATTTGACATTTACAACCCCATATTACTGCTTCGAATTTATGTCCCAAAAATTTGGTCCATAGTAGCATCATGCAACACTTTGACAACCTATGATTGTTTGTCCCTCAGAACCCAAGCCCACATTCCTTTTGCCTTGCTAGGCAAGGTGTGGCTAACACCAGACCCATGTTGTGCTCTCTCTACCTAACTCTTCGATCTTGGTGCATGACTCACGTGGTTCATCTCAACCATAGACTATGTTGTATTCCATCTCATCTCCACATACCTCTCTATTGAACTCCCTTGTGGTGAATATATAAGAGGTGTGAGCGACCTCCCAACCAATGCAACAATTGGGAGGTGTGTCTATTCTCCTCCCCGTGTGGTTTTACAAATTAGACGATGTGTTTAATGATTTTTTTTTCTCTTCTCTTGTTCCTTCATTCATTTGGGTATACGTGACCATCACATCATGCCAATCTAGTTGATCCGGATTTAAACAGCAACACAACAAATTACAGATATAACCATAAATATAGAGATGCAGCAAAAGTAACACTTCCTTTCATTAATATCAAATACTGAAATATGCTTACAAACAGAATGAAAATAAGACTAGCTCAGGTGATGGTAGCTTATCTCTGAGAAGATATGTGATAGCTACATGCCTCTAAACTATGTTACAATGAGGCTCAAAGACCTATTTATTATTGAGAAACAATGGAGAACCCTAAACATCCGAAAACCTAACCCTAGGAAATGAAGTGCCAAACTATGGGCCCCGTTTGGGTAAATTGGTAAATCAACTTCGTGAGGTTGTAACTTTGGCATATGATCTATGTTTGATGCACGTAATACCTCGTTTGAAAGATTTGTTCAAGGACTAAAACTTTCAAGCAACCAACATTGGGCCATGGCACAGGATGGCCCTTTTTTTTTCCAAAAGAACATCATTTAGGGCCTCAAAATGGCTCTAGAAGTATAGGACCCGAAAAACTGCCAAAAATAGTAAATTGTGTTACAAATAAGGAAACTGAAAAGCTGAAAGAAACAATGGTGGGGGTCCAAGTGGAATAGGTGGATGGCCACCAATATCCACCTAGATCACTAGTCCAATTAAACACCCTCATCATAGGTTACCAAGCTAACAATGCCATTGTGCCAATTGTGCCCTTTGTCGTATGATGGCGGAAACCCCAAATTTGGATCTCTCAACCCCATGCATCCTCATATGAGGTCACAACCAGTGCCTTGGGAGAATCCATGTTATACAACCCACCTGCTGCAACTTTGTCATGGCATCCTTCATCTTGTGCAATTGATTTCACCAAGTCATTGTGATGGTGTGCGACCCACTTACTTGCCCAACCATGGATTTATCCAAATCGTGTGACCGCCTAAAATGTGATGGCATGCCACAACATTGTATGTTGCCCATGCGGTGCCACATTAAAGATACCCCAAAATATATGTGGATAATCAAACTAAGTCTATTATCTCCAAGGTGCCCAAACATACTTGTGTGTGTGATACTCTTATGGGTGTGAAGGCATTACAGTACTCTCCTCACCCTTATTTTAATATATAATATGTAATTATTCATAATATTTTATTTTATAATTAATTTGAAGAAACAATTATTTAATATACTTTTTCAAGTACCTAACGAAAATGTGAGGAAGATCACAAAGATAATTCGCGATGCTTCAAGTTATAATGTAAAACATGTTTAATGTCTTCTTATGTTATCTAAAACATGTTTAATGTCTTGTTATGTTATCTAAAACATTTTGACTCTGTCAAATTACATAAAAATAAAAATAAAATAAAATTTGTAATTATAATTTTAGTTAAAATATTTTGACTCAATCAAATTATATAAAAAATATAAATAAATAAAAATTTTAACTCCAAATTTTCAAAGTGCAAATTTTTCCATAAATTTAAAACTCAAAAATGAGATTTAAATCTTGAGAGATTCATCCCTCTTGAAGCTTTATAGATCCAAAATTAAAATAAATGTAAATTAAAATTTATATAATTAATTTGAGCGCAATATTTAATATTTAAAGAGGAACATGACTGTGATGAAATGACCGTGGGATCTCCATCCAACTTAAAATATAAAAGCTTGAAATTAAAAATAACAGTGTTTTACAAAAGTGATGTCAACACGCTTAGGCCCCATCAAACATGCTCTTGGGCTAACAATAAGTCTGGAGTCCTAACATTCGTTGATTGAAACCCTTGGGTATTAATTGGAGTTGTTTTTAGTGCGAATTTTTGGAGTTTCCGGTGTCGGAATCCGGAGAAACAAGTTGTGGCAAAATCTTAATTTGTGTTATCTAAACTACTTTTCTCATTGTATATATGGATTCAACACTGTGAAAAATCCCTAGGGAACTTCTATTGTGCAGGGGTTACCCATCAAACTTGTGATTTCAATGAATTCATCCTGGATTTTGCAGAAATTAGACCGGAAAAATCCACCTGAAAAGCTTCCAAAAAGTCGCACTAAAGACAACGCGATATTAATTACTTGTGATGATAAAGATTTTTGTTTTATTCCATCATTGGATGACTTGTGTGGTGGACTCGCACAATTTGAGGACCACACGATAAATATAAAAGTTCGTGACAATTTGATTGACTTGACTCTATATGTTTGGGAATTTTTAGATTGACTTTACTTGTTTAGGAAATTTTGTGATCATTTCACACAATAAAACCTCATAGATTTAAAGTGGGAATGAGAATTTGATTAACTTGCTAGGAATTTGTGAGACTTACAAAAGTTGAAGAGAATGGAAAAAAAGTTGGGATGAAAACAATTTGACTCACTTACAAACTTACAAAATCAAAGTGGGGATGAAACAATTTGACTGACAAGGTTGGGGATGTGGGGGGCCTCATTACTAGCGTGATTGTCCTAAGATACAAATTGGTGACAATCGTAGAGAAGGAAAAGAACCAATGGGGGGAGCAAGCAGCCACCATCAAATCTATGCAACATTTGATAACCAAAAATTTGAACACCAATCTATTGTGGTAGAAACCTCGCATATGAAAAACAATGTAAAGGTTAAAATTTTGTTTGATTATAGTTCTACAGATAATTTCATTTCACCAGTTGCTTTAGAAAAATGTGGGTGGGCATCTTATGAGCACGATGACTTTAAACAAGTCGAAAGGGCTTCTGGGATAAAACAAGTAGTAGGACCTGGACTGGATAGAACCTCATCGAGCTTTAGTAGAAATTTTCAAAAAGAAAGGGATTTGTTTAGATGATGAAGGTAGGTCAATTGAGATTTGTGGTATCAAGAGAGGAGTGTCCCTATGATTCATCTCCACAATGAAGGTAAAATGATGTCTTCGACAAGGCTGTAAACTATATGTGGTCGAGGTTGTAAGTGACTAGAAAGGACCCTCCCTAGATCATCACCTAGTTTTGTCAAAATTCAAGGATGTTTTTCCCAAGGAAATACCTGGATTACCTCCTTTGAGGGATATCGATTTCACAATCGACCTAAAACCTGGTGCATAATCAATCTCCAAGATGCCCTATAGGATGAAAACTCCATAACTTTATGAGTTGCAGATGTAGCTAAAAGAGCTTTTAGACTTGGGATTTATTAGACCTAGTATTTCACCGTGGGGCACACCATTGATTTTCGTCAAGGAGAAGGATGAGAGAAGGATGGTTCCTTAAGACTATGCATAGATTATAGGGATGTGAATCGATCCACAATAAAGAATAGGTACCCAATACCTAGACTAGATTACCTATTTAATCAAATGGAGGGAGCAACAATTTTCTCAAAGATCGATCTATGATTTGGATACCACTAATGTAGGATTAAAGAAGGTGACATCTCAAAAACTACATTTCAAACTCATTTTGGGCACTACGAGTTCGTAGTTGTACCATTTGGTTTGACCAATGCACCAACAGTATTCATGAGTCTCATGAATGGCGTGTTCATGAATTATTTAGACCAATTTGTGCAAGTCTTTCTGGATGATATTATTTTGTATTCCAACAATGAAAAGGAGCATGAAGAGCACCTGAGGGTTGTATTGAAATGCTTAAGGGAAAATCAGTTGTATGGAAAAATGTCAAAAATATTCCTTCTTTTAGAAGAAAATTCATTCTCTTGGGCACATCATTTTAGAAGAAGAGATTTCAATTTACCTGGAAAAGATAAAGGCCATAATGGATTGGATCGTACCAAAAAATGATCATGAGGTTCGTAGCTTCATGGAGCTAGCAGGTTATTATTGCAGATTTGTGGAAGTATTTTCAAAGATTGCCAAACCCACCACCACATTACAATGAAAAGGGGTTAGGTATGAATGGACATATGAATGTGACACTGCATTCACTGAACTAAAGAGGTTACTAACTAGTTCACCAATCTTTCGAGTGCCTAACATGGAAAAGGACTTCATTGTCTGCACAGATGCTTCAAAGCAAGGATTGGGAGTAGTGTTGATGCAAGAAGGCAGAGTAATAGCTTACGCATCTAGAATGTTAAAGAAACATGAAGAGTTATATGCTACCCATGACTTATAATTAGAAACAGTGATGTTAGCTTTAAATATGTGGAGACACTACCTTGTTGGGAGAATCTTTGAGTTAATAACTAACCACTAGAGCCTGAAGCACCTCTTCACACAAAGAGATTTGAATGCTATACAGAGGTAATGGAGTGAATTCATGAGTAAGTATGATTTTGGGATTGCATACATTAATGGAAAGGATAATGTGGTGGCTAATGCACTAAGTAGGAGGCCACGAATCATCTCCCTAGTACCCTTGAGGGTTAATTTGAGGGAACATGTGTTGGATAAACTCTTTGAAGATAGTTGGTATCTAAAGGTTATATTAGCACTGGAGAGTGGGAAGCAGATAGAACCAAACTTTGAGGGGTATGTCCTTGAACCAGATGGACTATTGAGATTTCAAAGGAGAATGTACATCCCTAAGGAAGGGGGTATAAGAAGAACCATCCTTGAAGAGTCACATAGAGCACTCTATTGTGTACGTCTTGGAGTGAAGAAGATGTATGTAGACATGAATAAACTCTTCTTTTGGGCAGTAATGAAGCACAACATAGTCCAGTTTGTTACCAATGCCTTGAGTGTCAGCAAGTGAAGGCTGATAATCATCATCCAGTAGGACTCCTACAACCGAATTACATCCCTATGTCCAAATGGGAGGTCATGTCTATGTATTTTTTTGTGGGTTTTCCACTCACTTCATAAAGGCACAATGCTATATTGGTTATAGTTGATAAATTGACCAAAACTGCCCATTTCATCCCAGTGAAAGACACTTATGATGTTACTAATGTGGCACGGGTTTTTATAAGAAAAGTTATTCGGCTACATGAGTTACCCACAAAGACCATTTCTGATAGAGACTCTCGGTTTACATCTAGGTTTTGGACAAGTTTGCAGTTAGCATTAGGGACATAGTTAAAATTGAGCACTGAATATCATCTAGAAATAGACAGGTAGACTGAAAGAGTAAATCAGGTTATGGAAGACATGCTTAGAATGTATGTCATGGATAATCAGACTTAGTGGGAAAGGCACTTACCATTGGTAGAGTTTTCATATAATAACCATTACCACAGTTCAATCTTGATGCCTCCTTATCAAGCTCTATATGGGAGGCCATGCACGAGGCCATTGAGTTGGGAAAAGTTGGAGGATTGAGTAATTGTTGGGACGAAATTAGTTCAAAAATGGAGAAATAGGTAAGACAAATTCGACAAAGGTTAAAGGAAACACAAGATAGACAGAAGAGTTATGCTGATCACATGGGATTGATCGAAGTTATGAAGTAGGAGAGCAAGTTTTTATTCGTATCCAACCCAAAAAAACCACCATTCGGTTTTGGAAAGGGATGAAGTTGTCACCTCGATTTATAGGACCTTTTAGGATGAAGGATAAGATTGGACCAGTTTCTTATTGTGTTGAACTTCCACCCTATTTGTTTAAAACTCATGATGTTTTTCATGTATCTATTTTACGACATTATGTTTCTGATGAATTTCACAAACTGGATTGCAGGGAATTGGGCGTGGGAACCATAATGGTCAAACTGTTATGCATATTAGACCGTAGTGTTAGACAACTCAGATGTCGCATGGTGGACTAGGTTAAGGTCCAGTGGGACAAGTATAGCCCAAGATCTGCTACTTGGAAGGATGCAGAGACTATACGTCGTGACTACCCCTCACTTTTTGAGCATATGTCATGCCCATTTTGACTTAGATAGCTACCTATCTAAGTCAAAATGAGCGATGATTTTATATTACATTGTAACATTTGATTGATTGTTTCAAGTCTTTGATTGCAGTCTGTAACCCGAACCATGGCATGAGAAAGCGTTTCGGTCATTAAATATCCCTTCTAACTTTTCACTTTAGGGGGTAATCTGTTTCACGTCATTTTGTCGCATTAGGAAAATGACCATTAGTTTGGATCTTTCTTTATTCATCAAAGTGTTCCAAAGCACCCCCCTACAAGGAGAGAACCCAAAAAATCTCAAAGAGAATGAAATTCCTGGATCTTAAGGCTCAAAAGCCTTTTTTTGACTTCCTACACAGTTCCCTAGTCAGTTTTTGTGCATATGCAGAAGAGACCATTAGAGTCTGCGCAAAACTGTGTGTTGTCTTACATTATGGCTTGCGCACATGACTCAATGCAAGTAAAATATAAAAAGTAAAGTCTAGAAGCTTTGTTAGTTGAATCTTTCCCAACTAACAACTTCGAATGGATGCCTACTCAAGCCTCATCCCTCCCATCATGGAGTTACTTCCCTCTCTTTGTGGATCGCTTATCCCACCATTTATGGATCTCATCCCTTAGTAAGACGATCCCAAACCTCCGCCTCTTGGCCTATAAATCAAACATGGGTCAAAGGATTGGAGAGGTCCATTGAAGGTAGGCTTATGCTACAAAAATAAGGCTAGAAGGCTTTTCATCCAAGGAGAAGGTTAGAGATTGTGAGAAGAGGCTTGTAACATCAAGGCTTTGAGGTTGTAAGTTTGTTCTCCCTTTTATTTAATAAAAAACAATTGTTCTTTCCTAATCACATCTTCTCTGATATCATTTGTGGGATTTCTTGATCACTCACATATGTTACCATTGGTTATTGATTTGATTTATGATATATGTTGAGTTAAGTGTTTGATTTATCTTTGACTTTATATACTAGATGCTTTGATCTGTTGTGTGTTTCTGTCTATGCAGATCTCCTTCGAAAAATCATGGAAAAGCTGTGGAAAGCGTTGAAACAATCTCTAAAGCATCAGGGAGAAGCCACCTGTTGAAGGCACTGAAAGGACATCGACAGACATTTCGTTAAACCGATAGGTGATCTCTCGCATATTATTTGTTTCAATCAATCGTAAGCTAAGTAAAGGTAGCAACTCTTTTCTTGTTTGTTACTAGATTTCATTTGAGATTTAGGGAGATCTTTCTTGTCCATAAGGGGGATTAGTTCACCTAACACTCACAATGGTCATTAGTTAAGTGCTTGTGAAATAATAAGTTACTTAACTAATTTCAAGTATACAACTACAATAATTTCCATAAACATGTAAAATTGCAAATGCAAACACATACAAAAAGACAAATATAGAGTCGGTGGCTCACTAACCTAATACCTGAATCAACATATATGTAATGACAAATTTTAACAATGAACAACCCTCTTGGCTCTTTTACCTCAATGCAAACCTCGCCAAAACCACCAGATCTAAGACAAATGCCAAATTTTTGGTGCAATCCCCAAAATTTGGCGTTTTCAACCCCAAATTACAACCTTGAATTTATGTTCCTAAAATTTGGCCGATAGTAGCATCATGCAATAGTTTGATGACTTGTGATTTTTTGTCCCTAAGAACCCAAGCCCACATTCCTTTCGCCTTGCTAAGCATGGTGTGTCCAACACTAGACCCATGTCGTGCTCTCTCTGCCTAACTCTTCGATCTTGGTTCATGACTCACTTGGTTCATCTCAACCATAGACTATGTTGTATTCCATCTCATCTCCATGTAACTCTCCATTGAACTCCCTTGTGGTGAATATATAGGAGGTGTGAGCGACCTCTACAACCAGCACACCAATTGGGAGGTGTGTCTATCCTCTTCTTGATGTTGTTTTGCATACTAGACGATGCGTTGAATGAATTTTTCAATCTGTAGTTGTTCCTTCATTCATTTGCGTCGTCGTGCCCATCACATCATGCCAATCTAGTCCAATTGAAAACCCTCATCGTAGGTCACCAAGCTAATTGTGTCATTGTGCCCATCGTCGTATGATGGCAGAAACCCCAAATTTGGATCTCTCACCCCATGCATCCTCATATGAGGTCACAATCAGTGTCTTGGGAGAATCGATGTTATACGACCCACCTGCTGCAACTTGGTCATGGCACCCTTCATATTGTGCAATTAATTTCACCAAGTCCTTGTGATGGTGTGCGACCCACTTACTCGCCCAACCATGGACTTATCCAAGTCGTGTGGCAGCCTAAAATGTGATGGTGTGCCACAGCGTTGTATGTCGCCCATGCGGTGCCACATTAAAGATACCCCAAAATATGTGTGGATAATCAAACTAAGGCTATTATCTCCAAGATGCCCAAACATACTTGTGTGTGTGATACTCTTATGAGTGTGAAGGCATTACTTGTACTCTCCCCACCCTTATTTTAAGATATAATATGTAATTATTCATGATATTTTATTTTATAATTAATTTGAAGAAACAATTATTTAATATACTTTTTCAAGTACTTAACGAAAATGTGAGGAAAATCACAAAGATAATTCATGATGCTTTAAGTTATAACATTCACTCGTACAACATGTTTAAGGTCTTGTTATGTTATCTAAAACATTTTGACTATATCAAATTACATAAAAATAAAAATAAAATAAAATAAAATAAAATAATAAAATTTATAATTATAATTATAAGTTAAAATTTTTTGTCTCAAACAAATTATATAAAAAATATAAAAAAAAAAATTTTAACTCCAAATTTTCAAGGTGTAAACTTTTCCACAAATTTAAAACTAGAAAAAGAGATTTATATCTTAAGAAATTCATACTAAATCAAATTACTATATATAAAAAAATTAACTAATTAAATACCATATATTCATATCCGATACAGATTAAATACATTTAATCTCAAAATTCATTGACTTATTTATGTTTTTTTTTAAATAAAATAATATATAGTCATATCCTAAATATAATATAATCAATGAGTCTTAATTAAATTAAAAAAATAAAAAATAATATTTTAATAATTAACTACAAATATATTAAGTTAGATATAAATTTAATCAAATTTATTCTAACAAACAAACAAACTAATTAATGATAGGAAGATAACACATACTAATTAATTCAATTTCAATAATCCTTAATCCCATAAGAATTGTTTTTTATTTAATTTGAAATTGAAATGAATTTTTAATAATAATTATTACCTCTTATACATATGAAATTGAGAATTAAAAATTTTATTATCTAATTTAATAGTAAACTTCCCCTATCCTTGATCTAGTCAAATTTCGCTGAAGTCTAGTCAATTGTAGCCGTTTCATGTGGTCCAAATTAGTTGCTTCTTTCTAGCCGTTTGAATGACTAGTCTCTCTATTTATTATGTTGCAATGATCTGGTTCTTCATCTTGTGTAGCAGTTTCTGTGGTCCAAATTAGTTGCTTCTTTCTAGTCGTTTGAATGAGGCTTTCTATTTATTATGTTGTAATGATCTGGTTCTTCATCTTGTCCTCACGATGAACCACAAAGGCGTAGACAAATGAATTTTGATGTGATTATCTCTAAAATCTATTCTTATAAACTGTTATGGATCATAGAAGCCTCAAATCTTCAGATTCACCCCTCTTGAAGCTTTATAGATCCAAAATTAAAATAGACGTAAACTAAAATTTATATAATTAATTTTAACGCAATATTTAATATTTAAAGAAAAACATGATTGTGATGAAATCACTGTGAGATCTCCATCCAAATTAAAATAGATGTAAACTAAAATTTATATAATTAATTTTGGCGCAATATTTAATATTTAAAGAGAAACATGATTGTGATGAAATGACTGTGACGTCTCCATCCAACTTAAAATATAAACGCTTGAAAATAAAAGTAACATAAAAGCTTGAAAATGAAAATAACAGTGTTTTACAGAAGTGATGTCAACACGCTTAGGCCCCATCAGACACGATGAAGCCAAAGGCTTGGACCCCATCCCCTACAGTGGGGGCACATGGCGCAAGACACGGTTTGAAGGGCCACCAAGCGCACCCAACAATCTCGTACCTCCTAATTCGCTGGCCTTGTAAGAGTCACCGGTTCACCCATCCACTGTGGCAATTCCTATTTCCACCTCCATAGCAAAGTTAATGCTATGGAGGGTACCTCTGTCAGAGTCTCACAGAGCACGGCGACGGCATGGACCATACCTCATCCGATTATACATCATCCCTCTCCGGCTGCCCAGCAAAAAGCCCCCGGCGACCCTGCCCGCAGCCAACCTTGCAGTTCCCCTCACATCGTACGGTCAAGTTTTTAAATTATGCGCGGGGTAATGAAATTCAAATTTGAATTCATTCTGGAAAATCAACCCCGCCGGGCAGGGGTTAAATTTGACGCCCGTCTGCCCGTTTTTAGCTCTTTTACACGTAAAATACGTTCACATTTCAAATATCCACGTCAACCGTAACTTGCTATTAATTTTTAAAACCGTCAATTTGACGGGCAGGTTTGTAAATGAAAAGTTTTAAGTTTTTTTTTAATAATTTTTTGATATATATATTTAACATCCAACTTCCAAGTCGGGATCGGACCGTCGGTAATAGCCTATAGGAATGAAGTGACTGTAGTACTAGTCTGTGGCTGTATGCTGTAAGTTGGCGTGACGCGTCCACGGTCCACCAACTTTCACGAATTGAAATAAATTCTGAGCCTGGAGCATTTACAATCCACTGAGAGCTGTTAATGGCATTATTAAATTTGGTTGATGGTGTCCAGCGCGCTGCGCTCGAGTGAAATCACACAATCAGATATGGTCTATCTAAGACAAGGAACAGTTTGTATGTACTGTGTGAATGCCTGAGAGGTACTCAAACGCTCCCCATAGGCCATCATACGCCCGGACCACTGAAATATTTCCAGCTTTATCTTCGTAAAAGCTCTCCGAGTCTCCCCTTCTCCGCTTGAATCCGTTGGAGCTTTTTCCGTGACTTGCTCTGCTCTCGCCTCTGTCATATAGATAGCATGGGCTGCTGTTTGGCGTATTTGGCTGCTGTTTGAGCGAGAATCGTGGCTGGCGCGAGCGAGAATCTGCCCATTCATCTGCAATTTCTCCCATTTATTTCGATAGTGAACCACAGACTCTGCTTACGATCCGGCCGAGCTACAAGGTGAGGTTTACTTTTGACAATGACAGCACAGAATCACAGGGTGTAGTTTACTGAGGTTTTTCATTTCTTTTTAGAGGTTTCGTGATATTTTAGTACAATGGCAATATTTAGTTGAAATGTAAAATTGGGTTTAAGACTGTTTTCGCTAGTTAATTTTTATCGTTTTTTTTTCATATTTAAAGAAATAGGTTAATTGTCTAAGAATTAGAAATATTTGAAAGGAGTGAAAGCCTGTCATTTATAGACTACCCACTAGTAATTTCAGGTAACTTGGTTTTATTTGAATATCCCTAATAATTTCAGATAACTTGGTTTTATTTGAATATTGCTAATATGTCAACCTGCATAAAAAAAATAGCACAAAACAATGAATATCCTCACTATTCATAAAAAAAAATTACAATTTTTCCAATTTCTAACCAAATTTTGAAAAATGGATCCTTTCTCTCAAAAAGGGCCGGGAACCCCTACCCAGGGGGTTTTAAGTTATACCATGCATTTTTTAAAAAATTGCAGCAGATTTTTTTTTTTTTTTTTTCGTTTTAAGGCGGCGGGGTATTGAAGTGATGGTGCCGCACTATCCATGTAAACTTTGAAGGAATTGCAATCTCTGTTAACGAGGCATTTAGATGCAGAAGAAGCAGTACTACCGAGAATGAAAGGAAAACAAGGGCTAAAATACACCCCAGTCCTAAATTCATATTATATTTATATCCTAAATCTCCAATTTTTCACGGCATTTGGGTCAAATATCTATCTTCAGAGCTAACGATTCATTACAACTTTTTCTAAGTAATGTATAAATATATTTACTGCCCAAAAAAGAATCCAGCACCGAAGAAAAATGAATTACTAGGAATTGGCCGTACTGTTTACTAGTTTAGAGAAGTATTTAAGTTTAGGATTACATCTTTATGGAAATTTCGGTATAATATTTTTTTTTGAGATTTTACATCGGTTGTTTTGGGTTTATTTATTTTTGTATTCAGAAACAATTTGGAAGAGTTTTAATTAGAGCCCAACTCTATTATATGTTATTGCGAATTATTTGTTGTTTTGGGTTTATTTATTTTTGTATTCACAAACAATTTAGAAATACTTTATTTTTGTATTTATTTATTACTAAATACTTTATTTTTTTTATATAGGTATTATATATCAAAAATGTCTTCAAAAAAAGGAAATCAACTTTCTATCAAATTTTTTTTTGGATGGTCTAATACGTCTCAAGCTTCATTGCCTGATAAAGAAGATCATGATTTTGATCTAAATGAAGATTTAGATGTCTTGGGGCATAATGAAGAATATGATATGTTGCAGCATAATGAAAAAAGTGATGAAGAATTTCACCACGGAGAACCTACCACCCAAAAAAAAAGAAAAATGAAAGTAAAAAGAGAGTTTCGTGATCAGTGGAAAACTAAGTATAAGTGGTTGAGAGAGGCAAAGCATGAAGGAAAAACAATTATGAAATGCATATATTGTGAAATGCATAAGGCAATGGGGCCATGGGGAATTGGGACTGGTTGCTCTACATTGCAGCATGATTCTATAATTGTTCATGCTAATTCAAGCATTCATAAACTCTCACAGGCAAAGTGGATATGTGGAAATGAGAAGAAGGCGAAGTCTATTACAGAACATATTGCATGCATTGATGATATGAACAAAGAAAGAGTCATCACTACTATGAAATTAGTATATTGGATGGTACAAGAGGATCTACCACTTTCAAAATATGAATCTCTTTGTTTGTTTACAATGTCTTTACACACGCCTAATATGCCAAAGAACAAAGAGTACACATCATATACAAATCACATGGCTGCAAAAGAATTCCTTTTTGCTATATCTCAGTACCTTGAAGAGCTACAAACTTCCAAAATGCTAGATAGCCCTTTTTTTTCATTGATGTTAGATGAAAGTACAGACCGTAGTTTAGAAAAACATCTTGTGGTTTATGCCACGTTTTTAAACTCAAAAGGAATGGGTCTTCCAATTTCACAGTTTTTAAAGCTCATAAATGTTTGCGATGGAAGAGGGAAAACAACTTATGATGCAATCAAACATTTAATGGAATCAAGGGGCCTTTCAACAGAAAGATTGATAGGAGTTTCCACAGATGGCGCTTCTTCAATGGTTGGTAATGAAAATGGTTTTATCACTTTCTTGAAGAAAGATGTACCTAATCTTGTAGGTGTTCATTGCATTGCTCATCGTGAAGCCTTAGCTGCATCAGATGCTTCAAAAAAAATACCTGAATTATTATTTGTTGAGAAATTAGCAAATAAGGTATATTCTTGGCTGCAAAATTCTACGAAAAGAAATAGTCAACTTATTGCTCTACAGGAACTTATGCAACTTGAAACTCTTCAAGCTCTTCAAATCCATGGAGTTAGATGGCTTTCAAGGGGACAAGTCATTGAAAGACTTGTTGCACTTATGCCTCCCATATTAACATTGTGGAAAAATGAAAGAAAAGACTCATGGTATGATAAGGCAAGAATCTTTTCAGTACAATTTTGTTTACATATGCTTGTAGATATAATGTGTGAATTAAACAAGTTGAACAAGCAATTCCAAGAAGAGTACATTGATGTCAGCTCTTTAGGGGCAGCCATAGATGTCACGGTAAACACTTTGAAAAGGTGGTTTTTAAGAAGCGACACATTTGCAGATGGCACATGTTATTTATCTAAATTTATAGATGCCTCTAAATTTGGCTTTTTAGAAATTTGTGATAAGGAGGGGCTTGTTCACAAGCATGAATTACGATTTGTATCAATTCCACATGCATATGATGATTGTGTTGATATACAAAAACAATCATGGAAACCGTGTATTGAAGGTTCAATAGAAAGTTGCAAACAACTTGCAAAAGATTATGTTCAAGCTCTTGTAGAGAATTTGAACGGAAGATTCCCTGATCTTGCATTTTTCAACTCAGCAAAATTGTTTAGCCCTTGCCATTATTTAGAGGATGTTCATGGCAGAGAACGAAATTCAAAGCGTTGGCTCGAAAAGATTTTTCAACACTTACAACATCCTTATTATCAAAGTGAAGAAAACAAAACTACATTTGATTTTGAGGCTTGTTTGAAAGAGTTGCATCCATTTGTTGACACTCTTCGTGTTAATTGCGAGGGATCATCTATGAAAGATGCATGGAGGATTTTTTATGTTACAGGGTTGCATACAAATTTTCCTCACATGTCAAAATTATGGCAGGCGATACTTACTATTCCTGCAAGTACAGTTGCTTGTAAGAGAGGATTCTCAAGACAAAACATAATAAAGGATGTCCGAAGAACAAAGCTATCATTAGTTGCATTGGATGCCTTGATGCGGGTGTCTCTAACAGGGCTTGATTCATCTATGGTGGAATGGGATAGGGTATTTGACATCTGGAAAGATGCTAAATAAAGGAGAATCTTAAATATTTAAAGTTTTTGCTTTTATTTTTATGTTTGTAATAGTGGTGTTTTGACAATTACCTCTTTTGGTGAAACTGTCCAAAATTTAGTTTGTGTACATGGTGATATTGAATCTACTTTTTGAACATTTACATAGTTCATGCACATTATGTTTTTGGTTTCTCTGCCGGGGACTGCACAACATCACCAGCTTTATCTGTCTATGAAGGCAAATAGGCCCAAGTACTACGGCGTTCACGAGTGCCATTTTGATTGACACTTGTTATCGACTGTCTTTGTAGTTTTTAAATGAAAAACAATAATGACCTGTCTCTGCAGATGTAGGAGGAAAGTCTAAAGACATGTATTTATACGGCCTCAGCCTCTTCCAATGGCGCGCAATTAGCTGCCTCGCTTGATCAAAGCCTTAAGGTACTATCTCACCTGTTCCTGATAGGCTTGCTTTTAATGTGAACATTCTGATATATGTAACGTAGAGCTGTCTGATTGTCTGTGTCAATGTAAACATATGAATTTCAACACAGAATTGAGCAATTCTGTGTATATATATATATATTCGACGGTGGTCATGATACTTGTATTATCTTACCAAATATACCTTTCAGATTGGTCAATTTGTCTATTCTCTGGGGATACAATTATATTTCATTATCATAAACTATATTATATTAAATTTCAATCCGGATTGCTTCACATGTGATCTGCTTTGAGTCCATATCTTGAGTTTTTTTTACTTTATAGAGTTCTTTTAGATCATCTCACCAGCACTTTTATGGTCCTCCCAATCTATGACATCGCCCTTTCTACCTTATCAGAATTATTTCTATTATAATCAGAACACGATTAAAATTTTTAGAGAAAAGTTGGGTTGAATATTTATAAGTTGGACTCTTCACCCAAAAAAGGGGAAGTATATACACTAAATAAATTACTACTTTATAAAAATGCTCGGTGAAGTTTGTTTGAATGTGCACTCCGCTTATCATATACCAAATATGATGCCTAAAATAGTTCAAATTCGCACGTTGCGTTGGTTATTGGAGGACCATGACCGATTTCTTAGAGACTAATATTCAAAACAATTTTAAACTTTTCCTTTTTGGCAGATTTTGCGGTATATATTTTATTAGAATAGAAATCCATACATGCAAACATAATAAAAATATATTAGAATGGAAATGCATATATGCAAACATAATAAAAATATGGAATGCTGTCGGTGATGATCTACTTTTATTCTGTCACTATACGTTGCTTTAATTTCTCCATTCCTTGCCGTATGTCCAAAGTGATGCCATACCGAGAACCAGTAACCCCAACCCGAGCAACTGTGGATTAACGCGTATTTTGGCTTTGAAGTTTTGTGATCAGAAGTTGTCATCTTCTGTGAAAAAGCCGCATACAATTGGCAGGGATTCATGATCAGCAGGTCTCAAAATAAAGTGTAGCAATGAGACTTGAGTTCAATTGTACAACAAAAAATGAAAAATTTAAACAATTATGAGTATAATTTGAAATTAGATAAAACTTGTACAAATAAATTTTAAAAGTCATATGATAGGCAGTTTAAAAATAAAAACGTCATAAAAAAATTCCTTAACGAGTAGGGTCACCCGTCAAATTTAACCCCTGCCGCCTTAATTTCTTTTTTCTGTAGGAAACGTAATCTTTAACTGCTGGTTTCTTGTTATCTTTTACTATTGGGGAATTCTGTCTGATTCAGAAGCCACCGGAGGAAACCGAAGATGCGGCCTCAGAGAAAAAGAGAACGAGTTCTGTAATACAAAGCGACGATAATGCTGGCCCTGGGAATGCTGCTTGCAAGAGAACTCGAACCTCAGACGTTTCATTAAAGGTGAGCTTCAAAGTTCTTTTAAAATTTAGCACTTTTATCAATTTCAACCGCAGTTCTTGAAAAAAGATCTCCGTTTGAAAAAAAATTGCTGGTTCATGCAGGTGAATGTAAAGAAAGAAAAGCTCGGGGAACGAATCACAGCGCTGCAGCAGCTTGTCTCGCCTTTCGGAAAGGTTAATGCTCGTTTAGTTCTAAATGCTGTTTTTATAAAGTAGTAAGGCTGTTCCCTCTAAATGCTGTTTTTATAAAGTCGTAAGGCTGTTCCCTCTGTTTTTATGAAGTAATAAGGCTGTTCCCTCTGGAAATTTTAAATTTAATGACAGACGGACACGGCGTCAGTACTTCTTGAAGCCATAGGATACATTAGGTTTCTTCAAGATCAGGTCCAGGTAAATTTTAATATTTCCTCTAAATCTTCAAGTTTCCACAGTTTATAATTTGTTCCAGAACAGGACATTTCCTCAATTAGAAGTTCTTGTTTTCAAGGTTACGCGGCAACTGTTCATTTCTCAGTAGATTCATTGTTGCAGGTACTGAGCACGCCATATCTGAAAGGCATCCCTGCAGGCCGAAATTCAGTACGTTTCATAACCTAATGCCGCATCTAATTTCCGCCATTCTTGAAATTTTAATGTAAACTTGGTCGTATGATGGATCTTTCTGGAACAGGAAGGACGAGGGGACGATTCAGCCAAATGCGACCTTCGCAGCCGAGGGTTATGCTTGATGCCCCTATCCTCTACGCAGCACGTCACCAACAATAACGGTGCTGATTTTTGGGCGTCCGGAATTGGGGGCGGCACGAGACTATGAATACAACGCATCTGGAAATTTGTTCGTGTTTTTGGATGGGAACAATTTTGCAACCAGAAAAACAGATAAAGGCCAAACCCCATTTGTATAAAACAGAAACTGAATTGAAGACCACCAGAAACTGAATACAGGGATCGATCTTCAGTTCAAACTAAAGCTGCTGTGAATTTATTTTGATTGATATACGCACTCATGAGAAAACTTTGCGGGATTTAACCCATGAATTTTCTTACACGATGCAATGAATGTGACTGTAAACTGGTTGGTTTCGATATAGTGATAAATGAGAGGCGCCTTGAACCAGAGATGCGATGATCTTTTACAGACTCGGAAGCCTTCATATCCTTTTCCAAGTTTGTTAAACACACGTTATATATATATATGAACATTAAAAAATTGTTCGTTCGCCATTAATATGATATGAGACAAAATATTCACAAAATAACTTCGACCATTCATTCTGAAATATGTGTCTTTAATTTTTCTTTCAATATATATGGGAAAATTACATTTTCATGTAAAATTGACAGTAGATGCCTGGAGCACCGGACAATTTCAATGACTGGATAAAGTTGAATTTATTTATAATTTAATTTAAACAAATATAACCACATATTCCTTTGAAATTTTATTCTTCACAAACTTATGACTTTAGATGATTATTTTGGCTTGGGATGTGACTTAATATGTTTCTAATTATATTAATTATATATATATATATATATAAATAAAGCATTGGAAATTATTAATTATATATATATATATATAAAAAGAGCATTGGAAGTTATTAATTGAAGTTTTAGGTTTTAAATATTATAATTTAAGTTTTAGATTTTAGATCTTTTGAACGGAGGTGTGTGGTTTGTGTATATAATATGATTAACGGGTATAATTTATTGTAATTATGATTTTAATTATAAAGTATGGGAAATTATTTTTAATTATGATTTAGGTTTTTATTTTTTAAATAGGTTTTAATCTTTTAAATAGACGTGTGTGGTTTGTGTATGTAATATAAATTAGTATAGATTGATTTTAAGTATGGATTTAATTTGATCTGAGAGGGATCAAATTTCTTCAAGTGTAAATTTTTTTGAAGTGTAAAATACAATGTTATTTTTTATTGTTTAAATTGTACTTATGGAGTATATAGAGGACCAAATAAAAATTTTAACAATAATTTTTTTTCTATATATAGATATATATGAAGTTGATATCCACATAAATTAGTTAACATAGATCTTCAAATAGTTTATTTAAATCTCTTGTTGAAATATTTTTGAAAAATATAAGATTTAAACATATGATTCACACTTTTTTTCCTAATTACTGTACAACATATTCATTTTTTAATTATACCCGACATTATATTTGTATCTAAAACATAATTTTTAATTTTATTTTTTATTTTATAGGGGCTACTAGATTGTAGAATAAGACTCTTGGCTTAATTAAAGAGTTACAATTTTTAGAAAATTCATAGTTTGGAACTTGAAAGATATTGAAAATATTATTTTCTTGTTTTATATATATATATATATATATATATATATAAACTATTTATAATTATGATTTAAGTAATCTTTTGGATGCGTGTGGTTTATGTATTATAGTTTGATTGAAGAGTTATAATTTTTGGAAAGTTTGTAGTTTGGAAGTTGGAGTACAATGAGGGTTGTTATAATGAAAAAAATATCATAATAAAGTTATACCTTAGAGACATCTTTATAGTTCCATGATTTGTATTGTTTTATTTAATTATTTATAACTTAATTGTTATTATTGGTTTTATCCTTTTGCATTTTAAATTAAGAACATAAATATTTCAATGTTTGTGCTGAAAACAAAATCATAGATACCATATTGTATATGGTTTCTAAATTTTTTTGGTTTGTGTTTAGGATCAACCTATGTAATAGTTAATGTGTTACACTAAAATTGGTTGTTGATTTTATAATTTTTGTTATGTTTGTAGCAAATTTGTTATTTTTTTAGTAAAAATATAATAATGCAAGGTTGTAGGTAGGTTCAATTGGAAGATTATACATGAGCACTATAAATTGGAATATATTATTGTAAAGTCTAGTTGGTCTCAACTACAAATAATAGAACGTGTTAATATGATATCTTGTCTTTCTAGCATTTGGGTATTTTGGACTCTATTTCTTCTATGTTTGATCATTTTTTTTTTGGTATTGATTTTATGATTTGGTAGAGTGTTGAATATCTTGGTTTTTTGTATTAAGAGAAAATTATGGTTTGATTTGGGTTGTGTGAGAGAAAAATGCAAGTCCCTTCTAATCTTATGATCTCAAAATATTTAGTTTTGTCACACCTATAAGGAAAATAATAAAGATGTCACTTTATTATTTCAATTTGATTTATACTTGACTTCCTTCAACTTGTGATGTTGTTGCACACCCTTATGAAGGATAAGATTGCATGCAATTTGAGAACGAGTAAGCAATTGTTATTAAAATTGCCTAAAAAGATGTTACATATCAAAATGGTTCTTTTGGTATTCCCCTTAACAAATAGATTTTAAATAATGTATTATATTCATTGTAAGTTCAATTATTTTCTTTCCTTTGTTCCCACCTCTCCTTTTATCTCTCTTATATATTTATTGAATACTATCACACTTGAGTTTGAGCAAATAAATGAAATGAACATGTTATTGTTGGACCTTGAACAAACACTTTGAGGACAATTCTTGGGTAGTTACTTAACCAACTAAAATAGTAAATTAGGGACAATATTCAAAGAAATGTATATAGTTAAAAATTGAGGGAGATAGTGATATGGAATTCACATAATGTAAGCATTGCATTGATAGTGATATGGAATTCACACAGAAAAAGAAATTGATTAACAATCGACACGACATCCATAAAAGCGCGATGTCCACGAAAAGCACAAAGTCAAGGACGGCGTGAATAAATGTGGAATGAGCTCCACTTTCTGGGAATTGATTAACAATCGCCACGACATCCATAAAAGCGCGATGTCCACGAAATGTACAAAGTCAAGGACGGCGTGAATAAATGTGGAATGAGCTCCACTACAGTTCCACTTTCCGGGAATTGATTAAGTTGCTGCGAAGTTGTGTGAGTTACATCCATAAAAGCTGTGGGTTCCACTTTCATTATGAAAGCGCCATGTCCACGAAATGAATAAAGTCAAGGAAGCCGTGAATTAATGGGGAATGAGCTTCATTGGCAACCTTTAAAAGATTCCCTTATTATTTGTTCACGAAATTCATGCTAGAATTTAGATTATTTTATTTTAGAGTTTATGGAAACTTCGTTTGTCATGTAAAAATTAAGATAACATTAAAAAATATTAGAGTCAAAGAATATGAAATTCATTTCAAACCTGACTGTGCCACCTTTCCTCTATAATAAGTCTCGTCGCACCTCATTTCTTTCTCACTTGCCTCAGATATTGGACAGTCGTGAGCAAGCCGGGATTTTCATTATCAAACGCTTGTTCGCTCAGTGTCTGATTTCTGGAATTGAGAATGTCTCCGCCGCTGGTCGACCCTGTTATTGGTGAGCTTATTAAGCTAGCATTGACCGAGCTGCTCAGAGTCGTTAAAATCATTGCTTCCAGCAAAACATGGGGGAAAGAACTCGAGGAAAAACTATCGTCCGTAAAGCCTGCCATCGTTCAAATTTCCCGGCATATTTCAGATACATCGCCCGACAGAGATAACCAGTTCAAAGACTTTGAAGTTGTCCTGGAAGAAGGCATTACGTTGGTGGATAGCTTAGAGAAGGTACACAGCTTTGATATATACAGAAAGTACCGATATGGAAAGAAGATCCAGAAGTTTCAAAGGAAAGTCTACAATTTCCTTCTTACTCAAGTTCCACTCAATACCGCCCTTGATGTACAGAAACTAGATGCAGAGTTTATGGTTTATTTTCAACGATTTGAAAGTGAAATTAAGAGTGACATTGCCGGAATGGCTAATGAAATTAAGAGTGACATTGCTGGAATGACTGGTGAAATTAAGATTTACAATAGCATCACGCTTCAACAAATCAACACAACTCAGGTATGTCAGACCTCCAGTAATATGATGCATGAAACTACGACAGCTCATCAGGCCATCAACTGCACCTCCCAAATCCCGGATATGCCAAAATTTGTTGTGGGTTTGGATAATCGTATAAAAGACGTCAAACAAATTCTATTGCAGAATGATGTTAATGTCGTTGGAATAGCAGGAATGGGCGGGAGTAGAAAAAGCACTCTTGCAGCAGCCCTTTGCAGGGATACCGACGTCAAAGGTAAGATTTGCATTTTATTTTTGATGGATTTGTTTTCCAGACTTCCAGTTTATTTTCTGGTGAGTTTCTAATGCTTGTTAGCTTTGTATTTTCAGATCATTTTCAAGAAAACAACATCATTTTCATTACCGTCTCGCTTCTTGATAGTGTAAACGGTCCTTTACAGATTTTAGAGGTAATGTGGGATAAGCTAATAGATGGCCAAAGGCCTAAATTTCGGAGCATAGAGGATGCACGCAACCAGCTGAATGAACAGCTAAAGTCAAGAAGATATCGGCCAACTTTGCTAGTTTTAGATGATGTTCGGTTCACGGCAAATCTGGAAAGCTTGCTGTTTGAAACAAAAGGATACAAGACAATTATCACAACCAGAGGGGACGACACCATTCCAATGAGAGATAATACACGTCAACTGTATAAAATGAAGATGTTGGAGGAAGCTAATGCCCTGCCACTTTTCTGCTTTTGGGCCTTTGGTCAGACTTTGTTGGAGATCAGATGCACAACAAAAATTAAATAAAAAATATACAGCTGATATGTCAAGCACATAAGACACAAGAATTAACGTGGTTCACCCAACCAATCTGGGCTACGTCCACACAACTAAGGCATCAGCAATATTATTAATCAAACAGGAGATTACATAAAACTCTCACACACCTCTCCCAGCTATCCGTATGACTACCTATTTTATAGCAAGGAGAATCTAACTGCCTCTCACATCAAATTTAGGATGCATTAATTTTCTCCCAACAACCTGGAGCTAATCCAGCAACAGATTTCTATTGTTGTCACACACTGGGATTTTTGCCTATTTCGTCTAAAACAGAAAAATCTCAACAATCTCCACCTTGACAACAATTAGCCTGATGCCCTGTTTGTTTATTATTTTTATTTTTTCTGCAAGCCAAGAGAAGCCAAACACCAACGTAGCTTCTCTAACAAAACTGGTTTCGTGAACATGTCTGCACAGTTTTCCTTTGTATGCACCTTTTCAAGAGAAACGCCCCTTTCAGTGATAACCTGTCTTACAAAATGATACTTAATTGGAATATGCTTTGATTTACTATGATAGGCCGGATTCTTAGCCAAATGTATTGCACTTTGACTATCACAAAGTAACCTGATGTTGTCCTGTAACCTACCAAACTCACCAAGCAAACCTTTCAACCATACCGCCTCTTTGCAAGCATGCGAAGCAGCAATGTATTCTGCTTCAGTAGTGGATAAAGCAACAATGTTTTGTAGCTTTGACATCCAGCTAATAGCTCCACCTGCAAGAGTAAAGACATACCCTGAAGTTGACCTTCTCTTATCCAAATCACCTGCAAAATCAGAATCAACATATCCGCAAACAGATTCACTACTCTTATTGTAAGTAATACAATAACTACTTGTACCTCTCAAATACCGAAGCACCCATTTCACTGCTGACCAGTGTTCTTTACCCGGATTTGCCATATACCTGCTGACAACCCCAACTGCATGTGAAATATCTGGTCGAGTACAAACCATCACATACATTAAACACCCTACTACATTGGCATATGGAATTCGAGACATATAATCCTTTTCTTCATCTGTATTAGGACATAAACTCGAAGAAAGCTTAAAATGGGAAGCTAAAGGGACTGAAACAGGCTTCACAGGCTTCACAGTATTCATACCAAACCTCAAAAGTATTTTCTCAATATACTTTTGTTGTGATAGCCATAGCTTACCATTGCTCCTGTCTCTGAAAATCTCCATGCCCAAAATCTGTCTTGCTGCTCCTAGATCTTTCATATCAAATGTCCTTGCCATCTAAGCCTTCAACCTGTTGATTTCTTCTATGCTTTTGCTTGCTAAAAGCATATCGTCAACATACAATACCAAGATAATGAATATGCCATTATTCAATTGTTTAAAATAAACACAATGATCATATTCACTTCTAACATATTTCTGACTCAACATGAAAGAATCAAACTTCTTATACCACTGCCGAGGCGACTGCTTCAGGCCATATAATGACTTCTTGAGCCTGCAGACAAATTTCTCATTGCGATGGTGAACAAACCCTTCCGGTTGTTCCATATATATTTCCTCATCTAAGTCACCATGTAGAAATGCAGTCTTAACATCTAACTGCTGCAACTCTAAATCAAGCAAAACCACTAATGCTAACACAATTCTAATTGAAACAATTTTAACCACTGGTGAAAAAATCTCATGAAAGTCAATACCGGCTTTCTGAGAAAACCCTTTTGCAACCAGCCGTGCTTTGTACCTGTCTTCCGTATCATTCACACCCTGTTTCAGCTTGAAAACCCATTTACACCCCACAATTTTCCTGCCTTTCGGAAGCTCAACCAGATCCCATGTACCATTCTTACTGAAGGCCATCATTTCGTCTTTCATGGCTGCTTTCCACTTGTCACTATTTGAACCTTCTACAGCTTCCTGATAACACAAAGGTTCATCATCATTAGCGGTCAAAGCAACTGAAGTAACATGATCATCATACCTTCTCGGAGGGTGTTTGATCCTTGTAGACCTCCTTAAGAATGTTTCTGGTGCTTCCACAATTGGCTGTCTATCATCTGTAGGAACTTCTTCATGATCGCCATCTAAGTCCTGTTCATGACCTCCATCTGAACCCTGTTCATAATCTGATTCTGAAACCTGTTCATGACTAGAATCTGAACTATGGTCGTTATGACTATCATTAGAAATGCTGTCAAACTGAATGTGCTGGAATTCAAATACATCATCCTGTTTCAATCTACTATCTACATCTAACAGTACAAGAGAGGATTCATTAAACTTTACATCTCTGTTGATGATGATTTTGCGGGTAGTAGGATCCCACAATCTATATCCCTTTGTTCCATCACCATACCCAACAAAGATATACCTTTTAGACTTTGGATCTAATTTAGTTCGTTGATGTTTAGGCACTAGAGCATATGCTTCACAACTAAACACTCTGAGTTTAGAATAGTCACAAGGGTGTCCTTTCCATACCTCTTGCAGAACCTTGCAGCCTATCGCCGTTGATGGAGATCGGTTTATCACATAACAAGCTGTTGCCACTGCTTCTGTCCACAACTCCTTTTGCAACTCGGCGTTACTCAGCATACACCTTGCTCTCTCTAGAAGAGTCCTGTTCATGCGTTCAGCAACTCCATTCTGCTGAGGAGTATAAACCGTGGTCTTATGTCTCTCGATCCCTGCATCCTTGCAATAGCTGTCAAACTCCTTGGAAGTAAACTCACCACCATTGTCAGTTCTTAAACATTTTATAGTTCTACCAGTGCTGTTTTCTACCAATGCTCTAAACTGCTTGAAAACTGTAAAAACATCAGACTTCCTTTTCAACATGTAGACCCACACTTTTCTAGAAAAGTCATCAATAAACGATACAAAATATGACGAGCCACCATATGACGCTGTAGGGGCTGGACCCCAAACATCTGAATGGATATAATCAAGTATTCCTTTACTAGTATGTTTGCCTGTTTTAAACTTTTGCTTACTTTGTTTACCAAACAGACAATGTTTACAGAAATCTAACTTTCCAGATCTTAGATTAGGAAGTAACTTGCGGTCAGCCAAAATTTTCAACCCTCGTTCGCTCATATGGCCCAACCTTTGATGCCATAGGCGAATGGAACTACTGTCCTGTTCAGACACCGACACATGATCTGACCCAGTTCTACCTTCTAATTGAAAAAGATTTCCTACCTTCTTAGCCTTCATCACTAGTAAAATACCTTTATAGATTTTCATAACTCCTCCTTGAATTACAGTTTTATATCCATTGTCTCCAGTGCTCCTAATGAAATTAGATTTTTTCTTAGATCTGGTACATGTCTTACATCAGTTAACAATTTGGTTGTGCCATCTAACATTTGCAGTTGTATACTTCCTATTCCAACAATACTGCAAGTGACATCATTACCCATGTACATGACTCCATCATCAACTGATCTATATGTCTTAAACCAATCTTTATGAATACACATGTGGTTAGATGCCCCGGAATCTAACAACCAATGTTGATCATGTTTTGAAACATTAACAGACAATACCTCATCACTCATACCTGAACCAGATACTGAACCTGTATCTATGGTGTTGGCTTCCTTCTTTTCTGTCGAAGAGCCTTCTTTAGCAGTCTGCTTTCGCTTCCAGCGATCCTTTTTCAGATGTCCAGCCTTGCCACAATGCCAGCACTTCACCTTTGTCTTCTTTCCTTTGGAATTTGAACGAGAGCCGCTATGCTTTCCCCCGGAGTGTCTCTCTCTTGAGCGACCTCTGGCCATCATTACCTCTGACGTAGAGGTGTCTGCATTCTACCTCTTCCTCGTCTCCTCAGACAACAAGGCTCCAACAACATCGTCAAACTCAAGAATGTCTGCTGTACTAAAGCTTATGGAAGTAACAAAGTGATCCCAGGATTCGGGCAATGAACACAATAGAGTTATTGCCTTATCCTCTGAATCAAATTTCACATCTAGACTGTCTAATTGCACCAGTAAGGTATTAAAAACATTCAGGTGATCAGTAATCGAGGTACCTTCTTTCATCCGCAAACCGTAAAGCTGCCGTTTCAGGAGAATCCGATTTGTCAAGGATTTCGTCATATACAGCTTCTCCAACTTCGTCCACAAACCAGCTGCAGTCTTCTTTGACACAATGTTAAATAAAACATCATCAGCCAAACACAACCGAATTCCGCTCAAGGCTCTTCCATCCAATTCATTCCACTCATCATCTGTCACGGGGGAAGGCAGTTTGGACCTGCCCAACAATGCCTTTGCCACGCCCTGCTGTACCAGCAGATCATGCATCTTTACCTTCCAGATCTCGAAATTATTTTTGCCATTAAATTTCTCAATTTCGAATCGGACACTCTGAGTTTTCGCCATCTCGTCTAAATCAAAGAATCTCCAATTTCAATTTAAAAAACAAAATTGAATCTCAATTAAATGCCTATGCCTCAGATTATCTTCGCCTTTTTAAAAACAAAAAACAACAACCCCCGGTGCTTTTGCTGTTTAAACCTCAAATTTCAAATTAAAAAACGAATGGCGCTTGCTGATCAGCACTTGAACCGTGCCAAAAAAAAGTCGGTGTGAGTGATGACAAATTGGCGCGAGAATCCCACTCATATGCGCGCCAATCGGCTCATTAGGGCATTGGCGCACTTAATTAAATAAGATTCACGCTAATTCAGGTGGCTGGCGCGACTTCTTTTTAATTATTCGCGCCAATTAAAAAAAAAAAAAACAATAATATCACTGTCGGTTCTGCGCATTACACACCTTTGACGGTTGATTAAAAAAAACGATTTAAACACAAAATCAGATCCCCGCACCACGCTGTACACCAAAAAACTGGAATACGCACTACAACCACGCGGAGTTATAATTCATCGCCACACAGGTGTTATACTTCATCGCCACGGTGGTTTCAAATATATATCCACGCAGTTTTTAAATACAGAAATCCACGCCGTTTTATAGCATATCCATTTCACGCAGCACCAGCAATCAATATGGTGTTACTGGGCGCATAGTGATCAAGCACCAAAACCGCACCAGCACTTAATTAAATACGCACCAATGGACGGTAACAGCAATACTAACAAATGGACGGTAACAGCAATACGCACCACCAATGGATGGTAACAGCAATATGGTAATACGCCAATACACCAGCAATCAGGTAACAACAATCAGGTAACACGCTAATCCACTGCAGAACCCGCGACCTCCTCCAGCAATGCAGCAATTTCAAGCCTCCACGCAGGCTCAACCAGCTCCACGCAGCGTCTCTGGTCAACATGCTGGTTGGTTGGGCGATTATAGTTTAATATAATCAGTTCTGCGCCATCAGCAGACAACCAACACACTCCGCAACACTGTGTGTCTCTGAACCAGCAATTATGCGCTCCAGCTCAAACAACGCAGCCAGCGCTCCAGCTTGAGCACACGCTCCACCTCCAACTATGCCGCTCCTCCAACTCGCTCTGATGCCAATTGTTGGAGATCAGATGCACAGCAAAAATTAAACAAAAAATATACAGCTGATATGTCAAGCACATAAGACACAAGAATTAACGTGGTTCACCCAACCAATCTGGGCTACGTCCACACAACTAAGGCATCGGCAATATTATTAATCAAACAAGAGATTACATAAAACTCTCACACACCTCTCCCAGCTATCTGTATGACTACCTATTTTATAGCAAGGAGAATCTAACTGCCTCTCACATCAAATTTAGGATGCATTAATTTTCTCCCAACAACCTGGAGCTAATCCAACAACAGATTTCTATTGTTGTCACACACTGGGATTTTTGCCTATTTCGTCTAAAATAGAAAAATCTCAACAGACTTTGATTCCAACAACGACAAATCAGAATCTTGTTAGACAGGTATGAATTATACATACTATTCAATTTTTCTCAACTCCTTCCAAAACACTAATTTTGCAACTCTGTAACATCAAAACTATTGGTGTTCAATACAACTCACCCCCACAAATGTTGTAAGTCACGCCTTCAATATTTTCACAAATATTTGTAGGTTGCAGCAAAGTGCAATGGTTTACCACTTGCACTCAAGGTGATTGGAAGTTCTTTACGCCAAGCACCCCGGACAGTTTGGGAAGCTGCCGACGAGAAACTTTCAAGAGAACAACCTATATCAGACCCTCACAGAGATGAACTTCTTCGTTGTTTGGAAACAAGTGTAGATGTTCTTGATGAGGAGTCAAAGCAGTGTTTTCTGGACTTGGGGGCATTTCCGAAAGGTAGAAAGTTCAGCGTAGATTCATTATTGGATATTTGGGTATATGTCCGCGGGATGGAATGGAAAGATGCTTTTGTGGTCCTGTTAGAACTTGCAAAACGAAATCTCATAAATTTAATAGGCAATCCCGGGTAAGGAATTTGTTAACATCTCTAATTTGTTTTTCCAACTTATCTAACTTCTTGCTTCTGGATCCTTTCATGCTCTAAAAATATTGGGAGCTTTTTTTTATGACTATTATGGAACTTATTGGTCTGCTTTTTGATCATCTGATTTGATTTGTTAGGAGTGGTGCCATGGAATACAACTGCGCCTCCGAGCTTTCTTTTTCTCAGCATGAAGTAATGCGGGATTTCGCTGTGCATCTGGCTAATGAGGGGTCTATCGACAATCGTAAGAGGCTTTTCATGCCTCGCAAGGAGGATAATATTCCCACAAAATGGCGAACGACTCTCAGAAATCAAGTGTCTCGCGCTCAGTTTCTTTCAATTCATACAGGTGATCAATCAAGCTGCTCCAGATAAAATGGCCACAAATAAATCCTATGGTATTTCGCTGTATTGAGCGGCGGCTGTATATTCTCATCGTTCGATTTAGGCCCCGGAAAAATTGAACGAACGCTAGTCATATACAACCCTATTCAACTAATACAACCGTCACTCAATTAAAACCACGCTTTCTTTCCCTTCTATTCAATTATATTCATTACTTCTATTCAATAATTTCCCAACTTTATTAAAGGTGATTTACATACATTTTTATGACTATTAGATTTCTGAAATTTGCAGGGGCAATGCAAGACCACGATTGGTGTCAAATTCATTTTCCTGAGGTGGAAGCTTTAGCATTAATCTTTTCCGCAGGACAATATTGTGTTCCAACATTTTTACAGACCATGCCAAAACTGAAAGTTGTTATATTATACAATTAGAGTTCTCAGCGTGCAACACTCAGTGGGCTGCCCTCTTTTCCTTCACCTGTCCAGATAAGGTCTGTGCTTCTTAATAAGTTGCGTGTGCCTCTTCTTTACGACAACTGTATATCGTGGGAAAGATTGGAAAAATTGTATATATGCCTATGTGAAGGCCTTGAAAATATCACTAGAATAGATAAGGAAGTGGAAGCCCCCAACTTTCCAAACATTAAGGAAATCAATATTGATCACTGTAGTGATTTAAGGGAACTGCCAGCTAAGCTATGCAATTTGACTTCCCTCCAAATATTGTCTGTCACTAATTGCCATCTTATCCAAAAATTGCTTGAAGACTTGGGAAGGTTAAGGTCAATGAGGGTGCTAAGATTGTCCACATGTCCAATCTTGTCAAGGTTGCCGCCATCCATTTGCAATCTCGGGGAACTATAATATCTCGATATTTCACTATGTGGGTGTTTGAAGGACCTTCCCTCTAAATTTGATCAGCTATCAAAGTTAGAATGGTTGGACATGAGGGAGTGCTCGGGATTGAAGAAGCTGCATAAAATCAAATTGGAATCTTTAAAGCATGTAATAATTCCTGATCAGGCGATGGAGGGAGAGTGGCTGTCCCTTCCAGGTCTCACCGTTGAGTTCGTGGAAGAACGCTTTAGTTTGGATTGGCTTGATGAGTGAAGTATTTGTTAGAAGCTCAGGAATAATTGTTGTTTTGTTACACCGCTTTAGTTTGGAATTACTGGAGGTAGAACGCTTTACTTTGGAATTGGCTTGATGAGTGAAGTAGTTGTTGTGTTAGACCGCTTTAGTTTAGTTTGGAATGACTGTAGGTGTCAACTTGTTGGATATAATGCAAAAGGCAGAGCCTTCGTTTTCTTTGAACTACACCATGTTTTTCTGGGTTCAAAATATATCACATTTAATTTTGATATTGTATTCTACAATAACTCAAATTAATATATCTACTACTCTGATATTGTATTTTACAATAACTCAAATTAATAAATCTTAAAAATTATGTGTAAATTTAAAGTTAACTATTTTGATAGTGTATTTTATAATAACTGAAATTAATTAAATTTAAAAAATACTAAATGTAATTTTTTCCTTAATTCCAAAATTAACGAGAACCATTTGGTAGCATGTCAATGTTTTTTTTCAAAGTTTATAATTCATTCTCTCTGAATCTCCATGTCTCAATGTATGTATCACCTCAACAAACATAGTTACTTAATTTCAATTTATAGACCTCTTTAATATAATCATTTTGAATATCAATGACAGTTTTTATAAATAAATAACATTTACCAATTCATATATATTTTACATGATTAATTGCTTTTAATAATAATGGTGTAAAATATACTGAACTAATTCATTAACTTAATTGGTTAAAAAAACTCAATAATAAAACATAAACCAAATTAAAATAAGAATAATTAAACATTTGATGATAATTAAATAGAAAAAATATTTCTACTAACATTGCAATTAGATTTTTGCATATTAATTCAACTATATAGTATTTTTGTATATTGATTTACCTAAAAAATTAGAACAACAGTTTTTTTTTAATTATAAAATATGATTTAAATTATTTTATCAATTAAAATTTATTTTCCCTCCATTTAATATCACATTGTTGCTCATTCAAGGACATAAAACGGATGTTAAAATTACTAAATATTTTGTATTTAATATCTTACCTAGAAATACAAAACAAAAAAATATCTACGATAAAGTTTTAAATTCATATTAACAAAAACTAAACCAATAAAATAAAAAACTGTAAACTAATATAATTCTAAATTTGGTATCGATGCTTGCTTCTCTATGAGAAAGGTACAAAGCTAACTTCAGGTCCAAGTTTTACTCTATATTTAAAATAAATAAATACATATTCTCTTTCGTGGCAAGACATATCCTTTGCATCATTCCTCCCCCAAAGAAACAAAAGACGACATTGACTTCTATGCAGATTCCTTAGACATTACACTGACAATTCAAGAAATGGATGGCACTAAATTCTCTGAGTATACATACTCACTTCATTTGATGTCATTCATCCCCTCTAATATACATGGAATGAGTAGTGTAGTGCTATGAATTTTAGTAGCACAATTGCACAAGGATGGCCATTAGTGCAACAACGTATCTTTTAACTACCTGCATGTGGACTACAACTATCAATTGCACCGTCACTACGACATATCCTTTTCTTGTACATTGAGTGTGTAGCTTTAACCCTGTACAACAATTACTTGCAAATGAATTCTTAAAATAGAAAATTTACAATAGCAAGGACATGAAACAAATACACAAAGATTTTCCCCTGGATCCTAGAATCGGGACTATCCGATTAATTTTTCATTATGTTTTTTTCATTTTTACAATACATATATATACATGTTGAAGAATTCATAAGCCCCAATCCATTAACCCTGTATTAGAACATAATTGTAGTTCCCTTAACCGAATCTACAAAATACCATGGTAGGTCCACCCACCATCTTTGGGTCCACCCCCCACCATTGGGTCCTTATATATATAGAAAAAATATATATCTCAGGATGTTGCCCTGGACCTTGTGTAGTAAACCCCCGGCAGGGGGGCTTCCGCCCCCCCTGTGACACCCCTTTTGCGCCTCGAGCAACGAACAGGGGGGGCTATCGCCGCCCCCCCGCCCCCCGGCCCCCCGCCCCCCGCCCGCACGCACATGCGACTATTTGTGGAAAGAATATAACACAAACCCAACAAGCTAGGCTACAATTATCAATTTCACCACCACTATGCCCCATCCTCTTCCATTTTCTTCCACTCTTAATCATGATCGTTTTTCACTGCAATGAAATTGAATTGTATTACCTAATATTCATCTCTCTTATCACTCCCAGACCATCTCTTGACTTTGTCTGGTATCATTCTACATAGCTTCATGGTTGGTATTGGTATCTCTTAGGATATATATATATGCATGTTTCAGATTTCTTATGATTATAGAGATGATATCACAACTATTATGAGCTTTAGAGCACGCTTGCACTTTGTATAGATACAATCAATTCACTACGCCTTGATTGTGTAGTTACTCCTTTGCTTTAACATGTCTTGTACTCCTTCGACATTCTTTCTTTCTCGTACTTTCCTTGTCACCTCGAAACATTTATAAATTGATGGAAGTTTGGAATACGTATTTGAATTATTTTGAATTGATTGGGTTGTTTGAAAAGCCAACTATGTGAGAAAGTTATCATGTCTAGTTTCTTTACATAACAAATGCAACGTAGATGTCATTAAATTCTATGTTCTTAAGGGTATGGTAATCACTTTCATTCTAATTCACCAATGACATATGTTCTGTTCTTCATTGTGGTTCTCCATATATAGTGTATGCTCAATCCTCAATGCAAGTTTGATAAATTGCGAGCAAGTGTTTTCGAAGACAACCATGCTACTATCAAATTATACTTGTGAACGTTGTGTGTCAATATAAGTGGGTGGCACAAATATCTGATGCACGATTTGAGTCGATGGGATTTTAGCACGATCAAATTTCTCCTTTTCTCCTCCTCTCATATAATGTGCTACTCACTCATTTCTAGTGAATAAATGCAGTGCTATAAGTCGATATGCATCGTAATTTAAAAAGGTGTCTTGTCAACTTTAGCAAATGAAATTGTTGTTTATTGAAATAATATTATCTTCAAGTGCCTTATTAATGAGCACAGGTCGCAAATCGACAAAAAGTAGATGCAAATCATGCAATGATTTTGGTAACTTAAGGCGTTGGCACCCATCTACTACTAATGCTTCCTAGTCTAAGAGTTTTGAATATCAATGTGAACAACCTCACAGGTAGAGAGAATTATTTATGCCATCACACACCCACCTTCCTTATAGGAATTTATTTTTAAATAACTTCTTTTGAATTTCTATTTGTTCCATAACAACAAAGTTGACCAGCTGGTCGGATTGTTATAGTTCATATTTCTAGCTAGATATTGCTATAGATGATGTAACAATAGGAGTAAGTCGAACCGAATAAATGAGACAAAGATTTTTTTAGTACCACAAGTTGGGCATAGTCAATCCGTAGAAGGAACCTGATCTAGAGGAGGATCAATGCAAAATTGATGATAAGTAAGCAAGCAACTTACTCCATCATTACATAAAAATGCACCCCAACTTTGCATATTTCACAAATATTATTATAATCATCCAATGGGATGCTTCTTTGAAACTGTTGGTCTACGAAGATGATGGTGCACTAGTGTTGATATTTTCCTGAGTCTAAATTTCTACATACCCAGTCTCACACTTATGTTCATTTTACCCTCCATTGCATGGTCTTTTGAGAAATCTAGTCGTTCATCCCCTTTGCAATACATGGTATCCATCCTTACCTGTGACCAAATCATAAACACATTGCATTGCGAAGACAAATAGGGTATACAAGCCTTCACGCTGAAAATATTCCAAACATAGAAGGCCATGGAACAGATCATGCCCAAGACCACCTCGTCAAATTTTCAAAGAAAGTGGCAAGTTCCCCATGTAACCATTTCAACAGTTATAGGCAAAATGAATCAATCTAAAAAAATTTATATACACGGCGAATATGATAAAGTTGTATATGGTGTTGCATGGGCCATTGAACATATTATATGCTCTATTTTCACTAAGGATAAGGGATACCATCTTGACATTTTTTTTTATTATTTCTGCAAATCTCTTGAATAAACACTTTGTTTTGTGGATAAAATTTGTTTTGAAAATTTTTCAGGAGAAACATTTTTTAAAGTACCCAAATCATTTCTTTGTTCCAAATCTGGAGTGACATGTGATGAGGGGTCAATTTTTGTGAAGTCTATATGTAGTTTAGGTCTAAATATAATGTGAATAGCCTATGTGCCCAATTTATGAATAATTCCTCTATTTCAAAAATGACCTTACATTCTTACTCAGACATTTTGGTTTATGGAAATAAGTTGCTTTCATGTCTTTAGCTCCCATGCTTCATGCGCTCATAGGATGAGGAAACAACCCAAACGGTTAAATTGATTATTCGATTTGGGAAGAAACTTTTATATGGGCCTGATTTGATGACTCTAGCTTTACACACATCAATCACTAACTCTTGTACATTATTGCAACGATGCTTAGGAGGAAAGAACAAACACAAACAGTTTCGTTGAGATTGCAACAACACCCAAGAGGAAGGAAGAGATGGTTTCACTAATGCCATGCAACGTACAAAATTGTCAGTCGGTCTAGGACATGATAGCATAGAAGTACAAAACAAATTGGGAGATTCGGTGATAGATGGAGATTTTAATGAAGAAGAAAATGTGGAGGTCGAGGGAGCTCATGATTTATTCGGCTCTATGGAACTTGACTGAATAGACCTTGTAGAAATGATTGAAAGAGACACTTGGCAGGTTTTAGTAAGTGAAGGACTTGATGGCGTGGACGAAAGTCGCTCATGCCGTGGAGTCGCTAGAGACTTTCCACCTGTTAAATTTTTAAGGGATAAAGGAGGACGAAATGGAGCATGGGGATTGGCCGGAGTGAATAGTGTTTTTCCAACCAACTCTAAAGAGGGAACACCTTCGGTGTAATTAAAATCCCAAGAGATTATTAATAGTGCAAACCTAAGAACTCGATAAACCCAACACATTAATGTTAAAAACCTTTGGGATTAATATTAAAAACTCAAGAGATTATTAATATTAAAAACCCAAGCCGCATTAATATTCCTGGGTTTTGATATTATTCCCTTTGGTTTATTGTTCCCCTAGGTTTAAATATCAAACCCTTGGGTTTATTAATCTAAGGGTTCATATTCTAAGGGTTTAATATCATTCTCTTGGGTTTCTAGTATTAATAAAACTCTAAGATTATAAAACCTAATATATTATTATACATATGAGGGATTAATATTATAAACCCAAGGGATTGTAAACCCTAGGATTAATATTAGAAACACAAGCGACTATAAACCCTAAAATAAACATGGTTGACCATGGTTGATTTTCATATTGAGACAGTCATGTCACATTGCAACATTGGACCATGGTTGACCAAGGTTGATTTTCATATTGAGAAAGTCATGTCACATTGCAACGTTAGACAATGGTTGATCATGATTGATTTTCATATCAAGACAATATTTGTCACAATGTGATGTCAGACCATGGTTGAACATGGTTGATTTTCATATTAAGAAAATATTTGTCACAATGCGACATTGGACCATGGTTGACCATGATTGATTTTAAAAGGCATGGTTGACTATGATTGACCATGATTGATATTATAAACCCAAGCGAATAATAAACCCAAGGGATTAATATTAAAAGCATAAGGGCTTATAAACCCAAGGGAATAACATTAAACCATGGGAATATTAATGCTTGGGTTTGTAATATTAATAATGTCTTGAGTTTTTAATATTTATCCCAAGGGTTCATATTCCTAGTGTTTAATATTATTCCCTTGGGTTATAAACCCAATCCCTTGGCTTTATTAATCTAAGGGTTCATATTCCTAAGGTTTAATATTATTCCCTTGGGATTTTAGTATTAATCCTAAAAACTCTAAGATTATAAACCCTAATATATTATTATGCATATGAGGGATTAATGTTATAAACCCAAGGGATTATAAACCCTAGGATTAATATTATAAATCCTAAATTAAACATGGTTGACCATGGTTTATTTTCATATTGAGACAATCATTGTCACAATGCAACGTTGGACAATGGTTGACCATGATTGATTTTCATATCGAGACAATCTTTGTCACAATGCAATGGTGGGCCATGGTTGACTATGGTTGATTTTCATATTGATACAATCTTTGTCACGATGTGAAATTGGACCATGGTTGACCATGATTGATTTTATAAAACATGGTTGACCATTATTAATAATATAAACCCAAACAAATAATAAACCCAAGGGATTAATACTAAAACCCTAAGGGATAATGAACCAAATGGAATAATATTAAACCCGAGGGATTAATAATATAAACCCAAGGTATATAAACCATAAAATAAACATGGTTTACCATGGTTTATTTTGATATTGAGAGAATCCTTGTCACAATGCAATGTTGGACCATGGTTGACCATGAATGATTTTCATATTAAGAAAATCTTTGTCATAATGTGACATTGAACTAAGGTTGAGCATGATTTCTTTTCATATTCAAACAATCTTTGTCCCAATGCGACATTGGACCATGGTTAACAATGACTGAGCATGATTGATTTTGATAAACCATGGTTGACCATGATTGATATTATATACCCAAGGGAATAATATTAAACCCAAGGGAACAATATTAAACCCAAGGGAATAATATAAACCGAAGGTATATAAACCCTAATATAAATGCTATAAACCATAAAATGAACATGGTTGACCATAATTGATTTTCATATTGCGACAATTTTTGTCACAATGTGACATTGGACCATGCCTTACCATGGTTGAATACTTAGATTAATAAAGCCAAGGGATTGATATTATAAACCCAAGCAATTAATACCAAAACCCTAAGGGATTATGAACCCAAGAGAATAATATTAAACCCAAGGGACTAATATTATAAACCCACGGTATATAAACCCTAAGATAAATTTTATAAACATTGAAATAAACATGGTTGACCATGGTTGATATTATAAACCCAAGGGAATAATAAACCCAATGTATAAAAACCCAAATGAAAAATATTAAACCCAAGGGAATAATATAAACACTAAGATAAATATTATAAACCCTTAAAAAACAAGGTTGAACATGGTTGATTTTCATATTGAGACAACCTTTGTTGCAATGCGACATTGGATCATGCTCGACCATGGTTGAACCCTTAGATTAATAAACACTTAGATTGTCACAATGTAACATTTCACCATGGTTTACCAAGCTTGACCATGATTGATTTTCATTTTGAGACAATCTTTGTTATAATGCAAAGTTGGACCATGGTTGATATTAAAACCCAAGCGAATAACAAACCCAAGGGACTAATACTAAAATCCAAAGGCATTATAAACACATGGGAATAATATTAAACCCTAGAAATATGAACCCTCAGATTAATCAACCCAGGGATTGATATTATAAACCCAAAGGAATAATATTACACCCTATGAATATGAAACCTTATATTAATAAACCTAAGGGATTGATATTATAAACCTAAGGGATTATTACTAATACCCCAAGGGATTATGAACCCAACATAATAATAATAAACCCAAGGGATTAATATTATAAACCCAAGGGATTAATATTATAAACCCAAGGTATATAAACCCTTAGATAGATATTATAAACTCTAAAATAAACATGTTGACCATGGTTAATTTTCATATTGGGACAAGCCTTGTCACAATGCGACGTTGGACCATGATTGAGCATGGTTGATTTTCATATTGAAACAATATTTGTCTCAATGCGACGTTGGACCATGGTTGACCATGATCAACCATGGTTGATCATGATTGATCATGGTTTACCATTATTGATATTATAAACCCAAGGGAATAATAAAACCAAGGGATTGATACTAAAAACCCATGGGATTATAAACCCGAGGGAATAATATAAAACACATGTATATAAACCCAAAGATAAATATTATAAACACTAAAATAAACATGGTAGACCATGGTTGACCATGGTTGGTTTCATATTGATACAATTTTTATTGCAATGTGATGTTGGACCATTCTCGACCATTATTGAACCCTTAGATTAATAAAACCAAGGGATTGATATTATAACCACAAGAGAATACTAAAAAAAAGGGATTAATACTATAACCACATTGGATTAGGAACCCAAGGGAATAATATTAAACCCAAGGGAATAATATTATAAACCCTAAGATAAATATTATAAACACTAAAATAAACATGGTTGACCATGATTGATATTATAAACCCAAGGGAATAATAATCCCAAGGCATTAATACTAAAAACCCAAGCAATTATAAACCAAAGGGAGAAATATTAAACCCTGGTGAGTAATACAAACTCTAAGATAAATATTATAAACCCTTAAATAAACATGGCTGACCATGATTGATTTTCATATTGAGACAATCTTTGTCACAATGCGACGTTGGACCATGATCGAACATGGTTGAACCCTTAGATTATTAAACCCTTACATTGTCACAATGCAATGTTGGACCATGGTTGTCCATGCTTGACCATGATTGATTTTCATATCAAGCCAATTGTTTTCACAATGTGACATTGGACCATGGTTGACCCTGATTGGTTCTATAAAATAAGGTTGACCATTATTGACCATGATTGATATTATAAACCTAACTAGATAATAAACCCAAGGGATTAATACTAAAAAACCAAGGGATTATAAACCCAAGTGAATAATATTAAACCCTAGGAATATGAACCCTTAGATTAATAAACCCAAGGGATTGATATCATAAACCCAAGGGATTAATACCAAAACCCCAAGGGATTATGAACCCAATGGAATAATATTAATCCCAAGGCATTAATATTATAAACCCAAGGCATATAAAGCCTAAAATAAATATTATAAACCCTAAGATAAGCATGGTTGACCATGGTTGATTTTCATATTAAGACAATCTTTTTCACAATGTTACATTAGACCATGGTTGACCATGGTTAACCATGAATTATTTTTGTTTCGAGACAATCTTTGCCACAATGCGAAGTTAGACCATGGTTGATTTTAATAAACAATCTTTGTCACAATACAATGTTGGACCATGGTTGACCATGATTGATTTTGATGAACCATGGTTGACATATTAATCTAAGGGTTTCTAATATTAACCCTAGGGTTTAGTAGTCACTTGAGTTTATTAGGCTTTTGGGTTTAAAATATCAATCCCTTGGCTTTATTTATCTAAGGGCTCATATTCTTAGGGTTTAATATTATTCATAGTGTTTATAATATTAATCCTAGGGTTTAATCCCTTATGTTTTCAATATTAATTCATTGTGTTTTCAATATTAATCCCTTGGGTTTTTAATATTAATCCCTTGAGTTTATAATATTAATCCCGTCGTTTATAAAATTAATCTTAGGGCTTGATGTTTATTTTAGGGTTTATTGCCAGTGCTTGATTGTTGAATTAAGAACTAGGTATTTTTTTTTTTAATATTAATAAAATAGTCGAATAAAAGAGAAATAAGTAATTTTTCCATTTAAAGTATTATGCTTAATAAGATTAATTAAAGTGGTATCTTTAAAATTGAATTTCTTGATTTAGATTTTTCCTAGAATTATATTTATAAAATTTTAAAATTGAAAATAAAATTAATGTAACTTAAAAGAAAATAATAATAAAAATATATATTTTTTAACAATTATAAATAAATATAAAAATATATGAAGTTCTAACAAATACTATAGTCATGTTTTTTGAAATAAAAGGATTTTTTAATTATTATATTTGAAAAACGTTTTATAAATATTTATGAAAGAGATTATATATATATATATCTATCTATCTATCTATCTATCTATCTATCTATCTATATATATATATATATATATATATATATATATATATATATATATATATATATATATATATATATCTTAATTCCTTCGATTTATTGATGGTCATATTGATTGTTTAATACCAGCCTAGATCCACCTTAACCCCGGATCTATCAAGTGTCGATAGGGATCAAATCTCTCTAGGTGCAAACCTATTTTTTTAGTGCAAAACTTGAGGAAAGGTTTGCATCTTGAGTGATTTTCCCTCTCGGCTCTTGATAGATCCAGGGTTAAGATGGATCTAGGCTGGGTTTTTTCGTGTGCAGTCATACAAAATTTGTTGAACATATAATTATTTGATCATTTTAAATGTGTTAAATATGTCTAATATTGATTTGATCAATTTAACTTTAAGTTTGCTTAGTTACCTCAATTTATTGAGATGAGTGAGACTGTTAGTAACTTGAATGATGAAAAATAATGAAATAAAAATTTTAAGTGCAAAGTGACAATGTAGCAATGATGAATGATAGAAATGTGGATAATAAGAATATAGTGAATTACAAACAGTTTATAGTTTTAAGAAGAAGACATTTGTATTGTATTTGTGGTTGAATTACCGTAACAAATAAGTCAATTCATGTCATGAATAATGTTTACGTGTGCGCACTGCGAGAGAGTTTGTATGTTTTGGGGGTGAGATAGAGATATAGATGGAGGGGGGAGAGAGGGAAGAGGAGAGATGAAAATACATGGAAGGAGGAAGAGATATAGATATGGGGAAAGAATTGTTAGAGAGATAGAGAGGGGGAAGAGAGAAAGGAAGTGGAGAAAGGGGGGATAGAGAGAGATAGATAGATATGGAGAGAGAGAGAGAGTGTATGTTTGGCGGGCGAGATAGAGAGATAAATAAGGAGAGACAATGGGAGAAAAAGATATATATAGAGGGGGCAGAGATGTGCTTACACTGAAATCAATGCAGACTATTAATCTAATTACTTTGAAATTAATGTACATCATACATGTAGTTGCATCAAATCTTAAATCAACATCTATACTGAAATCAAGGCATCTAGTGCAAAAAATCAAATATGATTAGAAATCAACATCTACACTAAAATCAATGCATCTATGAAAACAATCAAATAGGATTATAAATCAACATCTACACTAAAATCAATGCATCTAGTGCAAACAATCAAATAGGACTAAAAATCAATATGTACACTAAAGCCAATGCATTCATGCAAGCAATCAAATAGGAGTAGAAATCAACATCTACACTGAAATCAATGCATCTAGTGTAAGGTAATAAATAGGATTAAAAATCAATATCTACACTGAAATCAATGCATATAGTGTAAGCAATCGTATAGGATTAGAAATCAATATCTACACTAAAGCTAATGCATCCAATACAAGCAATCAAATAGGAGTAGAAATAATGATCTACACTAAAATCAATGCATCTAGTATAAGGCAATAAATAGGATTAGAAATCGACATCCACACTAAAATCAATGCATCTAGTGTAAGCGATCAAATACGACTAGAAATAAATATCTACTTTGAAACCAATGCATCTAGTGCAAGCAATCAAATATGAGTAGAAATCAACATCTAGACTAAAATAAATGCATCTAATGTAAGGTATTAAATAGGATTAGAAATCAACATCTACACTGAAATCAATGCATCTAGTGCAAGCGATCAAATAGGATTAGAAATCAACAACTACACTAGAATCGGTACATATATTTTAGTGAAAAACCAAAATATTCATGACTTTCTATATCTAATTTCTATGCTTGTATTTGTCTCTGTGTGTCTCTTTCTTCTTCCCTCTCTCTCCACCTTCCATTCTGTGACTATTTCCCGCCCTCTCTCCTTCTCTCTCTCCCCCTCCCTCTCCCCCTATCTCTGTCTCTCCACCTCTCCCTCCCTTTCTCTATCTTTATCTTCTTCTCTCTTCCCCCATGCCATAAATATCTATACCTCCCTCCATCTCTCCTTATTTATCTCTCTACCTCATTCCTCTAAACACATGTCCCTCTCTCTCTTTCTCTCCCTTTATTTGTCTCTCTCTTCTTCCCTATTTCCCCCTCCATCTATATCTCTATCTCCCTATACCTCTCCTTCTTTATCTCTCTATATGAGCCCACATACTCTCTCTCTCTCTCCACCTATATCTCTATCTCAGCCCCCAACATACACACACTCTCTCTACATATCTATCAATCTATCTCTCTCTCTCCCCCCCCCCCCCCCTCTCTCTCTCTCCATATCTATCTCTCTTCCTCCCCGCCTCTCTTTGCCTCTCTCTTTTTCCTCTCTCCCCCCTCCTTCTATATCTCTATCTCCCCTTGTCTCTCCTTCTCACCCCTAAAACATACACTCTCTCTCCATATGTATCTATCTCTCTCTCCCTCCCTCTTCCTCTCATTCTCTCTCCTCCCCTCCTCTCTCACTCTTCCCCTTCTCTCTCTCTCTCTCTCTCTCTCTCTCTCTCTCTCTCTCTCTGTAAGTAAGTGTATAATAGTAAGGCATGCCATGACTCATGGCAATCTATCATTTCACATTATTTCACCAAGTGAATAGTGTTCGCTTGCATCATCAGTCTACAAATTATACATCTAAGGAGAAATCAACATCGAAAGGTTCATTCACATTATTTATTACATAGACTTGATATTTGAAAGTCGAGGATATCTAGTTGGGGTCAAGGCATATCTGCATGTTCAATATGTTAAAAGAGAATCATTAACGAGTATAGATATAAACAAAAAAGTGATTGGATTGATTCACCATGTTTGAAGCTTGAATAAGTGTTTGTACTAGTAGCAGGAGGACTAGAGCGAGTCCTCTTGTTACCGCCCAAATCTTGGCCAAATGGAAAATGTATGTGCTAATAGGGCATTCATGCACCCAAACTTCTTAATCTCATTAGATAAAATTTGCTTATAAGTCTCAACAGGAGGCCTGTAGAGAGAAGTCGAAGCTGCGTCCTTAAACCCCTCATCATTTTGGTTGTGAATGAGCAATTTGTGAGAGTTAGACTTGTTGAAAATAGCAAAAAGAAATGATAAAAATAGAATCTAGAATATTCCAATTTTAATTTGTCCTTGAATTAAAATTCAAATTTAGTCTCACCAACTGCTTGAAAAATAAATAATTAATTCATTATGGATTAATTAGTTGGAGAAATTCAAGTTAGAAGTCTTTGTGAAGTCATGCAACATTTATCCCTTAAATTAAGGAGATTATCCCTTAATTAAGGAGATAAGATTGAGTTGTAATTAGTTAGCTCAGTTTACTGAGGTAAGTCCAGTTAAATTAGTTCCAAATTGTTTGAGGAACTAATTGTGAGTTCAGTTAGTTAATGCATGCATGCATCCAACTAGTGTACTCCAGATAACTGAAGATTCTCTCATTAGTAACTCATGCATGTCTATTATGAGAAAGACCCAGTTGAGATTAAAGATAGGGATAGTGTACTATTAGTTGCATGTTTTCTCCTATAAAGGAAACTTATACATGCAGAAGGAGAAGGTTCCTTGAGGATTGTGTAGTTTTACAAGGTGTGAGATCAGTGTTACACTTGGTAACAGGAGGATCACTCAGAGAAACTGCGCAAGGAAATAGGACCTTGGAGGGCAGAGGAGAAGGCTTGTGAGAAGCTTTGATTACCTGTGAGCATCCAGGAGGATTGTACTGAGAGCTGGCTAGCTGTGAGATCTAAGGCCATGTATAATTCTGATGTATTTCCAACTTGTATGATAATACAAATAGTGGGGTTTTTATCTAAGGCTTTCCCCTGAGTATTTTTTGTGTTTCATGTGCATTGATTCTTCTTCTGGTTATATGTGTTCATATTGATCTTGCTCAATATTTAAGCTTCCATAAGTTTGATAGTATAAGTAGTTTATAGTATTTTGCTATGGTATATTGCATTATCGAGTTAATCTACAGTCAGATTTTCTACATAGATCTCAGAGGTATATTTGTAGAGAATTTGCAGGAATTTCTACAAGACTTAGAATCCATTAATTGGAAGCTTTCTTTGTGGCCATCCAGAGCTTGGAATGAAGGACACTTCTTCTTGGAAGACTTGCATGCATATGAGCTCATCATAATCTCTGGTTTGATTCTGTCCTCCCATTTCAAACTGTATGTAAAATCTACATCCCCAACATCATATGTCTTGGACTTCTTGATCCTCCATATGATTGGGTGGAGTGTGGAGGGGGCAAGAGATTTAGACGAAGATTTGGTGGTTAACGAATTTGAGTGTTGGTCACTACCATCGGCCAGAAGCATCATCAGAAAATGTGTCACCATCTCCTGATCATCTTATTCTTGATCTTGATCTTGATTTGATTCTTATTGTTGCGGAGTGAATTTTGATTTGGGAAGGAAATGAAGTCCATGTCTTTAGTGTTTCGATCTCTTAACCTTGGTGGAAAATCAAATTCCTGAGACAAAATACAAAGGCTTCCTGCCCATGTTTGGAGATCAAAACAGGAAGAAAGAATATTCTCCTTCTTCTTCCTCTATGAAGGTGATCATGCCACCCAGGGTTGGAATTTGGATTCCTTTTTACTTGTTAGACAATTATTATTATTATTTATTTTTATATATGTTTTGGGTTTGTATATCCCATCAAGGAACATCATGTTTAGAATTTTTTCCTTCAAGATTAATATTTTGGTGATAAATTAAACCTTCACCAATTAAGCCTTCATGGACATTTGGTTTTCTCTAGCCCAAAGGGTAAATTTTATTCAGCTAAAGAAGCACATAAATAGAAACTCCTAAAAAAAAAAAAAAAAAAAGGCTCTAAATCCATATTCTAATGAGATTGGAAATCTTCCAAACATAAATGAAGGGACAAAACAAATATTGTTAGGGACTTCAACATCTTATTACAACCATTGACCTACTCACATGGTCATTAGTTGGGGAAGATGCTCTAGAGGAACTAGGAAAATCAACCCTTTCCATAAAATTCAATGGAAAATTTTTATCAGATCTAATGGAGAAGCGGCTATATTTAATACAATTAGTTTCAAAGCTCTCAAAGCAAGGATGGATTGATATTTAAAAAAAACAAAAAAAACAGAAGGGAAAATTTTCAAACTACATGAATCTTTGGTCATAGAATCATAAAAAATTTGCCCCAAAATGAAGATTCAAAATTGGGCAAGTCAAAACCTAGAAGAAGGATTAAATTTTCTTTGGAATGAAATATAGAAGTTATAAGTTTACAGAGGGTTTATCTAGGTGCATAATTTAAGACATTTTATCTAGGAGTATCATTTAATATTTAAAGTTGTAAACACTTGTATTTAGGAATAACACACCATGCCTTCTCCATATACTAAATTCTTGAGCCAGTAAATTTATTTTCATATAAAAAAAGTGATACAATATACAACAGTTTTTGTTAGCAATGACTGAATGAATTATAACTTATGTTGGAAAATATATAATTCAGCTATTATATCACCATCTAAAATTTAGAACATAATAAACGATACACTAGTGAGGATTCATTTATAATATGTTATGCGACTAGTTGACAAATAGATAGATCGACTTAAAAATTATCCTCTTCAAGGGGGAAACCTCCTTTACATTACATAAATGAAAAATTGCTGGATAATACAAATGACAAGACCTCCTTTGTATATATAGGAGTCTAAGGGGTCATAATATAATCAAAGCCTACATAACCATAATATTGTAAGGGCATAACAATAACAATAGTGGACTTCTATGGGCCACAACAATAACAATATGGGGGCTACATGGGCACAACAATAACAATAAGGGGGATACAATAGTATAGGGACCTAACATGCCCCTCTCCTTTAAATTTTTTTTGTCCTCAACGCTTGAGTAGTTACGGACGTTTATGTATAAAATTCTCGTCCTCCCATGTGGAATCTTTCGTGGGTCAGTGCTTCCACTTAATGAGATACTCTGAAATTGATTGATTCTGTAGCTGTCGGGTTCTTGTTTCCATAACTACTTCAGGCTCAAATATGTTTTTTCCTTCTTCATCAAGTTCTGGAAACATTGTCTGAACTGGAATATTGTCACCTATAACCTTCTTTAAGCAAGAAACATGGAAAACTCGGGTAGATGCAAGCAACTCCAATTTGTATGCCATAGTACCAATCTTTTGAAACACCTTGTAAGGACTGTAGTACTTGGGTGATAATTTATTATCTTTCTTAGCTTGCTTGAGAGACATTTGTTTGTATGGTTGTAGCCATAAAAATTCCTAGCCACCTACATCAAAAATTATTTCACTGCAATGTTGATTTGCCTGTTGTTTCATTTGATTCTGCGCAGAGTGAGGTTATCCTTTAAGAGTTGGAGAACTCGTTGTTGTTTCTTGATGTGATCTTCCACTGCTTGAAACTTAGAATTTTCCCTTAAAGATGATGTGATGGATGGTGGATGATATCCATAAAGGGCCATAAATGGGGTCATTTTTGCTGCAGTATCGAATGAAGTGTTATACCACCATTCAGCTAGAGGTAACCACTTGACCCATTGTGTTTGTTTATCATATACAAAGCAACAAAGATATCCTTCTAAACATTTGTTCACTATCTCAGTTTTCCCATTAGATTGAGGAAAATAAGATTGTCTATGAGCTAATTGAGTACAAAAAAAAAAGAATAATTCCATAAAAAATTCTCTTGTGAAAATGGGATCTCTATCACTTACTATAATCTTTGAATGTCCATGAAGCTTTTGAATTGTTTCCATAAATGCAGTAGCAACCGTGCCAACTTTAAAAGGATGAGATAATCCAAAAAAGTGTGCATACTTGGTAAGTCTATCAACTACCAACATGATGAAACTTTTTCCTTTAGACTTGGGTAAACCTGTAATAAAATCCACTGATACCTCCTCCCAACGCTGACTTGGAATTGCTAAAGGTTGTAGCAGACTCGGGGTCTTAATTGTCTCAACCTTATTTTGTTGGCAATGTTGGGTGTGCATTATATTCTTTCCATGACTAGACCTGCGTGTGGGAGGGTCACAAGGGGGGGTGATAGCCCTTCCTGTTCGTTGTGTCGGGCACAACAGGGGGGTCACAGAGGGGGTGGAAGCCCCCCTTGTCGGGGGTTTTGTGGGGGTAGTGGCCCCCCTCTACAATGTCTGGGGCAGTGCCCTAGGGAATTTTTTTTTGGACCCTATATTATGTGGGCAGACCTACCTATGGTTTTGTGCATGGTTTTCGCACATGGTTTTGGGCATGATGGTTTTCTTCCCATGGTATTTTTTAGATCCAGTCAAGGGAAATACAATTATGTTCTAATCTAGGGTTAATGGATTGGGGTTTATGGATGCATCGACATGTATATATATGTATTACAACATTGAAAGGAATATAATGGAAAATCAATTTGGTAATCCTGATTTTGGGGTCCAAGGGAAAATATTTGTGTATATCTGTTTTATGTTTATGCTCTCGCCATTTCTTATTTTCTGTTTTTAGAATTCATATGCAGGTAATTTCTATATGAGTTTAAAACCTACATTTGGTATCAAATTTGTTTTGGCTTCAAGTGGATGCCTTTGTTGCTAAGGGGTTTTTCTTGGGCTTGTGGTAGACCCTGTTCAGTGGGAGATCTGTAGGATCAATTCTTGTGGTGAAATAAGATGGCGAGCAGTGGAAAGATAGAGATCAAGAAATTTAATGGTAAGAGTTTTGAGTTGTGGAAACTCAAGATGGAGGATCTTTTGGTGGATAAAGACCAGCGGATTGCGTTAGATTTGGGTACTAAAGTAACGACAATGTCAGCTGAAGACTTGGTGAAATTGGATCAGAAGGCAAAGAGCACAATATGGTTGTGTATCTCAGATTCAGTATTGTTGAATGTTTCAGGGGAAGCTTCGGTGAAGGCTTTGCGGGACAAGTTAGGGAATTTGTACCAATCTAAGTCTCTGGTGAATAAACTATTCCTATGGAAAAATTTTTATAACCCGAGGATGAAGGATGGAGACTCGGTGACAGAGCATTTGAACACCTTTAATATTGTGGTAAGCCAATTGTTATTTGTTGATATAAAAATTTTAGATGAAGATAAGTGCATCATTTTTTTGTGTTCTCTACGAGATTCCTGGGATATTTTGGTTGTTGCAATAGGTATCAATGTGACTGCCTTGCAATTTGATGAAATAGTCTCATCCTTACTGTTGGAGGAGATGAGACAGAAAAATACAAAGGGTCGGAAAGGTGATGCCTTGTCTGTATGAGGAATGTCCCAGAACAGAAACAAAAATAAATCCTCGAGTGCAAGATCTAAATCTCCAAGAAAACCTATAAAAGTGTGCTGGAAATGGGGAAAGGAAGGGCACTACAAAAAGCATTGTAGATCTAAAGCTTCTGAGAAAGGAAAGGGATATGATGATGCTCCTTCTATAGAGGCGAAAACAGCCTCAGATGAAGGTGGGATGTGCGCTTGGTTTCTTCTTCAAGTACACATGTAGATCATGAGGCATGGTTGATTGACTCAGGTGCATCCTTTCACTTCACTCCCCACAGGGGTGGTTCTGCAAGTATGATAAATATGATGGTGGTGATGTCTTCTTAGGGGTTGAAAAGAAGGCTAGAATTGTTGGCCATGGAAAAGTCAAGTCGAAGTTTCAAGGTGGAAGGATTAGAAAGCTTCTGAGTTTTCTTCATAATCTTGCATTAGCCAAAAATGTGATTTTTGTAAGCAAGATGGATGATGAGGGTGTAAAAATAGTGTTCGAGAAAGATACCTGCGAGATGGTTCAGGGAGCATTAGTATTGATGCAGGGAGTTTAGATTGGAACTTTGTACATGCTTCATGGTTGCATTGTTATTGGTCGGTGCAAATTTTTTGTGGTTCCTGAAAGTAGAGTAGAAAATCTAGTGGTCTCTGGAGAAAAGATCATGCTATGGCATCAAAGGCTTGGACATATTAGAGAGAAGGGCCTTTGAATACTTCATGGTAATGGTATGCCCAATTTCCCTATGATTTTTGTGAAAATTGTGTATATGGGAAGTAGAATCGGGTGAGTTTCCCTTATGGTGTTAAGAGGGTGAAACATATATTAGAGCTTGTGCATAGTGATGTGTTTGTACCTGTGTCGGTTCCATCATTGGGTAAGTTGGTCTACTATGTATCATTCATATAGATATATATATATATATATATATATATGAATTCTCAAGGAATATATGGATATATCTCCTTAGGGGGAAATTTGAAGCCTTTGATAGGTTTAAAGGATTTAAGACTCTTGCGGAAAACCAGACAGAGAAGAAGATAAAGGTGTTGAGGACAGATAACGGTGGAGAGTTTTGAAAGAAGGAATTTGAAGTGTTTTGTAAGAAGTGTGGTATAGCATGGAAGAAGACTACTCGTTACACACCTCATAAAATTGGAGTTGCAAAAAGAATAAACAAGACGATGATGGAAAAAGCAAGAAGCATGCTTAGTGGTGTCGAGTTAGGATAGGAATTTTGGGCATAGGCAGTGGAGACTACATGTTACCTGGTCAACATATCACCTTCATCAGCGTTGGAGGATAATACTCCACAAGAGGTATCGACTGGTAAGAAACCATCTCTTTCACATATGAGGGTATTTGGATGTGATGCATATGTACATGTTCCAAAGGAGAAAAGAACCAAGTTGGATAGTAAATATGAAAGGTGCATCTTTATTAGGTATAAGGATGGTTTAAAAGGTTATAACCTTTGAAGCCCAAAAAAGAGGCAGGTTGTGTATAGTCGCAATGTCGTGTTTAGAGAGGTGAAATATGTTATTAAACATGAATCCCTACCAAAGGAACCCGAGAAGATAGAGTTTGAGCTAAAGGAGGAGGAATCAGACTCTACAACAGAAGAAGGATCAGAAGATGAAGAGCCACAAACTCCAGCTTTGAGAATATTAGTTTAAGAAAGAAGACAACCAGAAAGGTATAGTCCAGTTGATTTTCGTTCTAATTTTACTTTATCTATCACTGATAATGATCCCATAAATATTAGGGAAGTAGTAGATTCAGAGGATGGAAAACTCTAAAAAGAGGCCATGGTTGATGAAATGACATCTTCGCACAAAAATGAGGCTTGGGATCTGGTGGAGTTGTCGGTTGGAAGGAAACCCATTGGCAACAAATGGGTGTTTAAGAAGAAGATGAATGCAGAAGGAAAGGTGGAGAAATACAAAGCTTGATTGTTAGCAAAAGGTTATTCCCAGGTGTTGGGAATTGATTTTGGTGACATTTTTTCTCCTGTTGCCAATATAGCTTCTATTAGATTAGTTTTATCTATTGCTATTGCTTTTGATTTTGAGGTAGAACAGATGGATGTGAAGACAAAATTTCTCCACGGGGATCTGGAAGAAGAGATCTACATGAAGCAACCTAAAGGATTTGTGGTGAAGGGTAAGAAAGAACCGGTATGCAGGTTAAGAATGTCTTTGTATGGGTTAAAACAGTCACCAAGGATGTGGTATAAAAAATTTGATACATATATACTGGGACTTGGCTTCACCATAAGAAAATCAGATCACTGTGTGTATTTTAAATTAATTGGTGACTGTATTATTTATTTGGTCTTGTATGTGGATGAGATGTTGTTGATTGGAAATAAAAAAGAAATTATGTAGGAATTGAAGACCCAATTGTCCTCCAAATTCGACATGAAAGATCTTGGTGCTACAAACTATATTTTGGGCATGGAAATTAAATGATATCAGACAAAAATGAAGCTCTGGTTAAACCAGAGGAAGTATGTTGAGACAATATTGCAGAGGTTTAATATGCAGGATAGTAAACCGATAAAGGTTCCTATTCCCGTAGGTGTAAATTTATTTGTTGAACAGTGTCCAAAGGCACAAGAAGAGGAAGAGGACATGTCACGTGTTCCATACGTAAGTGCAGTCGGTACCCTAATGTATGCAATGGTCTGTACTAGACTAGAAATTGCACATGCAGTGGGAGTATTGAGCAGGTTTATGTCAAAACCAAGGAAGGAACATTGTACAACAAAGAAGTGGGTTTTTGGGTATTTGTGTGGCACTAGTGATTATGGTCTGTGCTACCAAGGAAGACCAAGATTGGACAAATTTTTGGACATCCATGGATTTGTTGATGCAGACTGGGCTAGAGATCTGGATCAAAGAAGATCTACAAGTGGGTATGTGCTTAACCTATTTGGAGGCGCAATCAGTTAGATGAGTAAGAGACAGTATGTAGTGGCACTTTCAACTACAGAAGCAGAATACATGGCAACCACTCATGCAAGCAAGGAAGCAGTTTGGTTGCAGAGATTGTGTTCAAGTATGGGGTTAGTACAATGAGCTATAAGGATAGACTGTGACAGCCAAAGTAAAATTTTCTTGGCAAAGAACCCTACTTATCATTCAAAGACAAAGGACATTGATGTTCAATATCACTTTGTAAGGGATATGGTTGAGGAAAAAAAGGTGTTGCTATTAAAGGTGGACACTTTGAAGAATATTGCAGATGCATTAACAAAGTCTGTGAACATTGAGAAGTTTTCTTGGTGTAGAGAAACAATGGGCGTTGCAGGGTGGACCAATGACTAAGCTCTCCTATGGCCTCCCGTGGAAAGAAAACAACAATTGGGAGAATGTTGGGTGTGTGTTATAATATTTCCTATGGCCCCCTCTGCTTGTTGTGCTGATTGTAGCAGCCCACCATGTCGGGGGGTTTGACAAGGGCAGTAGCCCCCCTCTACGGGGTGCGGGGAAATGCCCCGAGGAATTTTTTTTTGGACTCTATATTAGTTGGGCGGACCTACCTATGGTTTTGTGCATGGTTTTTTCACATGGTTTTGGGCAGGATGGTTTTCTTCCCATGGTATTTTATAGATCTGGTCAAGAGAACTACGATTATGTTCTAATCCAAGGTTAATGGATTGGGGTTTATGGATGCTTCGGCATGTATATATATGTATTATAACATTGAAAGGAATATAATGAAACATCAGTATGGTAGTCCCAGTTTCGGTATCTAGGAGAAAATCTATGTGTATATATGTTTTATGTTTTATGCTCTCACCATTATTTATTTTCTAGTTTTATAATTCATATGCAGGTAATTTCTGTACAAGGTTAAAACTTACAGGAGAACCAAACATTCTACCACAAATTTCTAAATATCAGATTTAAGGCCATCCCAAAAAAATTCCTTCTTGACCCTATGGTAAGTTTTTAAAAACCCTAAGTGCCCTCCTAAGGGAGAGGTGTGTAATTCCAAAATAATATTTTGTTTGAGTTGGGAATTCTTACAAAGATATAAGCGATCTTTGTACCATAATGAATCATTTTTCTAGCTAAATGGATCATATGTACTCAGATCTTGCTACAACTTTTGAATGAGTGACCACACCTCTTCATCATTCTTCCATTCAACCCTTGCTTTGATTATCCACTCAGGTTGGATAATAGAAATGGCACAAATCAATGCTTCCACATCCTCATCCTTTCTTGAGAGTACATCTGCAACAATATTTTGCTTCTCTTTTTTGTAGATGATTTCAAACTCGTAACCCAACCTCATTGTCACCCATTTTTGCTACTCTTCTGAAGATAATATTTTTTCCAAAAAGTATTTAAGGCTATCATGATTTGCACTTATCTTGAAGTGTCTTCCCATTAGGTAAGGTTGCCATTGATTTAGTGCATGTAGTATTGCCAATATTTCCTTCTCATAAATAGGTTTGTGTAAATATTGTCCTTTGATTGGACAAATTTCAAAAGAAATGGGTCTTTCTTCTTGCATTAAAACATCACCAATTCCATTTCCTGAAGCATCACTGTTATGAAAATAGCTCACAAAAAGATAGAAAAGATAGATGAACACCTTAGAAATAAGCCTCTTCGAGGGGGCAAGCTCCTTTACATTACACAAATGAACAATTCTTGGATGATAAAAATGTCAAGACCTCCTTTCTATATATAGGAGTCTAAGGGGTCATAATATAATTAGAGTTGACATAACAATAATAATGTAAGGGCAAAATAATAACAATAGTGGGCTTATATGGGGCACAATAATAACAATATGGGGACTACATGGGCACAACAATATATTAAGGGGGTTGTACTAATAACAATAAGGGGTTACACTAGTAGTATAGGGACCTAACATGCCCCTCTCCTTCAAAAAGTGTTGTCCTCAACACTTGAGTAGTTCTTGATGCTTCTGTATAAAATTCTTGTCCTCCCATGTGGAATCTTCAATGGGTAAGTTCTTCCACTTGATGAGATACTTTGAAATTGATCGATTTTGTAGCTGTTGGGTTCTTATTTCTATGACTTCTCCAGGTTCCAATATGATTTTTCCTTCCTCGTAAGCTCTAGCAATATTGTTTGAACTGAGATCTTCTGCAACTTTTGAATGAGTGGCCATAGTTCTTCATCCTTCTTCCATTCATCCCTTGCTTCGTTTATCCAATTTGGTTGGATAATAGAAATAGCATAAAACAATGCTTCCACATCCTCATCTTTTCTTGTTATGAAACCGGCTCACAAAAAGATAGAAAAGATAGATGAATGCCTTAGAATTCAACCTCTTCAAAGGGGAAACCTCCTTTACATTACACAAATTAACAATTCTTCAATGATACAAATGACAAGACCTCCTTTCTATATATAGGAGTCTAAGGGGTCATAATATAATTAGAGCCGACATAACAATAATAATGTAAGGGCACAATAATAACAATAGTGGGCTTCTATGGGGCACAATAATAACAATATGGGGAATACATGGGCATAACAATATAATAAGGGGGTTTTACTAATAACAATAAGGGGTTACACTAGTAGTATAGGGACCTAACATGCCCCTCTCCTTCAAAAAGTGTTGTCCGCAACGCTTGTGTAGTTCTTGATGCTTCTGTATAAATTCTTGTCCTCCCACGTGGAATCTTCAGCGGGTAAGTTCTTCCACTTGATGAGATACTATGAAATTGATCTATTGCGTAGCTTTCGATTTCTCGGTTCTGTGATTGCTTCAGGTTCCAATATGAATTTTCCTTCCTTGTCAAGTTCTCGCAATACTGTTTGAACTGGGATCTTCTGCAACTATTGAATGAGTTCCCACACCTTTGGGCATATGGATATATGTAAGGCCTGACATTGGAAGGAACACTTCGTGGAATCAAATGAATAGCATGATCATGATCACGAATAGGTGGGAGGCCTTTGGGAGTCTCAAATACCTTGGAATGATTGTCCAAAACGTTTTGGAGATCTAGAGAAATACATGATTTCGATGTGGGATCCTCTAGTGAACATAATTGTGCAATTACACCCCATTGTTCTTTATTTAGAAGTCTTTTCATGTTGTTAGAGTTGATTATCTTATTGAGTTTTCTTTCGATACCCCTCAATTCAACTTCCTTTCCTTCCCAAAAAAATTTCAAGAAAAGTTCTTGAAAATTAAAAGCTATCGTACCCAAATATTGTAGCCATTGGACTCCAAGTAAAACATCACCACCACCCATTGGAATGGAAATCATTGGGCTATTCAATACATATTCTCCCATGGATAGCTTGATATTATTGTACTTTTCAGAGCAATTTATGGTTCCTCCACTTGCAACCATCACTTGACACTCCAATGCTGGATATAGGAAGCAATACAATTCCTTGGCTATCTTATAATCAATAAAATTATGGGTACTGCCCGAATCAATCAACACTCTTACCTTTTTCTTCTTGATATGTCCTTCTATCTTGATAGTTTGAATAGTGGTAATTTCTTCCAATGCATTACAAGATATGGTCAGATTGATTTCTTGAGACTCGATGTGATATTTCAATTCTTGAACATTTTTCTTCTTGATATGTCCTTCTATATTGATAGTTTGAGGAGTGGTAATTCCATCCAATGCATTACAAGATATGGTCAGATTCATTTCTTCTTTCTCAATGTGATCTTTCACTTCTTGAACCTTTTTCTTCTTGATATGTCCTTCTATCTTGAGAGTTTTAGGAGTGGTAATTGTTTCCAATGTTTTACAAGATATGGTCAGATTTATTTCTTCTTTCTTTGGGGTTGGTTCCTGGTGTATATACTCTTCTTTTTATGTTTCTTGATCCTTTTCTTCCTCCTCTCCACAACCAATGTAAAATAATTTTTTCTGAGCACACTTATGACCTTTAATGTATTTGCTATCACAATTGTAACAAATCCCTTTTTCTCTTTTTTCTTCCAATTATTGTGGTGTAACCCTTGTAGGTTGTGGAAGGCTAGCAGAAACAACACTTCCATCTTTATAGTTGTGAGGGGTAGGCTTCCTTGTTGCCATAATTTTGCTTTCCACTTTCTAACAAAGCTCTTTTTCTCTTTTTTTTTTCCAATTTTTGTGGTGTTTCTCTAAAGAAGGTGTTTCTCTTTGTATCCTCATAATGTGCTATCATTTCCTCCGTGAAAATTGACCACGTAACAAGTTGTTAACGAGATCAAAGCCCTTTATACCATAAAAATGATCCGGTACTAAATATGAAGATTCAATACATACCTTTTGTAACAACGGTACGCCATGTAGATCAAAATATTGCTCCATCTGTAGTATCCAATTTATTGGATCCTTTCCATCAAACTTCCTCATATCGCCTTTTCTTGATTTCATGAGCTCGATCTTGAATGACTGTAACTTTGTACTTTCAGATCTCAAAGTTTTGAAATTATCTCCTGCAGTAGCCCTCTGAGTCCTCTTTCTAACCCCACAAGTCTGATCAGAATTTGATTCTCCAAGAAAGATTTATGCCCAATCTCCTAAGATGACCTGATTATATAATGTTTCAGTATAGAGAACTTGTACGATATGCCACATATCACTGTTTCGACCTTCGGATATGCAAACTATGCATAGAAAACTACAGTCTGTCCTCTTTCTATAACTCCTTATGAAATTTGAATTTGTTTCTTAGAGAGAAAGTTATGATGATTTTCCCAAGGTCACCTGTTTAGGATGTAATTCGGGAGTCTGCAAAAACCCTAACTTCCTTAGATCATATATTCGAAAATATAGCGAGACAAGATCTGAAATTCGGACCCGAGATTCAGAACGATTTCTTCTCCAATGGGTTTTTTCTTTAGCTTCTAAAACTTTGTAGCGAAAAGTTTATAGAAAAAATACCATGGTGGCCTATTTTATATGAAATTATGGAGCTTGCAAAAACCCTAACTTCCTCATATCATATCTCTGAAAATATAGTGAGACAAGATGTGAAATTTGGACTCACAGTTCATAATGTTTTTTTCTCAAATGGGGTTTTTTTAGCTTCTGAAACGTCGCAGAAAAAAGTTATAGAAAAAATAGCACGATGACTTGTTTGGAGTAGCGAAACCCTAGAATAAAAAGCTCTGATACCAAATGTTATGAAACCAGCTCACAAAAAGATAGAAAAGATAGATGAATGCCTTAGAATTCAGCCTCTTCAAGGGGGCAACCTCCTTTACATTATACGAATGAACAATTCTTCGATAATACAAATGACAAGACCTCCTTTATATATACAGGAGTGTAAGGAGTCATAATATAATCAGGGCCAACATAACAATAATAATGTAAGGGCACAATAATAACAATAGTGGGATTTTATGGGGCACAATAATAACAATATAGGGACTACATGGGCACAACAATATAATAAGGGGGTTGTACTAATAACAATAAGGGGTTACACTAGTAGTATAGGGACCTAACATTTCTTGAGAATGCATCTACAACAACATTTTGCTTCCCTTTTTTGTAGATGATTTCAAAGTCATAACCCAACATATTTGTGACCCATTTTTTCTGTTCTTCTTTCTTGATGTGATCTTTCACTTCTTGAACATTTTTCTTCTTGATATGTCCTTCTATCTTGAGAGTCTGAGTAGTGGTAATTCTTGCCAATATGGTCAGATTCATTTATTCTTTCTCTGGGGTTGGTTCCTGGTGTATATCCTCTTCTTTTGATGTTTCTTGATCCTTTTCTTCCTCCTCTTCACAATCTATGTAAAATAATTTATTCTCGGCACACTTATGACCTTTAGTGTATTTGCTATCACAAATGTAACAAAGTCCTTTTTCTTTTTTTTCTTCGAATTGTTGTCGTGTAAACCTTGTATGTTGTGGAAGGCTGGAAGAAAAAACACTTCCATATTTATAGTTGTGAGTGGTAGGATTCCTTGTTTCCATAATTCCACTTTCAATTTTTCTTACCAACTTGAATGCCTTCTCCAATGAATCAGGTTCCTAAAGACGAACCTCATGTTGAATGTTATTCTTTAAAGTCCTTATGAAGATATCAATCCTTTTCTTATCTGGAATATCATTTACCCTTATATTCAATTTTTTGAAATCCTCAATGTGCTCTGCCATTGAACCCTTTTGTTTGAGATTTATCAATTGGCTAAAGAAGGTGTTACTCTTTGTATCCTCATAATGTGCTAACATTTCTTCCATGAAAATTGACCAAGTGACAAGTGATTTACAAGAACACAACCCTTTATACCATAAAAATTGATCCGGTTCTAAATAGGAAGATGCAGTACGTACCATCTGTAATAGTTGCACCTCATGTAGATCAAAATATTTCTCCATCTGTAGTATCCAATTCACTGAACCATTGCCATCAAACTTCCTCATATTGCCTTTTCTTTATTTTATGAGCTCAGTCTTGAAATGACTGTAACTCTATAATTTTGGATTTTCTAGTTCTAAAATCACGATCTGCAGTAGCCCTCTGCATCCTCTTTCCAATGCCACGAGTCTGATCGAAATCGGATTCTCCAAGAAAGAGTTATGCACAATCTCCCAAGATGACCTGATTATATACCTTTTCAGAAGAGCTAACTTGTATGAAGTGCCACGTGTCATTGTTTTGACCTTCAAATATGAAAAATATAAACAAGAAACTACAGTCCGTTCTCTTTCTGTAACTTCTTACAAAATTTCAATCTGATGCTCAGAGAGAAAGTTCTGATGATTTTCCCAAGGTTTCTTGTTTAATATGTAATTAGGAAGTCTGCAAAAACCCTAACATCCTCAGATCATATATCCTAAAATATAGCGAGACAAGATCTGAAATTTGGGCCTGAGGTTCAAACTACTTTCTTCCCAAATAAGCTTTTTTTTAGCTTCTGAAACTTCATAGAGAAAACGTTATAGTGAAAAGTCCACGATGACCTGTTTTAGATGAAATTATGGAGCTTGCAAAAACCCTAACTTCCACAGAACATATCTCCGAAAATATAGCGAGATAAGATTTGAAATGCGGACCCAAGGTTTAGCGCAATTTCTTTTCAAATGGGGTTTTTTTTTCACTTCTGAAACATTGCAGGAAAAAAGTTGTAGCGCAAATGCCACGATGACCTATTTGGAGTAGCAAAACCCTAGAATCCAAAGCTCTGATACTAAATGTTGTGAAACCAGCTTACAAAAAGATAGAAAAGATAGATCAACGCCTTATAATTCAGCCTCTTCAAGGGGGCAACCTCCTTTACATTACACAAATGAACAATTCTTGGATGCTACAAATGACAAGACCTCCTTTCTATATATAAGAGTCTAAGGGGTCATAATATAATCAGAGCCGACACAACAATAATAATGTAAGGGCACAATAATAACAACAGTGGGCTTCTATGTGGCACAATACTAACAATATGGGGACTACATGGGCACAACCATATAATAAGGGGGTTGTACTAATAACAATAAGGGGTTAAACTAGTAGTATAGGGACCTAACAATCACATTCCACAATAAACGTTTTTGTGAAGTCTAGTGTAGCTAAGACCGGTGCTTGGCAAATTGCCTCTTTAAGGTGTTAAAAGGACTTCGTTTCTTCTGGAGTCCAAGAAAATGCATATTTCTTCAGTAATGATGTTAGAGGTGCTGCTATTATCCCATAATTCTTAACAAACTTGTGATAATACCCTTTCAACCCGAGAAATCCTAGAAGACGCTTTATGGTTGTGGGGATTTTCCATTCCTTAATAGCTATAATTTTGTTAGAGTCTACCTTAACACCCTCATGAGATACAATATGGCCTAAATATTCCACCTCTTATATTCCAAAGAAACATTTGGAGGTTTTTGCATATAATTGTTTCTCCACCAATAGTTTGAGCACCATGTCAACATGTTGAACATGATCCTTCCAAGATTTGTTGTAGATTTATGTCATCAAAAAATACTAACACAAATTTTCTAAGGAAGGGTTTGAAAATAGAATTCATGAAACCTTGAAATGTGGAAGGTGCATTAGTAAGGCCAAAAGGCATGAACAAAAATTTATAATGACACTCATGACTTTTGAATTCTATTTTCAGAATGTCTTCAGCCTTCATTCTAATTTGATGATATCTTGAACGAAGATCTGGCTTGGTGAAGTAAATTTCTCAATGTAAATCATCCAACAATTCATCAATGATGAGAATGGGAAATTTATCTTTAATTGTGAGCTTGTTGAGCTTCCTATAATCTGGACACATACGCCATGATCCATCCTTCTTGTGCACCAATACTACTGGAGCAGAGAAAGAACTTTGACTGGGTTGAATTATACTAGCCTCTAATATTTCTGCAACCATACATTCAATTTCACTCTTTTGGACATAAGGATATCTGTAAGGTATGATGTTTGGAGGAGCAATTCCTGGAATCAAGTGAGTCATGTGATCATTAACATGAATAGGTTGAAGGCCTTTGGGAGTCTCAAACACCTTGGAATGATTATCCAAGACTTTTTGGAGATCTGAAGAAATAAATGATTTCGATGTTTGAATCCCTAGTGAGCATAATTGTGCAATTACGCCTCGTTTCTCTTTATTTATAAGATTTATCATGCCATTAGAGATGATTATCTTTCCTATTTTCCCTTCGATACCCATTAATTAAACTTCCTTTCCTTCCCAAAAAAATACAAGAAACGTTCTTGAAAATTGAAATCCATTGTCCCCAAAGATTGTAACCATTGGACTCATAGTACAACATCAACACCACCCATTGGAATGGGAAGCATTGAACTATTCAATACATATTCCCCATGTTTAACTTGATATTATGCCACTTTCCAGAGCAATTTATAGTTCCTCCATTTGCAACCATCACTTGACACTTTTGTGTTGTATATATGAAGCAATTCAATTCCTTGGCTATCTTAAAATGAATAAAATTATGGGTGTCGCTTGAATCAATCAGCACTATTACCTTTTTCTTCTTGATATATCCTTTTATCTTTAGAGTTTGAGGAGTGGTAATTCCTTCCAATGCATTACAAGATATTGTCAGATTCATTTCTTCTTTCTCCGGGGTTGGTTCCTAGTGTATATCCTCCTCTTTTGATGTTTCTTGTTCCTTTTCTTCCTCCTCTTCACAAGCTATGTAGACTAATTTATTCTCAACACACTTATGACCTTTAGTGCATTTTCTATCACAACTGTAATAAATCCCTTTTACTCTTTTGTGGTATCAACCTTGTAGGTTGTGGAAGACTAAGACCAACAACACTTCCATATTTATAGTTGTGAGTGGTAGACTTCCTTGTTGCCATACTTTTGCTTTCAACTTTTATTGCCACCTTGAATGCCTTCTCCAATGAATTGGGTTCCCAAAGTCGAACGTCATGTTGGATGTTATATTTTAAATTTCCTATGAAGACATCAATTCTATGCTCCTCTAGATTATCAATTACCCTAATATTCAAATTTATGAAGTCTTCAATGTGCTCCGCCATTGAACCCCTTTGTTTGTGATTTATCAATTGAATAAAGAAGGTGTTTCTCTTTGTATATTCATAATGTGTTATCATTTCCTCCATAACAATTGACCAGGTGAAAAGTGGTTTACGAGAGCAAATTCATCTATACCATACAAACTAAATGGGTTCTAAATATAAATATGCAATACATATCTTTTGTGAGGGTGGCACATCATGTAGATCAAAATATTGCTCCATCTATAGTATCCAATTTATCGAATCCTTGCCATCAAACATTGTCATACATATCTTTGGAATGTGGTGGTTCTTAAACCCCACATTGAAGTCTCTAAAATCATAATTGATATTCCTTTTGTCTCAATCATGATTTTCATGGATTTCCTTGTCACCACTAGGACGCCTTTCTTCTTGCAACTTTGCCAAACCTTCCTTCAACCCCTCTATCTTGACATTCATCATTGCTTTCATTTTTGCTTTTAAACCATCATTCAAAAATCCCACGTCCCTTTTTATACCATCTATCTTAACATTCATCATGGCTTCCAATTCATTTTTTTTTACTTTTTGTGAGAGCGAAATTTGTTGCACTTGGTCTCGTAAATTTGATATATCATGCTGCATGTCTTACTCTTCTTCATGTGTCATAGAAGAGACTTATGTTTGGTTACTAGGTGTGTCCATTTTTTTGTCTCAAGAAATTTTGGAATCAAACAATGATATATATGCTTCCATATGCCCCTTGAATCACTTCAAATTTATTTTTCAAACAAACGTTATGCAAAACAATTTTAAAAATACACACATTTTTCTTAATTTTAGGAGCTCAATCTTGAAATGATTGTAACTCTATAATTTTGGATCTCCAAGTTCTAAAATTTATTTATGTATTAGCTCTCCCAGTTCTCTTTCCAACCCCACAAGTATCATCGAGATTGGATTCTTCAAGAAAGAGTTATGCCAAATCCCCCACTATGGCCTCATTATGGACTAGTTTAGTAGAGAGAAGTTGCATGAGATTTCACGTGTCATTGTTTTAACCTTCGTCCCTAAAATTGCTACAAGAACAACTAAATTATGTGCACATTTAGAGACTTTTTATAGAATTCAAATCCGACGCCTGAAACAAAAGTTATGTTGATTTTCCCTAGGTCACATGTTTGATACAGAATTATGGAGCCCGCAAAAACTCTAACTTCCTCATAACATACCTCCGAAAATATAGCAAACAAAGATCTAAAATTTTTAGAAGAAGTTATATTAGATTTTGGTTCCACATGGTAAATTTTCTAGCTTCTAAAGCCTCATAGAAAAAAATTATAGCAAACAATCCAAGATGACCTGTTTGAAGAAGCGAAACCCTAGAATCCAAGCTCTGATACCAACTGTTATGCAACTAGATCACAAATAGATAGATCAACGACTTAAAAATTATCCTCTTCAAGGGGAAAACCTCCTTTACATTACATAAATGAAAAATTCTTGGATAATACAAATGACAAGACCTCATTTGTATATATAGGAGTCTAAGGGGTCACAATATAATCAGAGTCTACATAACCATAATAATGTAAGGGCACAACAATAACAATAGTTGGATTCTATGTGGCACAACAATAAAAATATGGGGGCTACATGGGCACAAAAATAACAATAAGGGGGATACCCTAGTATTATAGGGACCTAACATAATAGGCATATAGACAGCAAGTGAATGATACCGCATCGTCTCTAAATTTTAAAGAAGTGGATTTACTTGGAAAATAGAGTGACATTAACTGTTGGTTGCATAGAAATTGTAAAAGGGATGGAACATAAATGGACATTTGAAATTCACCAGAGCATAACACCCTACATGAATGTATCTTTTCTTGAGGGAATTTAACCCTGGAAGCACTTTGGAATTTTGATTCAACAATATCCCTTTTGACTCTATGGAAGGGAAAATTAGAAAATTTTATAGTTTCAAAAATATCATGGCCCTTGTTAGAGTCTTACAATGCAACTGCTCATAAAAAACAAAAATTTGAAAATAGAAATGGAAAATTAAAGTTACAGTGATTGTTGTGATTCAATAGTGAAGATGTCCGCATGTTATGCCACTCACAAATGTCCAATTTCTCCAAATTCGTGAATGAGACAATGAGGTGAATGAGAATCCAAGGCTATCTTGAAGCATGAGTACTCGATAACTTTAGCCAAATGATAGTACCTATGTTAAAAGGCTTCCTCCTTCATTTTTGTGGGGTATTTCAATGTCAAATTTTAGGCCAGGTGCACAAGTTTTTTTCGGTGTCAAATGGATGGGGTCCACATCAAGGGCTATCTTAATAGAAGAGTATCTCGACATTTAACAAAATTATGGAACAAGAGTAAGTTCTAGGATATTTTGACATAAGAGTACCTCAATGGCTTAGCCAAATTAAGTGTTATGTTTAATGATTTTCCCCTTGCGATTAGGGGTTTAGTCGAATAAAAGTTCTTATATTTAGTGATTTACACCTTTGGGTATGTTTCAGTGACCAACAAGCCCCTTATAATGTCTGACATCTTCACGCCATTGTTCACGCTTGTTTCTCTTAAGTTAACAAAAAAAAAAAAAAAAACGCTTTCTAAAAACCCAAAAAAATGAGGTTACAGTAAATAAAAAATTGAGGTTAATAGTTCTTCTCTTTTTCAATTTTTAAATTTCTACGATCATTATGGTTTAGCTGCAAACAAGTTTCCAAATCCATATCACATTTATAACAATTTTTAATTGACGTTTCGAATTAGCAAATGTGGTTTATCTTCAAGATGAGAGAGAGATGTTAAAGACAGATTCACCAAGGTTTGTAATAAATATATAAAGAAAGTGAGAATGAAAGGCCGACAATAAACCCTAAAACATCTAAATTTTTTTATCAATTAGAAATATATTGATAATTAATGTTATAATTTTTTTTATAAGTTGTATTAATGGTAGGAGTTTAAATTAATAGGAATATGTATATATATGTTTGATGTTTAGAAATATTTGTTGATTCATTAGTTATGATGTGTTAAAAGGAATAATTAATATAATTTATTATATGATAGGTGACCAATATTCAAGTAATATCAAATATTATTATTAAGGTGACACATTCAGGAGCCTTCAGAAGTGGGGAGTGGAGGTTCAAGATAGTTACTTTGGATGTTAGAGTGAGAATCCAGTTCTCACTTATGGTCCATCCTTCATCCCTATTAAGATTATTAGGGTGCTTACTGATTTCTATGGCTTCTCTAAATTTTGTATGGAAATAGTGATGAATTTTGGCAAGGATGTGGGTATTTTAAATAAAAAAATTGATGTTCAGTTTTATTAGAATGTTTTTCTAATGCATAAGTCTTGGACCGATTATGCTTAATGTTAGCAGAATACTCATCGATTCTAGTTTTAATTGATCTGCCAGTTTCTCCTACATATGGTTTTCCACAAGAACAAAGAATTAAATAGACACCTTTAGGGCACTTAGGTTCAATGGGATCTTTTACAGAATTGAGGTAACTTTGAAAGGTGTTTAGAGGCTTGAAGGTGGTTAAAATGTTTTTCTTTTTCAGAATATGGGCAATTTTACCAATTGTCCCCAGAATGTATGGGAGGTTAACTTGCCCACAATGTTATCAAAATTTTTAATGTTTATATATCTTTTGTTGGCCTTTCTATGGATTTAATGGCTTGATGTTTGTTGTACCCATTCTTTTAAAACATTTTTATAAGATGTTCTTTTTCCATTTCTAAGTGTTCCTTGTCTGAGATTCTCACAGCTCTCGTGACCAAAGTATTAAGGACCCCCAGTTTTTGGGTGGGAAGGTGATGGTAAGAGGCATGAAGATATTGTTTCGTATGAGTCTTTTTTTGATAAACTTGGTGTGATATGGAGCCATCGAGACTTCTAGTGATGAGGAAATCAAGAAAAGGGAGGCTATTATTGACCTCAAATTCCATGGTGAATTTAATGGTTGAAGACAAATCTTTTCCATAATTTAGGTTTTAAGGGTGAAGTATTTAGGGCTTTTTCTTTGAAGTATTCCATGAATAAATTGACAATAATGGGGGACAAAGGAGACCCCATAGCTACACCATAGGTTTGTTCATAAACTTCCCCCATGAAACTAAATAATGTGGATCTTAGGAAAATTTCAATTAACTTTGATGTGTCTAGATCAGTTATCATCCGGATAACCTCCATAGCATCATCAATAGGTATGTTAGTATAAAGTGAGGTTACATCGAAACTCACCACACAAAAATATCATTTTGATCAAGCTTAATATTTTTAATTTCTTCAATGAATTGGGTAGAATCATTGACAAAGGGGTGGGTATTTCCAACTAGGAGTTTTAGTTTCTTGGCAAGGTGTTTTGCAAGATCATATGTAGGTCCACCAATAGTATTTACTATAGTTCTAAGGGGGATCCCTTCTTTGTGAATTTTCGGGGCACCATAAATCCTAGGGGTATTTGGATTGCTAATTATTAGGTTTGTGTTGTCCTTTATCTTGCTTGCTTTGATTGAGTTGCATACATCTTTGGTGATTATAATTATAGTATTCTTATTAAGTTTTTTGTAGTAGCCATGATTATTTAGATGATCCAACATTTTTTCATTGTAGTCAATTTTGTTCATGATGATGTTGGCCCCTCCTTTGTTAGATTTTAACACTACAATGTTAGGGTTAGAATTTAAGGATTTTAGTGCAAGATATTCACGTTTGCTAATATTGCCTTTGGGGGGTTTAGAGTTTTGAAGAGTAATTAATAAATCCTATCTAATTTTCTCCTTAATGTTTTCAGGAAGGTCAGGAAGGTCCTTAATGTCATATTCAATGTTGCAAAGGATGCCTTCCATCATAATATTTCGGGCACTTATGAAAAAATTTAAACCTCTTTTCAATAGATTAAGGATGTGTTCATTTAATTGGAGGTTCGAGAGATTAATCACAAGATTTTTCGAAGGGTTGATGTTATTTGGAAGGGAAGGGGGATGAACAGTGTTTAACTTATTTTCAATAGGAACGACATTAGTCGAGGAGGGACAATTAGCTAACGAAATAATTTTATTAATATTTCATGTTTCATGTTGATTATCTAATGGAATGTTGATTTCAACGCTAGAAGAGTGCGTTTGAGTGTTAGTTAACGAGACAATTTGATTAATATTTAATTATTCACGCAATGTACATGATGGAATGCCATTTTCAACATTGGGAACGGCGTTGGATTGTCTGAGCTAGCAGAGAGTTAGATGGGAGATGGGAGAGCATACTGGGGGATGAAGTTAAAACATTTTCAGATTTACCCAAAAATGCGTGTAGGCGGGCAATCACAATGATTTACGTTGCCTGAACTAGTGTTATCGTTAAAATTAATTGTAGAGTTCGGTTCTGTTTTAACAAAACGTGTGATGATCTCAGTGGCCAAGATATTTATATTGTTATTCGATGATAGACTGTGGTTAATTAAAGATTTTAAAGACATTATTTGAGAGGATTGATTTTAGAGTGAGAGGCTCATTCATCGTTCAACGAATTATGAGACATGGACATGTTCGGAGATTTTTTTTTAAGAAGTTTGGAGAATTTATGTGATTGATTTTTGCATGTAATTTCCCCGATTCTAAGAGTTTTTAGAGCAGAAGCAGAACCAATTGTAGACCATAATTGTGGATTAATTAGGTTACCTAAAGATGTGTGCAAAATAAATGTTTTATGAGACAACAAATTAAGTTTAAATCTAGTTTTTTTTATTTCACTACGAACGAGAGTCATGCTAGCTTTGGTGAATATATGATTGTTATGATGAGTTCTAAGTGGGTGATTGATTTTGGTAAAAATAGGAATGATGGAGGAGTTTCTGCAACGTTTCAAGAAGGTTAGGTTAGTGTTTCGTTTCATTATAAGCAATCTGTATCATTTTAATGTATGGACATTCTTCATTATATCCCTTCCGTATAGGGTAACTATTTCAGTTTTTAAATTTTTGCAATCATTATCATTTAGCTGCAAACAAGTTTTTGGATCCATATCGCACTTATAGCAATTTTTAATTGACTTTTTGAACCAACAACTATGGTTCATCTTCAAGATGAGAGAGAGATGTGAAAGACTGATTTACCAAGGTTTGTAATAAATAAATAAAGGAAGTGAGAATGAAAGGCCCACAATAAACCCTAAAAGATCTAAATTTTATTATCAATTAGAAATATATTGACAATTATTGTTATAAGTTTCTTTTTTATATATAAGTTTTATTAATGGTAGGAGTTTAAATTAATAGGAATATATATATGTGTGTGTGTGAGAGAGATGTTTATAAATATTTGTTCATTCATTAGTTGTGTTGAAATGAATAATTAATATAATTTGTTATATGATAGGTCAATATTTAAGTAATATAAAATATTAATGTTATTAGTAATTAATGTTATAATTTTATTCATTTTTATATAAGTTTTATTAATGATAGGAGTTTAAATTAATGGGTATATATATATATATATATATATATATTTTGATGTTTATAAATATGTGTTGATTCATTATTTATGATGTGTTAAAAGGAATAATTAATATAATTTATTATATGATAGTTCAACAATATTAAAGTAATATCAAATATTATTAATAAAGTGACACATTCAGGAGTCTTCATAGGTGGGCAGTGGAGGTCTAGGAGAGATTACTTTGGTTATCAGAGTGGGAATCCAGTTCTCGCTTATGCTCCATACTTCATTTCTATTAAGATTATTAGGGTGCTTACTGATATATATGGCTTCTCTAAATTTTATATGGAAATAGTGACCAATTTTGGCAAGGATGCAGGTATTTTAAATACAAATTCGATATCTAGTTTTATCAAAATGCTCTGCTAATGCAGAAGTCTTGGACTGATTATGCTTTATGTCAGCAGAATGCTCCTAGATTCTAGTTTTAATTGATCTGCCAGTTTAAACTACATATGGTTTTCCACAAGAACAAGGAATTAAATAGACACCTTTATGGAACTTAGGGTCAATGGGATATTTTACAGAATTGAGGCAACTTTGAATGGTGTTTAGAGGCTTGAAGGTGGTTAAAATGTTATTCTTTTTCCAAAATACAGGAAATTTTATCAATTGTCCCCATAATGTATGGGAGGTTAACCTTTCCCATAATGTTATCAAAAATTTTAATGTTTCTGTCTTTTGTTGGCCTTGCTTATGGATTTAATGGCTTGATGTCTATTGTACCCATTCTTTGAAAACAATTTTATACGATGTTCGTTTTCAATTTCTAAGTGTTCATTGTCGGAGATTCTCACAGCTCTAGTGGCCAAATTATTAAGGACCCCTAGTTTTTTTGGTCGGATTATGATGGAAAGAGTCATGAAGATATTGTTCGGTATGAGTCTTTTTCCAATAAACTTGGTGTGATATGGGGCCATCGAGATTTCTGGTGATGAATATATAGAGAAAATGGAGGCTATTTTTGACCTCAACTTCTATGGTGAATTTAATGGATGAAGACAAACTATTAAGGTGCTACTTAAAAGTTTCCAATATTTCTCTTCCATGAGCTTTCCATATGATAAAATTGTCGTCGACAAATATTTTCCATAATTTATGTTTTAAGGGTGAAGTATTTAGGGGTTTTGCTTTGAAGTCTTCCATGAATAAATTGGCAATAATGGGGAACAAAGCTTCCCTTCGTTTTATTACTTTTCTCTCAAACATTTTTTTTATTTAGCTCTCTATTACAAGAAGACATAAGTTGTCACGTAGCATAAAAATAATGAAAGGGAAAAAGTTTGTAACATTTGAAGATTTTTTTTCTTTGGACGCTTAAATGCTAAGAAAATTGTTACATACTTCTTCACGCAATCAAATTTCCACATTATGTGCCGAATTGAATGGAAAAAAGAAAGAAAACAAACCAGACAAGTATGCATCTTAGAATTTAAACACCAATTACAAGAACTAGATTCTATCTTAGATATCTAACAACCAACGAAATATTTATTTTTGACCCAAAAAAACAACCAAAATTCTTTTAATGCAAGCCTCACTTTTCATTTATGGGATTCCTACACAAAGACAACACGCATGCATTAAGGACCTTCAAATTTAAAGGATGAAATAAATGACTCTAACCTTTATAATGTGTAGTAGGCACATATAATCTGTGAGGGTGAAGAGTTTGTTGTATTAACTGTAGTGTTGAAGTTGTGAGTTAAAATTACTTTAAAATCCTTCCTAATTTGTTTGGACTACTCTCGAGATCTAGTGTACTCTACATTGAAATGACTAAATCTCGAGGGAAACTAGGTTATCGTACATCGCTAAAGATTGTCAGCAATGGAGCCATGGCTCACAAAGAGTTTCTTGTCACATTGCTTGTTATTTTTGGCAATTTCCATGTAGATTAGTTTCCACATGTGTTATTGTGATACAACCCAGTGTATATGGAACTCGCTCTTTAGAACCATGTGTTGAAAAATGTGCAACAAGAAATGTTAAATTTAGAATGTGCTAAAAATAGCAGTTTGGCCAATGAGGTCATTGGCCACATTGGGTGAGAGGTGAAACTGCTAAAAATAGAAAGTTCTAAAAATAGCATTTCTAGGTCCCTTCCTATTTATAGTAGTCCCTCGTCTATCTATAGGAAGTAAAATTAATTTTTTCTTAACAGGAATTGGAAATATTAATTAATTCATTCAGTTGAGTTAATTAGTTAAGGAAATTCGAATTTGAAGTCTTTGTGAGCATGCACATGAGTTGTCCCACTGATTGAGGAATTTATCCTTAATTTCCTCCACTGATTGAGGGAATAAGTATGAGTTCTATAATGAGAGAATCAGTTGACTTAGTTCTAACTAGTCAAGTCCAGTTAGATTATTTAACAAGTTGTTAAATTTTCTATATTCAATTTGTTAATGCTTGCATGCATGTGACAACTGATAACTGAGTATTTTCTCATGGATAATTGATGCATGGCAATTCAGACAAAGACCTAGTTGAGATCAGATGAGGAACAGTGTACTATCAGATGCTGAGATATTTCTAGTAAGTATTCCTTGCATGAGGAAGAAATATATTTTCTTCTATGACTACGTAGGTGGACTTGAGGTGACAGCAAGTATGATTAGGCCAATTTTCAGCCTATATAATGAGGCCTAGGTAGTCCATGATTTTCATCTTCTGATTGAAGATCATCAGGATCTTCTTATTACAGAGAGAGAGTAGGAAAGCTATTGAGCTCATTCTTTTTGTATGTTGTTGAGGATCTACACTTGATTGATAATACATGGTTGGGGTTTTATGCTGGTGCTTTCCCCTAGATATATCTTGTGTTATGTGTGATTATTTCTCTTGATCAGTTATGCATGTTTCTACTTGATGTTGCTCATGAATTTGATTATGCTTTCGCTTAATGTTTTGTAGAAGTAGAACAAGTATTATGCTTTAGGACATTGCATATATCAGTTTGTTCTACAGGTGAAATTTCTACATGGTATCAGAGCACAGGTGATCAAGCAAGAACAGTATACTAGCAGGAGAAATTCGAAGTTTATTATTCGGGATATAGATCTCAAGTTCTTATCACATCTATTTCATCGATGGCATTCTATGGTTTGAGGCTTGAGTATGCCCTTGATGGCAACTCAAACTATATAGCTTGGAAGGATTGCATGGAGGCAGTTTTGGAAGACAATGGTCTTAAGGATTTCATTGATCAAGAAATCCCTAAGCCTATTGACAAGACTGAGCAGGTGGAATGGGGGAAGTGTGTGGCTAGAGCTAGGAGAATTCTCTTGGAGGGAGTGCAAGATCACATTGTCTCGAGCCTCCATGGGAAGGAGACTCCACATGTAATCTGGAAAACATTGAAAGATTTATATCAGAATAGCAGTGATCAGAGGAAGCTGGCACTGAAGGACAAACTTCGAAATATCAAGTGTGAAAGGGATGAGACGATCTCTATGTATCTGACCAAGTTCATCAAATGCAGGGATGAGCTTGCAAGTGTAGGGGTCATAACATCAAATGAGGATATGGTGAGTCTAACACTCCTTGGCCTTCCTAAGAGCTAGCATAACTACCAGGACTCGGTGAATGGAAGGGAGAAACTACCAAATTGGGAATGACTATGGTCGAATTTGATGCAAGAGGAGATCAGACGGAGCACCAGAGACAGTTCTTCATCTGTGCATGATGAGAAGAACTGTTCCTTAAGGAGTAAGGCGAAGAAGGGGAAGGAGAAGGTTTCTCTTTCCGAATCCAATTATTTCAATGATGGGAAGAAGGTTGACAAATCGAAAGTGAGATGCTTTCGTTGTCATGAGGTGGGCCATTATGCTGCAAATTGTCCACGGAGGAAATCCAAGAAGGGATCTGGGGAAGGATCTGAAGGTAAGGCACTTGCTTCACAGTTTGAGATGGATTTCACACTCTTTGCATGCATGGTTTCATCCATGGTGGGAAGTGGTTGGTTTCTTGATAGTGGAGCTTCTTTCCACATGACCAGCAACAAGAGTTTGTTCAGTACTTTGGAGGAGAAAGATCTCCAAATACTCATAGCAATGGGTAATGATGAGAAGTATAGTGTCTCAGGTGTAGGCACGGTTATTTTTCAGAGGGAGCATGGAGCTCGCCTTACCTTGACTGATGTTAAGTATGTACCAGGACTGAAGAGAAACTTGGTGTTGATCATGATGCTGGAATATAGAAGCTATGATGTAGTCTTCAGTAAGGAAAAGGTTTTCCTTAGACATATCATCACTAGATAGGTGAAGCAGATTGGTTCACAGCTCAAGAACCTGTATGCTCTTAAGGTTTAAGATGCATGCAAAGCCTTGAGCAGCAAGGCAACTGATGGAGACTTGGTGGTTGAGAGGGAGGGTATATTACCTCTCAACATGTAGAGCTAGAAGAAGTCTCAGACGATTGTGGAGGAACCACGATTAGTGCAACAGCTTCAGGAGGTTGTGGAGTAGCCACAACAAGGGAAGCTGAGTGGAGATCGATTAGAGACATCTACTCATGCAGAGACCTCCAGTAGGGGGGAACTTCGAGCCAGGTGGGCTGAGGGATCACATGTTGCCATACCTCCAGGTAGGAGGTGGGGCGATATAGGGTGATCGTCCCAAGGAGGAGGGGTAAGATCCTTGAGGTACCCAACCTCTTGGATGAGACCTTGCTATAGGAGCCCTGATGTGGAGTAGCAGGAAATGACTGATTGGGTAGAGACAGATGCGGATGGAGCGACAGTGCAAGGAATCCCAGGACAGTGCATAGCTAGCAGGCTACAACAATGCGAGAGGCACAAGTTTTTTGCACAGTGCTAGGTGGCATAGAGAGGTGTGCAATGGTGCGAGATGCATGGAGATGTTGCAGTAACGCAGATGTCAGAGAGGGAGCACTTGTCAGCAGTAAGTAGAGCTTCAGCATCAGAGTATGTTCCTAGCCCAACGGAGTGGTCAGTTGGGAGTGTTTTTGTTCCAAGTGTTGTTGGAGCAAGTGGATTGGGTAGATGTGTTGCATGCAGAACATTCCGGAGTTACATGATCGAGTTCAAGAAGAAGCCTTTCTTGTTGAGAGGGAGTGTTGAAAAATGTGCAACAAGAAATGTTAAATTTAGAATGTGCTAAAAATAGACCTGCTAAAAATAGCATGTCTAAAAATAGCAGTTTGGCCAGTGAGGTCATTGGCCACATTAGGTGAGAGGTGAAACTGCTAAAAATAGAAAGTTCTAAAAATAGCATTTCTGGGTCCCTTCCTATTTATAGCAGTCCCTAGTCTATCTATAGGAAGTAAAATTAATTTTGGTCTTAACAACAGTTGGAAATATTAATTAATTAATTTAGTTGAGTTAATTAGTTAAGGAAATTCGAATTTGAAGTCTTTGTGAGCATGCACATGAGTTTTCCCACTAATTGAGGAATTTATCCTTAATTTCCTCCACTGATTGAGGGAATAAATATGAGATCTATAATGAGAGAATCAGTTGACTTAGTTCTAACTAGTCAAGTCCAGTTAGATTATTTAACAAGTTGTTAAATTTTCTATATTCAATTTGTTAATGCTTGCATGCATGTGACAACTGATAACTGAGTATTTTCTCATGGATAACTGATGCATGGTAGTTCAGACAAAGACCCAGTTGAGATCAGATGAGGGACAGTGTACTATCAAATGCTAAGATATATCTAGTAAGTATTCCTTGCATGAGGAAGAAATATGTTTTCTTCTATGACTACGTAGGTGGCCCTGAGGTGACAACACGTATGATTAGGCCAATTTTCAGCCTATATAATGAGGCCTAGGTAGTCCATGATTTTCATATTCTGATTATATCATCAGGATCTTCTGATTATAGAGAGAGTAGGATAGCTATTGAGTTGATTATTTTTGTATGTTGTTGAGGATCTACACTTGATTGATAATACATGGTTGGGGTTTTATGCTGGTGCTTTCCCCTAGATATATCTTGTGTTATGTGTGATTATTTCTCTTGATCAGTTATGTATGTTTCTACTTGATGTTGCTTATGAATTCGATTATGCTTCTGCTTAATGTTTTGTAGAAGTAGAACATGTATTATGCTTTAGGACATTGCATATATTGGTTTGTTCTACAGGTGGTATTTCTACACCATGACATAAGGTATTAATGAAATTTTCAGAAGAATATAAGCCATCAAAAATACTTTTGGAAGCCTCAATACACATCACAAAAGAAGGTCAAATAAAAAATTGAAAGGTATGTAACGTATAAACACCCTATGACTTAAAAATATTAATGTGAATGATAATTCCTTTCAAACATGATTGTGTCATTTTTCCTCCTATAATGCATCTAGTCCTAGCTCATTTCTTTCTTACTTCATGCTTCACTTGCCTAAGAGCAAGCCAATATTTTCATTACCAAATGCTTGATCACATCAGTGTCTGATTTATGGAATCAAGGATGTCTCCACTGCTAGTTGATCTTGCTACTGGTGCACTTATTTAGGTAGCATTGAACGAGCTGCTAGGAGTGGTTAAAATCATTGCTTACAGCAAAACACGGGGTAAAGAACTCAAAGAAAACATCTTGTCTAGAAATCCTTCCATCTCCTGACAGAGGTAATCAGTTCAAAGACTTTCAAGTTGTCCTGCAAGAAGGCATTACACTAGTGGAAATTTTAGAGAGGGTACACAACTTTGATATATTTAGAAAGTACCGATATGGAAATAAAATCCGTAAGTTTCAAGGGAAAGTCTCTGATTTCCTCCTTATTCAAGTTCCACTCAATATCGCTCTTGATGTGCAAAAAACTAGATGCAGATTTTAGGGTTTATTTTCAACAATTTGAAAGTGAAATTAAGAATGCCATTGCTAGAATGACTACCAATCCCATTTACAATACCCTCATGCTTCAAAAAATGAACACAATTCAAGTATGTCAGACCTCCAGTAATATGATGCATGAAACTATGACAGTTCATCAGGCCATCATCTTCACTTCCCAAGTCCCAGATATGTCAAAATTTGTTGTATCAAAGACGTCAAACAAATTTTATTGCAAACTGATGTTAATGTCATTGGAATAGGAGGAATGGGCGGGAGCGGAAAAACCACTCTTGCAGTAGCCCTTTGCAAGGATACCAGTGTCGAAGGCACTATTTTGATTTTAGTTTTAATAAATTTGTTTCCAGACTTCCAGTTTATTTTCTGGTGACTTAAGTTTCTAATGCTAGTTCGCTTCGTGTTTTCATAATTTTTTCAAAACAACATAATTTTCGTAACCGTTTTTCTTCTTGATAATGTAAACTATCCTTTAGATATTTTAGAGGTAATGTGGGATAAGCTAATTGGTGGTGAAAGGCCTAAATTTTCGATTACTCTTTGCAACCCTCAATCACGTCGACCATCCCTGAGTTAGTCCTATATTACTCCAAACTATTGTTCTTTAAAACTTGACATGAGTTTCATGTCTTAGGCCCTCCTGCGATAGATTTCTTCCTATCGACTTCATCTCAATATCCAGGGAGGTTATCTAGAAATCTTCAGTACCTTGGAGCCCACATGCCTTAATGGTAGGTTTCTCGTCTTCGATGACAGGCTCTCATAATTGACCTTCGATCAAATGATTCTATCAGTGTTCGACTTTAACACATCTATTCAAACTTCATAGATTGTACTGGAAGTACCATGAGAAACATTGTCATTATTGGTGGTTTCTCTTACGCTTGTTAATGGTTCACATCATTGACCAGTAATCAAGTGGTTTCTACCATGTTCAACTACGAGACATTCACTCACATGGCTAGATTTGTACTATGGATTGAGGGATGGATATCAAGAACTTGGATCTATTTTCATCCATCTAAGTTGCATGGATTTATTAAATATTCATGATTGTAAAGGCAGATCCATTGATGGCTGCATCCATACTATGTAGTTTATGGATATGGATCTTCAAATGTATTTCCATACTGGTTCTTTGAGACATTTATGTTATGAGTATGGGACTACCTACCTCAACAATGATTTTATATTGCATTGTAACATTTGATTGATTGTTTCATGTCTCTGACCGTAATCTCTAACCTAAACCATGGCATGATAAAGTGCTTCAGTCATCAAATATCTCTTTCGACTTTGCATTTTAGGGCGTAATCTGTTACACGTCATTTTTTCGCATTAGGAAAATGACCATTTGTTTGGATCTTTCTTTATCCATCAAAATGTTCCAAACCATCCCCTGCAAGGCTAGAACCCAAACAATCCCAAAGAGAAGGAAATTCCTAGATCTCAAGGCTCAAAAACCTATTGTTGGCTTCCTATGGAGTTCCCTAGTTAGTTTCTGAGCATACGTAGAAGATACCATTAGAGTATGTACAAAAGTACGCTCTATCTTACACTATGGCCTATGCACATGACTAAACACGAGTAAAAAATAAAAAGTAAGGTCTAGAAGATTTGTTAGTCTAATCCTTTCCAACTAACAACTTCAAATGGATGCCTACTCAAGCCTGATCCCTCCCATCATGGAGTTACTTCCCTCTCTTTCTGGATCCCCTATCCCACCATTTGTGGATCTCATCCCTTCGGAAGAGGATCTCAAGCCTCCTCCTCTTTGCCTATAAATCAATCACAGGCCATAGCATTCGAGAGGACCATTGAAGTTAGGCTTATTCTATAGAAATAAAGTCAGAAGGTTTTTCATCCAAGGAAAAGGTTGGAGATTGTGAGAAGAGGCTTGTAAGATCGAGGCTTTGAGGTTGTAAGTTTGTTCTCCCTTTTATTTAATATAAAAAAATTATTTTTTCATAATCTTGTCTTCTCTAATATCATTTGTGGGATTCCTTATCACTCACATAGGTTAGGATTGGTTATTGATTCTATTTATGATATAAGTTGAGTTAAGTTTTTCATTTATCTTTCACTTTATATACTAGATTCTTTGATCCGTTGTGTATTTCAATCTATGGAAATATATTTCGAAACATCATGGAGAAGTTATGGAAAGCACTGGAATGATCTCTAAATCATCAAGGAGAAGCCACTCGTGGAAGGCACTGAAAGGAATTCGACAGGAATTTCGTGAAACCAGTAAGTGATCTCTCGCATATTATTTGTTTCAATATATCGTAAGCTAAGAAAAGTTAGCAACTATTTTCTTGTTTGTTATTAGATTTCGTTTGAGATTTAGGGAGATCTATCTTGTCAAAAATAGGGATTAGTCCACCTAACACTCACAGTGATCCTTAGTTAAGTGCTTGTGAAATAATAAGTTACTTAACCAATTTCAACTATACAACTACAATAATCTTCATAAACATGTACAATTGCAAATCCAGAAACATGGAAAAGGACAAATATAGAGTCAACGGCTCATTAACCTAATACTCAAACCAACATATATGTAATGAAATTTTTTTACAATGGAAAACCATCTCATCTCTTTTACCTCAATGCAAACCTTTCCAAAACCACTAGATCTAAGACAAACGCCAAAGTTTTGGTGCAATCCCCAAAATTTGGCATTTACAACCCCAAATTACAACTTTGAATTTATGTCCCTAAAATTTGGCCCATAGTAGCATCATGCAACACTTTGAAAACCTATGCTTTTTTTGTCCCTAAGGACCCAAGCCCACATTCCTTTTGCTTTGCTAGGCAAGGTGTGGCCAACACTAGACCCATGTTGTGCTCTCTCTACCTAGCTCTTCGATCTTGGTTCATGACTCACTCGGTTCATCTCAACCATAGACTATGTTGTATTCCATATCATCTCCATGTACCTCTCCATTGAACTCCCTTGTGGTGAATATATAGCACGAGGATTCACTGGGGGAGCAATACCATACCACGTGAGTTCATATTGGGGTTTATATATTGAGGAAAATATGGCATAATATATTGGGGGATATATAGGGGGCAAAGGGTTTTTATATTGGAAAGTATAAAAAATGGAGCTCAAAGTTAATGAAAAAATATAAAGGGGTATAAAAAATGTTAATGAAAAAATGGATACCTTCAATATCTAGCAGAAGTAGGGGTTTTTTAAATTGGGAAGGTGTATTGGGTTTGTATTGGTAGGGGGTTAAATAATGTGATTTTTAAGGGTATTTTCCAATATGTAGTCAAATTAAGGGTATTGTTTAATATGCCACGAACGCAAGTGATAGATCAGAGGTTCATTGACTGAAGCCCCCATGATATATAGGAGGTGTGAGTGACCTCTCCAACCAATGAAACAATTGGGAGGTGTGTCTATTCTCCTCTCCATGTTGCTTTATGTATTAGACGATGTGTTGACTGAATTTTTACTGTGCACTTGTTCCTTCATTCATTTGGGTATACGTTCCCATAAAATCATGCCAATTTGGTTGATCTGAATTTAAACGGGAACACAAAAAATTACAGATATAACCATAAATACAAAGATGCAGTAGAAATAACACTTACTTTCACTAATATCGAATACTGAAATATGCTTACAAACATAATGAAAATAAGACTAGCTCGAGCGATGGTAGTTTATCTATAAGAAGATATGTGGCAGCTACATGCCTTTGAACTGTGTTACAATGGTGCTCAAAGACCTATTTATTATTCACAAACAATGGAAACCCCTAAACATCCAAAAACCTAACCCTAAGAGATGAAGCGCCAAACTATGGGCCCCGTTTGGGTAAATTGGTACATCAACTCCCCGGGGTCATAACTTTGGAATACAATCTATGTTTGATGCACACAATACCTCGTTAGAAAGATCTATCCGAGGAATAAAGCTTTCGAGCAACCAACAATAATACATCACACATGTTGGCCCTCGTTTTTCCAAAAAAAACGTCGTTTAGGGCCTCAAAATGGCTTCGGAATTTTACGACCCGAAAAATTGCCAAAAATAGTAAATTGTGCTACAAATAAGGAAACTGAAAAACTGAAAGAAACAATGGTGGGGGTCCAAGTGGAATAGGTGGGTGGCCACCAATATCCATTTGGATCACTGATCCAATTGAACACCCTCGTAATAGGTCACCAAGCTAACTGTGCCATTATGCCAATTGTGCCCTTTGTTGTATGATGGCGGAAACCCCAAATTTGAATCTCTCACCCCATGTGCCCTCATATGAGGTCCCAACTAGTGTCTTAGGAGCACCCATCCTATATGACCCATCTATTGCAACTTGGTCATGGCACCCTTCATCTTGTGCAACTAATTTCACCAAGTCATTGTGATAGTGTGTGATTCACTCAATCGCCCAACCATGGATTTATCCAAGTTGTGTGGTTGCCTAAAATGTGATGGTGTGCGACAACATTGTATGTCGCCCATGCGATGCCAAATTAAAGATACCCCATAATATGTGTGGATACTAAAACTAAGCTTATTATCTCCAATATGTCGAAACATACTTGTGTGTGTGATACTCTTATGAGTGTGAAGCCATTACATGTATTCTCCCCACCCTAATTTTAAGATATAATATTTAATTATTCATAATATTTATTATATAATTAATTTGAAGAAAAAACTATTTAATATACGTTTTCAAGTACCTAATGAAAATGTGAGGAAGGTCACAAAGGTAATTCACAATACTTTAAGTTATAACATTCACTCATACAACATGTTTAATGTCCCATTATGTTATGTTATCTAAACATTTTGATTATGTCAAATTACATAAAAATAAAAATAAAATAAAATAATAAAATTTATAATTATTGTTACACAGTAATTTGTCACTGTCCTCATCACAGTCCCTCTACTGTGTCATGTGTCAAATAAACATGTTCATATCATCCCACCAGTGTAAGAAGATTAAGCAAATGCTCTCTAATCCTAAAGATTGACCATTTTTTACTAAGTTCATGCATCGTCGGTAGTAAACCCTAAAGAACTGCGACGATTCTCTGTCATGCATTGTGTCGTTGCGACGTCGTCGCTAGTCCCTAGTTCATGACCCGCGACGATCCAGATTTGGCGAATTAGTTCAAATAGTCGGCCTTCTGGATGTTTCTAGAGCTGGTTGTTGGGTCAGTTTGGGTCACCTTTCCGCCTCTGGGATGGTGGTTCCACCTCTTGTGCAACCTCCCTTGAGGATAAGCTCCCTCTCCCTCATTTCATGGAGGCTCCTCCTCCTATAAAATCACTCACCATTGCTATGATCTGCTAGTTTTTTAGTTGCTAATTCCTTTGGCTGTACAGTGCTGCTGCTGCTTTTGAGTTTGATAGATAGTTGGTGTGAGTGTGACAAGTGTGGGATTGCTTTGTAGTTTGTAAGAAGGTGTGGAGTGCCCTTAATCTTGTGTAAAGCTTGTGAATGAGAGAGAGATATATATATTGCTATTTGGGAGACCCATCTTTGAGAGTGAATGCTTGAAGAAACACACTGGTTGGACCCTCTGAGAAGGCTTGCGATGTCAAGACTCGGTTGTAAGCTTGCTCTTATTTCATTATTAATACAATCAATGATGATTTCCTATGTCTTGTATGTAATTTACTTGATAGCTCATGACTTCTTGACTTTGTGAGTAAATATATCATTGTTGTTTTCCGGTTACGTGCTTTGTTGTATTTCCTTTGCATTGTTTCAAGTTGATCACTCATTGAGGAGAAGGAAGCAGAAGCTGGGATAACACAACGGAAATTCATTGACCACTGATTGAGGTAGGCCTCCAACGATGATTGTTTAAGGAAATCAATTGTTGATCTATCTTTGCTGTGACTAGACCCACTCTAAGGCTAGAGGGGTTGCCTCTGTCCGCAGAGGGAACACTTTCCTGCATCACAATTATAATTATTAGTTAAAATATTTTGACTCGGTGAAATTATATAAAAAAAATATCCATCTTGAAGCTTTATAGATCCAAAATTAAGATAGATGTAAACTAAAATTTATATAATTAATTTGAGTGAAATACTATTTTAAAGAGGAACATGACTGTGATATCTCCTTCCAAATTACTGTGAGATCTCCATCCAACTTAAAATATAAAGGCTTGAAAATAAAAATAACAGTGTTCTACACAAGTGATGTCAACACGCTTAGGCCCCATCAAACACGTTGAAGCCAAAGGCTTCGACCGCACACCATACAGTGGGGGCACATGGCACAAGATATGGTTTGAAAGGCCACCAAGGGCCCATGGTGGAACCGACGTGTTAGCACACACCCAACAATATGGTACCTAATTCATTGGCTTTCTAAGAGTCACTGGCCCACCCACCCACTGTTGGGATAACAACAAGGTCGAGGTCCTAACATTCGTTGATTCAAAGCCCCGGGTATTAATTGGAGTTGTCTTTAGTGCGATTTTTTGGACTTTTCGGTGTTGGAATCTGACAAAATTTTTTGCGGTGAAATCTTAATTTGTGTTATTTAAATTAGTTTTTTCACTGTATATATGGGTTCAACAACGTGAAAAACCCCTACGGAACTTCTATTGTGCAGGGGTTACCCATAAAACTTGTGATTTCAATGAATTCCTGCCAAATTTTAGAGAAATTAGACCAGAAAAATCCACCTGAAAAGCTTCCAAAAAGTCGCACTAAAGACAATGCGGTATTAATTACTTGTGATGATAAATATTTTTGTTTTATTTCATCATTGGATGAATTGTGTGGTAGACTCACACAATTTGAGGGCCAAACGATAAATATAAAAGTTCACGACAATTTGATTGACTTGACTTTATATGTTTGGGAATTTTTAGATTGACTTGACTTGTTTAGGAAATTTTGTGATCGTTTCACACAATAAAACCTCATAGTTTTAAAGTGGGAATGAGACAATTTTATTAACTTGCTAGGATGTTGTAAGACTTACAAAAGTTGAAGAGAATGGATAGAAAGTGGGGATGAAAACAATTTGACTCACTTACAAACTTTCAAAATCAAATTGGGGATGAAACAATTTGACTGACAAGGTTGGGGATGTGGGAGACCCCATTCATAGTGTGACTGACCTAAGATACAAACTGGTAACAATCGAAGAGGAGGAAAAGAACCAATGGGGGAAGCAAGCAGCCACCATCAAATCTATGCAGTAGTTGATAACAACTAGTTGAACGCCGATTTGTTGTGGTAGAAACCTCGGGTATGAAAAACAATATAAAAGTTAAAATTTTGTTTGATTTTGGTGCTACAGATAATTTCATTTCACCAGTTGAATTAGAGAAATGTGGGTGGGCAGCTTATGAGTACGATGACTTTAAACAAATCGAAAGGGCTTCTGGGATAAAACAAGCAGTATGACCTAGTGTTGACCAATGTCAAGTGAAGCTCGGGGTGTGTATAACTAATTTGAGGGAATACGTCACAACATTGGGGATGTACGATGTAATCATCAGAATGCACTGGCTAGAAGCTCATTGAGATTTAGTAGAAATTTTCAAAAAAAGGTGATTTGTTTAGATGATGAAGGTAGGTCAATTAAGATTTGTGGTATCAAGAGGGGAGTGTCCCTATGATTCATCTCCAGAATAAAGGTAAAATGATGTCTTCGACAATGCTGTAAACTATATGTGGTCGAGGTTGTAAGTGACCAGAAAGGACCCTCCCTAGATCATCACCTAGTTTTGTAAAAATTCGAGGATGTTTTTCCAAAGGAATTACCTATATTACCTACTTTAAGGGAGATCGATTTCACAATCGACCTAAAACCTGGTGCAGAACCAATCTCGAAGACACTCTATAGGATGAAAAATCCATAAATTTGTGAGTTGCAGATGTAGTTAAAAGAGCTTTTAGACTTGGGATTTATTAGACCTAGTATTTCACCTTGGCATGCACTAGTGATTTTCGTCAAGAAGAAGGATAGTTACTTAAGGCTATGCATAGATTATACAGATTTGAATCAAGCCACAATAAATAATAGGTACCCAATACCTATAATAGATTACCTATTTTCTCAAATGAAGGGAGCAACAATTTTCTCAAAGATCGATCTATAATCTGGATACCACCAATTGAGGATTAAAGAAGGTGGCATCACAAAAACTGCATTTTGGACTCAGTTTTGGCACTACGAGTTCGTAGTTGTACCATTTGGTTTGACCAATGCGCCAATAGTATTCATGAGTCTCATGAATGGTGTGTTCAGGAAGTATTTAGACCAATTTGTGCAAGTCTTTCTTGACGATATTCTTTTGTATTTCAAAAATGAAAAGGAGCATGAAGAGCACCTAAGGGTTGTATTGACATGGTTAAGGGAAAATAAGTTGTATGGAAAATTGTCAATAATGTTGCTTCTTTCAGAAGAAAATTCATTGTCTTGGGCACATCATTTTAGGAGAAGAGATTTCAGTTGACCCAGAAAAGGTAAAGGCTATAATGGATTGGCTCGTACCGAAAAATTCTCATGAGGTGCGTAGCTTCATTGGGCTAGCAGTTTATTATTGTAGGTTTATGGAAGTGTTTTCAAAGATTGCAAAACACATCCACACATTAGAACGAAACGGGGTTGGGTATGAATGGACATATGAATGTCACACTACATTCACTGAACTAAAGAGGTTACTAACTAGTGCATCAATCCTTTGAGTGCCTAACATGGAAAATGACTTGATTGTCTACACAGATGCTTTAAAGCAAGGATTGTGAGCAGTGTTGATGCAAGAAGGCGGAGTAATAGCTTACACATCTAGAAAGTTGCAGAAACATGAAGAGTTGTATGCTAGCCATGACTTAGAATTAGCAATAGTGATGTTAGATGTAAATATGTGGAGACACTACCTCGTTGGGATAAGCTTTGAGTTAAGAACTGACCATTAGAGCCTGAAGCATCTCTTCACTCAAAGGTATTTGAATGCTAGACAAAGGCGATGGAGAAAATTCATGAGTGAGTATGATTTTGGGATCTCATACATTAATGGAAAGGATAATGTGGTGGTTGATGCACTAAGCAGGAGGCCACGAATCTTCTCCCTAGTACCCTTGAGGGTTAATTTGAGGGAACGTGTGTTGGAAAAACTCTTTGAAGATAGTTGGTATCTAAAGGTTATATCAGCACTCCAGAGTGGGAAGTATATAGAACCAAAGTTTGAGGGTTATGTCCTTGAACCAGATGGACTATTGAGATTTCAAGGGAGAATGTACATCCCTAAGGAAGGGGTATAAGAAGAACCATCCTCGAAGAGTCACATAGAGCAATCTATTGTGAACATCTTGGAGTGAAGAAGATGTATGTAGACATGAAGAAACTCTTCATTTGGGCAGGCATGAAGCACAACATAATCCATTTTGTCGCCAAATGTCATGAATGTCAATAAGTGAAGGTTCATCATCGTCATCTAGTAGGAATCCTACAACTGAATTAGATCCCTGTGTCCAAATGGGAGGTCATTTCTATGTATTTTGTTATGGGTTTTGCACTCACTTCACAGAGTCACAATTCTATATTGGTTATAGTTGATAAGTTGACCAAAAGTGCCCATTTCATCCCAGTGAGAGACACTTATAATGTTACTGATGTGGCACGGGTTCTTATAAGCGAAGTTATTTGACTACAGGGGTTACCCACAAATATCATTTCTGATAGAGACTCTCACTTTACTTCTAGGTTTTGGACAAGTTTGCAGTCAACATTTGGGACTCAGTTAATCTTGAGCACTACATATCATCCAGAAATGGATGGGCAAACTGAAATAGTAAATCAAGTTATGGAAGAAACGATTAAAATGTACATCATGGATAATCGAACTTATTTGTAAAGGTACTTACCATTGGTAGAGTTTTCCTATAATAAAAATTACCACAATTCAATTGGGATGCCTCCTTATCAAGCTCTATATGGGAGGCCATGCACGATGCCATTGAGTCGGGAAAAGTTGGAGGACTGAGTAATAATTGGGATAGAATTAGTTCAAGAAATGGAGAAATAGGTGAGACAAATTCAAAAAAGGTTAAAGGGAACACAAGATAGATAGAAGAGTTATGCCAATTCACATAGGATTGATCGTAGCTATGAAGTAGGAGACCAAGTTTTTATTCATATCTAACCCAAAAAAAGCACCATTCGGTTTGGGAAAGTGACGAAGTTGTCACCTAGGTTTAGAAGACCTTTTAGGATGAAGGATAAGATTGGAAAAGTTTCTTATCGTCTTGTACTTCCACCCCATTTTCATAAAACTCATGATGTTTTTCATGTATCTATTTTATGACATTATGTTTCTGATGAATCTCACAAACTAGATTGGAGGGAATTGCGGGTCTCGGATGTGGGAACCATAATGGTCGAACCTCTATTCATATTATACCATGGTGTTAGACAACTCAGATGTCGCATGGTAGACCAGGTTAAGGTCCAGTGGGACAAGTATAGCCCAGGATCTGCTACTTGGGAGGATGCAGAGACTATAAGTTGTGACTACCCATCAATTTTTGAGCATTTGTGATGCCCATTTTGACTTAGATAGCTATCTATGCTAATGCTCTATTTGTAGTTGCATGTTATTTTATTTATGAAAGTTATATAATATTGATGCATTTTATTTGGATAGATGAAACTACTTATATAAATCATTAAATAGATTAGGTATTGTTGATTAAAATATTTGATGTATGACTTGTTTGATGTATGATTTACCTGATGTACGACTTACTTGGTTATGATTTATATAGTGTATGACTTATCAGAGTTATTTTTGTTTAATATATGGGGATATGATTTATCTAATGAATGACTTATCAAAATTATGATTTATCTAATGTAAGATTTATTTCCAGTATGTTGTTATGAAGTACAAAATTGACACGTGGATACTAGATTTAATAACATGATGATTAAGATCCCTTATATATTTTGTTGTTATATATATGCGTGAATGAGAACTAACCTGCAGATTCGAAAGAAATATATAATGACCAAGATCTACTCTTTCGATGGGGGAGAGTTGAGATAGCCAATGAGGACTGGTATGATGTACATTATTCTATTACATTTTTTATGTACTTGATATGCACTATTATGGCATGGGTAAAGTGTAAATTATAGGTGACAAGGCTACCTGATTGGATGATTCGATAATAAGTATCCAACCAACGTCGTAGTGTGGTCAATATTAGGGTGTTATCCCTAGTTTTGAGGGTGGGTGGAGGCATTTCCCATTATGTAACCTCCAAGCCTGGAATCATGAGAGGTTAGTGATGGACGCACTCCCCTAGATATGTGATGACAATTGCCAATTTCCTACTAGGGAAGTTAGGTCGATATAGTCAACATTTCCGCCATATTGGTTTTATCAGTGTTTTGATTGGTATAATCGATGCCATAGTATATTGCAGCAGAGGATGGATAGGATGGGAGCAGAAGTAGGTTAGGAAGGATAGGAGGATATAGGTTAGTTGGAGACTATTGATGGGAAGTGGTATCATTTCTTAACTTACTTAATTTGACTACTATATATCTCTCTATTTTGTTATGCCTTATTGTCAAACTTCTTTCAAATTTCTTGTGTCATTTTCACTCTAACTTCGGGACAAAGCTTTCTAAAGGAGGGGTGTATGTAATGACCTACTTGACCCTCTCAGGCTAATTTTGATTAGTGTTTAATTGACCTGTAGATATTAACTTACAATTCTTAAATAATATTGGTATAAACCTACACTTGTGAATCTGTAATTTTATTTTACTAATATGACTTTTATTATTTGTTATTATTCTATTCCAAAGGTGTCTTCTCAAATCTACTTATGGAAAAGATATGGTCTTGTCCAATTTAATTCTAAATTAAATATCCATATTCTATCGTTGTGGTTTCTTCTCAAATCTACTTTGGGTAAGATATGCTAAGGAAAGTCAAGGATATTAAAATAAAAGGATGAGGGGGTAGTTATGACATTAATGATAGGTAGTTGAGGTAGATGGGAGGAAGAAATATAAAAGGGGAAGGAGGATGAGAGGAGAGGGGGGAGATCCCTGGTATTTATTTTGGCATTGGATGATTTTATTTTGGGGAGGTGGAGAAAGAGAAGGGAGAGAATGGAGAGAAAAATGAGAGAACTAAAACTTGGATCTATTGGAGAGTTTTGGTTTTAACTTAGACATATTACAACTGGTTGGACTTGGGCTCGGTGGGCGAGGGAACCTGTGGGGTTCCCTGGGCTAGGAAATCATTCCTAGTTGTCTAGGAGGTAAATTTAGTCGGGTAGTCAAGAGGAGAATCCCAACAAAGTCAGGAGAATCCCAACCAAGCTACTATAGCATGTATTCTTCCATTTGTTGATTACTTATGTAAATTGTTGCAATGAAATTTCTTACTTGTTTAATATGTTTTTGATTAAATTTTACTTGTATATTATCATCGAATAAATGTTGAGTTGTAAATAGCTTATCTCCTTTATTATTGTGTTTAAATTAAATGATAAATTTAGTTTGGTTAGAAGACCTAGGTTACATCCTCACAATTAGCCTCTCAAATCCAATTTTTTTTTATGTTTTTACTATATTTTTGAGTGGTGACGATAATTTTTGAGTTTAATGGTGCATAATACAGGTTATTTACGAAAATGAATCATTTATGCAATGAGTATACTTTTATCACTTTTTCAAAATCGTTAAAAACTTACAAAAAATCGAAACAAGGAATTATCTTTATGCCCTTTTCAAACTCCCTAAACATGATAATATCATTTAGTACTTAACTATTCGAACTCGTAAAGTAAATGAACAGTCATCTATTTAGTATAAGTTTACCCTATTTACAGACTGAACTATACTATTTACAAAAAAGGTATACGTCGACTAATCATGGTCAATAGAGTTCTCCCCTAAATTATTTTACCCCCTCCCAAGCTTGAGAGATTAAATTTACGAAAAAGGTACTTTGGAGTCTACTTATGTTTTTCTCCTGACTCCCAAAAAATGAAAAACACTGAGCTTTACTTTCTCTGGGCTCATTAAAATTTACATTGAAAGAATTGAAAAGGTTTTCTTTTTGTGTCTTTTCAAACTCTTTAAACATGAAAATGACATCGAGTTACCCCTTCACTAGAATCGTAAAACTTAAACAAATGTAGGACTCATCAATCATGACACGACTGAACCACTCCTTCCTGGGGCTCATCAAAAATACTTCAAGGGACTCATATGAAGGATGAACTTACGAGACAAGCATATGTTATCCTCCTCAAGCTTGCCAAAAATAAAGAGGTACTTGTCAATAATGGTGGGGGAAATTGGGAAAGAACATTTGTTTATATTGTAAAAGACAGTATGCCGCTCTTGAACATTAGACTCCCTGCCACTTTTGTGTCCGGGTTAGGAAATCCATTTTCCTCTCAGTGGACCATACCTTATTAAAATTCTTTAGTTGGTTTGGGAATTATTTTTAAGTCAAATGCTTCCAATTTAGAATTTTGTTTCGCCAATTACCTTGCAATGCATGACCCTTAATCACGTCGACCATCCCTAAGTCAATCCTTGATTACTCCAAACTATTTTTCTTCAAAACTTGACATGAGTTTTGTGTTGTAGGCCCTCCTGCGAGGGATTGCTTCCTATTGACTTCATCTCACTATCTAGGGAAGTTATCTAGAAACCTTCAGTACCCTGGAGCCAATACTATATAATGGAAGGTTTCTCGCCTTTGACGACATGTTCTCATCATTGACCTTCGTTCGAATGATTCATGAGTGTTCGACTTCAACACATTTATTCACACTTCATAGATTGTACTAGAAGTACCATGTAAACCATTTTCATCATTGGTGGTTTCTCTCGTGCTTGTTAATGATTCACATCATTGACCAGTAATCAAGTGGTTTATACCATGTTCAATTACGAGACATTCACTCAGATGGCTAGATTCGTACTATGGATTGGGGGATGGAGATCAAGACCCTGGATCTAGTTTCATCCATCTAGGCTCCATGGATTTATTAAATATTCATGATTGTAAACATCTATCCATTTATGGATGCGTCCATACTATGTCGTTTATTGATATGGATCTTCATATGTATTTCCACACTAGTTATTTGAGATATTTATGCTCTAAGTATGGGAATGCATACCTTAGAGATGATTTTATATTCCAATGTAACATTTAATTGCTTGTTTCAAGTCTCCAACTACAGTATCTAACCCGAACCATGGCATGATAAAGCGGTGTAGTCATCAAATATCCCTTCTAACTTTGCACTTTAGGGGGTAATCTATTACACATCATTTTGTCGCATTAGGAAAACGAACATCATTTTGGATCTTTCTTTATCCATCAAACTATTCCAAAGCATCCCCCTGCAAGGATAAAACCCAAAACATCCTAAAGAGAATGAAATTCATGGATCTTAAAGCTCAAAAGACTATTTTTGGCTTCCTTCGCAGTTCCCTAGTCAGTTTTTGTGCATACGCAGAAGTGATCATTAAATTCTTTGCAAAAGTGTGCTTTCTCTTACACTATGTCTTGCGCACATGACTCAATGCAAGTAAAAGATAAAAAGTGAAGTCTAGAAGTTTTTTTAGTCAAATCTTTCCCAACTAACAACTTCAAATGGATTCCTACTCAAGCCCAATCCCTCCCATTGTGGAGCTACTTCCCTCCCTTTGTGGATCCCTTATCCCACCATTTATGTATCTCAACCCTTAAGAAGAGGATCCCAAACCTCCTCCTCTTGGAATATAAATCAAACACGGGTCAGAGGATTGGAGAGGACCATTGAAGGTAGGCTTATGCTACAAAAATAAGGCTAGAAGGATTTTCATGCAAGGATAAGGTTGGAGAATGTAAGAAGAGGCTTGAAACATCAAGGCTTTGAGGTTGTAACTTTGTTCTCCCTTTTATTTAATAAAAATAAATTTTTCTTTCCTAATCACATCATCTATGATATCATTTGTGGGATTTCTTAATCACTCACATATGTTATCATTGGTTATTGATTTTATTTATGATATATGTTGAGTTAAGTGGTTCATTTATCTTTCACTTTATATACTAGATGCTTTGATTCATTGTGTGTTTTTGTTTATGTAGATATCCTTCGAAACATCATGGAGAAGCTATGGAAAGAGCTAGAATGATATCTAAAGCATCGAGGAGAAGCCATCTGTGGAAGGCATTGAAATGACTTCGACAAACATTTTGTTAAACCGATAAGTGATCTCTCACATATTATTTGTTTCAATCAATCACAAGCTAAGTAAATGTAGAAATTATTTTCTTGTTTGTTACCAGATTTCGTTTGAGATTTAGGGAGATCTCTCTTGTACACAAGAGGGATTAGTTTTTCTAACACTCACAATGATCCTTATTTAAGTTCTTGTGAAATAATAAGTTACTTAACTAATTTCAAGTATACAAATACAATAATTTCCATAAACATGTACAATTGCAAATCCAAACCCATGCAAAAAGACAAATATAGAGTTGGTGGCTCGCTAATCTAATACCTGAATCAACATATCTGTAATGACAAATTTTAACAATGAACAACCCTCTCGGCTCTTTTAACTCAATGCAAACCTCAACAAAACCAAAATATCTAATACAAATGCCAAATTTTTGGTGCAATCCCCAAAATTTGGCGTTTACAACCCCAAACTACAACCGTGAATCTATGTCCCTAAAATTTGGCCCATAGTAGCATCATGCAGTAGTTTGACGACCTGCGATTTTTTGTCCCTAAGAACCCAAACCCACATTCCTTTTTCCTTGCTAACCAAGGTGTGGCCAACAGAAGACGCATGTTGTGCTCTCTCTAGCTAACTCTTCAATCTTGGTTCATGACTCACTCGGTTCATCTCAACCATATACTATGTTGTATTCCATCTCATCTCCATGTACCTCTCCATTTGTTATGCAACCAGCTCACAAAATAGAAGAAAAGAAAGATCAACGACTTCAAAATCAGCCTCTTCAAGGGGGAAACCTATTTTACATTACACAAATTAACAATTCTTCGATGATACAAATGAAAAGACATCCTTTCTATATATAGGAGTCTAAGAGTCACAATATAATCAACGTCGACATAACAATAATAATATAAGGGCACAACAATAAAAATAAGGGATACAATGAAAATGGTAATGGGGGGAATCACTAGTATTATAGGGACCTAACACCATTGAACTCCCTTGTGGTGAATATATAGGAGGTGTGAGCGATCTCCGCAACCAACACACCAATTGGGAGGTGTGTCTGTTCTCCTTCCCATGTTGTTTTGCGTGCTAGATGATGTGTTGAATATTTTTTTTTGTCTACACTTGTTCCTTCATTCATTTGGGTCGACCTGGCCATCGCATCATGCCAATCTAGTCCAATTGAATGCCTTCATCATAGGTCACCAAGTTAATTTTGTCATTGTGCCAATTGTGTCCCATGTCGTATGATGGAAGAAACCCCAAATTTGGATCTCTCACCCCATGCACCGTCATATGAGGTCACAACTAGTGTGTTGGGAGAATCCATGTTATAAGACCCACCTGTTACAACTTGGTCATGGCACCCTTCATCTTATGCAACAGATTTCACCAAGTCATTGTGATCGTGTGCGAACCACTTACTCGCCCAACCATGGATTTATCCAAGTCGTGTGACCAACTAAAATGTGATGGCACGCCACAACATTGTATGTTTCCCATGCGATGCCACATTAAAGATACCCAAAAATATGTGTGGATAATCAAACTAAGGCTATTATCTCCAAGATGCCCAAACATACTTATGTAAGTGATACTCTTATGAGTGTGAAGGCATCATGTATACTCTCCCCACCCTTATTTTAAGATATAATATTTAACTATTCATAATATTTTATTTTATAATTAATTTGAAGAAACAATTATTTAATATACTTTTCAAGTACCTATCGAAAATGTGAGGAAGATCACAAAGATAATTTACGATGCTTTAAGTTATAACATTCACTCGTAGAATATGTTTAATGTCTTGTTATGTTATGTTATCTAAAACATTTTGACTTGTCAAATTACATAAAAATAAAATAAAATAATAAAATTTATAGTTATAATTATTAGTTAAAATATTTTGACTCAAGCAAATTACATAAATAAATATAAATTTTTACTCCAAATTTTCAAGGTGCAAACTTTCCACAAATTTAAAACCCAAAAAGGAGATTTATTTCTTGAGATATTAGATCCCTCTTGAAGCTTTATAGATCCAAAATTAAGATAGATGTAAACCAAAATTTATATAATTAATTTGAGCGCAATACTATTTAAGAGGAACATGACTGTGATGAAATGATTGTGAGATATCCATCCAACTTAAAATATAAAAGCTTGAAAATAACCATAACAATTTTTTACACAATTGATGTCAACACGCTTAGGCCCCATCAAACATGTTGAAGCCAAAGGCTTGGACCCCACACCCTACAGTGGGGGCACATGGCCTAAGACAAGTTTTGAAAGGCCACCAAGGGCCCATGGTGGAACCGACGTGTTAGCACGCACCCAACAATCTAGTACCTAATTCATTGGCTTTCTAAGAGTCATCGGCTCACCCATCCACTCTTTGGCTAACAACAAGGTCGGGGTCCTATCGTTCGCTAATTTAAACCCCCAAGTATTAATTACTTGTGATGATAAATATTTTTGTTTTATTCCATCGTTGGATGAGAATTTCATTTTCGGAAGTCATAATTTGATTGACTTGTGTGGAACACAAGTCAATAAATATAAAAGTTGAGGACCACACGATAAATATAAAAGTTTGCGACAATTTGATTGACTTGACTTGATTTGTTTGGTAAGTTCTAGATTGACTTAACTTGTTTAGGAAATTTTGTGATCGTTTCACACAATAAAACCTCATAAACTTAAAGTGGGAATGAGACAATTTGATTAAGTTGCTCGGAAGTTGTGTGAATTACACCCATAAAAGTTGTGGGTTCCACTTTCATTATGAAAGCACCATGCCCACGAAATGCACAAAGTCAAGGAAGCCATGAATTAATGTGGAATGAGTTTCATTGGATTGGATTATTTGTACACGAGATTCGTGATAAAATTATTTGTACATGAGATTCATGATAAAATTTAGATTATTTTAGAGTGTATGGAAACTATCATGTGAAAATTAAAATAAAATTAAAAAATATTAAAGTGAAAGATAAATTACTTTGAAACCTAACGGTGCCAGTTTTCCCCTTATAATACATCTTGTTCCACCTGATTTCTTTCTCACTTGCCTCAAATATTGCGCAGTCCTGAGCAAGCCAGGATTTTCATCATCAAACGCTTGATTGCTCAGTGTCTAATTTTTAGAATTGAGAATGTCTCTGCCGCTAGTCGATCTAGTTATTGGTTTTAACTTGGACTCATCACAATTGGTTGGACTTGGGCTTGAAGGGTTAGGGAACCTATGGAGGTCCCCTAGGCTAGGAAATCATTCATAGTTGACTAAGAGGTAAATTTAGTCGACTAGTCAAGAGGAGCATCCCAACAGAGTCAGGAGAATCCCAACCAAGCTACTAGAACATGTTTTCTTCCATTTGTTGATCACTTATGTAAATTGTTGCAATGAAATTTATTACTTGTTTAATATGTTGTTGATTAAATTTTACTTGTATATTATCATCAAATAAATGTTGAGCTATAAATAGTCTATTTCCCTTCTTATTATGTTTAAATTAAATGAAAATTTTAGTTTGGTTAGAAGATCTAGGTTACATCCTCATAATTAGCCTCTCAAATCCAATTTTTTAATTTTTTTACTATAATTTTGAGTCGTGACAATAGTTTTTGAGTTTAAATGTGCAGAATACAGGTTATTTACAAAAATGAATCATTTTTGCAATGAGTATATTTTTATCACTTTTTTGAACTCGTTAAAAAGTTACGAAAAATATAAACAAGGAGTTCTCTTTATGCCCTTTTCAAACTCCCTAAACATGAAAACATCGTCGAGTACTTAACTATTCAAACTCGAAAAAGTAAATGAACACTCGTCTATTCAATATATGTTTACCCCTTTTACGGACTGAACTAGACTATTTACAAAAACGTATACGTCGACTAATCATGGTCAATAGAGTTCTCTCCTGCATTATTTTACCCTTTTCCAGGCTTGAGAGACTAAATTTACGAAAAAAGAACGCTTTGGAGTCTACTTATGTTTTTCTCCCGACTCCCTGAAAATGAAAAACATTAGGCTTTACTTTCTCTCAGCTCGTTAAAATTTACCTTGAAAGAATTGAAAATGTTTTCTTTTTGTGTCTTTTAAAAGTCTTTAAACATGAAAACGACATCGAGTTACCCCTTCACTGGACTCGTAAAACTTAAACAATTCAAAACTTGTCAATCATGACGAGACCAAACCACTCCTTCCTAGGGTACGTTAAAAGTACTTCGAAGGACTCATCCAAAGGATGAGTTTACAAGACAAGCATATTTTATCCTCCTCAAGCTTGCCAAAAATAAAGAGGTACTTGCCAGTAATGGTGGGGGGAAATTGGGAAGAACATTTGTTCATATTGTAAAGGGTAGTATGTCGCTCTTGAACATCACACTCCATCACTTTTGTGTCTGGGTTAGGAAATCCATTTTCCTCTCGGTGGACCGTACCTCATTGAAAGTCTTAATTTGGTTTGGGAATTATTTTTGAGTTAAATGTTGCCAAGTCAGAATGTCGTATCAAAAATATGTTCAAGAGAAGTCCAACCTAAGTCAAAATTACCTTGCAATTCATAGCCCTCAATCACGTCGACCATCCCTGAGTCAGTCTTGGATTACTCCAAACTATTGTTATTCAAAACTTGACATGAGTTTCGTGTTGTAGGCCCTCCAGCGACGGATTGCTTCCTATCAACTTCAGCTCACTTTCTAGGGTGGTCATCTAGAAAGCTTCAGTACCTAGGAGCCTACAGGCCTTAATGGAAAAATTTTAACCTTCGACGACATGTTTTCATCATTGACCTTCGATCGAATGATTCTATGAGTGTTCGACTTCAACACATATATTCACACTTCATAGATTGTGCTGGAAGTACCATCAGAGCCATTGTCATTATTGGTGGTTTCTCTCGTGCTTGTTAATGTTTCACATCATTGACCAATAATCAAGTGGTTTCTACCATGTTCGACTATGAGACGTTCAATCACATGGCTAGATTCTTACTATGGATTGAGGGAAGGAGATCAAGACCCTGGATCTAGTTTCATCCATCTAGGCTGCATCGATTTATTATATATTCATGATTGTAAACATAGATCCATTGATGGTTGCATCCATACTATGTCATTTAGTGATATGGATCTTCGGATTTTTTTCCATACTGGTTCTTTGAGACATTTATGCTCTGAGTATGAGAATGCCTACCTCAGAGATGATTTTATATTACATTGTAACATTTGATTGATTATTTCTAGTCTCTGACCGCAGTCTCTAACCCAAACCATGGCATGATAAAGCGCTTCAGTCATCAAATATCCCTTCTAATTTCTCACTTTAGGGGGTAATCTATTACATGTCATTTAGTCTCATTATGCAAATGATTGTCTGTTTGGATATTTCTTTATCCATAAAAGTTTTCCAAAGCATCCCCTGCAAGGATAGAATGCAAAAAATCCCAAAGAGAATGGAATTCCTAGATCTTAAGGCTCAAAAGCCTATTTTTGGTTTCCTACGCAGTTCCCTAATCAGTTTATGTGCATACGTAGAAGAGACCATTAGAGTCTACGCAAAAGTGTGCTCTGTTTTACACTATGGCTTGCACACATGACTCAATGTAAGTAAAAAATAAAAATTAAAGTCTAGAAGCTTTGTTAGTCGAATCTTTCCCAACTAATAGCTTCAAATGGATGCCTACTCAAGCTTGATCCCACCCATCATGGAGCTACTTCCCTCTATTTGTGGATCCCTTATCCCACCATTTATGGATTTGATCCCTTAGGAAGAGGATCCCAAACCTCCTACTCTTGGCTTATAAATCAAACACGGGTCATAGGATTGGAGAAGACCATTGAAGGTAGGCTTATGCTACAAAAATAAGGCTAGAAGGATTTTCATCCAAGGAGAATGTTGGAGATTGTGAGAAGAGGCTTGTAACATCAAGGATTTGAGGTTGTAAGTTTGTTCTCCCTTTTATTTAATAAAAATCAACTATTCTTTCCTAATCGCATCTTCTCTTATATCATTGTTGGGATTTGTTGATCACTCACATATGCTATCATTGGTTATTGGTTTTATTTATGATACATGCCGAGTTAATTGTTTCATTTATCTTTCACTTTATATACTAGATACTTTGATTCGTTGTGTGTTTTTTGTCTATGAAGATCTCCTTTGAAACATCATGGAGAAGTTGTGGAACGCATTGGAACGATCTCTAAAGCATTGAGGAAAATATACCTATGGAAGGAAATGAAAGGACTTCAACGGACATTTTGTTAAACTAATAAGTGATCTCTCGCATATTATTTGTTTCAATAAATCGTAAGCTAAGTAAAGGTAGAAATTATTTTCTTGTTTGTTACTAGATTTCGTTTGAGATTTAGGGAGATCCGTCTTTTCCACCAGAGATATTAGTTTGCCTAACACTCACAATGATCCTTAGTTAAGTTATTATGAAATAATAAGTTACTTAACTAATTTCAAGTATACAACCACAATAATTTCCATAAACATGTACAATTACAAATCCAAACACGTGCAAAAAGACAAATATAGAGTTGGTGGCTCGCTAACCTAATACCCGAATCAACTTATATGTAATGACAAATTTTAACAATGAACAACCCTCCCCGCTCTTTTACCTCAATTCAAACCTCGCCAAAACCACCATATTTAAGAAAAATGCCAAATTTTTGGTGCAATCCCCAAAATTTGGCATTTACAACCCCAAATTACAACCTTGAATTTATGTCCCTCAAATTTGGCCCATAGTAGCATCATGCGACATTTTGACGACTTGCGGTTTTTTGTCCCTAAGAACCTAGACCCACATTCCTTTTGCCTTGCTAGGCAAGGTGTGGCCAACACCAGACCCATGTCGTGCTCTCTCTACCTAGCTCTTCGATCTTGGTTCATGACTCACTTGGTTCATCTCAACCATAGAATATGTTGTATTCTATCTCATCTCCACGTACCTCTCCATTGAACACCCTTTTGGGAAATATATAGGAGGTGTGAGCGACCTCCCCAACCAGCGCAACATTTGGGAGGCATGTTTATTCTCCTCCACATGTTGTTTTGTGTATTAGATGATGTGTTAACTGAATTTCTTTCTCTGCACTTGTTCCTTCATTCATTTGGGTCGAAGTGCCCATCACATCATGCCAATCTGGTCCAATTGAACACCCTCATCATAGGTCACCAAGCTAATTGTGCTGTTGTGCCAATTGTGCCCCTTGTTGTATGATGGCAGAAACCCCAAATTTTGATCTCTCACCCCATGCACCCTCATATGAGGTCGCAACCAATGTCTTTGGAGAACCCATGTTATACGACCCACCTGTTGCAACTTGGTCATGGCACCCTTCATCTTGTGCCACTGATTGCACCAAGTCATTGTGATGCTGTGCGACTCACTCACTTGCCCAACCATGGAATTATGCAAGTTTTGTTGCTGCCTAAAATGTGATGTTGTACCACAACATTGTATGTAGCCCATGCGGTACCAAATTAAATATACCCCATAATATGTGTGGATAATCAAGGTAAGGCTATTATCTCCAATATGCCCAAACATACTTGTGTGTGTGATACTATTATGAGTGTGAAGGCATTAAATGTACTCTCCCTACCCTTATTTTAAGATATAATATTTAATTATTCATAATATTTTATTTTATAATTAATTTGAGGAAACAATTATTTAATATATCTTTTCAAGTACCTAATGAAAATGTGAGGAAGATCACAGAGATAATTCATGATGCTTTAAGTTATAACATTCACTCGTACAACATGTTTAATGTCTTGTTATGTTATGTTATGTACTTCCATGACCTTTTGACTTTACATGACTCTTCATATGACAAGTGGGTCTCTTGGAATTCCACATTATATTACATTGTTTGACAATATGGCCCATAGTAGAGATGTGGAAGACACGATTCATGAAAAGACTCGACATGCCAGTGTTGGTACATTCGTGTTGCTGTTGGTGTGCATGTCAAGCTACAGTGTTATTGGGTGATGGATGTCCTCATGGCGTGTCACAACTTCACCAACACATGGAAAGGTGCGTGGAGTCTTTGATGGTCGTTGGGTTCGCTTAATGTTTCATTCGCACGTTCCTCCTTTCTTATATTTTGGCATGCTTGACATGTTCATCCATCTGTGAAAATTGCATGTTCGTTCGTCCGTCTGTCCGTGAACACATATTGCATGTTCACTCATTCGTCCGTCCGTGAACACATCTTTTGCATGCATCGTTTGTTCATCTGTTGGCGAACATGTCCTTCTGCATGTACACCCTTTGTTCATCCCATCTGTCGTCGTGGCATGTTTGTTTGTGTACCTGTATCCGCAATCACTCATGATGAGACGACACCAAATCCATAAATCTCCTAGTCTACCATGATGCATGATTGTTTCGGATGCAAGTTACTAAGAGAGAAGACAAAGTTGCGAGCTTCGAGCTGGGATGGAGACTCTGGGCACTACTAGTGAAAACTGCGTAGAAGTCACTGGGAGATGGTGACGGGAAATCCGGATCGACAGTGACTGTCCGCGGCGTCTGGCTCACCTAGAGGACAAAACTGCGCAATTTTTGGGAGGAGCAATACGGGCTACACAAAGGTTGGGCAGACAGGATCTGCACAATTTTTGGAAGCAGCAGGCAACGAGAGCCTGGCAGCCAAAACTGCGCAATTTTTGGAGGGAACTGACAACTGGCTCTTGGGACCTTGGCAGCAAAAGCTACGTAATTCCTGGAAGGAACTGGCAGTCAGCTACTGGAGCTTGGCAGCAAAAACTACACAATTCCTGGAGGGAATTGGTCGTCAGCTGCTGGGGGGAAAAATTGTGCTGATGTTGGAAGGCTGGCTTGCTGATCACCTCTATGCAATTTTTGGTTGAGCAGACTGCTGGGTAGCAGAGGGCTTGCTAAATAAATCTGCGTAGTTTTTTCGGTGAGCAGCAGGCCAGATGACTAGTGGGTTGGCTGGAAAAATTGTGTAATTTTCTGAGGGAGATAGGGACGGGCACTGGGTGTCTGTCCGACTTGTCTGTGTAATTTTGCTAGTCATCGGTGCAAGCAAGGTCTGCAGCCTCTATGCACTTTTTGAGGGGAGACAGTCTCGAGGTGACTATCGGGTCAAACTCTCTAGTTGACCAACAGGACGGTTGATTGATCAGCTTGCGGGAATCATAGCTTGAAATGGCTTGCTGTGTGCTTCTGCACTGTTCTGGGTGACAGTCGATCGAGTCGATGGCAAGGTGAAGGTCCAGCTATCAAAGGGTGATATAGTTGTAGAGTTTCAACAAAATGACTAAGTGTGTGAGCGAGTGGAAAAGTGCATACATGAACTTGCAAACACACACTTACATGACTTGACGACGAGATGACTGAAACCATCCAGACACACATGTTCAACATGATTGACCGAGGGTGTAAGCGACAAGTGCGACTCTTGTTATTGATGGTTGGACGATCGCGATGATGCTTGCACGACAGTGTATATGACCCCATTTCTGAGCACGACGGATGTTTTCATAACAAAAACAACATGTACATACGAAGCAAAGACCTTGTGTGTGACTAGAACATGGTCACAAGCATGACATTGCCATCAACATGAAAAAGTTGTATGTTGAACGATCAAGAAGACTCACACGAGCTCACGGGGTGAACTCGAGTGTGTGCAAACATCAAGTTAAACTCTCAAAGGAGGCTCCGAAATTGGATGCAGGCCAAAATTTTGGAGGGTGTTGCAGCCACTACAATAGTACCTAACGAAAATGTGAGGAAGATCATAGAGATAATTCACGATGCTTTAAGTTATAACATTCACTCATACAACATGTTTAATGTCTTGTTATGTTATGTTATCTAAAAGATCATGACTCTATCAAATTACATAAAAATAAAAATAAAATAATAAAATTTATAGTTATAATTATTAGTTAAAATATTTTAACTCAGTCTTGGGAGAACCCATGTTATACAACCCACCTGTTGCAACTTGGTCATTGCACCCTTCATTTTGTGCCACTGATTTCACCAAGACATTGTGATGTTGTGCGACTCACTCACTCCCCCAACCATGGAATTATGCAAGTTGTGTTGCTGCCTAAAATGTGATTTTGTGCAACAACATTGTATGTAGCCCATGTGGTGCCAAAATAAAGATACCTGATAATATGTGTGGATAATCAAGGTAAGGCTATTATCTCCAATATGCCCAAACATACTTGTGTGTGTGATACAAGATGAGTGTGAAGGCATTACATGTACTCTCCCTACCCTTATTTTTAAGATATAATATTCAATTATTCATAATATTTTATTTTATAATTAAGTTGAAGAAATAATTATTTAATATACCTTTTCAAGTACCTAACGAAAATGTGAGGAAGATCACAGACATAATTCATGATGCTTTAAGTTATAACGTTCACTGGTACAACATATTTAATATCTTGTTATGTTATGTTATCTAAAACATTGCGACTCTCTCAAATTACATAAAAATAAAAATCAAATAATAAAATTTATAGTTAAAATATTTTGACTCAGTGAAATTACATAAAAAAAAAACTCAAAAAGAGATTTATATAAAGACTCAAGTAAGCAACAAGAGGTCATGCCACAGATTTTATTTATATAAATAGTCTCCAGATCTGGGGCTCTTGATATCCAAAAAGCATTTGCAGAGCAAATCTTCCATCTCTGTATGAGCAAATCTGCGCTGCGGTCTTTTGTGCCATCTCTGCATGACCAGATTTGCGGCTCTTCAGAATTCCAGATCTTAAGCTCTTATGAAATATAATATAAATGGTAATGTGTAACCAAGTTGTGATATAAATCTGCGGCTCTTCACTTCTATTCTCATTGATTGGGCCTTCTGCGGTTTATAGATCTGCGCCTTTTCACTTCTCTTCGGCAATCTCCTGTGGCCTTCTCTTCGACAATCTTTTATACTCAGCAAGAGAGCATTCTCCAGATGCTCCCAGCTTCACGAAAATAGTTGCTGGCTCAGTTCCGCCCGCCTCTGGGGGGCAGGCTCCGGCCCATAACATCAGTGAATCCCCAGCTCCCATTGTCCAGGTGGTCCAAGGCTCACTCAATGAGGCTTTGAAGTTCTCTGAAAGTGCCCTAATCTGTCGATTCAATGGTTTTTGGCCGCGGCTGATAGCTCTACATAGTTGGATCTCGGAGGTATGGAAGCCTCTAATTCCTGATGCAATTAATATCTACCCCTGTTCTAGGGTTTTCTTTATAGTAGATTTTGAAAACCTTGAAAGCAGACAATGTATTCTAGATTTTGGCCCTTGGTTTTGGGAAAAATCAGGCCTATTCATGAGGCCATGGAACCCATCATTCGATCCCTCAACAACAGTCATAACCTCAGCACCAGTTTGGATGAGATTGCCAAACATACCCTTGCATCTCTGGAATTTCTCTTAGCTAAAAGCCATTGGAAATGCAATTGGAAAATTTTACTGCAAGTGCCCAGAAACAGAGGAATATGCCAGAACCACCTATGCACGCATCTGTGTGGAAATGGATTTCAGCGTTGGATTCCCAGCTGAAATACACCTAACAAGTAAAGACTATGTGTGGAACTAGAAACTCGATTATGAAAGTGTCATCTTCAGATGTTGATACTACTTTGAGACAGGCCACCTAGCCAAAAATTGCCGAAAAGTTTCCCAGAAAAATTTTGCTAGAAAAAATCACCACAGATCTACATGGTGGGAAGGAGCACAAAAAGAACACTACACTGTCATCAAAGAGGAACACTCTCGAGAAAACTCTGAATCACAAGAAATCGGGCAAGAAAGAAACAACTCTAAAGACAAGCAGGGGGAAAGCCTCACCCAACAACAAAAGAGTGAACTCGACAACCCCTCAAGCATCAACAGTTATGAGGACTCGAATATTGCACAAAATAAATCTTCATTTAACAGCAAAGCAGATCTCTTAGACCAAACTTCTCCGACTATCTTCAAAAGGACGAACATAGTATATCGCGAAGCTAAGACAAGAAGAGATGAAGGAGATGTCACATAAAGAAAGTTAGAAGACCGTAGAGAAAAAAAAGAAAGCTACAACATCAATCTCGCCAAGAAAGACGAGGAACCAGACAATTAGAAACTAAGAAAATTATAGGTTCGATTGACCAATTTGGTTTCAGTGGACGTTAACCACCACCATCATCATCATATATCTTTAGAGATTCAATTCCTTTTGAAACTTTATAGATCTAAAATTAAAATAGATATAAACTAAAATTTATATAATTAATTTGAACACAATATTTAATATTTAAATAGTAACATCACAGTGACATCTCCATCAACATAAAATATAAAAGCTCGAAAATAAAAATAACATAAAAGCGGCAGAAGGCACAGTTTGAAAGGCCACCAAGGGCCCATCCAACGTGTTAGCACGCACCCAACAATCTAGTACGTGATTCGTTGGCTTTCTAACAAGAAGGTCGGGGTCCTATCATTCACCGACTGAAGATTCATTCGCTGATTGAAACCCCAAGGTATTAGTTACTTGTGATGATGAAGATTTTTGTTTTATTCCATCTGTGCATGCATGACGAGGATTTCATTTTCAGAAGTCATAATTTGATTGATTTGTGTGGAAAACAAGTGAATAAATATAAAAGTTGAGGACCACCTGTGTTATTTTTATCCATATTCAAAATTATAAACATTATTTTTGAATATAGATATAAATATTTCTTTCCGATATTACTTGTGTTAAATTTTTTAAATATGAAAGTTACTTAATATGAAATTGTAAATCCTTTTCAATTTAATAACTTAATATATATTTTAAATTAGCTTTCTAATTAAATATATTATTTTAAATTTTATTTTTATTTTAAAATTCACAAAATAAATAAATAAAATATTATATAAGTAATAATACAACTAAAAAATAACATATTTAAGTTGATTTAATATTTTTTAATAAAAAATTAGTAATAATATTTAACTTCAATATAAGATGATTTAAAAACAATTAACGATGGAAATAAATTATTTAATTATTTTTAAAATTTTATTTTTATATTATTTAAATTATGATATATATTTTTAAGTACAATAGATATATAAAATTAATTTCTAAATAAAATGAACCACGTGCAAGAATATAGTTTGAATTTTAAGTGATCAATTTGACATCTTAAATCAAGGCTTCTCCTCCCTCCAATCACCGTTGTGTGCAATTTTCTAGACATGTTCACTTAACCCAAAAAACCGAGATTCCTTTGAAAATTCTACTCCCCTCGTTGGGTCAATTGCAGTGCTTCTCTTTCAAAGGGAGACCAACTAATCGTACCATCCTATTGCGACAGAAAGGGAAAGATGGAGGGGATTAGATTTATTGTAACCCGAGATTCACTCGCTTGCAGATTGGCACGGAAAAGAAAATCATCAAACAAAGTGTTTTTTTTCTCTTTACTTGATTTGTATGAGGGTGAGGGTTGTTCAATTTGTATGAGGGTTGTTCCTATATATTTATTTTTTTAAGATAAAAATTAAAATAATCTATATTAAAAATACAAAGGAATAATAATAAATCAATGGAATTAATACTAGCAATCCCCCCTAAAGGTGCAAAGACACGCTGAAGGAATAGAAGATTTAGGAAGACCAGACAATTTGTGAAGACAAAGACAACATTTTTTCAGATCCTTACATTCATTAGGGTCAATACAACTCGGAGGATAACTTAAGGCGTTGGCACCCATCTACTACCAATGCTTCCTAGTCTAAGAGTTTTGAATATCAATATGAACAACCTCACAGATTGAGAGAACTATTCTGCCATCACAAACCCTCTTTCCTTGTAGGAATTTATCTTCGAATAACTTCTTTAGAATTTCGATTTCCTCCATAACAACAAAGCTGACCAATTGGTCACATTGTTATAGTTCATATTTACAGCTAGATATTGTTGTATATGATGTATCAATAAGAGTAAGTCGAGTCGAATAAATGAGATGAAGTTTTTCTTGTACCACAAGTTGGGTAGAGTCCATCCCTAGAAGGAACCTGATCTAGAGGAGGATCAATGCAAAATTGACGATAAGTAAGCAAGAAACCTACTCCATCATAACATAACAATGCACCCCAACTTTGCATATTTCACAAATATTATTATAATCATCCATTTTGATGCTTCTTTGAAACGGTTGGGCTGAGAAGATGATGGTGCACTAGTGTTGATATTCTCCTCAGTCTCAATTTCTACATCCCCAATATCAGCCTTATGTCCGTTTTACCCTCCACTACATGGTATTTTGAGAAAGTTAGCCATTCATCCCCTCTGCAATACGTGCTATCCATCCTTGCCTGCGACCAAATAAAAAACACATTGCATTGCAAAGACAAGTAAGGTATACAAGCCTTAAAGCTGAAAATTTTCCAAACACAGAAAGCCATGGAATGAATCATTCCCAAGACCACCTCATCAAATTTTCAAAGAAAGTGGCGAGTTCCCTATGCAACCATTTCAGCAATGATAGGAAAAATGAATCAATCTAGAAAACTTTATATACACAACAAATATGAGAAAGTTAGCGAAGAGCCTCCAGTTTGTAATTCTCATCTTTCACTTGGAGAACAAGACCAAAACCATCCTCCAAAGCATGATTCATATTATTTAGAGGAGGAAGAGATGGTCAATGGGGTCAAAAAGGGGTTGTTTACTAGCAAGTCGGGAGAAGGCTCCAAGCAACAATTTTTTCAAGAAGAGCCCAAAGTTGAAGGACCAAGAAGTGTCTGTGATTACTTATTGTAGAAAGGTCCCTACCAGGAATTCTTAGTAGGCCCTCCCATCTCTGACTTTTGCATCTCAAAAATTGAAGATTCTACTACAGATTTCCAAGAATTTGGCCCGTCAACAAATGGGCAGCACATGATCAGCAAGAAACTTTTCTCTAAAAGTTAAAGATGAGGAGCTAAAAGGTGTTTGTGGCTACGCTGGCCAAGAAGATATTGGTCAACAGACTGATCTTGAGAGGCAACTGCAAACTTTCCTTGTTCATTCCATGACCCTCTAGCTGAGTAAATGGGCATATTCTTTGATCAGCAGTGGATGTTGTGTCTAGAGCATGCATCAAGATTTCCAATTGCATACTTTTTACGGTGCATCCCTGCTTTAAATTTTAAATTTCAGCAGCATGAAGGTATAAGGCCCAGTACTCTAATGTTGGTCTCGCTACATTGTAGCGTTGAACTCACCTAGGTTGATTAAGCTCTGGTGCATAAGTAGGAATGTACATAATGTTAGCTACCTATACCAATAGGTTTCATATTTCATGATTGGCAAAGAAAGTTCCAAATATGCTCTACTTTGGTGATACAAAGATCCCATATTTCCAAAAGGAGACCAGGTGTGTATATAGCTTCATGTTCATTAAGTTTTGATGGATGGTCCAAAAGCCTAATCTGGATCATGCCATGTTTCAATTTGTCTGTTGTAGAATAGAGAAAGAAGTCTGTCCAAACTGTTTAATCTTGGCAGACCAGTTGCTTAGGTAGAGAAGTAAGGTTCCCAACTGCTTAATCTGGGACCTTGGAAGCAATAAGGGTAGTTCTAGATAGAAAATCAAAAGGAAAAAGCCAAAGAAAAGAAAAGGTACATAAGGGTCTGCAAGTCTAAATGCAGCCTCCATGAAGAAACAAAAAAATGCTAGGCAAATAGATGGGTAGGCAGATGGAGTTGCAGAAATGTCATTCCTTACAATTCAATGTGTGCTAACCTATTCACAAAGGAATATTAATGGATTGAGAAGGTCCTCTTCTCCATCATGTTGCAGCAAAATAAAGAAGCATGATTAACTTCCTTTTCCCCTTTCTCAACTTCATTACTAACATCCCTTCATAAGTTGTGTTCATGAAAGAAATTGAGATTTCATGCTGGTTCTTATTCCTTTGAAAGCCACATTTCTTGTCTAAAAATCTTTTTATTTTGATCTACTCCCTAAGCTAAGTTATCTTCACATAAACTTAGTGATTTCACTCCTCATTCACCTTTTCCATCCATATTAACCCCTAACTTCTATTATCTAAATCCCCTATGTTACCTTTTCCCTACTATTATAACACCATGGTGTATAAATCCCAAGCATTGTATAAATATCCTCCCTTTTTAGCACTATAGCTAAATAAGTTTGTCTAAGGGAGACATTGGTCCACCAGGGACTATGGTCAACCCTGTCATGGGATTACTCTAACCTCTGGTTGGAGTGATAACCTCCCCCTAAGCCCTCACCTTCCCTCTGTTCAAAAAAATTCCATAAATAACCCCTTTCTTTCTGCTTAAAACCCACTTTTTAACCCTTCTTCCCCCCTCAGATTAACCCTTGCCCCGAAAAACCCACAAAAAGCCCTTAAACCTAAATTTCTCCGCCCAAAATATTAATTCAAATATTTTAATATGCCGGCGGGCCCCCCCGAACATGCACGATCCGTCGGGAGGCCCGCCAGCCGTCCATCGTCTGCCACCCCTGATCCAACGGTGGGCGGGTATTTCCAGATTTGGATCTGCCGTCCTTTAGCGTCCGGGGAACGGTGGTTTTCCGCCCCGTACATGGGACGCGTGGCAGGCGGCGGGGTTGTTCGGAGCCCCCCTCCCCGATACCGCCTTTGCCCAAAGGTGGTGCGGGGAAACCGCTTACCACCCTCCCCGTTACCACTTTCCCTCCTACGTCACCTACACGTCACCATGACGTCGGACCATCTGCCGCCCCGCGCCGTGTGGCCCTCCACGTAGCCCTGCCACCTTATCCGCCTGCCACCGTGTCCGGCCACGTTGGCCTCCACCTCAGCGCCCACGTCACCCTCCGTACCTGGGCCCGCCATGATGTCATGCTGACGTCATCAGCGGAAAAGCGCCAATAACCCGTTTTTGCCAAAATTGTCGTTATAAACGCCCGAAATAACCATTTTGTGTCATTTTCGAGCGAAATACACAGAACTCTTGTCGCTGCTTCGGCGCCAGATTGTTCCCGAACCTCCAAATTCGAATTTGCGACCGCCCGAGCTTATCAACTCAGCTACATTGAGCCTTCACAGTTCGGCCCGCAGGCTTTTCAAGCGATTTTATCCAGGTATTCACCATAATTCTCCCATTTCGCCCATACATACCATTTCTCTGCAAATTCACCATTAAAGCACTTGTCAAATTCCAAATTAAACTCTGTCTGCTACCTAAAAGTGAGCTAAGGTAACCTGCATTGCCCCAACACCATAATTTAACATTAAAACAGTCAATTCGCGGACCAAAATTGTAAATTTGTCCTCGAGGTGCCCGGCATTGTTCCCTTTTGCCGGGTGTAGACCAGCTGCAGCTTTTTACCAAAGTAAATCTCACATACCCTCTGCAATTTACCCCTAGCAATTCACAATCCCTGTGAATTTACTAAAAACTGCAGAAACAAGCCTGCCAAGCCTGCCTTTTCCACTGTGAAGAAGAATTTCAAGTATTGTCTGTTAAGCCTGTCACTCAAATCTTTGAGGAACCTTGCAAACTATTGTAATCACCTCAGTTAAATTCAAACTGCATAATGGCTGCTCCTGCACCCTCAGCCCTCAGTGTTGCTCCATTAAATCCACCAAATAAAGACCTGGAGTCCTTGCCTCTTGCTGACAAGGACTACCTCATTGAAGACTTTGTGGGTAACAGGGACTTCTTGCAGACCTTCAGGCAGTTAAGAGATGACTATCTGAATGGCAAGGACACATATGGGATATGGGAATCAAATCTTCCATACTACTGTCTCCCCTCTGTCAATGTTTTTCCTGAGATTATTTGCCTATGTGCTGAAAACTATGATGTGCAGCAAAGAGCCATTAAGTCTCCATCTGCGAGCATCCTCTTTCACATCAATCCTGAAACTATCAATAAGATGCTCCACTTTGATCAAACTGAGTTGCTGTTCCCCTTTTCCATGAATTATCTGCTGGACACTGGTGCCAAAATGACCAGTGAGGATATTCAGAAGGTCACCAGGACATTTGTGAAACCTGAATGCCAACCTGCAGGGCCACCTCCCTACTTGGATGTCTATTTTACTGAAGTAGGCAGAATGTTGCTAGACATGATTGCTTATGTGTTGGGGTACAGAACCAGTGAGCATGTGGATGAAACAATGCTGGTATTGCTAGCTGCTTACAGCGCAGGCCAACCCCCTGCCCGCAAATATAACTTTGCCAAGTTCATAGCTAACAAGATTCATGATCAGCTGTGCAAAGTAGAGAGACACGGTGTCTTCAAGTACTCATCCTATATCTACCACCTTTTTATGTACTATCAGTCTGAGGCTTTTCCATGCTACATCAAAAAGCTGGACTATAGAGGGGAGAGAAGATCTGTTATCTTCTGGACATCTGTCTATCACCAAGTCCAAACTTCACCCTATTCCTATTGTGAGTTTGTTGACCAATTTGTATACCCTGTCTCTTGCCTATTGATGGGGTCCCCTCCTCCCAGAATATCAACTGAGATACAGAAAGCTCTGCAGCTTTGCAAAAAGTACAAAATAGGAGATTGGTACCTATATGAGAATCATACAGTCATCAGAGTCTATGGCTGTGAGCTCTGTCCATACAGGCTCCCAAAATATGTGCCTATGAGGATATTTGCCTTGGAGTATTACAGGCAATTGATTCAGTCTGACCTCACTCACTTCCACAGCTCCAAAAAGAAAGCCCACCTCAAGTTCAAACACCAGGTGGGCCCCTTCATCATGAATAAGAAAGAAGGATGGGAAGATGCCGACCTAATCCTCAAAGACAAATACAAGCTGTCATATAGTTTTCGGTGGGTCCCTTATGACCCTGAAGGCTTCATCACTGCTAGAAGAATCAAGTACAGGCTTCTAGGTTATAGGCATTGTAAATATCCACATATTGAAAGATATGCCAACCAACAAGAATGGCAGCAGGATACTCTAATTGAAAAACTAACTGAAGAAGAGACAATGTTAAAGAATGTCAAGGAACTAGAAAAAACTCTTGACCTAGACTCTGTGCAGCAGGTACCCTTCAAACGGCCTTATTCAGCAGGAGAAGGGACCTCGGCCTCAAGGACTGCACCAGCCACACAGGCACCTTCCACAGCAGCACCAGCTACAGACAAAGGGAAAGGCATAATGGGTGCTGAAGAAGAAACCGTGAAAGAAAAGTCTGCCCCTTCAAGTGAACAGCAACAAGGGCAGCAACAAGAGCAGCCACAAGGGCAGCAACCGGAGCAGCAGCAAGAGCAGACTCCCCCTCCACAAACTGAGCCACCAACAGCTCCAATTTTGCAGACCCCAGCACAAGAGGACAGGGGTACGAAAAGAGCCAGAGAAGAGTCCACTCCTGCTAGTGGATCCTCCCAGCAACCCCAGACCAAGAGGCCAAGAGCTGATTCCCCGGAGGTAGAAGACATCACTGAAGAATTCCTTGACAGTTCAAGGAAAAACAGGGAGGGCAGCCAGCACACAGGTACAAGCTCCTTTCAGCAGGAGCAAGGATTACAACTTGGTTTGGAGGTGTCCTCCCCCTCCCAGCAGAGCAAGAAGCCCAAAGGCACTAAGGACTTCTTCAAGCAAATAAAGGCACAGAATGACCTGCTGAGGGTGGAGGTGTATAAACAATTTATCAATGACACACCAGCCCAAAAGGAAAGGCTAATGTCTGTATATGACATTCAAGAGGAGAAAATGATCCTCAGCCATTTCAAGCCTACAGTGCCCCATCCAAAATCAGCAGCAGATTATGTGAAGACAAGGGTGGAGGTCCTAGCCAAAGACATCCATCCCATGGACCAGATTGAACTCCACAAACAGACTGGAGAAATGGTCTATGCAACCTTGGTGGAGAGGGCAACCTTGGCCCATGAACTAAAAGAGTCACTCAAAAATACCAACACTCAGTTTGATTTTGAGAGAATGTCCTCCCTAGCTAAAGATAACAGAATAAAGTCACTAGAGGACATTATTGTTGACCTAGGGCATGATCCTAAGGATCCAAAGGGTGTAAAGGCCCTTATGAAGAAAAAAGAAGATGACCTCAATGCATTGAAGAAGAGGTTAAAGCTGCAGCTCACAGAGCACCCTCAAACAGCAGAGCTACAAAAGGAAAAACAGGCTGATGAGCAACTGGACATCATCATGCAGCTAAACCAAAAGGTCCTCGATATGGAGAAAGAGCTTGAAGGAGCCTTACAAGATAAACAGGGAGAATATACATCCCAAGCTCCTCCAACAACTTCAACCACTGCAACAACTACAGAGGCAGCAGTGGCCCCTACAACAGAAGCAGCAGCAACAACAACAGCTCCAGATTCCAGCGCAAGTGTGGAAGAATTAACCAAGGCCATTAAGGAAATGGAGCTCCAGGCAAATGTAATAAAGAAGGCCAAGGAAAAATTGGCAGAACTGGATGCCAAGTATGACAAATCAAAAGTAACCGTAGCAGAACAAGGCAGAGAAATAAAGGCTCTAAAAGAAAAGATAAAAGCCTTGGAGAAAGAGCTAAATCTGGAGAGTGCCATGGCTGAGATAAAAAGAATTCTATGGGCCAAAATTGGCCAATCCATCACTCAACAATGGAGGTCAATCAAGACTATACATGAGAAGATGGATTTAATTGGCCAAGCGCAAACAGAAATTCAGAGGGCCAAAGCAACACTGGGAGACAAGCCTGAACAGGCAAACAGAATGATAGATTTCCTGAACAGGCAAGAAAAGGAGGAGCTGGCAGCCATTGGCATTGTCAACAGGACAGAGGTTGTCCTCACAGCCAAGAAAGTACTCACCATCAGGAATTATGTACAGACTGTGGAGAGAAAGTGCTTTGAAATACAGGCTGAGGTGCATGAGTACCAACACAAGATGGCAGCACTGCAAGCAAAAGGACTGCCCAGCCTACTAAGCGGTACAGGAAAGCTGATCTCCCGAGATCAATTTGCTAACAGGATGGCTGCTTATATTGAAAACCAAATCACTGCATCTGGCAGTACCTCTCAGGAAACAGGGCCTCCAATAGGACAGAGCTTATATAATAAACTTGAAGGCCTGTTTTTTATTGAGAGTGAGGTGAAGAACCTTTTTGAAATTCCTCCTAATTTTTACAGGTATACAGAGGCCGATGAAACTTTAATTAAGATTCGAAGACATCAAATGCCTAAGGAAGATTGGTGGCAGGCAATGCTTCAAATTTTGCCACGGTAGCCTCAGTTTCTCGGTCACTGCCATCTCCAGCGCACTAGAAGAAAAACAGCAGGAACAGGTTAGCATTTAAGGCAGCTGAAAAGTGACTCAGCACATGTACAATGACAGCTAGCCCAAAGGATAAGAAAAAACGCATATCTTTGACAGCTTATCCTCAGCCGACTCCAATAGCCACCAAGTCAACAGTCTCTGACCATTTTGACAGCTAAAGCACCAAAGAGTTATTACAGCATTAACTTTTTCAGCTACAACGCTCCAGGAGTTGGCAACATCAAAGAGCCATTAACTCATTTCCTTGATATTTTTCATGTAAATGTTGTATATATACCCCCCTTAGCAACTCATAAGGGGTTGGGAATTTTCACTCTGAGGCAAATGTAGTGTACACTTTCAGAATTGTCTAATACAAAGGGCTGGATCAGCTCAGTGATTTCCTGAAATTTTGATGTTTTGCTGATGACCTGCGTGCGGTTGCAGAATTCTTGTGCTGTCTAATGAAATAATAAGTTTTCCTTAATCTCTGTTTGTTTTCCTATGTTCATTAAATCATACTCATGTTTCACTGACTAGCAGTAAAGAAAAAGAATAATGCATGAATTGTCCGGTTACACCTTGTGCTCAATTTTTACTGCTGTAAATGTTTTTCTTCAGGATTAACTATGGACATGAATTCTTGAATGATCATGTTTTTATTAATTCTATGATGTGAATGTTGTCTAGAAATTCTTCACTACTTCTAAATAACACTCTCACTTCTTTAGCATACCAGTTTATTGGAAGATCCTTAACTACCTTTCATGAACTGGACACATCACACTTAATCACTATTTCAAAGCATTGTTTCTCAGACAGTTATCCAGCTCTGCAACATCACTACTGTATTAACACAATGCACCAAACTACCGAAGGACCACTGACTCCATGCCCAATGGCCTAGAACATATTAGTGAACACATATATATCTGTATTAGTGAACACATATATATCTTGTTTGAAACCATCACCCAACCAAGTCCAAAAACAAACCTCGAGCATCATAGCTAGCCTAAAAATTCTTCTCAAAACAGAGACAAATCATAAAGAGAGAGCCCTCTCTGATTACAGTTGGGCTAGAAGCTGTAATCCAAAGATTGGTTAGTGGTTACCCCGGCCGTATTCCCTTGGGAGTCAAAGGGAACAACCTGGGGGTTAACATAATTGGCGACTCCACTGGGGAACAACTTATTTTTCAACTGTCGTCTGTCTATAGACAGTGGTTCTAAAAACTTGAGCAGTCCCTTGAAACAGTTCTAAAAATTTCCTAAAATATCAAAAACAATTTCAGAAGCTGGCTCCTAGAAGGGAAACTAGACACACTAGGTCAAACCCTGACCCCAATCCACCAGCTATTTTTGAAAATCCTAATACAATCCCCAAGATCATTAGGAAGCAGTAGGAACAGGAGACCCTTGCTGACTCAAGTCCTGAGACAGCTCATCCAAACCCTGTTCCAACTCCAATCAAGGTTCTATTTCGGTCTACCCTTGGTTCCCCCAGCTCACCATCCACATCTCAAAGCCCTCCTTTCACACCTCCATCCACTGCACATATTCCCTTGACCAACACTCTAGTTTCCACCTTTCCCACTACCCCTGTTATACCAGTCATTCATGCTATCCCAGTTATCCCTGTTAACCCTCTAAATCCTGCAAATATGGCTAATAGATATGCACCCCTACAGTTACCTGCCAATGCTCTAGCTCTACCTCAGGACTATCAATCCAAGATCTCATATTTTGACTCCACTGGCCCTTTCACAGCAATTCAGCATGCCAGAAGGATGCAAGACCACTTTGAGAACTATGAGATAGATGATGACAGTGTGAGAATGAGAATCTTTGTTCAGAGCCTCACAGGGGATGTAAGAACTTGGTTTAGATCACTAGCTGCAAATACCATCACAACTCCTGATGACCTTTATCAAGCCTTTACTAATAGATGGGAGAAGAAGAAAGATCCCCTGCACATACTTGGTGAATATGACACAATCAAACGAGGTCCTCAAGAGACCGTTTTGGAGTATTGTGCAAGATTCAATAATGTATATAACGCAATACCACAGAATTTAAGACCTCCCCCTGATTTAGCCTTGTACAAATTTCCTGATGGTTTTGACCCTGATATGGCATATCAATTAAAAGAAAGGGCGCCTGAAACCCTTGAAGAAGCCCAAAAGGTTGTTGTCACAGTGGAGGCTAACCTGATTGCCAAAAGAAACAGGGCAAGATTAGAAAAGAGAACCACCTTCAAAGAAGAAACCTCAGCCTTTGATCAAAAACTGGATGCAATACTCACTATGAAGAGATTGGGGGACAGAGTAGAATCAGTTGAGAGAAAGTCATCATGGGATGCACCACAAAATAACCTTAACAGGAATCCAAACTTTAGGAGAAATCAAAACCCAAACGTTGGCAAGACCAGTTCTGACCTAGACATAAGACCTCCTTTCTAGGAAAACTATATTGAGGCATCCACTTCGGATGAACAAACAGATGACACCCACATTAACCTGATGGGCCTGAATGATGAGCAGCAAGTTTTTTTAAGTCAAGAGGATCATAAGGATGATGACGTTCAGCAATTCCAAACCAGGTTAGGTGAGTCGTTTGACTTCAAACAAAGATATGAAACAACTGTTTATGAAGTTCATAAGCAATACAAGCTAAGAAGCAGAACTATAAATGTGACACAGCCTGACAAGACAAAGGACACTCCGCAACCTAAGAAAGCCACTGTCACAGAACCAAATGACAAAACTGGCCCAATCACAGATGAGGTAATAGTTGAGGAAGTAACTGAACAACAGCCTATGGCTACATCACCCTTGCAGCCCAATCCAAGTAACACTTCTCAAGAGGTCAGTAACAAGGACAAGCTTCAAGATCAAGATAAGAAACAAGAAGAAAACCTAGTGAACAAGGAAAAGGCTACCACCCACAACACCAAGATCCAATCTGAAAGACCCTTTGACTTAGAAGCTGAAATTGGCAAATTAAAGGTAGCTATTCCTCTTTCGGAACTAGCCAAGCATGACATTTATAGACAACAAATCAAGAAGTCCCTTCAGCTAACTCGTAATAAAGATAATGTAAATGTGTTAGATGACACCCCAAAATTGCTTTTCAGTCCAGAAGTTGATGGAAAAAAATCCGTTGCAGGTATCCTACCTTTTTATGTCAGTTTACATGTTCATGATAAGATACTACACAATGCAATGTTTGATTCAGGTGCCTATCACAACTTGATGCCCAAATCAGTCATGGAAAGATTGAATCTAGATATTACAAGACCATATAAGGACCTATTCTCATTTGACTCCAGCCAAGTTAAGTGTTTAGGTCTCATAAAAGATCTCTGTGTCTCACTCGTCCAATATCCCAATAAGACAATCCTGATGGATGTTGTAGTTGCTGATATCCCACCCAAATATGGGATGTTGTTATCAAGGTCATGGGGGGCTAAAATCCAAGGTTCCTTGCAGTTAGACATGTCATATGCCACTATCTATGTCTTTGGGCAACCAAAAAGACTATACAGAGAAACACTTATGAAATACATGGTCAGCAGTGAAGAAAAACCTCAAAATTTTCCCATATATGCTGTTCATTCTGATATAGACTCATACATTCTCTTCAATGATAATACAGGTCTTACAAATAATGATGAAACCAAGACACTCAAACAAGAGCAAGACATTAATGAACAAACCGCTACACTAGAAATAATGGCTGACCAATCATTGAACAAAGTTGCTGCTCTAGAAATCAAGCTGATCCAATCAAGAGATGAGACCGTCCTAAAAGACAAACCAGGTGAAAAACCAGAGCTTCAACTCACTATCCCAGATCACAGAGAAGTCATTAAATCTCCCCTAGAAAAAGAGAACCTATGGTTTCTAGAATTTGATGGATCAGTTAACAAATTAGGGGCAGGAGCTGGGGTTTGGATACATAACAAGCAGAACAATCATGCAGAAGGTCGAGCCTATAGACTAAATTTCAGATGCACTAATAACATGGCAGAATATGAAGCTCTCTTGCTAGGCCTTAAGCTAGTAAAATCCTTACAAGCCATAAAAGTGTCATTTATGGGAGATTCAGACTTGATTATCCAACAGGTAAAGGGAAACTTTGTTACTAATGATAAAAGACTGAGATCTTATAGATCTGCTGCTGCTGAACTACTACAGTCCTTCACTGAATTTCAAATTACCAAGATTCCCAGGACCCATAACCTGCATGCTCATAGCTTGGCCACATTTGCAAGCACCTGGAAGTTACCTTTTGAGCCCCATCATTGCTTTACAGTTGAGGTAAAACACAGACCTTCTGTCCTAAACAATGTCAAAGACTGGCAAGTATTTGAAGATGATGCACAGATAAATAATTTCCTGACCCTGCAACAAGAATTTGCAGGACTAAATATTGACATTGAGGGAGCAAGTCAATCACAAATACTTGAAAGAGCAAGTCAATCACAAATACCTAATCAACAGAATCATAAGCCAATATCACCTAAAACAGCTAACCAAATCATACATCCAACAATTTTCAACAAAGACAATATACTAGAAATTCAACAAATCGGTTGTGAAGAAGTGGCTGATGCTGAAGCTGAAGTGATACAATTGAAAGATAATTTTCTTCCAACAGGCCTAACTCCACTAGAGGATATTTTTGATTCAAATGATGTCCCAAGAAAACCAAAAATGCAGCCCCTTAACTCTGCCATTGAAGAATGCAACATTGGAACCAAGAAAAATCCCAAGATAATAAAATTGTCTGCATCCCTACCTCCTGATCAGAAGCCCAAATACATTGACCTTTTCAAAGAGTTCCAGGATGTCTTTTCTTGGAGTTATGAGGACTTAAAATCCTATGACACCTCTGTTATCCAACACACAATCCCTCTCAAGCCAAATCAAAAGCCATTTAAGCAAAAATTGAGAAGAATAAACCCCATGCTTCTCCCTGCAATTGAAAAAGAGGTACAAAAAATGTTTAAAGCCGGTATCATAGCACCAATCAGGTTTTCTGATTGGATCTCAAATTTGGTGCCTACAAGAAAGAAAATTGGTGAAATAAGACTTTGTGTTGATCTTAGAAACCTAAATCAAGTGTCCCTCAAAGACAACTATCCCTTACATAAGATGGATCACATTATCCAAAGAGTGGTAGGAGCATCAAGGATCTCACTACTTGATGGATTCTCAGGTTTTAATCAAATCCTAGTACACCCTGATGATCAAGACAAAACCGCATTCACAACCCCATGGGGAACTTTTAAATACGTCAAAATGCCTTTTGGATTGAAGAATGCAGGGGCAACATTTCAAAGAGCAATGGATATTGCTTTTTCCAAAGAGATTCATGACTTTCTTGTCATTTATTTGGATGACCTTACACCTTTCTCAAAATCAGACCAAGAACACTTGAAGCACCTAAGGCAGATTTTCTTAACATGTAGGAAATATGGAATTTCCTTGATCCCAAGAAATCTTTATTTGGTTTGGAAGAAGGTAAGCTGTTAGGGCATATTATTTCAAAGGATGGCATAAGAATTGACCCGGACAGGATACAAGCTATCTTACAAATGCCCCACCCAAGAAACATCAAAGAATTGCAAGCCTTCTTGGGTAAGATCAACTTCTTGAGAAGGTTTATCCCTAACTTAGCAGAATTGATCAGATTACTGAATAACATGCTAAAGAAGGACTCAAAAGTGAAATGGACAGTTGAAGCAAATCAAGCTTTTGAAAGTATAAAATTAGCCCTTACCCGAACCCCAGTCTTAACAAATCCTCAATTTGACAGAGAATTCATCATTTTCTCTTTTGCCTCCCAGCATACCATTGCTGCTGTTTTATTACAGAAAGATGACCAAGGAAACGAGAAACCCATTGCTTTCTTTAGTAGAGCTCTTAGAGATGCACCTCTGAAATATCAAATCATGGAGAAACAAGCTTATGCTTTGGTCAAGGCCATTAAAGACTTTAGGATTTACATCCTTTATTCCCATGTTATAGCTTATGTGCCAAGTCCCATTGTTAAAGACATTCTCACTCAAGAAAACTTAGAAGGTAGAAGAGGAAAATGGATTGCCAACATCTTGGAATTTGATATTGAGATAAAACCAACAAAACTAATAAAAGGGCAAGGCTTGGCCAAACTAATGACAGAGGCCAACTTCCAAGCCCTAGACATAAACCAGCTGGACAATGAACCAGAGCTGGTGACTCCAATGATCAATGTAGCCTTTGAACAATCCCCTTGGTACTCTGATATATGTTATGTCTTACAAAACCTGTGTGCTCCACCAGGATTGTCCAGAACTAAGTGTAGGTTCCTAAAAATGAAAGCTTCAAGATTTTGTGTCATAGAAGGCAATTTGTTTTGGAAAAACCATGAAGGTATACTGTTAAACTGCCTGATTGAAAATGAAGCTAACAATATCACCAAAGAATTTCATGCAGGTGACTGTGGTGGACACTTGTATTGGAAGTCCACTGTGGATAAGATTTTGAGGGCTGGTTATTATTGGCCCACTGTTTTCTCTGATGTCAGGAAATTCACCACCTCTTGTCACAACTGTCAAGTGTTTGAGGGAAAGAGAAAGTTACTGCCACTTCCTTTGAGGCCTATTGCAACAGAGAGACCTTTTCAACAATGGGGCTTGGATTTCATTGGGGAAATTCACCCTTCATCTTCAGGCCAACATAGATGGATTCTAACAGCTACAGACTACTTTACTAAATGGATTGAAGCTGTTCCATGCAGACAAGCAAATGACTCCACTATCATTCAGTTCCTTGAGACCAATATTCTTTCTAGATTTGGTTGTCCTGATAAAATAATAACAGACAATGCTGCTGCCTTCAGATCTAAGAAAATGGTGAATTTCTGCCACAAATTTCACATTACCTTGGGCCATTCTACTGCATATTATCCCCAAGGAAATGGCCTTGCTGAATCATCAAACAAAAGCCTTGTGAACATCATAAAGAAGGTATTGGAAGAAAATAAGAAGAATTGGCATAAGAAGCTTATGAATGCCTCATGGGCAGATAGATTAACAACCAAAAGATCAATTGGGATCAGCCCATATGAGTTAGTTTATGGATTAGAAGCCAAATTTCCTTCATCACTGGGAATCCCTATCATGAAATTACTTCAAGAGAGTCAAGCTGAGCCAAATGATATGCAAAGAAGGATAAATCAAATAATATGTTTGCAGCAAACTAGAGACCAAGTTTACAGCAGAGTTCAAGTTTTACAAGAAAAGTTAAAGAAAGCCTTTGACAGAAGGACAAAGGCAGAAGATTTTAATGTTGGAGACAAAGTCCTCAAGTGGGACTCAAGAAGAGAAGATAAGGGAAAACATGGAAAATTTGATTCCCTTTGGAGAGGACCATTTGCTGTTCAAGAAGTACAAGGAAACAATACTTATTTCCTTAAAAGTCTTAATGAAACTGATTTGGATGAAGGTCCTGTGAATGGCAGGATGTTGAAGCACTATTTTGACTACTATCCATGAGTGCAGCATAATTTTCCCTTGTACATATTCAGGTGTATATATTACCTTCTGTTAAAATGTAAAAATGTAGTTTCTCAAGTTTTATTAGTTATCAGCAAAAGGAAAATGAGTTCAGAGATCTACCAAGATGGGAAGAGTACAATTTGGCATGTCAAAGCAGCATACTTCAGGATTTAGTAAAAGCAGTCAAGGGCCCAGGCATTCTGACCTGCTGTTCTTGGCTTTTCAAATGGAAAAGCCATCCCCATGTGGAGCCACTGTTAGCTACCTATACCAATAGGTTTCATATTTCATGATTGGCAAAGAAAGTTCCAAATATGCTCTGCTTTGGTGATACAAAGATCCCATATTTCCAAAAGGAGACCAGGTGTGTATATAGCTTCATGTTGATTAAGTTTTGATGGATGGTCCAAAAGCCTAATCTGGATCATGCCATGTTTCAATTTTTCTGTTGTAGAATAGAGAAAGAAGTCTGTCCAAACTGTTTAATCTTGGCAGACCAGTTGCTTCGGTAGAGAAGTCAGGTTCCCAACTGCTTAATCTGGGACCTTGGAAGCAATAAGGGTAGTTCTAGATAGAAAATCAAAAGGAAAAAGCCAAAGAAAAGAAAAGGTACATAAGGGTCTGCAAGTCTAAATGTACCCTCCATGAAGAAACAAAAAAATGCTAGGCAAATAGATGGGTAGGCAGATGGGGTTACAGAAATGTCCTTCCTTACAATTCAATGTGTGCTAACCTATTCACAAAGGAATATCAATGGATTGAGAAGGTCTTCTTCTCCATCATGTTGCAGCAAAATAAAGAAGCATGACTAACTTCCTTTTCCCCTTTCTCACCTTCATTACTAACATCCCTTCATAAGTTGTGTTCATGAAAGAATTTGAGATTTCATGCTGGTTCTTATTCCTTTGAAAGCCACATTTCTTGTCTAAAAATCTTTTTATTTTGATCTACTCCCTAAGCTAAGTTATCTTCACATAAAATTAGTGATTTCACTCCTCATTCACCTTTTCCATCCATATTAACCCCTAACTTCTATTATCTAAATCCCCTATGTTACCTTTTCCCTACTATTATAACACCATGGTGTATAAATCCCAAGCATTGTATAAATATCCTCCCTTTTTAGCACTATAGCTAAAAAAGTTTGTCTAAGGGAGACATTGGTCCACCAGGGACTATGGTCAACCCTATCATGGGATTGCTCTAACCTCTGGTTGGAGTGATAACCTCCCCCTAAGCCCTCACCTTCCCTCTGTTCAAAAAAATTCCATAAAGAACCCCTTTCTTTTTGCTTAAAACCCACTTTTTAACCCTTCTTCCCCCCTCAGATTAACCCTTGCCCCGAAAAACCCACAAAAAGCCCTTAAACCTAAAGTTCTCTGCCCAAAATATTAATTCGAATATTTTAATATGCCGGCGCCCCCCCCCCCCAACACGCACGATCCGTCGGGAGGCCCGCCAGCCGTCCATCGTCTGCCACCCCCGATCCAACGGTGGGCGGGTATTTCCAGATTTGGATCTGCCGTCCTTTAGCGTCCGGGGAATGGTGGTTTTCCGCCCCGTACATGGGACGCGTGGCAGGCGGCGGGGTTGTTAGGAGCCCCCCTCCCCGATACCGCCTTTGCCCAAAGGTGGTGCGGGGAAGCCGCTTACCACCCTCCCCGTTACCACTTTCCCTCCTACGTTACCTACACGTCACGATGACGTCGGACCATCTCCCGCCCCGCGCCGCGTGGCCCTCCACGTAGCCCTACCACCTTATCCGCCCGCCACCGTGTCCGGCCACGCTGTCCTCCACCTCAGCGCCCACGTCACCCTCCGTACTCGGGCCCGCCATGACGTCATGCTGACGTCATCAGCAGAAAAGCGCCAATAACCCGTTTTTGCCAAAATTGTCATTATAAATGCCCGAAATAGCCGTTTTGTGTCATTTTCGAGCGAAATACACAGAACTCTTGTCGCTGCTTCGGCGCCAGATTGTTCCTGAACCTCCAAATTCGAATTTGCGACCGCCCGAGCTTATCAACTCAGCTACATTGAGCCTTCACAGTTCGGCCCGCAGGCTTTTCAAGCGATTTTATCCAGGTATTCACCATAATTCTCCCATTTCGCCCATACATACCATTTCTCTGCAAATTCACCATTAAAGCACTTGTCAAATTCCAAATTAAACTTTGTCTGCTACCTAAAAGTGAGCTAAGGTAACTTGCATTTCCCCAGCACCATAATTTATCATTAAAACAGTCAATTCGCGGACCAAAATTGTAAATTTGTCCTCGAGGTGCCCGACATTGTTCCCTTTTGCCAGGTGTAGACCAACTGTAGCTTTTTACCAAAGTAAATCTCACATACCCTCTGCAATTCACCCCTAGCAATTCACAATCCCTGTGAATTTACTAAAAACTGTAGAAACAAGCCTGCCAAACCTGCCTTTTCCACTGTGAAGAAGAATTTCAAGTATTGTCTGTTAAGCCTGTCACTCAAATCTTTGAGGAACCTTGCAAACTATTGTAATCACCTCAGTTAAATTCAAACTGCATAATGGCTGCTCCTGCACCCTCAGCCCTCAGTGTTGCTCCATTAAATCCACCAAATAAAGACCTGGAGTCCTTGCCTCTTGCTGACAAGGACTACCTCATTGAAGACTTTGTGGGTAACAGGGACTTCTTGCAGACCTTCAGGCAGTTAAGAGATGACTATCTGAATGGCAAGGACACATATGGGATATGGGAATCAAATCTGCCATACTACTGTCTCCCCTCTGTCAATGTTTTTCCTGAGATTATTCGCCTATGTGCTGAAAACTATGATGTGCAGCAAAGAGCCATTAAGTCTCCATCTGGGAGCATCCTCTTTCACATCAACCCTGAAACTATCAATAAGATGCTCCACTTTGATCAAACTGAGCTGTTGTTCCCCTTTTCCATGAATTATCTGCTGGACACTGGTGCCAAAATGACCAGTGAGGATATTCAGAAGGTCACTAGGACATTTGTGAAACCTGAATGCCAGCCTGCAGGGCCACCTCCCTACTTGGATGTCTATTTTACTGAAGTAGGAAGAATGTTGCTAGACATGATTGCTTATGTGTTGGGGTACAGAACCAATGAGAATGTGGATGAAACAATGCTGGTATTGCTAGCTGCTTACAGCCCAGACCAACCCCCTGCCTGCAAATATAACTTTGCCAAGTTCATAGCTAACAAGATTCATGATCAGCTGTGAAAAGTAGACAGACAGGGTGTCTTCAAGTACTTATCCTATATCTACCACCTTTTTATGTACTATCAGTATGAGGCTTTTCCATGCTACATCAAAAAGCTGGACTATAGAGGGGAGAGAAGATCTGTTATCTTCTGGACATCTGTCTATCACCAAGTCCAAACTTCACCCTATTCCTATTGTGAGTTTGTTGACCAATTTGTATACCCTGTCTCTTGCCTATTGATGGGGTCCCCTCCTCCCAGAATATCAACTGAGATACAGAAAGCTCTGCAGCTTTGCAAAAAGTACAAAATAGGTGATTGGTACCTATATGAGAATCATACAGTCATCAGAGTCTATGGCTGTGAGCTCTGTCCATACAGGCTCCCAAAATATGTGCCTATGAGGATATTTGCCTTGGAGTATTACAAGCAATTGATTCAGTCTGACCTCACTCACTTCCACAACTCCAAAAAGAAAGCCCACGTCAAGTTCAAACACCAGGTGGGCCCCTTCATCATGAATAAGAAAGAAGGATGGGAAGATGCCGACCTAATCCTCAAAGACAAATACAAGCTGTCATATAGTTTTCGGTGGGTCCCTTATGACCCTGAAGGCTTCATCACTGCTAGAAGAATAAAGTACAGGCTTCTAGGTTATAGGCATTGTAAATATCCACATATTGAAAGATATGCCAACCAGCAAGAATGGCAGCAGGATACTCTAATTGAAAAACTAACTGAAGAAGAGACAATGTTAAAGAATGTCAAGGAACTAGAAAAAACTCTTGACCTAGACTCTGTGCAGCAGGTACCCTTCAAACGGCCTTATTCAGCAGGAGAAGGGACCTCGGCCTCAAGGACTGCACCAGCCACACAGGCACCTTCCACAGCAGCACCAGCTACAGACAAAGGGAAAGGCATAATGGGTGCTGAAGAAGAAACCGTGAAAGAAAAGTCTGCCCCTTCAAGTGAACAGCAACAAGGGCAGCAACAAGAGCAGCCACAAGGGCAGCAACCGGAGCAGCAGCAAGAGCAGACTCCCCCTCCACAAACTGAGCCACACACAGCTCCAATTTTGTAGACCCCAGCACAAGAGGACAGGGGTACGAAAAGAGCCAGAGAAGAGTCCACTTCTGCTAGTGGATCCTCCCAGCAACCCCAGACCAAGAGGCCAAGAGCTGATTCCCCGGAGGTAGAAGACATCACTGAAGAATTCCTTGACAGTTCAAGGAAAAACAGGGAGGGCAGCCAGCACACAGGTACAAGCTCCTTTCATCAGGATCAAGGATTACAACTTGGTTTGGAGGTGTCCTCCCCCTCCCAGCAGAGCAAGAAGCCCAAAGGCACTAAGGATTTCTTCAAGCAAATAAAGGCACAGAATGACCTACTGAGGGTGGAGGTGTATAAACAATTTCTCAATGCCACACCAGCCCAAAAGGAAAGGCTAATGTCTGTATATGACATTCAAGAGGAGAAAATGATCCTCAGCCATTTCAAGCCTACAGTGCCCCATCCAAAATCAGCAGCAGATTATGTGAAGACAAGGGTGGAGGTCCTAGCCAAAGACATCCATCCCATGGACCAGATTGAACTCCACAAACAGACTGGAGAAATGGTCTATGCAACCTTGGTGGAGAGGGCAACCTTGGCCCATGAACTAAAAGAGTCACTCAAAAATACCAACACTCAGTTGGATTTTGAGAGAATGTCCTCCCTAGCCAAAGATAACAGAATAAAGTCACTAGAGGACATTATTGTTGACCTAGGGCATGATCCTAAGGATCCAAAGGGTGTAAAGGCCCTTATGAAGAAAAAAGAAGATGACCTCATTGCATTGAAGAAGAGGTTAAAGCTGCAGCCCACAGAGCACCCTCAAACAACAGAGCTACAAAAGGAAAAACAGGCTGATGAGCAACTGGACCTCATCATGCAGCTAAACCAAAAGGTCCTCGATCTGGAGAAAGAGCTTGAAGGAGCCTTACAAGATAAACAGGGAGAATCTACATCCCAAGCTCCTCCAACAACTTCAACCACTGCAACAACTACAGAGGCAGCAACAACAACAACCGCTCCAGATTCCAGCGCAAGTGTGGAAGAATTAACCAAGGCCATTAAGGAAATGGAGCTCCAGGCAAATGAAATAAAGAAGGCCAAGGAAAAATTGGCAGAACTGGATGCCAAGTATGACAAATCAAAAGTAACCGTAGTAGAACAAGGCAGAGAAATAAAGGCTCTAAAAGAAAAGATAAAAGCCTTAGAGAAAGAGCTAAATCTGGAGAGTTCCATGGCTGAGATAAAAAGAATTCTATGGGCCAAAATTGGCCAATCCATCACTCAACAATGGAGGTTAATCAAGAGTATACATGAGCAGATGGATTTAATTGGCCAAGCACAAACAAAAATTCAGAGGGCCAAAGCAACACTGGGAGACAAGCCTGAACAGGCAAACAGAATGATAGATTTCCTGAACAGGCAAGAAAAGGAGGAGCTGGCAGCCATTGGCATTGTCAACAGGATAGAGGCTGTCCTCACAGCCAAGAAAGTACTCACTCTCAGGAATTATGTACAGACTGTGGAGAGAAAGTGCTTTGAAATACAGGCTGAGGTGCATGAGTACCAACACAAGATGGCAGCACTGCAAGCAAAAGGACTGCCCAGCCTACTAAGCGGTACAGGAAAGCTGATCTCCCGAGATCAATTTTATAATAGGATGGATGCTTATATTGAAAACCAAATCACTGCATCTGGCAGTACCTCTCAGGAAACAGGGCCTCCAACAGGACAGAGCTTATATAATAAACTTGAAGGCCTATTTTTTATTGAGAGTGAGGTGAAGCACCTTTTTGAAATTCCTCCTAATTTTTACAGGTATACAGAGGCCGATGAAACTTTAATTAAGATTCGAAGACATCAAATGCCTAAGGAAGATTGGTGGCAGGCAATGCTTCAAATTTTGCCACGGTAGCCTCAGTTGCTCGGTCACTGCCATCTCTAGCTCACTAGAAGACAAACAGCAGGAAAAGGTTAGCATTTAAGGCAGCTGAAAAGTGACTCAGTACATGTACAACGACAGCTAGCCCAAAGGATAAGAAAAAACGCATATCTTTGACAGCGTATCCTCAGCCGACTCCAACAGCCACCAAGTCAATAGTCTCTGACCATTTTGACAGCTAAAGCACCGAAGAGTTATTACAGCATTAACTTTTTCAGCTACAATGCTCCAGGAGTTGGCATAACATCAATGAGCCATTAACTCATTTCCTTGATATTTTTCATGTAAATTTTGTATATATACCCCCCTTAGCAACTCATAAGGGGTTGGGAATTTTCACTCTGAGGCAAATGTAGTGTACACTCTCAGAATTGTCTAATACAAAGGGCTGGATTAGCTCAGTGATTTCCTGAAATTTTGATGTCTCGCTGATGACCTGCGTGCGGTTGCAGAATTCTTGTGCTGTCTGATGAAATAATAAGTTTTCCTTAATCTCTGTTTGTTTTCCTATGTTCATTAAATCATACTCATGTTTCACTGACTAGCAGTAAAGAAAAAGAATAGTGCATGAATTGTCTGGTTACACCTTGTGCTCAATTTTTATTGTTGTAAATGTTTTTCTTCAGGATTAACTATGGACATGAATTCTTGAATGCTCATGTTTTTATTAATTCTATAATGTGAATGTTGTCTAAAAATTCTTCACTGCTTCTAAATAACACTCTCACTTCTTTAGCATACCAGTTTATTGGAAGATCCTTAACTGCCTTTCATGAACTGGACACATCACACTTAATCACTATTTCAAAGCATTGTTTCTCAGACAGTTATCCAGCTCTGCAACATCACTACTGTATTAACACAGCGCACCAAACTACCGAAGGACCACTGACTCCATGCCCAATGGCCTAGAACATATTAGTGAACACATATATATCTGTATTAGTGAACACATATATATCTTGTTTGAAACCATCACCCAACCAAGTCCAAAAACAAACCTCGAGCATCATAGCTAGCCTAAAAATTCTTCTCAAAACAGAGACAAATCATAAAGAGAGAGCCCTCTCTGATTACAGTTGGGCTAGAAGCTGTAATCCAAAGATTGGTTAGTGGTTACCCCGGCCGTATTCCCTTGGGAGTCAAAGGGAACAACCTGGGTGTTAACACATAAATAAGCTCACTAGCTGAGCATTTTCTTTTTAGTTGTTAGAATTTTTATTTCTGCATTTTTAGATTGATGAGGAAAGTCTCATGGAGATTTTGTTGGTTACAAAGTTCATATACTTCTGACTCCATGCCCAATGGTGAAGGATATTGGTCTGCATGTTCTCAGCACCTTGCCAGCAAGGCACTGTCCCTAGTTGGAGCCAATGTTGTCACTCATTGCTTTATAAGGTTATTAGTTGCCCAAAGTGCAGAAAATAAATGAAGTTTGAAGAGATTTCCAAGGCCACAAAATCTTTTAGAGATAAATCAGACCCTCTCCATTTCCTAGTGCTTGGAAAGAGCTTTACAACGGTCTATGGAAGTCCAAAAATGGACTACTGGAGTAGAAGTTAGAGCATGTTGAAGTTACTCGTGGGAAAGTTGGAAAACAAAGGGAGAACACCAAAGGAGCAAGGCAAAATTGCAATGGAGATCCGGGGGCAAATCACAATCACAATCGACCATCAGCAGGGTCCCATGGCATATACTTAAGGTTATCGACGGTTATGGTACTGCTCGATGATATTGCACTCTTGCATTCCCGCATCATCAGCACACTGGCATATTGGCGATCGACGGGATCCTAACTTTAAAGCCTCGCGGCGCTGCGATTTGTGATATAGTGTAAGACCGTGGGGGACGAAGAAAAGAGTTTATAAAGGAAATGCGAGAAAAAACCAAGGCAGATCTGCCCCCTTCTCTCTCCTCCACATGGCGATATGGCTTATCGGTGATCCCGTAATCCCACAGTACCACGATCCCGCATCTCGCAGGTCTTGCATCCTGCATATAGGCGAGTCTGCAGTCCTGCGATCTCACATTCCCACTGTTGGGTTGTGTTATGTTCTTTCCACGACTAGCCCACGTAGTTAACTGGGGGTTAGAGGGGGGGCGGAGCCCCCCCTTCGTTGCACTGATTGCATAGCGGGGGGGTCACAGCGGATTTGAGGGGTGCAAGTAACCCCCCTCTATGGGGTCCGGAGCAGCGCCCTAGAAAATTTTGTTTTCTAGACCCTATATTAGGTTGGGTGCACCTACCCATGGTTTTGTGCATGATTTTCGCACATGGTTTTGGACGCAATGGTTTTTGGTCCATGGTTTTGGACGCAATGGTTTTCTGTCCATGGTATTGGATGCTTCGTCATGTATAAATATGTATTGTAACATTGAAAGGAACATTATGAAAAATCAAGTTGGTAGTTCCAGTTTTGGGATCCAAGGGAAAATATCTGTGTATATGTGTTTTATGTGTTATGCTCTCGCATTGTTATTTTCTGTGTTTTAGAATTCGTATGCAAGTAATTTTTGTACATGGTTAAAACCTACATTTGGTATCAGAGTTGTTTTGGCTTCAAGGGCATGCCTTTGTTGCTGAGGGGTTTCGCTCGGGCCTGTGGTAGACCCTGTTCAGTGGGAGATCAACGAGATCGATTCTGGTAGTGAAAGAAGATGGCGAGCAGTGGAAAGATAGAGATCGAGAAATTTAATGGTCAAAGTTTTGAGTTGTGGAAACTCAAGATGGAGGATCTTTTGCTCGATAAAGATCAGTGGATCGCAGTAGATTTGGGTACTAAACCAACGAGAGTGTCAGATGAAGAATGGAAGAATTTGGATCGGAAGGCAAAGAGCACAATATGATCGTGTGTCTCAGATTCAGTATTGCTGAATGTATCAGGGGAAGCTACGGAGAATGCTTTGTGGGAAAAGTTATGGATTTTATACCAATCTAAGTCTCTAGTGAATAAATTGTTCTTGCAGAAAAAGTTGTATACCTTGAGGATGAAAGATGGAGACTCGGTGACAAAGCATCTGAACACATTTAATACTGTGGTAAGTCAGTTATTATTTGTTGATATTAAAATTTCAGATGGAGATAAGTGCATCAGTTTGTTGTGATCTCTACTAGATCCGTGGGATAGTCTAGTTATTGTAATAGGTAGCAATACAATTGCCTTGTAGTTTGATGAAATAGTCTCATCCTTGCTAATGTAGGAGATGAGACGAAAAAATATGGAGAGCCAGAATGGTGATGCCTTGTCTATACGAGGATGGTCCCAGAACAAAAACAAAACTAATTCATCGAGTGGGAGATCTAAATCTCTAGGAAAACTTGTAAAGGTGGTGTGCTGGAAATGTGGAAAGGAAGGGCACTACAAAAGGGACTGTAAATATAAAGCTCCTGATAAAGGAAAGGGATCTGATGATGCTCCTTCTACAAAGGCAAAAACCACCTCAGATGAAGGTGGGTATGTGTACATGGCTCCTTCAAGTACACATGTAGATCATGAGGCATGGTTGATTGACTCAAGTGCATCCTTTCACTTCACTCCCCATAGAGGGTGGTTCTACGAGTATGAGAAATACGATGGTGGTGATGTATTCTTAGGGGATGATAGGAAGGCTATAATCATTGATCACGGAAAAGTAAAGTTGAATTTGAAAGGTGGAAGGGTTAGAACACTTCCGAGTGTTCTGCATATTCCTGCATTGGCAAGAAATCTGATTTTTGTAAGCAAGATGGATGATGCAGGAGTAAAAACAGTGTCTGAGAAGGATAACTGCAAGATGGTTCGGGGGGCACTGGTTTTGATGCGGGGAGTTCAGATTGGAACTATGTACAGGCTGCAAGGTAGCACTGCTGTTGATGGGTGCAATAGCTCTATGGTTCCTGAAAGTGGAGCAGAAACTCTAGTGGTCTCTGGAGAGAAGACCATGTTGTGGCATCAAAGGCTTGGACATATTGGAGAGAAGGGCCTTCGAATACTTCATGGTAAAGGTATGGTAGAAGGTATGAGTAATAGCTCTCTGGATTTTGATTTCTAGGAAAATTGTTTATATGGGAAGTAGAATCGGGTGAGTTTCCCCTTTGGTGGTAAGAGGGTGAAACAAATATTAGAACTTGTGCATAGTGATGTGTTTGGAACTGTGAAGGTTCCATCACTGGGTAAGTCTATGTACTATGTATCATTTATAGATGACTTCTCAAGGAATACATGGATATATTTCCTTAATAAGAAATATGAAGTCTTTGACAGGTTTAAAGAATTTAAGGCTCTGGTGGAAAAGCAGACATAGAAGAAGATAAAGGTGTTGAGGGGAGATAACGGTGGAGAGTTTTGCAGTAAGGAATTTGAATAAAGAAGTGTAGTATAGCACGGAAAAAGACTACTCCATACACATCTAAGCAAAATGGAGTTGGAGAAAGTATGAACAAGACATTGATGGAAAGGGAAAGAAGCATGCTCAGTGGTGCCGGGTTAGGACAGGAATTCTGGGTAGAGGCGATGGAAACAGCATGTTACCTGGTCAATAGATCAGCTTTATCAACATTGGAGGATAAGACTCCACAATAGGTATGGACTGGTAAGAAACCCTCTCTTTCACATCTGAGGGTATTTGGATGTGATGCATATGTACATGTTCCAAAGGAGAAACAAACCAAGTTGGATAGTAAATCTGAAAAGTGCATCTTTATTCGGTATAAGGATGGTTTAAAGGGTTATAAGATTTGGAAATTGTTGACATGGCTAATGTTTGCTATGCCAATAAGGGGAACTAACTCGATCGCAGACCCCAATTAGACTTGCTTTCGTTTGGAATGGCTAGCTCTGACAGGTTTTAAGGGACCCTGTAAACTGTTTAGACATGTTGAAAGATTGCTTCGGAGAGGAAGACTTCGATTATATCAACAAAATAAAACATCTAACCTTTATGTGTTAAATCCTATCTATACTACTTCTAACTACTCTAATCTTCTAACTATTCTAATCTAGTCCTAGCTTTCCTAATCTATCCCGCAGGAGCATAATACAGATGTTTAAACATCATATATATGTTCAGCAGGAGCGTGATAAAGAAGGTTAAATGGTCAGATCGATTCCTTTCCTGAGGAAGTGAACAGATGTTGGTAAAAAGGGTGACTGTATGTTTCCTTCCCATAATGAAAACTGGGACAACTTTGCTACGGAATGTACAGGCAACGTGTGGGGTTTCGACCCGGAACGCTTGCGGCCAGACCCTTAAACGCAGCGCTTCGGCATACATGGCTCTTCAAATCCCCTCCTGCGTCCTTTACTTCTCACCTGCAGAGATAGCTCTCATTAGCTTCATGATTGTGAACAATATAATCGAGATATTCACATAGAACACAAATGCTGCTTTCATTAACTTTTATAAACTATGGGAACAAGTGTGAAAAGGATTTACGCATAAAACACAGTCAACACACAATTTCCTGCTCAATCCATAGGTTGGGCATGTTTTTCGAGGGCTTCCTTTAATCGCAATTGGATATCGGCTCCTCCGCGGGTCACAGGACCCATGCCTTCCACCACCCCGATGTGCGATTACATTATCGGGACTCCACAGGCCCACCTTTTGCATTAAGACCCCGTTCCTTTGCTATATCACGAATTTTGAAAAACATGGGAAAACACAAAAAATTCCTCCTCAATCACTTAGGCCAGACCTCAGACTTTATATAATCGGGCATATAATCATCATTGGGTCTGGCTCTCGCCTCTCCGCTAACTGCACAACCCCCGGGCTCCGCCGATATGTGATATGCGATGGGGCTTTTGGACCCGATATATATATCTATATATATTAAGGTTCATAAATTCCTTTAGGTCCACAATGTTACCCTTCCCTTTGGAAAACCCCGACTTCAACGTTTTTCCAGAAACATAAGGATATAAGCGAAAAACCTATGTATCCGGCCATAAGGCCGGACTTGAAAATTAATGTGCCCGGTTTTATAATCATCGGCGGGTCCGAGTGGTTATGGTGCGCCATATACATGGATTTTGGACCCCGTTGATAGCGATGAGCGATGGGTCCTAGACCCGAAACATAATATACCTATGTTAATATGGCTATTGGGTCTGGAATATTTATGCGTCCTTTATATATAGCTTTAGGGCTTGGCCAATTAGCGATTTGCGATGCAGTGGAGGAATTACTCGCATCGCTCTTATTCATTCATGATAAACCGGCCTTCGCCCTTTGATGAAGGCGAAGTGCGATGAGTGAAAAGGGATGATTCATGTATGTTTTGTGAAGCACTTCGACCATAAAGAGTTATGAAGGCAAATGAGGTGCGATAGAGGGTTTTGTGCATTAAGTGCACGAACGGCCATAGTAAGGGTAGGGGCGATTATATATGCGGGCCTATTTTTCCAGAGACACTTATGAGGATTGAGAAAGGTTCGCTGAGGGAATGAGAGTGCAGGTTATAAATAAATTATGCTGCAGTGATATTTTCAGGGGGAGGTTTTGACCATTAAGAATTGAAGGGTTAACCCAACATAGAGTTAGAGTTTCTGAGATGAAAGAAGATCATTCAAGGAAGTGAAAAATCCAACTTCAAGGGGACCAAGGATAATTTTAGGGGCGAATGTTCGCCCTTTGGCGAAATTAAGGGATTTTAAATTTTTAGTGGGCGAATATTTTGTATCATAGTACATTTTTACAAATCACCTCAAATAGCCCACCTTATTTTAAGGGAGAGAGTAAAAAAGGCAAATTTGGCCCTTGAAATTAGGACTTACAACCTTCCATTCGCCCATTTTCAAGAATAGGTTTTATTTAAGTGAATCCATTCGCCCATTTTCAAGAATAGGTTTTATTTAAGTGAATCCTATGGGCCAAATACCATATTTATAAAAGAGGTATGGTAAATTAATAAAAATATAAATAAATGAGAGGTATGGTAAATAAATAAAACATTTTTTATATTTACTCCATAAGTCACCTTATATACATGTAAGGGTGTAAACAAATAAAAATATAAGTAAAGTGGAGGTATGGTAAATAAATACAACGTCTTTTTATACTTACTCAAAAGGTATGGTAAATAAATAAAAATATAAATAAACTAGACGTATCGTAAATAAATAAAACCTCTTTTTATATTTAGTCCATAACCCTCGTTCTATTTATGAAGGCTCAAGAAAGAGGTTTTATTTAAGTGAATCCTATGGGCCAAATACCATATTTGTAAAAGAGGTATGGTAAATTAATAAAAATATAAATAAACGAGAGGTATGGTAAACAAATAAAACATTTTTTTATATTTACTCCATAAGTCACCTTATATTTACGAACACTCAAAAAATGGGTTATATTTAGGTGAAACCTATGGCCAAAATACTATGGGACAATTACCATGGACTAGATTGTTATTAATACCATGCAAAAAACCATTATTAACCCTAATATTAGAATTAATAAAAATAAAAATGGCACATGGTATTGACCCATGGTATTCACCAAAATGGCACATGGTATTGACCCATGGTATTCACCAAAATGGCACATGGTATTGACCCATGGTATTCACCTGGAATGTAGCCTATTTAAATGGGGGAATTAAACCAGCATGTAGCCTATGCTAAGGTTCACTAGGACTTTACAAAGTTTTATTATTTAGTGAAAGACTCGCCAAGATCTTACAAGATTTTATAATTGAGTAAAATATTCGCCATGCCTGGTGAGAGATTCGCCAAAAAATTATATATACATATTATATTATTGATAAAATCGCCTTCCATTTTTCCTATATACCATGGAGATTCGCCCATTTATTATATTTATAAATTTAGGGGGGGTTCTTAAAATTTTCCCTGAAGGGGACCCATTTAAAATTTGCTATCAGAGCATGTTTTAATGGGGTGATAGTTGTGGCCACAACAAATGGCGAACCGTTGGGCGAACCAGTTATCTTTATTTCCAAATAACCTTCAGAACAATAAAACATCAGGATGTTAAGATAAACTTGAAATGAAAACTATATAGATGGATAAGCATGGGTTCCACTCAAGCATTAACTGCTTCAGGAGGGATAGAGACAAATAGCTTCTACTTACAGATATGATTTTGACAGGCATTCTCCCATGGCAGTATTATGGGGTTTATTGACCTTCCTTTACCTATTTCCTACTTTCAAAAATCCCTTTGGGGCCATCACTGGTCTGTCCATACCTATTTAGGTGTGTACCTCAACTCTTTATTGTTCATCAAGCTTGATGTAGTCATGTTTATCTTTGTGTACCTCAACTCTTTATTGTTCATCAAGCGTGATGTAGACATGTTTATCTTGCACTCTATATGAGAATCTCAATGCTATATTTTCATTGATTGAATGGGGCGCAGTCATGGACCAAGTCATGGATTATGCCATATTTTTAAACCGCCTAAGCAAGGTTGGGCTTGCTGTGTCAAATGGTACTCTGAGCCTAGCAACATTCCTTACTCTAATCGGCTTCCCAAAAAACCTGTCCTTCCAGATTGGCACAAGGACTTGACATTTCATTACTTTTTAGATAAGTTCTTCCAGTTTTAGGCACAAGGACTAGAGCACAATTGGATTTGCCATAGGGTATATGATAGTGAGCTTAGCCCATGAAAGGAGGTTTACTTATGAGTAATAGGTACTCGAAAATTTAGTGGGGTGGATGCGACCAATGGAGAATCACTGTAAACCTTATAGGCAAGTATATGCTAGGTCCGAGTGGGATTTATTCAAAATGCAATGTTCCTCCATGCTAGTCCAGTTGTAGTTACACATTTTTTGTTTTATAAAGATGCCCCTACATGCTCCAGATATCCAAGTTATCAACAGATCTCACATAGTTACCAATAGATGCCAATGAGGGGTTTCAGTTTGCATTCCACTTCTAATTCTCAAATGCTCATGGGCTAATAGAAATTTTGTTTGATTTGCGGGGAAATGATGGATTCAGGAACAACATAATCAACAGCAAGTTAATGAGGAAGGGAAAGGCTGAGAGTGGTGAATGAGGGCGAATCTGAAAGGTAGAAAGAGACTGGAGGACTACAATCAGCTGGCCGAAAAGGAATGTAATTCAAAACAGTAGAAAAATAGACTTGGAATAAAACAAAAAGAAAGGACAGAAATACAACTAAACTAACAACAAAATGAAATGAACTCTAACCTACTAAGGCGGTAACCACCAATCAGTGGCTACTGCAAGTATCTCTTTAGATGTTGGCCATTAACAAGGATATTTTAAATCTCTCTCTGTAAGATTTTCAACTTGTAAGTCCATTGACCAATTTTTTCAACAACTTTGAATGGGCCCAGCCATAAATGTTGAAACTTCGTGTGCTCACCCTTCGGCTTACTCAACTTGCTCCAGTTTAGCACTAGCTTTCTGTTTCCTTGGGGATAATAGTATGATGTGTGCCTTATGCGGGTTGATTTATTAATAGCAAATCCAGCCGATTTTAGAGATGAATGGTAAGGAGCATTATCAAGTATGAGAGCGTAAGGGATGCCAGACCTGTTAATGATAGATTTCTCTATCACAAATATTACCTCGTCCTAATTAACTTTCCGAAGCAGGATGGATTTGGTCCATCTAGTGAAGTGGTCGGTTATCATGAGTATATACTTCCACTCCTTTCCATCGATGAATGTATTTTCGAATGCCTTTCCGTAATGAAGGAACTCCAAGGTTTGATTGTCACCTTTGAACACTTGCCAGTTTGAGAAGTTATCAGGTACAGGTGCTCTGAAAACTAATTCAACATAAAATTTATTCTTTTTCAATCTAAGATTCGGTAAGAGTTTTGCAGCCATTCCAGCCAATCGATCGACATCTTGGTTTTGCCTTTGAGGTAGGTATGAGATATTAAAATAATTAGAACTATTAGTTAAGCTCCATACCTCATGTTGGTACTTTACCAGGTGTGGAAAATTGTAGTATATCCTTTTCTTACCCGGTCCACAATTATTAGTGAGTCACCAAATACAAGATTTTTTATTTTCGTATTAATGGCCCTTTTCAAGCACTGCAGCAATCCTTCATATTCTACCGTGTTGTTGGTGCATGAGAACTCCAAATGGCTGGTCAGCAGATGTTGGTTCCCTTGTGGGTTGATGAGAATATTTCCAATGCCTACACCTTCAAAGTAGTTAGATACATCAAAATAGAGTGTCCAAAATGTAGAAACTAATGTTACGTCAATTGGACTATTATCTACAAAACTAATCCTATCATCTATTATAATACAAGATAGCTCATCAGTTGGATTGTGGGGGTGTTTAATTCTTTCTTCCAATTGTGTGTTGGTCAAAGCCTCCTTGACTATTTCTGCATGACATTCTCTGAAACAGGTTTGCGTGGCATAACCATCGAAACAATAATTCCCAAGGATAGAGTTATAGAACATTACAGGTTCATTGGGGCTGTTTAGTTCTGTTACCACATATTTCATGTATCTTTCTCTATCGACTCTTAGCATATCCCCTTTTCCGCTCTGAGGTAGCAAGAGATGGGACCAAGCAGTTGAGAAATATCCATTGAGATTTGATGACCAGTCCCTACTAAGTAGCATTCCATAAGCCTCGGATGTCGACCACCACTATATCAATGACTTGTGTGTACTTTGGTTTAGCAGCCATCCGAATCAAAACATCTTAATTCCCCTTTTGTTTCAAATTTGTTCTATCTAATTGCATAATTCGAGTTCCAATTTTCTTGGGCACTGCCTGCAGTCTTTTAGCAACAGCGTAAGGCATAACAGTGGATGAGGCACTAGAATCTACCAGGACATTGTGTACATTCATGTTAAAGATTTCAAACGTGATAAGGAACGGTGGAGTCATATATTTTAATTTCCTCCCTATCATGGCTACACTGAAATCTTGGGTTTTTCGATTTAGTTTAGATAAAGTGGCCTCCATAGCTGATTGTATTTGGGATGCACTAGAGGTACTTACAGGTTTGGACATTGGTTTCTATGTTTGGCTATTGGAGGTGGTGGGGGTTTTGCAGTTCCGCTCATTCATGGCTTTCAGCAGCAAATCTCTTTGCTGTGTTAATTTTAAAAAGTCAAAATATGTGATATTAGCCCTAGACTTCTTGAGATCATCCACAATATTGTAATCAATGTTATAAACAAGATATGGCAGAGTAAACATACTTATTTTTCCATTCTTAGGTAGGAGTTTACTGTCTTGAGTAGCCTTCGTTGCAGTGGGAGATGCATTTTCTTTATCTGGGTGACTTGCAACAAGGGCATTCCTGGATTGATTGCTAGGTCTACTCTTCTCGACAGGAACTCTGGGAGAAAATGTTTTCACAAGGCAAACATCTTGATTTGTTCAGTCTAAGGGCTTTGTCGCATCTGGGAGTAGCCCTTTACTTCACCTGTGGATGTCATTAGCGTTTATTTCTGCAGTGTTATCCCCTTCGTCATCGTTCTCATTTCTATGGAAATCCCACAACACAGTAATTTGGGTTTCCTCATCCGAGGGTTCTTCTACTTGGTATCCTTCCTCATCTTCTTGTTCTGGTTCGAGCTCCAATACAGGTTCTTATTTGTTAAGGAGTGATCCAATAAGAGCCAACTCTTCTGTGTTTAAAGTCCCTTCATTAGGTGGAGCAGGCAATGCAAGTTGACCATGACCACCTTCTATTTTCTTCTGATAGAAATGTTTGAAGGTTTTTATGTTATCATAATTTCCTCCATTCCCACTTGTACTCTCTCCAGAATTTCTTTTCATATCGATGACTATGTTTGTTAGTTTCTTAATGATCCGATGCAAACCCTCCACATCGGTGGTATCCTTTTCCTTGGTCTTAGCCACTTTGTTGCCACTCCCACTACTGTTCTTGGATGATTGAGAGGCTTTCTTCACTTCAGTTGTATAATGACATGCTGTGAGGTTGATCATTTCATTTTCAAATTTCACCGCTTCATTGATATAACCTTGTAATGTTTGCACATTACTCCTTTTAACCCACATCGTTGTAGGGACAGGTAGAGCAGAGATATAGAATTCCATTAGCACCTATTTAGTAGGTTTAGCGGTGGATGGGATTCTGTTGAACAAGGTGTTGAATCGGATGTTAAAATCCTTAACCTTCTCCTTGGTTTCCATTTTCATATGGGATAATTCTAAAACTACAGCCGCAAGTGTTTTGTCATCACCAAACTTGTTTAAAAAGGCCTGCTGAAAAGCATCCCAAGAGGTGATTGACCCTATTCTCAAGCTAAAATACATGTAGAGGTTGCACCAGTCAAAGTAAAAGAGAATAGGCAGCACACCACATCTTCATCGGTGACCCCCAACCTGTGCAAGGCTAGGAAGAAAGAGCGAATATGGTTATCAGTGGTATTTCCCCACTCAGGGTCGAAATTAGGTAACACTCTTTCTGCATTTTTGGGTAATGGATGCTACTGCCCAGGTACTGCTTCAACATCCTGTGCAAGTTAGGGAGGGAGTTCTCCCAGAGGAGGTGGGGGTTGATTCCCACCCGGGGGAGGAGGTGGAGGCTGATTCCCACCCAAGGGAGGAGGTGGAGGCTGATTCCCACCTAGAGGGGGAACACTAGACATATTATGGATAGGGAAGTTTTGGTTGGAGGCTTCTCCATTAGGATTCTAGGAATCCTTAGGAATTTCTTCCCAAGGGGTGTCGATACTTTGCAAGGATTCTAGCACAATATATTCGAGAGAAGTGGTTGCAGATGTATCTTCGCTCAGGGTAAAGATCCTTGGCTTTCTCTTAGTTGTTGGAGGTAAAGAGTGAAAGATTGGAAGTTGAGAGAGGGAACGAGTGTAAGACCGAGTAAGTCTGATTGGTTGTTCCTGAGTGACAGGATACTCCCATAGTCTCTCTTCCTTAGGTGACCCGGAAACAGGACTTAGAGGGGTCTCTGTTTCCTCAAAATGAGGCTCTTTCAAATGTGTGGCAGGATCTCTCCGAACTTTACGATCCATACATTAATCCTTTCGAATCCATGTGTGGCACTTATAGATGAAATCTTGAAAAGCTGGGGATGGTGGTTCACGCCCTCCTTCTAGCGCCAAATTTGTTGACATGGCTAATGTTCACTATGCCAACAAGGGGAACTAACCCGATCGCAGACCCTAATTAGACCTGCTTTCATTTGGAATGGCTAGCTCCGACAGGTTTTAAGGGACCCTGTAAACTATTTAGACATGTTGAAAGATTGCTTTCGGGAGGAAGACTTCAATTATATCAACAAAACAAAACAGCTAACCTTTATGTTGAAATCCTATCTACACTACTTCTAACTACTCTAATCTAGTCCTAGCTTTCCTAATATATCCTGCAGGAGCATAATAAAGAGGTTTAAACATCATATATATATTCGACAGGAGCATGATATAGAAGGTTAAACATCATACATAGATTCAAGTCCAAATGAATAAATCACTGAATTCACAGCTAGACAAGACTGTATTAAAGTGAAATTGCAATCCAATCACTCATATAGGAATCCACATTCTTCTATGGAAATAAAACTTGCAAATGATGTTTAACTTAGTTTCAAATCAGATACCATTCACAAGTTAACCATGAAACTAAATCACATCCAATTTAACAAGACTAATAGTGAACTATAAGTCATCAATATGCATAAATACAAATCACATTTACATTCATGCCAGTAACAACACTCTGATCCAAAACAATAAAATGAGTCTGAAACTAAAGGCTCCTTCTTCCCTCAAAACAGTCCTCCTTATTCACAATAAAGCCAAATTGTTCTTCTCGAAAATCAAAAGCCCTTTCTCCTCTTCGGAGGTAATACTTATGCAAAAGCCCTTGACTCTAGGTCTACCCTACCTCTTCATCTTCCCATTATTTCCAATATGAAAATCGAGTACACAGAGATAGGATCGTCAGCATGACCATTGGCACGTAGAAAGCATAACAGCAAGATCGATTCCTTTCCTGAGGAAGTGAACAGATGTTGGTAAAAAGGGTGACTGTATGTTACCTTCCCATAATGAAGACCGGGATATATTTGCTTATGGAATGTACAGGCAACACGTGGGGTTCTGACCCGGAATGCTTGTGACCATACCCTTAAATGCAATGCTTCTACATACATGGCTCTTCGAATCCCCTCCTACGTCCTTTACTTCTCACCTGAAAAGATAGCTATCATTAACTTCATGATTGTGAACAATATAACAAAGATATTCACATAGAACACAAATGCTTCTTTCATTAACTTTTATAAACTATGGGAACAAGTGTGAAAAGGATTTACGCATAAACACAGTCAACACACAATTTACCACTCAATCCATAGGTTGGGCATGGTTTTCGAGGGCTTCCTTTAATCACATTCAGGTATCGACTCCTCAGTGGGTCACAGGACCCATGCCTTCCACCACCCCGATGTGCGATTACACTATCGGGACTCCACATGCCCACCTTTTGCACTAAGACCCCGTTCCTTTGTTATATCGTGAATTTTTAAAAACATAGGAAAACACAGAAAATTCTGCCCTGATCACTTAGGCCGGACCTCACACTTTATATAATCGGGCATATAATCATCGATGGGTCTGGCTCTTGCCTCTCCACTAACTGCATGACCCCCAATCTCCGCCGATGTGCGATATGCGATGGGGCTTCCAGACCCGATATTTATTTATATATACATATATATATATATATATATACACATATATATATATATATATATATATATATATATATATATATATATATATATATATATATATATATATACATATACATATATATATATATATATGTATATACATATACATACATATATATACATATACATACATATATATACATATACATATATATATATATATATATATATATATATATATATATATATATATATATATAGTTTCATAGATCCCTTCAGATCCGCAATGTTACCCTTCCCTTTGGAAAACCCCGATTTCAACGTTTTTCCGGAGACATAAGGATATAAGCGAAAAATCTGTGTATCTAGCCATAAGGCCGGACTTGAAAATTAATGCGCTCAGTTTTATAATCATCGGTGGGTTCGGGTGGTTATGGTGTGCCATATACATGGATTTCGGACCCCGCCGATAGCGATGAGCGATGGGTCCCAGACCCAAAATATAATATACCTTTGTTAATATGGCTGTCAGGTTCGGAATATTTATGCGCCCTTTATATATAGCTTTGGGGCTTAGCCGATTAGCGATTTGCAATGTGGTGGAGGACTTACTCGCTTCGCTCTTATTCATTCATGATAAACTAGCATTCCCCCTTTGATCAAGGCAAAGTGCGATGAGCGAAAAGGGATGATTCATGTATGTTTTGTGAAACACTTCAGCCATAAAGAGTTATGAAGGCAAATGAGGTGTGTAGAGGGTTCTGTGCATTAAGTGCATGAACGACCATAGTAAGGGTAGGGGCGATTATATATGCAGGCCTATTTTTCCAGAGACACTTTTGAGAATTGAGAAAGGTCTGATGAGGGAAGGAGAGTGCAGGTTATAAATAAATTATGTTGCAGATATATTTTCAAGGGGAGGTCTTGACCATTAAGAAGTGAAAGGTTAACCTAGCATAGAGTTAGAGTTTCTGAGATGAAAGAAGATCATTCGGGGAAGTGAAAAATCTAGCTTCAAGGGGACCCATTTAAAATTTGCTATCAGAGCATGTTTTAATGGGGTGATAGTTGTGGCCACAACAGAACCCAGTAACAAGGAAGGTTGTGTACAACCAAGATGTGGTGTTCAAAGAGGTAAAAGATGTTATTAAACATGAAATAGGGAAAATTTTAAGAACCACCCTAAATTTATATGTATAATAAATGGGTTAATCCCCATGATACATAGGAAAAATGGGAGGCGATTTTATCAATAATATAATATGTATACATTATTTTTTTGGCGAATCTCTCACCAGATTATATTATCTTGTACAGTGATGGAGAACCTTTCACTTAATTATAAAATCGTGTAAGATCTTGGCAAATCTTTTACTAAATAATAAAACATTGTGAAGTCTTGGTGAATGTTTTGTTAAAGTATGAAACCATATATGATAATAAGAAAACATATTCATTAAATTGTAATATACTAACATACATGTTTGGAAAAAAGAAACATAATTTTCTCTTCCTACAAACAATGTTCTAAGTTTCAGTGGCTGTGTTTGTCAAGGTTCTTACAATACACTCTTTCATATCCTTCTATTAGTTTTGATAATATTCCACAACAAAGTTCTTGTAGGTGTTGATATTGACAACAAGTTCTGTCAAGGTAGGAGAGATTAATATTTTCTCTACAACTTTTGTCAAGCTACCATTTTTTTCAAGTTATCAAATTTCTTTCTTATTCCATAGACTCCAACTGCGAGATAAAAAAGACACATCAAGTTTGTTTACCCCAACACGCCAACAAGTAGCAAGCCCAAACTATATTATATAAGAAAGTATTAGGTATCCCAAAGGCTTGAAGGAGATCTAATTGAAAGAAGTGACCGTCGTGAGAATCCTTCCAATCAATATATGAATATATAAATGTAGATTTATTATTATTTTAATTGGAAATCTTCAATTAAATAATAAAATTTAATTAAGTCTCTCCCAATCTAAATTGCTTATTAGCATAATTCACTACCCTCATAGGTCTCGCATTTTTTAACAACCTTGTAACATGTAGATTAATTTCCTTTTTGGTGAACAATCTCCACCTTTTAGGAAAATATGGTGCAGTTCCTCCAACCCCTACAGATAATTAGGACAAACTAAGAATAGCACAGAAGATGAAAGGTTGTACAAACTAGCGTATTTTTCAAACAATTAATCCAACATTAGTACCTAAACTTTTTCATGAAGATATCATATTGAGAATGTTTGAAAAATGGTGAGAAATCCTCTGTGAGGGTGATGTGGAAAGAGTGACAAGGCTTCATTGTTTTGAATTTTTTTTGTTAAATCAGAAAAAGTTAAAAACCAATATTAATGGAGATATTGGTATTCTTTACTAAATTTTGTGAAGTGACTAAATGTAGCTTTAACCATTCACTTTAAGATCTTTTTACAATATAATTTCCTAAGTCTATTTAATATCCTCATTATCATAAAAACCAACCTATATCCATCTTAACTCCACATCTACCACTCTTAGGGGGATGAAATCTATTTATCCCTCTGAGCACTTGGTAGACCCAGAATTAAGATGGATCTAAGATGATAAAATTTCCCCTTTAAATAGTCTATGCTCACATGAATACCATGGGTTAATACCATGGGTTATTATAAACTTGGAGCTTAAAAAGTAATATTAGTAATTTATAAAAATTAATAAAACTAATAATTGATTTTTATTTTATTTTTTATTTTAACCAAATTAAAATGTTTAACATACATTAAATTACAACATCCATTTTTACTCTTGATCCACCAAGCCCCAAGAGGGATCAAATATTTTTTCACTCTATGCTAGTTTTCATATCACGATATTTGATCCCTCTCGGGGCTTAGTAGATCCAGAGTAAATATGGATCTATGATGGTTTAATTCCCCCATTTATATAGGCTACATTCCATGTGAATACCATGGGTCAATACCATGTGCCATTTTTATTTTTATTAATACTAATATTAGGGTTAATAATATTTTTTCCATGGTATTAATAATAATCTAGCCCATGGTATTTGGCCCATAGTATTTTTCCCATAGGTTTCACCTAGATATAATGCATTTTTTGAGTGTTCGTAAATATAAGGTGACTTATGGAGTAAATATAAAAAAATGTTTTATTTGTTTACCATACCTCTCGTTTATTTATATTTTTATTAATTTACCATACCTCTTTTACAAATATGGTATTTGGCCCATAGGATTCACTTAAATAAAACCTCTTTTTTGAGTCTTCATAAATAGAAAGAGGGTTATAGACTAATATAAAAAGAGGTTTTATTTATTTACCATACGTCTAGTTTATTTATATTTATATTTATTTACCATACCTCCACTTTATTTATATTTTTATTTGTTTACACCCTTGCATGTATATAAGGTGACTTATGGAGTAAATATAAAAAATGTTTTATTTATTTACCATACCTCTCATTTATTTATATTTTTATTAATTTACCATACCTCTTTTATAAATATGGTATTTGGCCCATAGGATTTACTTACATAAAACCTATTCTTGAAAATTAGGGCGAATGGAAGGTTGTAACTCCTAATTTCAAGGGCTAAATTTACCTTTTTTACCCTCCCCCTTAAAATAAGTTGGGCTATTTGAGGCAATTTGTAAAATATACTATGATACAAAATATTCGCCCACTAAAAATTTAAAACCCCTTAATTTTGCATAAGGGCGAACATTCGCCCCTAAAATTTTCCATGATGAAGTCCAACCAAAGGAACTTGAGAAGATATAGTTTGAGCTTAAGGAGGAAGAATAAAACTCTACAACAGAGGATGAATCAGAAGATGAAGAGCCACAAACTACGAGTGTGAGAAGATCAGTTCGAGAAAGAAGGCAGCCAGAAAGGTATAGTCCATTTGCTTTCTGTTCAAATTTTGCTTTATCTATTACTAACGATGATCCCAAAACTGTGAAGGAAGCAGTAGATTCAGAGGATGGAAAACTCTGGAAAGAGGCCATGGTTGATGAAATGGCATCTTTGCACAAAAATGAGGCTTGGGATCTGGTGGAGTTGCCAGCTGGAAGGAAGCTAATTGGCAGCAAATGGGTGTTCAAGAAGAAGACAAATGCAGAAGGAAAGGTGGAGAAATACAAAGCTCGGTTGGTAGCAAAAGGTTATTCCCAGGTGCCGGGAATTGATTTTGGTGATATTTTTTCTCTTGTTGCCAAGGTAACTTCTATTAGATTACTTTTATCCGTTTCTGCTGCTTTTAATTTTGAGGTAGAACATATGGATGTGAAGATAGAATTACTTCATGGGGATTTGAAAGAGGAAATCTACATGAAGCAACCTAAAGGCTTTGCGGTGAAGGCTAATAAAGAACTGGTATGCAAGTTAAAGAAGTCTTTGTATGTGTTAAAACACTCACCAAGGATGTGGTATCAGAAATTTTATACATTTATACGGGAACTTGGCTTCACCATAAGAAAAGTAGATCACTGTGTGTATTTTAAATTAATTGGTGACCATGTTATTTATATGGTCTTGTATGTGGATGATATGTTGCTGGCTAGAAATGACAAAGAAATTATCCAGGATTTGAAGACCCAATTGTCCTCCAAATTTAACATGAAAGATCTTGGTGCTGCAAACTATATTTTGGGCATGGAAATTAAAAGAGATCAGGCAAAGAGGAAGCTTTAGTTAAACCAGAGGAAGTTTTTTGAGACAATACTACAGAGGTTTAATATGCAAGACAGTAAACCGGTGAAGGTTCCTATTCATGTAGGTGTGAAGTTCTCTACTGAAAAGTGTCCCAAGACACAAGAAGAGGAAGAGGACATGTCCCATGTTCCATATACAAGTGCAGTCAGTACCATGATGTATGCAATTGTCTGTACTAGACCAGACATTGCACATGTAGTGGGAGTATTGCGCAGGTTTATGTCAAAACAAGGGAAGGAGCACTGGACAACAGTGAAGCGATTTTTCAAGTATTTGCGCGGCACTAGTGATTATGGTTTGTGCTACCAAGGAAGACCAGGATTGGACAGAGTATTGGATATTCGTGGCTTTGTTGATGCAGACTGGGCTGGAGATATGGATCAGAGAAGATCTATAAGTGGGTATGTGTTTAAGCTATTTGGAGGTGCAGTCAGTTGGATGAGTAAGAAACAATCTGTAGTGGCACTATCAACTACAGAGGTAGAATACATGGCAGCCACTCATGCAAGGAAGGAAGCAGTTTGGTTTTAGATATTTTGTTCAAGTATGGGGTTAGTACAGGGATCTATAAGGATAGACAGTGACAACGAAAGTGCAATTTTCTTGGCAAAGAACCCTGCATATCATTCAAAGACAAAGCACATTGATGTTCAGTATCACTTTGTGAGGGATATGATAGAAGAAAAAAAGGTGTTGCTGGTAAAGGTGCACACTTTGAAGAATTTTGTAGATGCATTGACAAAATCTGTGAGCTCTGAGAAGTTCTCTTGTTGTAGAAAAATAATGGGTGCTGCAAGGTTCGATTTCCTCCATAACAACAAAGCTGACCAGTTGGTCGCATTGTTATAGTTCATATTTACAACTAGATATTGTTGTATATGATGTATCAATAAGAGTAAGTCGAGCCAAATAAATGAGATGAGGTTTTTTTTGTACCACAAGTTGGGCAGAGTCCATCCCTAGAAGGAACCTGATCCAGAGGAGGATCAATGCAAAATTGATGACAAGTAAGCAAGAAACCTACTCCATCATAACATAACAATGCACCCCAACTTTGCATATTTCAAAAATGTTATTATAATCATCCATTTTGATGCTTCTTTGAAACGGTTGGGCTGAGAATATGATGGTACACTAGTGTTGATATTCTCCTCAGTCTCAATTTCTACATCCCCAATATCAGACTTATGTCAGTTTTACCCTCCACTACATGGTCTTTTGAGAAAGTTAGTCATTCATCCCCTTTGCAATACGTGGTATCCATCCTTACCTGTGATCAAATCAAAAATACATTGCATTGCAAAGACAAGTAAGGTATACAAGCCTTAAAGCTGAAAATTTTCCAAACACAGAAAGCCATGGAACGAATCATTCCCAAGGCCACTGTAGGAATTTACAGGGTAAGTTCCTCAGAAAGAACACCAAAGGACACCACTCACAAATAGATCACAGATCAATACACCAGTATCTTGACGTGGTTAAAACCCTCAAAGAGGGAAACAGTCCACGACCTGAGCCAACGCGGCCACTTTAGGAAATTTATTGATAAAAGAATGAAAATTTACATATGTTGCTCTCATAGACGGATTACCCTACAAATGACCCTCCATGCTCTTTAAATAGAGATCATGGACCAATCAGGTGTTAAGCCACGGATCAAGTGTCGGTAATACCGAGGAGAGAATGAACCGTCGGATCACTACATATCGTGACCGTCGGATTGTAAGTTACAAAATGTACATAGTAAAGAAACACACTTTACCTAACTCTATACCTAACTCTATACTAGACCAAGTTGTACTTAACTATTTCCTATGTGTCGGAATATCCTAACATCCCCCCTTAAGAACAACTTGGGATAGGACTGAAGGATTTACAAATATGACACAATAGGAGAAGGAAGGAGGCACTAGTGCCTATCCCCCCTTAGTGACAACTTCCTGAACTCCAACCATAAATCGAAGTTTAGTGAACTTCGCCTCTGTGAGAGCCTTTGTAAAGATGTCTGCAACTTGATCATCTGTTGAACAATATTGCACTTCAAGAACATGGTCGTGAATGAGCTTTCTGATGAAGTGCATGTGCAGTTTGATGTGTTTGCTATGCTGATGTTGGACTGGATCTTTGCATAGCTGAATGGCACTTTGATTATCACACCAAATTGTAGTCGGATGCTGCTGCTGAAAGCCAAACTCTGATAGGATCTGACGAAGCCACAAGGCTTCCTTACTAGCTTCTACGGCACCACGATACTCTGCTTCTGCTGAAGAAAGAGAAATGGCACCTTGTTTCTTGCAAGCCCATGTAATAGGTCTTGAATCAAGAGTGAATACATAACCTACAGTAGACTTCCGATCATTAGGGTCACCAGCCCAATCAGAATTAGTGAAACCAACCAATAGAGGAGCTGCTTCGACATTGTAATGAATCCCAAACTGAACTGCACCTCGAACATAACGAAGTATTCTTTTAGCCGCTTTCAAATGACTTTCATGTGGGTTTTGCATAAACCGAGCAACAAGGCCAACGACAAAGGAAAGGTCAGGACGAGTATGGATTAGATACAAAAGTTTTCCTACAAGTTGACGGTATAAGGTAGCATCAACTTCAGGAGAACTACAAGTGACTGAAAGTTTGACTCCAGACTGAAAGGGAGAGGGGGCTGGCTTACAATCTTCCATGTGAAAATGGCGTAGAATATCACAGGCATACTTGGACTGAGAAAGGGAAATACCTTCCTTGGATTGCAAGACTTGAAGACCGAGAAAATAATGTAAGTGTCCTAAGTCTGTCATTTCAAACTTCCTTTTAAGGCTAGACTTGACATGGTTTATAAGGTTGGGATCACTACCAGTCATGATAAGATCATCAACATAAAGAACAAGAATGATAAGAGACTTGCCCACTTTCTTGGTGTAGACAGTATTGTCAGAATGACACCTAGAGAAGCCAGATTCTAAAAGAAAGTTATCCATTTTAATATACCAAGCTCGAGGAGCTTGCTTGAGACCATAAAGGGATTTCTTAAGCTGACATACAAGGCTGGAGTCTATTTGTATAAAGCCAATAGGTTGTTCCATATATATTTCTTCGTGCAATTCCCCATGCAAGAAGGCGGATTTAACATCCATCTGATGGACTTCCCATTTGAAAGAGGCAGCAAGGGAAAGAGCAAGGCGGATAGAGTTCATTTTGGCAACAGGGGAGAAGGTTTTAGTATAGTCAATGCATTAAACTTGTGAAAAACCCTTAGCAACAAGACGAGCTTTATGTTTATCAACTTTCCCATCTGGTCCATACTTGGTTCTGTAAACCCATTTGCATCTAACAAGTTTTCGTCCCTTTGGTAGAGGAACAAGATCCCATGTATCATTTGCCAATAATGAATGATATTCTTCATTGATAGCTGCTTCCCAATCTGGATGGCCTGAAGCTTTTGCAAAGGTGTCATGATCATAATTCACTAAAGCTTGAGCCAGTAAAGAAGAGGCTCTCTCGAACTGAGAACGTGTACGTCGCTGATCTATAGGATCACTGACAAGATCACCTGCTACATCCTGAGTAGCACGAACCCATTTTAGAAGCTGAGGAGCTGAAGGAGGATCCTGAGAAGGTCGGGGAGGATTTTCATCCTCGCTTTCATCATCTGAAGAAGAAATATTTTCAAAAGTAGAAGAGATAGGGAGAGGTGGCACATCCGCCGAACTAGGCTCGCAGGCCGATATATTTTTAGCAAACTTTACATCTCTTCTAATGATAACATTTTTGGACTTAAGTGGAATAAGTCTATATCCTTTGACATCTTTAGAATATCTAACAAAAATACATTTTTCACTCTTAGGTTCTAAAGCTTTATGTTTCTCATCTGGAATATGGGCCCATGCTTCACTTCCAAAACCACGAAAGTGACTTACATCTGGTTTGATTGAGCTCCATGCTTCTTTTGAAGTGATATTCTTTAAAACCTTAGTAGGAGTGCGATTTATTATGTAATTTTCACAATTAATTGCTTCTGCCCAATAATTAAGACTATTTTCACAACTAATTGCTTCTGCCCAATAATTAAGACTAAGTCCTTTAGATTGAAGCATACAATTAGCCATTTCCTTTAAGGTGCGATTCTTCCTTTCAGCTACACCATTTTGTTGTGGAGTATATGGAACAGTATGTTGCATTTGAATTCCATTCTCAGTGAAAAAGTTGATGAATGTGTTTTTAACATATTCTCCGCCATTATCAGATCTTAGCTTAAGAATTTGATGTCCAGATTGTTTTTCAACAAAGGTCTTAAAGGCCAAGAACATGTTAAATACTTCACTCTTGAGTTTTAAGAAGTATACCCAAGTGCGTCTGGAGAAATCATTAATGAAAGTTAAGAAATACTTGTAGCCAGAGAATGAAGCAACTGGAAGTGGACCACATAAATCACTATGCACGAGCTGTAAAGGGGTTGAGGTGTGCCAAGAGGCACGTTTTTCAAAACTGTCCTGATGATGTTTTCTGAGTACACATCCGGAACAAACACCATCTCTGCAAGATACCATTGTAAGACCTGTCACCATATTTTATTTACATAGATTCTGAAGAGAGCGATAGTTTAAGTGACCAAATCGCTCATGCCAAAGTTTGCTCACTTCATCATTATGAGCAACAAACACTGAGGGAAGATTTGATGACCCAAAGTTGTGAAACTTATACAACCTTGTAGAATCATCAACAATGCCAGTAGCTAAAATCTGTCTAGGATCTCTGAGGTCCTTAATTACAACATTGTGCGGTGAAAATTCAACGATTTTACCTTCACCTGAATGGGTTATCTGATATACAGATAGAAGGTTGCAGGATAAGGTTGGAACACATAATACATCATTAAACTGACCATTTTCTAGATGAACAGTTCCAGTCCCTAAAACACTGAGAGATCTATCATCACCAACATATATATTTTTGGTGTTACAATCATTTAAAGAAGAAAACATGGCTTTGTTTTTGGCCATGTGATAAGAAGCTCCAGAATCAATGAGCCACTCATGAGAATGAGAAGAAGAAGATACATTTAGTGCATAGCCAGACTGAGATGCTTGACAACCACATGTAGAAAGTGCCATTCCTGAAGATGAAGTTGAAGTTGAAGAGTGCTCCAAATGGATGTTATGCTTCTTCATTGCTGCTTCCAAGGCTTCCATCTTATTAAGGCATTTGGATTCTAAGTGGCCATCTTGATTACAAAAGTTGCAATGTCTATCAGTCTTCTTCCCTTTGTTTTTATTTGTCTTATAATTTTGTTGAAATGATTTTTCATTTTGAGGCTGAAATTGCTTAGGACCCTTATTTGGTTTAGGACCATTCTTTTTAGGATACAACTTCTTAGGATTCTTTGGATTTGGTTGTTGCTGGGCGGCTAACGCTTTCTTAGAAGAATTTCCAAGATGAAGAAGACCAAGGTGTAAGAGTTTTTCTTGTTCTCTTGTTAAATAATCACAAAAGGAATCAAAGGAAGGGGACTTGTAGGTTTTTCCTTGAGAAATGGAGGCTTCTCTTGTAGAATGGAAGGTGGAAACAAACACAGAATAGGCTGGTCCCAACTTAGTAAGAATGGAGTAGATAAGGCTACTATCTTCTTTCTTAACCTTAACACCTTCCAAGAGAAGTCTAAGGGTCTTGAACTTGGACAAAAAATATTCAATGCAAGAAAAATTATTGGGGTCCAATGTAAGCAATTCATTTTCAAGTTGATGGGCTTTAAGTTCATTTTTAATTCCAAAGACTTTAGTAATCTGTTTCATTGCTTCATCAGGAGTATCAAGTTCTGTAATATAGAATCTAAGATATGGAGAAATAGACATACCTATCAACCCACGTGCTTGGTCTTGCCTATTTTCCCATTTAGCTGCCTTTTCTTCATCTTTCAGTTTGGTCTCTTGGCCTGTGGCTATTCTGTAAAGACCTTTACTTCTAAGTAAATCCACAATGTATGACCACCATTGGAAGTAGTTGGTGCTGTCAAGAATAACTTGGCATGGACTTTCCATTTTAAAATAACTGAAGCTATAGATGCTGAAACTAAGTGTTTCAATGGAAAGATCTCGAAAAATTAGGCTGTTTAAAAAAATGGTTCTGAAAATGGCTTCCGGATGAAGAAGTTATGGCTTTTTGAAGAAACTTTGATGAAGTCGCCGACGAAGTGCGGGAATGTGCGGAAATGAAAAATCCGCCCCCACAAAATGGAGACTTGAACCCAAAACCTCTACTCTCATAAATTAGCTTTGCACCAAGTGAGCTATACAAAAAGTTTGAGAGAGAGAGAGGGAGGGGGAGGGGGGGGGGTTGATGCTTTGGGTTGCGTGCTTGCTTTGAGAAAGCTCTTTTTCCCTACAAAAAAAAACAAAACCCAACACGGACATACAAAAAAAATGAACCTTGCGGCTCGAAGTTAGCTTTAGCTGGAAACTAAATATTTTCCTCAATGTTTCTGATTTTCTGAGATCACACTAAGGCGCAGCGGAAAAGAGCATACGCATGAGAAAAATCCTTCCTTTATGTTTCTGATTTGCCCAGATCGCACAGAGTCGTAGGGCAAAGAGCATACGCAGAAATGAAAGGCATATATCCGGTAATAAAAAAAGCTAAATAAACCAAAAATCGAAATAAACAGAGAGAAAATAACTGTAAACTGCAAATAAACACTGTATACCTCCAGATCTTAAAAATGACGCAACTAGGGCTACCAGAAACCTTTTCGTGTGAAACGAAAGGGGTTCCTCACTGGAACAGATGCTCCCAACACAACAGAGCAGTCCTCGCGGCCTGAAAGCAGTCAGAAATAGTAGATCTAGGAAACAGTAGTCGGATGCAGTTCTACCGGCTTCAGATTTGGATCACCAACGGACGCGGCCCTCAAATAGCTCTGATACCATGTAGGAATTTACAGGGTAAGTTCCTCAGACATAACACCAAAGGACACCGCTCACAAATAGATCACAGATCAATACACCAGTATTTTGATGTGGTTAAAACCCTCAAAGAGGGAAACAGTCCACGGCCTGAGCCAACGCGACCACTTCAGGCAATTTATTGATAAAAGAATGAAAATTTACATATGCTTCTCTAATAGACGGATTACCCTACAAATGACCCTCCATGCTCTTTAAATAGAGATCATGGACCAATCAGGTGTTAAGCCACGGATCAAGTGTCGGTAATACCGAGGAGAGAATGAACCATCGGATCACTACATATCGTGACCGTCGGATTGTAAGTTACAAAATGTACATAGTAAAGAAACACACTTTACCTAACTCTATACCTAACTCTATACTAGACCAAGTTGTACTTAACTATTTCCTATGTGTCGGAATATCCTAATAGCCACCTCATCAAATTTTCAAAGAAAGTGGTGAGTTCCCCGTGCAACCATTTTAGCAGTGATAGGAAAAATGAATCAATCTAGGAAACTTTATATTCGCAACAAATATGAGAAAGTCAGTGAAGAGCCTCCAGTTTGCAATGCTCATATTTCACTTGGAGAACAAGACCAAAACCCTTCTCCAAAGCATGATTCATATTATTTAGAGGAGGAAGAGACGGTCACTGGGGTCAAAAAGGGATCGTTTACTAGCAAGTGGGGAGAAGGCTCCAAGCAACATTTTTTTCAAGAAGAGCCCGAAGTTGAAGGACCAAGCAGTGCCTGTGATTACTTATTGCAGAAAGGTCCCTACCAAGAATTTAGTAGGCCCTCCCGTCTCTGACTCTTGCATCTCAAAAATTGAAGATTCTACTGCAGATTTCCAAGAATTTGGCCCATCGACAAATGGGCAAAACATGATCAGAGAGAAACTTTTCTCGACAAGTTAAAGATGAGGAGCTGAAAGGTGTTTGTGGCTACCTTGGCCAAGAGGATATTGGTCAACAAACTGATCTTGAGAGGCAACTACAAACTTTCCTTATTCATTCCATGACCCTGTAGCTAAGTAAATGGGCATATTCTTTGATCAGCAGTAGATGTTGTGTCTAGGGCATGCATCAAGCTTTGCAATTGCATACTTTTTATGGTGCATGCCTGCTTTAATTTTTAAATTTCAGCATCATGAAGGTATAAGACCCAGTGCTCTAATGCTGGTTTGGCTACATTGTAGGGTTGAACTCACCTAGGTTGATTAAGCTCTGGTGCATAAGTAGGAATGTACATAAATAAGCTCACTAGCTGAGCATTTTCTTTTTAGTTGTTAGAATTTTTATTTCTGCATTTTTAGATTGATGAGGAAAGTCCCATGGAGATTTTGTTGGTTATAAAGTTCATATATTTCTAACTCCATGCCCAATGGTGAAGGATACTGGTCTACATGTTCTCAGCACCTTGCTAGCAAGGCATTGTCCCTAGTTGGAGCCAATGTTGTCACTCACTGCTTTATAAGGTTATCAATTGCCTAGAGTGCAAAAAATAAATGAAGTTTGAAGCCATTTCCAAGGCCACAAAATCTCTCAGAGATAAATCAGACCCTCTACATTTCCTAGTGCTTGTAAAGAGATTTACAACGGTATATGGAAGTCCAAAAATGGACTACTGGAGCAGAAGTTAGAGCATGTTGAAGTTACCCTTGGGAAAGTTGGAAAACAAAGAGAAAACACCAAAGGAGCAAGGCAAAATCGCAATGGAGATTCGGGGGCAAACCACAATCGCAATCAGCCATCAGCAGCATCCCATAGCATATACTTAAGGTTATCGACAGTTATGGTACTGATCGATGATATCGTAGTCCCGCATTCCTGCATCATTAGCACACTGTCATATCAACGATCGACGGGGTCCTAACTTTAAAGTCTCACGACATTGCGATTTGTGATATAGTGTAACATCATGGGGGAGGACGAAAATAGTTTATAAAGGAAATGTGAGAAAAAACCAAGGCAGGGTCGGCCTCTTCTCTCTCATCCACATGGCGATACGACTTATCGGCGATCCCTTAGTCCCACAGTACCATGATCCCGCATCCCACAGGTCCTGCATCCTGCATATCGCCGACCCTGCAGTCCCGCGATCCTGCATTCCCACTGTTGGGTTATGTTATATTCTTTCCATGACTAGCCCACGTAGTTAACTGAGGGGTTAGAGTGGGGGGGGGGGGGGTGAACCCCCCTTTCGTTGCACCGATTGCATAGTGAGGGGGTCACAGGGGGTTTGAGGGGTGCAGGTAAACCCCCTCTATGGGGTCCAAGGTAGCGCCGCAGAATTATTTTTTTTGGACCCTATATTAGGTTGGGTGAACCTACCCATGGTTTTGTGCATGATTTTCGCACATGGTTTTGGACACAATGGTTTTCGGTCCATGATTTCGGATGCAATGGTTTTCTATCCATGGTATTGGATGATTGTTATAAAAAATTTTGTGCCTTACAACTCCAAGCATGAAATGTCCATAAACCAAGGGCTCCTAAGTCCCTAAAAGTGTTGTTCTAACCCCTAAAGGAACAAGGTCAACAAATTACAGCTTCTCCCAGAAGTTCTCCACCAGAAACTGCTCAGAATAAGTCAAAACAGGATCATTTCAGCTGCTCGATTGGCTAGGTGCGTTGCATTGCACCTAAATACACTGGCTAGGTGCGTTGCAACGCACCTAAATGCACTATGAGGGTGCGTTGGGCGAGAAATGACAAATGGCAGTGTCATTCCGCGAGGTGGAGAGATAATGGAAGCTTCCATAATCTTCTCCTATGACACTTTCCTCACTGAATTCGACCAAGGATGAGTAAGAGGCCTTCAGTCTCCAAGTGGAAGCAAGAACTGACAGAGCGAAGACACTAATCAAATCACAAGCTGACTCATCCTCCTTACACATATCTATATATGGATCCCTCATCCCGGAGATCCAGAGGCTGGAATTTTGCACATTGTAAGGAATTGCTGTTGGTTTTGAGAGAAACATCAGAGTATTGGGTGATCTGTGCTTTGTTGGAGGTGAAGAGGGGCTTCTTTGCTGGGAGGTTGATGCTGGGTCAGGAACCATTGGTTGTAACTCCTCCTGGATCTTTCCTTGTTTATCAATAAAAACTATTTGAGTTTTTCCTCCATGCTTTTGTATCATTGATGCTTATTACATTTGTATGGTTAACTTAAATCTGATCCTAAGTTGTTTATGAATATAGATCCATGTCTTTGTATAGTGTTCTTCTTTTGTGATCTTACAGGTAGTTGGTGAAGCTAGGCAAGTAAGGGAGCAGGTAGCTGGAAGCTGTCAAAGAAGAGAGGGATTGGATCAAAGGATTAGCGCAAGACACAGGTTGGTTCTTTCTATTCCTCTCTATCTATAGTTCATAAAGGAAATACAAAAGTAGTTTTTCGCTGTTTGTTTGTAAGGCAACTGTCACACCTTAGTGGGATAGAGCAATTCTAAATAGACACTTTTCCCAGTAACAAAATGGCGACTCCGCTGCGGAGAATGTCTAATTAGTTTGTTTGTGTGTCTCTTTGTTGTTTGTTTCATAAACTTATAAGTAGCATTCGAACTGCATTTGCCATAACAAATGCAAAGTAGACATCTGCTGCTTCAATCCATTCACTGGATCTGTTTATGATTTGAACAACTGATTCACAAACTATCTAATTGCCCTTGTGATATCTCTTAGACCCTCCTTAGATCTACCCCTGATTGTGCATTACTGATTGCTTTTACTCGGCCAAAAACCAAAGACTGAACTGCAAACTGTGACCCAAAACCCAGACAGATTCTCGTTTCTGGCCTAGCCCAGGTATTGTTAAGAGATCCTGAATTTCAGTGCACTTCCCGGAAGGGAAACCTGCGCTGCAATGCAGTTTCTCTGTGTTATAGGTGCGCTGATCAGACTAGCCCTGTGCAACTGAGGTTCTTGTGCTTCATTCTCTCCAGTTCTATCTCTAAATTTTGCTGCCTGTGATCAGTATATGTCTGTTTAAAACCCCTTTTCCTTGCTGTTATTCCACCTCCTTTGTACAAAATAACTGTAGATGTTTTTGTGTGTTTGTTGAGTCGTTTACAGTTTTCCATTGCAAAAGTAGAATAGTCGTACTATCGTCCTTTGATTTGGATCTGTCGCAAGTGTCGATTTCGATCATAGGAGAAAGTTTGATTGTTGTTGATGGTCGATTATACTATTACTATTGCCTTTGGTCTGAATTTGTGATTTTCTAGTGTCAAGAACAAGTGTTCATTTCAAAATCGCAAGGTGTCGTAATCATCTCTGTTTTTGATTTCGAAAAAGAGCTTGTTTATATTTGTTGCTTGAAAAGAAATTCAGATTTGTACATCAACTTTCTTTTTAGCATCAATACTAAGAAAGTCGAAAACAAATACATGCATGTGAATTTGCATATAGACAGTCTGTTTGGCTTGATTTAGGAAAGTGCATTTACAGTGTGCTCTTTTCTCTTTGTGAAAAGATTGTGTCTCTCTTTTCCTCTAGTAGCTAGGATTTTCATTGCACAAAAGAGATAAAAGTTTGTTTATCATCTTTAGATTGCATTTTAGGAATTACATCTACATCTCGTGGTGAACCCAAAAGGAAAACTTCATAAGCAAGATCAACTTAAAATAAATTCAATGAATCTAACAACGCTTTGGAACTTAACGCACAACATTTAGAGGTCTAGGCTAGAGACGTATTCCGGCGTCGTAAAGCCTAGTAACTGTTGTCCTCACTGATGGTTGGGTGATTCCTCCACTTTGAGACGATAAGTGCCAGTACGGATTTGTGCTCCCACGTACCGTCGAGTATATTTTGGGATACCCCTATAGGCTTAAATCCTTTATCCTTAGGAAGCCGTGTCTGCCACCCTATCGATCGCAATGCCCTGAACACAGCATTCGGGAAGATTGACTGCCGTACCTTACAAAGTATTCTGCAGTTTTGCGATTATTTTGGTACTCCCTCTACCTAGACCTCCAGAGCAGTCCCTTTCGTTCCTTTTCAGACTCCTTAACGGAAAAGGTCCATCTGAGCACTTGTCACTTCAGGCTCATTAAAAATCGAAGGCGACTAGAGTCATCTTTTGTTTTTTCTCGACTCTTTAAAATTGAAAAAACAAGTTGTGTCAAAGCGTTTAAAATTTATTTTAAACAGAATAATCATCACCTTTCCCTCGTTGGTATTCGAAGTTAGTCTCCCTGTATCACAAGTTCTTGTAGAATCGCTAGAAATCTTTTGGATAGACTAGATATGTCTGAACAACCGTCGACATCTAGGACTGCGTCATTAGACACAGCAGTGGCAAAGCCTCCTGCTGCTACCCTACTGCTACTCCAACAATGTTCACTGGTATACCATCTGTCCCAACAAGTTATCAACAACAAGCCTGAGTCGATTCGGGTACTGTTTCAATGACATGGTCAGTTCCTATTTCTTCATCCGGATTATCATCTAGTATTTCTTATGTTGAAACTCAACAAATTGATCTGATGTGTCTTCAAAGGCCAATCTACCCTTTAAGTACTAGGTTTCCACCACATGGAGGGCAGTATGCCTTTTCATTGTTCCCTCCTAGAGAACAACCATATGGGAGTTTACAACAAAGTTCAGGTCAAACTAGAATTACATCCAGCCGTTGGGTACCAATACTGCCTCAGCAACCAGGGGTTGTATATTTAATGCAACCAGTCCACCCCGTGTCGACTAACCTGAATCAACAGTTACCTGCTATGGTGACTGCATTGCAAGTACAAGCGCTACCTGTTGTATGTCAACCCCAAGTTTATCAGGTTGCAATACAACAGCCTCTTGTCTCAACGACTCAGTCACAACCTCAGGTTAGTGCCTCCTTATCTGGAGTGACTCAGGCTCAAACAAGTACTATCACTCCTCATCTTGGTCAATCATCCAGTATTGGACAATAGCAAATGGTCCAACAACCAAGGCTGGTTCAATCTCAACAACCGCAATTCCAGCAATCATATCAAGGACCTGAGCAACAAGTCTTTGTAGGGAATGGGAAACCGCATTTCCAAAGTGATTATCAACAACCATATTATAATGGTTATGCCCATCAACCTTGTCAAAGTTGCCAGCATCAAATGCATTATGCTGGTATGCAAAGACCAACTGCTCAGGTGATTCCATCTTATCCTGGGTATGCTTCGCCTAACCTGAATCAATAGTTGCCCTTTGTAGCAACTCTAGAATTACCAGATCTAAACCGGCTGACGAATGATCCGATTGCTTATGCCCCCTGGTGGCCAGCGATTCCGCATAAACTTCCGTCAGATATTCCTAAATTTAATGGAAATCCATGTGAAGACCCATCGAATCATGTGATGACATTTCATCTGTGGTGTTCATCAAACACCCTAAACGATGATTCGATTAGGCTTCGCCTTTTTCAGAGGACGTTAACTGGGCCGGCAGCAAAATGGTATATCGAATTACCTAGAGCTTCGTTTGACAACTTCAGTATCCTAGCCACAACCTTTTTAACCCATTTTCAGTTACCGATAAGGTACGAAACGGGAACAGAACTCCTTACCAATTTCAAGCAAACAACGGCCACTCACATATCCGATCATATTCATGAGTGGCGACGTCGTCTTAGAATGGTTAAAACGTATGTTCCTGATCAACTTTTAGCTGAATGGTTCATTAAGTCTTTGTTACCTTCCATTATAGAATATGTGGCAAAAGGGGGAGTTGTCACTGAAGAGCAAGTTATTGCTCGTGCACAATATTTGGACTTGATTTACACTCAGTCTGGCACACTCTACGATAAAATACTTGACGCTCCTAGACCGGAATTCTCAGTTCCTCCTCCTCCTAAATCAAACAATGAATCTCATGCCGACGATGGCATGATTGGTGCAACAGACATGAAATCGACAAAGGCTACATCTAAAAAGGCCTGCAAGATTTCTAGTCAAAATGCAAATGAGGAAATTCTTACCTCGGAAGTAAATGCCGTGTCGACTGACAAGGGCAAACAACTAAAGCAACCAGGGGGCAAGAAGAAAAAGAAAGGGAGAAAAAAGAAGCAGGATGAGTCATCTCCTGAGAAAGCTTTTGCAAACCCTTTTGGGCAAAGGAAACCCCCTGCAGGGTGTCATATATGCGATGAGGATCATCGGACGAGAGATTGTCCACATAAATCTGAAGTTAAGAAACTCTTTAAGAGTTCAAAAACCTCAGTAGTATTGACTGATCCGTTTCCAAACCTAGGAACCAAACTGGTTGCTAATCAAAATGCTTCCCGATCACAAGTGCTTATGTTGTCTATCTCAAAGCAGCAAAATGATGCTTTGACAAGGAATAAAGATTATGGGAATCCACAACTGTCGAATAACAAGGCTAATGAACAACCTAGTAGTTCGAAAACAGCTTTGACCGAAGTTGTGTCACCCACCATTCCTGAGCCAATAATAAATCCGCCAAAGGGAGTAGTACACAAATCGACATTTAATCCTCGTGCCAAAGTAGCACAGAATTATAATATAGTAGAGGACCTAGCCCAATCGCCGTCCACTATGTCGACACTTGATTGCCTCTCCCAAAAACAGGATCTATTATCAATAATAGGTGGCATTGACCCAACGGATTCCAATCTTGTATCCTTTAATCACAAAGGATATGACCCTCAATTACCAGCTCAACTAGCTTTCCTTATTCAAGTGAAAGACCTCAACAAAACTGTTCATCGAACAATTATTGATGAGGTGGCATCTACATGTATTATGTCGATGAGTTGCTGGAAAAATTTAGGCTCACCACCCTTGTCGAGATCGTCAACAACGTTAAAAGCATTTGATGGACGATCATACACTCCATACAGGATTTTAAGTAACTTGCAAGTTGAACTGGGGGGCAAAACAGTAGAAATTGATTTTGAACTAATCGATGGAAACCTCGATTACAACATCCTACTGGGAATACCATGGATATATGCTATGGCTGCTGTTGTGTCGACCTATTTTAGGAAGATTGCATTTCCCTTCCAAGGAGGAATTACAATCGTCGACCAACAAACATTTATCCCCAACAGTTCACAAGTTACGAGAAGCATTCCAATGATCCATGGAAGTAATCATTCGCTTCAAAATATTGGAGTAGGCCTCCTAAAATACCCTGCCTTAATGGGTACTTTTGCCCTACCGCCTCCAAGCAATTTGGCGGAAGTGGCCACAGTGGAAACCTGCAATATGAAATCTTCTATATCTAATGGATTCGGAAGATTCCTAAACATTTTGTTAGCATGGATCATCGTCATTTTAGAAATATTGTAACAATCAATTTTCTTGGCTTGGGGGACAAACCCAAATCAACACTCATCGAGGGTTTGGATAGATAGGTCTAAGGAATATGGAACCACTTCAAATCCCTCGTCGCATGTACATTCAACAGATGAAGGAATCATTCATTCAATGATAGGAGAGGCACCGTGGGAAGATTACCACCATCGCTCTCGTCTTCCAAATTACCATGAAGATTATTTCAGAAACCTTAATCATCCTTCAATTTTTGATTCTCTATCAAATACTGTAAATATGGTGGATTTCGAGAATGGTTCTTATCTCGTGTCGACCTCGTTAAAAAATGAAACAAGGAGTCATGAGGACAGTTCTTTTAAAGTGTCAACCTCATTAAAAAATGAAACAAATCCGCTTTTCAAATCTCAAAGATAAACCTTCATTCCAACCACCGAGTTGAATGCAATGAAGCTTGGGGGGCGTGCACCTCGATTTGCGTTATTATGCTGGGGACATGCAAACTTATTGAGCAGTTTTATCACATAGTTCAAGCTCGTTAAAAAATAAACATAAGACATGAGCAAATGTTTCCACCCACGTTTAAGCTCGTTAAAAAATGAACTATTCCCGGTAAATAACCACCGCGAATGTAGTACTTCAGCCATTAAAGCCTTGGTCGTGTTTGCACCATCACCTCCACTTTTTCATTGGCCAATAATTCACCTCCATTTGATTGTTTACCCATTTTGAGGAACAGCTGCGAAGATTGATTTCACTAGCCATCCTTGTGACACTGCCGTGATTGGAAAATTCCAAACCTTACTTGGAATCAACTGCTACCCGTTTTATCACTCGTTCCTCAAAAGACGAGTCTTCTTTAAGCTCTTTTCAACTGACTCGTAAAATATGAAAAGATTGCCGAGTCCTTGGATTTCCAGCTTGTTAAAGGGACAGGAAGTGCTATCCCTCATCTAGATTTTAATCTTTTTGGACCTAAGGGATTATTGCACAAAAAGATCAAGCGCTTGTTTTGTTCGGCTCGTTAAAGCTATCGAAAATTCATCCCTTTTGTATTGTTTTATAATTTTTCGGACTTAAGGGATTAGATGACGAAAAAGGAATTTTGGAGGTACCTTTACGTACCTTTTCAGACTCTCTAAAATTGAAAAGGACCGAGTTATCTTTGTCGTTAAACTCGTTAAAAAGATTAATAGCGACAAACTTGTCTTTAGACGAGAACGAGTTTCACTATCGCTAGGCTCGTTAAAACATAGCGATGGGTTTGCCCGAAGGGAAAATTATAGAATAAGCATATGTTATCCTCCTCAAGATTGACAAAAATAAAGAGGTACTGGTCAGCAATGACTGAGGAAAAATTGGGAAGAAAAATCAAAGAATCTTTATTGGTAGCAAGTCGCTCTTGAACATGACACTTCCACTCCGTGTCCAAGTCGGGTTGGGTTGTTTCATTCACCGGTCACATCGCCATGGTCACACCATACCACCCACATTTGGTGTTAATGCTACCAATCCATCACATCAGTGTCGCCGACATGTTCAAGAGAAGTCATCCAGAGAAGCCACATGTGTCCCACCCACTACCATACATTATACTCCATTTTTTCATGACCGCCACCCTGAACTGTATATCATCAGATCGTTTTCACCTCCATCAAAATCATTTGCTCCGTTCCGTGTCATTGATGTGGGATTCATTAAGGCCCTCCTGTGATGGATCACTTCTTGTCGACATCAGCTCATTATCCAAGAAGTTGGTCTAGGAACACCCCATTCAGTACTTTGAAGCTTGCATGCCTCAATGGCAAGTTTCTCACTTCCGGCGACAGGTTTACATCAATGACCTTCGACCGAAAGATTTTGCGTGGTGTTTGACGCCAAGTCATTTATTCACACCATGTGAATTGTACTGTAGTACCTTGAGGATCATTATCATTATCGGTGATTCGTCTCGCACTTGTTAACAGTTTACATCATTGACTGGTAATCAAGCGATGTCTTTCCATGTTCGACTTCAGGACATTTCTCACATGGATCGACTTGTACTTCGAGTGAAGATCAGACGAGATTGAAGACCCCGGATCTAGTTTCTTCCATCCGGGCTGCGATATATATCTAGGGAAATAAAGACATTAAATGTACAGCATTGCAGCACAGATAATCATCCTACCAAAAGGATGATGGCTCTATCAGAATCATTAGTCTACAATCAGACGATTGTCTGTCCTATGTACATGAAAATGAATTTATAAAGTTGAGCATGGGAATGCCCGCCTCAGCTAGATCATGAAAAACAGTATGAAGAGAATGTATTGTATTGTATCTTATTACAGGTCTCCTCCCAGCATTGAAAGAACTTCAGATCCTCATAATAAAGCATTTCACCCGACACCAAAAGGTTAACAGCCTCATACTTTAGGGGGCAACTGTTATAGACATTTTTGTGCCTTACAACTCCAAGCATGAAATGTCCATAAACCAAGGGCTCCTAAGTCCCTAAAAGTGTTGTTCTAACCCCTAAACGAACAAGGTCAACAAATTACAGCTTCTCCTAGAAGTTCTCCACCAGAAACTGCTCAGAATAAGTCAAAACAGGATCATTTTAGCTGCTCCACTGGCTAGGTGCGTTGCATTGCACCTAAATACATTGGCTAGGTGCGTTGCAACGCATCTAAATGCACTATGAGGGTGCGTTGGGTGAGAAATGACAAAGGGCAGTGTCATTCCGCGAGGTGGAGAGACAATGGAAGCTTCCAGAATCTTCTCCTATGACACTTGCCTCACTGAATTCGACCAAGGATGAGTAAGAGGCCTTCAGTCTCCAAGTGGAAGCAAGAACTGACAAAGAGAAGACACTAATCAAATCACAAGCTGACTCATCCTCCTTACACATATCTATATATGGATCCCTCATCCCAGAGATCCAGAGGCTGGAATTTTGCACATTGTAAGGAATTACTGTTGGTTTTGAGACAAACATCAGAGTATTGGGTGATCTATGCTTTGTTGGAGGTGAAGAGGGGCTTCTTTGCTGAGAGGTTGATGCTAGGTCAGGAACCATCAGTTGTAACTCCTCCTGGATCTTTACTTGTTTATCAATAAAAACTATTTGAGTTTTTCCTCCATGCTTTTGTATCATTGATGCTTATTACATTTGTATGGTTAACTTAAATCTGATCCTAAGTTGTTTATGAATATAGATCCATGTCTTTGTATAGTGTTCTTCTTCTGTGATCTTATAGGTACTTGGTGAAGCTGGGCAAGTAAGGGAGCAGGTAGCTGGAAGCTATCAAATAAGAGAGGGATTGGATCAAAGGATTAGCGCAAGACATAGGTTGGTTCTTTCTATTCCTCTCTATCTATAGTTCATAAAGGAAATACAAAAGTAGTTTTTCTCTGTTTGTTTCTAAGGCAGCTGTCACACCTTAGTGGGATAGAGCAGTTCTAAATAGACACTTTTCCCGGTAACAATGATTGATCATGTATAAATATGTATTGTAACATTGAAAGGAACATAATGAAAAATCAAGCTAGTAGTCCCAGTTTTGGGATCCAAGGGAAAATTTCTGTGTATATGTGTTATACTTTCGCATTGTTTATTTTCTGTGTTTTAGAATTCGTATGCAGGTAATTTTTGTACATGGTTAAAACCTACATTTGGTATCACAGTTTTTTTGGCTTCAAGGGCATGCCTTTGTTGCTGAGGGGTTTCGCTCGGTCCTGTGGTATACCTTGTTCAGTGGGAGATCTGCGAGATCGATTCTGGTGGTGAAAGAAAATGGCGAGCAGTGGAAAGATAGAGATCAAGAAATTTAATGGTCAGACTTTTGAGTTGTGGAAACTCAAGATGGAGGATCTTTTGGTGGATAAAGATCAGTGGATTGCAGTAGATCCGGGTACTAAAACAACGGGAGTGTCAGATGAAGAATGGAAGAAGTTGGATCAGAAGGCAAAGAGAAATATGATTGTGTGTCTCAGATTCAGTATTGTTGAATGTATCAGGGGAAGCTACGGAGAAGGCTTTGTGGGAAAAGTTAGGGACTTTGTACCAATATAAGTCTCTAGTGAATAAACTATTCTTGTGGAAAAAACTGTATAACCTGAGGATGAAAGATGGAGACTCGGTGACAGAGCATCTGAACGAATTTAATACTATGGTAAGTCAGTTATTATTTGTTGATATTAAAATTTCAGATGAAGATAAGTGCATTAGTTTGTTGTGTTCGCTACTAAATTTGTGGGATAGTTTGGTTATTGCAATAGGTTGCAATACAACTGCCTTGCAGTTTGATTAAATAGTTTCATCCTTGCTAATGGATGGTCCCAGAACAAAAAAAAAAAAAAAAGTCATCGAGTGGGAGATCTAAATCTCCAGGAAAACCTGTAAAGGTGGTGTGTTGGAAATGCGGAAAGGAAGGGCATTACAAAAGGCACTGTAAATCTAAAGCTCCTAACAAAGGAAAGGGATCTAATGATGCTCCTTCTGCAGAGTCGAAAACGACCTTAGATGAAGGTGGGGATGTGTACTTGGCTTCTTCAAGTACACATGTAGATCATGAGGCATGGTTGATTGAATCAGGTGCACCCTTTCACTTCACTCCCCATAGAGAGTGGTTCTACGAATATGAGAAATATGATGGTGGTGATGTATTCTTTGGGGATGATAGGAAGGCTAGAATCGTTGATCACGGAAAAGTAAAGTTGAAGTTGAAAGGTGGAAGGGTTAGGATACTTCCAAGTGTTCTACATATTCCTGCATTGGCTAGAAATCTAATTTCTGTAAGCAATATGGATGATGCAGGATTAAAAACAGTGTCTGAGAAGGATACCTGCAAGATGGTTTGGGGAGCACTGGTATTGATGCAGGGAGTTCATATTGGAACTCTGTACAAGCTGCAAGGTAGCACTGTTGTCGATGGGTGCAAAAAATCTATGGTTCCTGAAAGTGGAGCAGAAATTCTAGTGGTCTCTGGAGAGAAGACCATGCTGTGGCATCAAAGGCTTGGACATATTGGAGAGAAGGGCCTTCGAATACTTCATGGTAAAGGTATGGTAGAAGGTATGAGTAATAACTCTCTGGATTTTGATTTCTGTGAAAATTGTGTATATGGGAAGCAGAATCAGGTGAGTTTCCCCTTTGGTGGTAAGAGGGCGAAACAGATATTAGAACTTGTGCACAGTGATGTGTTTGGACCTGTGAAGGTTCCATCACTGGGTAAGTCTGTGTATTTTTTGCGAAGCACTTCAGCCATAAAGAGTTATGAAGGAAAATGAGGTGCGATAGAGGGTTTTGTGCATTAAGTGCATGAACGACCACAGTAAGGGTAGGGACGATTATATATGCAGGCCTATTTTTCCAGAGACACTTATGAGGATTGAGAAAGGTCCGCTAAGGGAAGGAGAGTGTAGGTTATAAATAAATTATGCTATAGAGATATTTTCAAGGGGATGTCTTGACCATTAATAATTGAAGGGTTAACCTGGCATAGAGTTAGAGCTTCTAATATGAAAGTAGATCATTTGGGGAAGTGAAAAATCCAGCTTCAAGGGGACCCATTTAAAATTTTCTATCAGAGCATGTTTTATTGGGGTGATAGTTGTGGCCACAAGAAATGGCGAACCAATTATCTTTGTTTCCAAATAACCTTCAGATCAATAAAACATCAGGATGTTAAGATAAACTTGAAATGAAAACTATATAGATGGACAAGCATGGGTTCCACTCAAGCATTGATTGCTTCAGGAGGGATGAGACAAATAGCTTCTACTTACTGATATGATTTTGACAAGCATTCTTTAATGGTAGTATTATGGGGTTTATTGACCTCCTTTACCTGTTTCCCACTTTCAAAAATCCCTTTGGGGCCGTCATTGGTCTGTCCATACCTGTTTAGGTATGTACCTCAGCGCTTTATTGCTCATCAAGCTTGATGTAGACATGTTTATATTGCACTTTATATGAGAATTTCAATGCTATATTTTCATTAATTGAATGGGGCATAGTTATGCATCAAGTCATGGATCCTTCCATATTTTTAAACCACTTAAGCAAGGTTGGGCTCGCTGTGTCAACTAGTACTCTGAGCCCAACAACATTCCTTACTCTAATCAGCTTCCCAAAAAACATGTCCTTCCAGATTGGCAGAAGGACTTGACATTTCATTCCTTTTTAGATAATTTCTTCCAGTTTCAGGCACAAGGAATAGAGCACAATTGGATTTGCGATAGGGTATATGACAGTGAGCTTACCCATGAAAGGAGGTTTACTTATGAGTAACAGGTACTCGAAAATTTAGTGGGGTGGATGGGACCAATGGAGAATGATTGTAAAACTTATAAGCAAGTATATGCTAGGTCCGAGTGGGATTTATTCAAAATGCAATGTTCCTCCATGCCAGTCCAGCTGTAGTTACACATTTTTTGTTTTATAAAGATGCCCCTACATGGTCCAGATATCCAATTTATCAACAGATCTCACATAGTTCCCAACAGATGCCAATGAGGGGTTTCAGTTTGCATTCCACGGCTAATTCTCGAGTGCTCATGGGCTAATAGAAAGTTTGTTTGATTTGCGGGGAAATGATGGATTCAGGAACAACATAATCATCAGCAAGTTAATGAGGAAGGGAAAGGCCGAGAGTGGTGAATGAGGGCGAATCTGAAAGGTAAAATGAGACTGGAGGACTACAATCAACTGGCTGAAAAGGAATGTAATTCAAAACAACAGAAAAATAGACTTCGCAGAAAACAAAAAGAAAGGACAAAAATACAACTAAACTAACAACAAAATGAAATGAACTCTAACCTACTCAGGAGGTAACCACCAATGCGGTGGCTACTGGAAGTATCTCTTCAGATGCTGGCCATTAACAGGGAGCTTTTAAATCTTTCCCTTTAAGGTTTTCAACTTGTAAGTCCCTTAACAATTTTTTTAACAACTTGGAATGGGCCTAGCCATAAATGTTGAAACTTCATGTGCTCACCTTTCGGCTTACTCAACTTGCCCCAGTTTAGCACTATCTTTCTATTTCCTTGGGGATAATAGTTTGATGCATGCGTTATGTGGGTTGATTTATTAATAGCAAATACAGTCAATTTTAGAGATGAATGGTAAAGAGCATTGTCAAGCATAAGAGCGTAAGGGATGCCAGACCTGTTGATGATAGATTTCTCTATAATAGATATTACCTCATCCTCATTAACTTTCCGAAGCAGGATGTCTTTGGTCCATCTAGTGAAGTGGTCGGTTATCATGAGTATATACTTCCGCTCCTTTCCATCGATGAATGTATTTTCGAATGCCTTTCTGTAATGCAGGAACTCTAGGGTTTTATTGTCACCTTCGAACACCTGCTAGTTTGAGAAGTTATCAGGTACGGGTGGTCTGAAAACTAATTCAACATAAAATTTATTCTTTTTCAATCTAAGATTAGGTAAGAGTTTTGCAGCCATTCTAGCCATCCGATCGACATCTTGGTTTTTCCTTTGAGGTAGGTATGAGATATTAAAAGAATTAGAACTATCAATTAAGCTCCATACCTCATGTTGGTACTTTACCAGGTGTGGCGAATTGTAGTATATCCTTTTCTTAACCTGATCCACAATTATCAGTGAGTCACCAAATGAAAGATTTTTTATTTTCGTATCAATGGCCCATTTCAGGCCCTACAACAATCCTTCGTATTTTGCCGTGTTGTTGGTGCATGTGAACTCCAAACGGCTGGTCATCAGATGCTTGTTCCCTTGTGGGTTGATGAAAATTTTTCCAGTGCCTTCACCTTCAAAGCAGTTAGATACATCAAACTAGAGTGTCCAAAATGTATAAACTAATGTTACGTCAATTGGACTACTATCTATGAAACTAATCATCTATTATAATATAGGATAGCTCATCAATTAGATTGAGGGGGTGTTTAATTCTTTCTTCCAACTGTGTGTTGGTTAAAGCCTCCTTGACTGTTTCTGCATGGCATTCTCCGAAACAGGTTTTTGTGGCATAACCATGGAAACTATAATCCCCAAGGATAGAGTTATAGAACATTACAGATTCATTGGGGCTGTTTAGTTCCGTTACCACATATTTCATGTATCTTTCTCTATCGACTCTCAGCATATCCCCTTTTCCCCTCTGAGGTAGCAAGAGATGGGACCAATCAGTTGGGAAATATCAATTGAGATTTGATGACCAGTCCCTACTAAGCAGCATTCCATAAGCCTCGAGTATGTCGACCACCACTATATCAATGACTTGTGTGTACTGTGGTTTAGCAGCCATCCGAATCAACGTATCTTTTAATTCCCCAATTACTTTCACATTTGTTCTGTCCAATTGCATAATTAGAGTTCCATTTTTCTAGGGAACTGCCTGCAGTATTTTAGCAACAGCGTAAGGCATAACAGCAGATGAGGCCCCAGAATCTACCAGGCAATTTTGTACATTCATGTTAAAGATTTCAAACGTGATAAGTAACGATGGAGTCATAGATTTTAATTTCCTCCCTATCATGTCTACACTGACATCTTGGGGTTTTTGATTTATTTTAGATAAAGTGGCCTCCATAGCTGATTGTATTTGGGATGCACTAGAGGTACTTATAGTTTTGGACACTGGTTTCTCTGTTTGTCCGCTGGAGGTGGTGGGGGTTTTGTAGTTCTGCTCATTCATGGCTTTTAGCAGCAAATCTCTTTGCGGTGTTAATTTTAATAAGTCAAAATATGTGATATTATCCCTAGACTTCTTGAGATCATCCACAATATTAGAATCGATGTTATAAATAGGATATGGCAGAGTAAAAATACATGTTTTTCCATTCTTAGGTAGGATTTTACCGTCTTGAGTAGCCTTCGTTGCAATGGGAGATGCATTTTCTTTATCTGGGTGACTTGCAACAAGGGCATTCCTGGATTTTCTGCTAGGTCTACTCTTCTCGATAGGAACTCTGGGAGCGGATGCTTTCACAGGGTGAACATCTTGATTTGTTTGGTCTAAGGGCTTTGTCACATCTGGGAGCGGCCCTTTACTTCGCATGTAGATTTCATTAGTGTTGATTTCTGCAGTGTTATCCCCTTCGTCGTCGTTTTGATTACTATGGAAATTCCACAACACATTAATTTGGGTTTCCTCATCTGAGGGTTCTTCTACTTAGTATTCTTCCTCATCTTCTTGTTCTGCTTCGAGCTCTAGTACAAGTTCTTCTTTGTTAAGGAGTGATCCAATAAGAGCCAACTCTTCTGTGTTTAAAGTCCCTTCATTAGGTGGAGTAGGAAATGCAAGTTGATCATGAACATCTTCTATTTTCTTTCAATAGAAAGGTTTGAAGGTTTTTCTGTTATAATAATCTCCTCCATTCCCACTTGTACTCTCTCTTGAATTTCTTTTCATATCGATGACTGTGTTTGTTAGTTTCTTAATGATCCGATGCAAACCCTCCACATCGGTGGTATCCTTTTCTTTGGTCTTAGCCACTTTGTTGCCACTCCCACTACTCTTCTTGGATTATTGAGAGGCTTTCATCACTTCAGTTGTATAATGACATGCTGTGAGGCTGATCATTTCATTTTCAACTTTCACTGCTTCATCGGTAACACCTTGTAAGGTTTGCACATTACTCCTTTTAACCCACATTGTTGTGGGGACATGGAGAGCAAAGATATAGAATTCCATTAGCACCTCTTTAGTAGGTCTAGTGATGGATGGGATTCTGTTGAACAAGGTGTTGACCGGATGTTTAAATCCTTAACCTTCTCCTTGGTTTCCATTTTGAGATGGCATAATTCTAAAACTAAGGCCACAGGTGTTTTTTCATCACCAAACTTTTCTAAAAAGGCCTCTTGAAAATCATCCCAAGAGGTGATTGACCTTATTCTCAAGCTGAAATACCATGTGGAGGCTACACCAATCAAAGTAAAAGAGAATAGGCGGCACACCACATCTTCATCGGTGACCCCCAACCTGCGCAGGGCTAGGAAGAAAGAGCAAATATGGTTATCAGTGGTATCTCCCCGCTCAGGGTCAAAATTAGGTAACACTCTTTCTGCATTTTTGGGTAAGAGATGCTACTGCCCAGGTACTGCTACAACATCTTGTGCAAGCCAGGGAGGGAGTTCTCCCAGAGGAGGTGGGGATTGATTCCCACCCGGGGGAGGAGGTGGAGGCTGATTTCCACCTAGAAGGGGAACATTAGAAATATTATGGATAGGGAAGTTTTGGTTGAAGGCTTCTCTGTTAAGATTCTCAAAATCAAACGAGGAGTTGCCTTTAGAAGGGGAATCCTCGCGAATTTCTTCCCAAGGGGTGTCGATACTTTGCAAGGATTCTAGAACAATATCTTTGAGAGAAGTGGCTGCAGATGTATCTTTGGTTAGGGTAAAGATCCTTGGCTTTCTCTTAGTTTTCGGAGGTAAAGAGTGAAATATGGGAAGCTAAGAGAGGGAATGAGCGTAAGCCCAAGTAAGCATTCTGACTTGTTGTTCCTGAGTGATATGATACTCCCACAGTCTCTCTTCCTTGGGCGACCCGGAAATAGGACTTAGAGGGGTCTCTGTTTCCTCAAAATGAGGCTCTTTCAAATGTGTGGCAGGATATCTTTGACCTTTACGATCCATACATTAATCCTTTTGAATCCATGTGTGGCACTTATAGATGAAATATTGAAAAGATGGGGATGGTGGTTCACACCCTCCTTCTAGTGCCCAATTTGTTGACATGGCTAATTTTCGCTATGCCAACAAGGGGAACTAACCCGATCACAAACCCCAATTAGACCTGCTTTCGTTTGGAATGGCTAGCTCCGACAGGTTTTAAGGGACCCCGTAAACTGTTTAGACATGTTGAAAGATTGCTTCCGGGAGGAAGACTTCGATTATATCAACAAAATAAAAAAGCTAACCTTTACGTGTTAAATCCTATCTATACTACTTCTAGCTACTCTAATCTAGTCCTAGCTTTCCTAATCTATCATGCAGGAGCATAATACAGAGGTTTAAACATCATATATATGTTCAGTAGGAGCGTGATAAAGAAGGTTAAAAATCATGCATAGATTCAAGTCCAAATGAATCAATCACTAAATTCATAGCTGGACAAGACTGTATTAAAGCCAAATTGCAATCCAATCACTCATATAGGAATCCACATTCTTCTATGTAATTAAAACTTGCAACTGATGTTTAACTTAGTTTCAAATCAGAGACCATGCACAAGTTAAGCATGAAACGAATCACATTTAGTTTAACAAGACTAATAGTGAACTGTAAGTCATCAATCTGTATAAATACAAATCACATTTACATTCATGCTAGTAACAACACTCTAATCCAAAACAATACAATGAGTCTGAAACTAAAGGTTCCTTCCTCCCTCAAAACAGTCCTCCTTATTCACAACAAAGCCAAACTATTCTTCTCGAAAATCAAAATCCCTTTCTCCTCTTCGGAGGTAATACTTATGCAAACAACCCTGACTCTACGTCTACCTTGCCTCTTCATCTTCCCACTATTTCCGATATGCAAATCGAGTACACAGAGATAGGATCGTTAGCAGGACCACTAGCACGTAGAAAGCATAATGGCTAAATCGATTCCTTTCCTGAGGAAGTGAACAGATGTTGGTAAAAAGGGTGACTGTATGTTGACTTCCAATAATGAAGACCAGGACATCTTTGCTTACGGAATGTACAGGCAACGTGTGGGGTTCCGACCCAAAACGCTTGTGGCCAAACCTTAAATGCAACGCTTTTGCATATAGACATCTTTGCTTACGGAATGTACAAGCAATGTGTGGGGTTCCGACCGAGAAAGCTTGCGGTCAAACCCTTAAACGCAACGCTTCTACATACATGGCTCTTTGAATCCCCTCCTACGTCCTTTACTTGTCACCTGCAGAGATAGCTATCATTAGATTCATGATTGTGAACAATATAACATATATATTCACATAGAAAACGAACGTTGTTTTCATTAACTTTTATAAACTATGGGAACAAGTGTGAAAAGGATTTACGCATAAAACACAATCAACACACAATTTCCTGCTCAATCCATAGGCTGGGCATGGTTTTCGAGGGCTTCCTTTAATCGCAATTGGGAATCAGCTCCTCCGCGGGTCGTAGGACCCATGCCTTCCACCACCCCTATGTGCGATTACACTATTGGGACTCCACATGCCTGCCTTTTGCACTAAGACCCCTTTCCTTTGTTATATCGCAAATTTTTAAAAACATGGGAAAACAAAGAAAATTCTGCCCTGATCACTTAGGCCGGACCTCACACTTTATATAATCGGGCATATAATCATTGGAGGGTCTGGCTCTCGCCTCTCCGCTAACTGCAAGACCCCCGGGCTCTGCCAGTATGCGATATGCAATGGGGCTTGCAAACCCGATATCTATATATATATATATATATATATATATATATATTTATATTAAGGTACATAAATCCCTTCTGATCCACAATGTTACCCTTCCCTTTGGGAAACCTCGACTTCAATGTTTTTCTAGAGACATAAGGATATAAGTGAAAAACCTGTGTATCCAGCCATAAGGCTGGACTTGAAAATTAATGCGCTTGGTTTTATAATCATCGGTGGGTCTGGGTGGTTATGGTGTGCCATATACATGGATTCCGGACCTCGCCGATAGCGATGAGTGATGGGTCCCGGACCCAAAATATAGTATACCTCTGTTAATATGGCCGTTGGGTCTGGAATATTATGCGCCCTTTATATATAGCTTTGGGGCTTGGCCGATTAGCGATTTGTGATGCGGTGGAGGACTTACTCGCATCGCTCTTATTCATTCATGATAAACCAGCGTTCGCCCTTTGATCAAGGCAAAGTGTGATGAGTGAAAAGGGATGATTCATGTATGTTTTGCGAACGGCCATAGTAAGGGTAGGGGCGATTATATATGTAGGCCTATTTTTCCAGAGACACTTATGAGGACTGAGAAAGGTCCGATGAGGGAAGGAGAGTGTAGGTTATAAATAAATTACACTGTAGAGATATTTTCAAGGGGAGGCCTTAACCATTAAGAATTGAAGGGTTAACCCAACATAGAGTTAGAGTTTCTGAGATGAAAGCAGATCATTCGGGGAAGTGAAAAATCCAGCTTCAAGGGGACCCTTTTAAAATTTGCTATCAGAGCATGTTTTAATGGGGTGATATTTGTGGCCACGATAGAACTCAGTACCAAGGAAGGTTGTGTATAGCTGAGATGTGGTGTTCAGAGAGGTAAAAGATGTTATTAGACATGAAGTCCAACCAAAGGAACCTGAGAAGATAGAGTTTGAGCTTAAGGAGGAAGAATCAGACTCTACAACAGAGGAGAAATCAAAAGATTAAGAGCCACAAACTACGAGTGTGCGAAGATCAATTCAAGAAAGAAGGCAGCCAGAAAGGTATAGTCCATCTTCTTTCTGTTCAAATTTTGCTTTATTTATTACTAACGATGACCTACCTATTGTTTTGTGCATGATTTTCGCACATGGTTTTGGACGCAATGGTTTTCGGTCCATGGTATTGGATTCTTCGGCATGTATAAATATGTATTGTAACATTGAAAGGAACATGATGAAAAATCAAGCTGGTAGTCTTGGTTTTGGGATACAGGGGAAAATCTCTCTGTATATGTGTTTTATGTGTTATGCTCTCGCATTGTTTATTTTCTGTGTTTTAGAATTCGTATGCAATTAATTTATGTACAGGGTTAAAACCTACACCCATAATGGGTCATTCTTAAGGAATTGTGGGGGGTGAAACACGCCAATAGCGCAAATCGTTGATAATTCGAGCCCTTAGTGTTAAAGTGTCAGGGGAGGCAAGAACGACCATAGTAAGGGTAGGGGTGATTATATATGCAGGCCTATTTTTCTATAGACACTTATGAGGATTGAGAAAGGTCCGATGAGGGAAGGAGAGTGCAGGTTATAAATAAAGTATGCTACAGAGATATTTTCAAGGAGAGGCCTTGACCATTAAGAATTGAAGGGTTAACCTGGCATAGAGTTAGAGTTTCTGAGATGAAAGCAGATCATTCGGGGAAGTGAAAAATCTAGCTTCAAGGGGACCCATTTAAAATTTGCTGTCAGAGCATGTTTTAATGGGGTGATAGTTGTGGCCACAATACAACCCAGTAACAAGGAAGGTTGTGTACAAATGAGATGTGGTGTTTGGAGAGGTAAAAGATGTTATTAGACATGAAGTCCAACCAAAGGAACCTAAGAAGATAGAGTTTGAGCTTAAGGAGGAAGAATCAGACTCTACAGCAGAGGAGGAATCAGAAGATGAAGAGCCACAAACTATGGGTGTGAGAAGATCAATTCAAGAAAGAAGGCAGCCAGAAAGGTATAGTCCATTTGCTTTCTGTTCAAATTTTGCTTTATCTATTACTAATGATGATCCCAGAACTGTGAAGGAAGCAGTAGATTCAGAGTATGGAAAACTATGGAAAGAGGCCATGGTTGATGAAATGGCATCTTTGCACAAAAATGAGGCTTAGGATCTGGTGGAGTTGCCGGCTGGAAGGAAACTAATTAGCAGCAAATGGGTGTTCAAGGAGAAGACAAATGCAAAAGGAAAGGAGTAGAAATACAAAGCTCGGTTAGTAGCAAAAGGTTATTCCCAGGTGTCGGGAATTGATTTTGGTGATATTTTTTCTCTTGTTGCCAAGGTAACTTATATTAGATTACTTTTATCTGTTGATGCTGCTTTTGATTTTGAGGTAGAACAGATGGATGTGAAGACAACATTACTTCATAGGGATCTGGAAGAAGAAATCTACATGAAGCAACCTAAAGGCTTTGCGGTGAAGGGTAAGAAAGAACTGGTATGCAAGTTAAAGAAGTCTTTGTATGGGTTAAAACAGTGACCAAGGATGTGGTATAAAAAATTTGATACATTTATACGGGGACTTGGCCTCACCATAAGCAAAGCAGATCACTGTGTGTATTTTAAATTAATTGGTGACCATGTTATTTATTTGGTCATGTATGTGGATGATATGTTGCTGGTTGGAAATGACAAAGAAATTATCCAATATTTGAAGAACCAATTGTCCTCCAAATTTGACATGAAATATCTTGGTGCTGCAAACTAAATTTTGGGCATGGAAATTAAAAGAGATCAGGCAAAGAGGAAGCTCTAGTTAAACCAGGGGAAGTATGTTGAGACAATACTGCAAAGGTTTAATATGCAGGATAGTAAACTGGTGAAGGTTCCTATTCATGTAGGTGTGAATTTATCTGCTGAAAAGTGTCCCAAGACACAAGAAGAGGAAGAGGACATGTCCCGTGTTCCATATGCAAGTGCAGTCAGTACCCTGATGTATGCAATGGTCTGTACTAGACCCGACATTGCACATGCAGTGGGAGTATTGAGCAGGTTTATGTCAAAACCAGGGAAGGAGCACTGGACAACAGTGAAGCGAGTTTTCAGGTTTTTGTGTGGCACTAGTGATTATGGTTTGTGCTACCAAGGAAGACCAGGATTGGACAGAGTGTTGGATATTCGTGGCTTTGTTGATGCAGACTAGGCTGGAGATATGGATCAGAGAAGATCTACAAGTGGGTATGAGTTTAACCTATTTGGAGGTGTAGTCAGTTGGATGAGTAAGAAACAATCTGTAGTGGCACTATAAACTATAGAGGTAGAATACATGGAAGCCACTCATGCAAGCAAGGAAGCAATTTGGTTGCAGAGATTGTGTTCAAGTATGGGGTTAGTACAAGGATCTATAAGGATAGACTGTGATAGCCAAAGTGCAATTTTCTTGGCAAAGAACCCTACATATCATTCAAAGAAAAAGTACATTGATGTTCATTATCACTTTGTGAGGGATATGATAGAAGACAAAAAGTTGTTGCTGGTAAAGGTGGACAATTTGAAGAATAATGCAGATGCATTGAGAAAAATATGTGAGCTCTGATAATTTCTCTTGATGTAGAGAAAAAATGGGAATTTTAGGGTTGGATAAATGACTAAGCTCTCTTGTGGCCCCCTGTGGAAAGAAAACAAGTGGGAGAATGTTGGGTTGTGTTATATTCTTTCCATAACTAGCCCACATAGTTAACCTGGAGGTTAGAGTGGGGGGCAGAGCCCCCCCTTTGTTGCACCAATTGCGTAGTGAGGGGCTCACAGGGGCTTTGAGGGGTGCAGTTAACCCCCTTCTTTTGGACCCTATATTAGGTTGGACAGACCTACCTATGGTTTTGTGCATGATTTTTGCACATGGTTTTGGACGTGATGGTTTTCGGTCCATGGTTTTGGACGCAATGGTTTTCGGTCGATGGTTTTGAACGCAATTGTTTCAGTCCATGGTATTGGATGCTTCATCATGTATAAATATGTATTGTAACATTGAAAGGAACATAATGAAAAATCAAGCTGGTAGTCTCGGTTTTGGGATGCAGGGGAAAATCTCTCTATATATGTGTTTTATGTGGTATTCTCTCGCATTGTTTATTTTCTATGTTTTAGAATTCGTATGCAAGTAATTTATGTACAGGGTTAAAACCTACACCCATAATGGGTCATTCTTAAGGAATTGTGGGGGGTGAAACACACCAATAGCGCAAATCGCCGATAATTCGAGCCCTTAGTGTTAAAGTGTCAAGGGAGGCCGAAATCAGTTTACAAATGAAATTCCTGCGAAAATAGGGCTGGGCAGGCCATTTTTTCTCTCCTCCAGAGGGGGCACATGGTAGCATATGATTGGTCCTCATAGTTGACATGGTAGCTGACGTGATCGCTGATGTGGCAATATAGAAGCTGATGTGGCAGTACGGCTAGACACGTGTCACTAAGTTTTGAAATTTTTAGGGGTCTTATGGGGCCATTTCTAGGTGACATGTGGCAGTGATAATGTCACCCCACAAATAGGCGATCAGTGATCACAGAAAGTGTAAGATTCTTTCCCGCGCCGATACTCCTCCTCGGCTGTGACTGCAATAAGGTAAAGGGTCCCTGGATGAAATGTTTCATAGGTTATATTTTATAAGGATTTCACGTCCAAGATATTGGCCGATGCAGTATAAAGAGTTATCAAAGGTGTTCCATGTTACAAATGAAAGGTCCCCTGGATAGCAGTTGAGAGCCTTATCCTTGAGGGCTAAGCGCTCGGTCACAGCCCACGGTCAGGTGATATGAATAAGTAGAAAGGGGTTGAAGCAAAGGGGGCCCAAGGGGAAATCAGAGTGTGCCTGTTTCATGATATTCCAGCGATAGAGGCCCACATCCAAAGTATTGCTTGTTACATCATAAACGCAACCATAGGTGTATTAGAGCACTGAAAGGATTTTACAAAGCTCTTAAAGCGGATGGGTCAGAAACTATATTATTAAATAGAGTATGGGAAGCATTAAACCAATATGGGAGGCTCAAAAAAACTTAATGACTCGGTATGGGGCCTCACTCCTCTACATAGCAAAGGACCGACGAGACAAGCACTTGCAATGACCCACTCCCCATTCCATAAAACTGGTTGTTCACGCAATAAAGGCAGAAATGATAGAAAATGACCTCGCAAGAGAGGAACGCATCACAATAGGGACATGGCTTGATCAGGGGCCTCCATTGGAACAGAAGGAGGACACCTCCTCCTTCATCTTTCCTTTTTCCTCCCTTTTGCATTACTTCTTCAATTAACATTTATTTCAAAGAAAGGGATAATATCTCGATTGTAATCTTCGGTCAACAGAGCCTTACACTAGTCGAGATAGCCAGTCTAGTAGACAGTTGGAGCTCAGGCCAAGATATTTGTTTTCAATGTAACCCAATCTCTTCCCCTATTCTTATAAATAGGGGAAAGAAAAATTATGCAAAGGGTTGGCGGGTTCCAAAATTTCTCACCCTATGGGTCTGAACTGTGTGATACCAATTTGGCTCATAAATCTATAAGTGAATGACTTGTATTTCATACTATATTATTTTAACAGGCAGATCTTTCAAACTATCAAAGAAACGATGGTGATTCCCCCTTCTTAGTATTACCGTATGTTATCCTCCTATTTAATTCCATTATGTTTATATTCTTTTCTGCATTCATGTTATAATAACTACTAGAAATTATTTCATGCTTCCTTACAGATCCATGTGTGTTGATTTATTAATGCATAATGCTTGTATGAAGGGTTTAATTTATATCTTCAAACTACTCTATATGAATCATAGCACCCATCCTCTCTTCAGTCCATTATCTTTGCTTGCAACTCAAACAAGTGTAGAATTTCCCATGGCTTACAGCTCTACGTGTTCAATATAGAATTTTGAATGGTTTGGGCTCTATGTGATGAGTTATGATTTTTCCTAATCCTCTCTCATTTACTCTACAAGCTTATTAAGTTGTAAGACCCTTTGAATTAATCAGCCTCCTCTATTTTATGTGATACTCCTCGGAACAGTGTGTGTGAGGAAGTACTTGAAATACATAACTCATACCTTTAGAGGAATGAACCAAGCCCATCCTATTACCTTTTTATGTGACAACTAGAGTGTTGAAAACTCCTCACAGGTTATCTCTTAAGAACTTCTCTATTTAAGATGTCCTATGTAGTGGTCTACAATCAACCCAAAGGTTGTCTCTAGGAGGCTTTTTATCTCCCTTGCAGCACTTGTGCCACAGGGTGCTAGATTTCACTACAACATACTCATCCCGAGAATTCGATGAGGGCTTCTATTCTACAAATAAACAGTTTTGTTGCACGCTTCAACCCACAAGTGCAATGGTAGTCCTTGATCAAATAACATCACCCGTGCCACTCCCATAATACTTGTGTTCTTCCTTTCATCCACCCCATTCTACTCTGGGTTATGAGGTGTTATTAATTCATGTTGAATGCCTTCTGATGCACATAAGTTATTGAATTCATTCGACACATATTCTCCACAATTATCACTTCTGAGAGATTTAACTTTCCTGTTTGTATCTTTCTCGACAAGTGCTTTAAATTCACAAAATTTAGCGAACATATGATCTTTCTTCTGCATGAAGAAAATATATCACTTATGAAAAAAATCATCAACAAATATTACATAATACCTGTGCTTGGTTGTGGATGTTGTCGAAAATGGTCCATACACATCTGTTGAACTCTATCAAAGATTGCTTACGCTCGACTGTCTTTCCCATGAAAGGAAGCTTTGTTGTACTTCTCCAATGTACACCCTTTGCATGCATCTCTTTGCTCTAGTGTACCCTTGGGAATTCATGTATAATTTTTGTTAGGTTGTGTTATATTATTTCCATGCCTAGCTCCCCTAGTCAACCAAGGGGTTAGAGGGGGGCTGGATCCCCCCTTCGTTGTGCCGATTGTGTAGCGAGGGGGTAGTCCCGGTTTTGGGATCAAGGGGAAAATCTCTGTGTATATGTGTTTTATGTGTTATGCTCTCACTATTGTTTATTTTCTGTGTTTTATAATCTGTATGAAGGTAATTTCTGTACAGGGCTAAAACCTACATTTGGTATAATAGTTGTTTTGGCTTCAAGGGGACGACTTTGTTGCTGAGGGGTTTCGGTCAAGCCTATGGTAGACCCTGTTTAGTGGGAGATCTACGGGATCAATTCTAGTGGTGAAAGAAGATGACGAGAAGTGGAAAGATACATATCGATAAATTTAATGGTCAGAGTTTTGAGATGTGGAAACTCAAGATGGAGGATCTGTTGGTGGATAAAGATCAGTGGATCGTGGTAGATCCAGGTAATAAGCAACGGGAGTGTCCGATGAAGAATGGAATAAGTTGGATCAGAAGGAAAAGAGCACAATATGATTGTGTGTCTTAGATTTAGTATTGCGGAATGTATCAGGGGAAGCTACGGCAAAGGATTTGTGGGACAAGTTAGGGATTTTGTACCAATCTAAGTCTCTAGTGAATAAATTGTTCCTACGGAAAAAGCTGTATAACCTGAGGATGAAAGATGGAGACTCAGTGACAGAGCATATGAGCACATTTAATACTGTGGTAATTTAGTTATTATCTATTGATATTAAAATTTCAAATGAAGATAAGTGCATCAGCTTGTTGTGTTCTCTACCCTATTCGTGGGATAGTCTACTTATTGCAATAGGTAGCGATGCAATTGCCTTGCAGTTTGATGAAATAGTCTCATCCTTATTGAAAAAGGAGATGAGATGGAAAAATATGGAGAGCTAGAATGGTGATGCCTTGTCTATACAAGGAAGGTCCCAAAATAAAAACAGAAATAAGTCATCGAGTAGGAGATATAAATCTAGAGGGAGATCTAAATCTCCAGGAAAACCTGTAAAGGTGTGCTAGAAATGAGGAAAGGAAGGGCACTGCAAAAGGGATTGTAAATCTAAAGCTCCTGACAAAGGAAAGGGATCTGATGATGCTCCTTCTGCAGAGTTGAAAACCACCTCAGATGAAGGTGGGGATGTTTACTTAGCTTCTTCAAGTACACATGTAGATCATGAGGCATGGTTGATTGACTCAGGTGCATCCTTTCACTTCACTCCCCATAGAGAATGGTTATGTGAGTATGAGAAATATGATGGTGGTGGTGTATTCTTAGGGGATGATAGAAAGGCTAGAATCGTTGGTCGTGGAAAATTCAACTTGAAGTTGCAAGGTGGAAGGATTAGAACACTTCTGGGCGTTCTGCATATTCCTTCATTAGCCAGAAATCTGATTTCTGTAAGTAAGCTGGATGACGCAAGTGTAAAAACAGTGTTCAAGAAAGATACATGCAAGATGGTTCAGGGAACATTGGTATTGATGTGGGGAGTTCAAGTTGGAACTCTATACAAGCTACAAGGTAGCACTCTTGTTGATGGTTGCAACAGCTTTGTGGTTCTTGAAAGTGGAGCAAAAAATCTAGCAGTCTCTGGAGAAAAGACTATGTTATGGAATCAAAGGCTTGGACATATTGGAGAGAAGGGCCTTCGAATACTTCATGGTAAAGGTATGGTAGAAGGTATGACTAATAGCTCTTTGGATTTTGATTTCTGTGAAAATTGTGTATATGGGAAGCAGAATTGGGTGAGTTTTCCCTCTGGTGGTAAGAGGGTGAAACAGATATTAGAGTTTGTGCACAGTGATGTATTTGGACCTGTGAATGTTCCATCACTAGGTAAGCCTGTGTACTATGTATTATTTATAGATGACTTCTCAAGGAATACATTGATATATTTCCTTAAGAATAAATCTGAAGTCTTTGACAGGTTTAAATAATTTAAGACTCTGGTGTAAAAAAAGATAGAGAAGAAGATAAAGGTGCTAAGACAGATAATGGTGGAGAGTTTTGCAAGAAGGAATTTGAATAATTCTGTAAGAAGTGTGGTATAGCACAACAAAATACTACTCCATACACACCTGAGAAAAATGGAGTTGCAGAAAGAATGAACAAGACATTGATGGAAAGGACAAGAATCATGCTTAGTGGTGTCAGGTTAGGACATGAATTCTGGGTAGAGGCGGTGGAGACTGCATGTTACTTGGTCAACAGATCACCTTCATCAACGTTGGAGGATAAGACTCCACAAGACATATGGAATGGTAAGAAACACTCTCTTTCAAATCTAAGGGTATTTGGATGTGATGCATATGTACATGTTCCAAAATGTATAAACTAATGTTACGTCAATTGGACTACTATCTATGAAACTAATCATCTATTATAATATAGGATAGCTCATCAATTAGATTGAGGGGGTGTTTAATTCTTTCTTCCAACTGTGTGTTGGTCAAAGCCTCCTTGACTATTTCTGCATGGCATTCTCCGAAACAGGTTTTTGTGGCATAAACATCGAAACTATAATTCCCAAGGATAGAGTTATAGAACATTACAGGTTCATTGGGGCTGTTTAGTTCCGTTACCACATATTTCATGTATCTTTCTCTATCGACTCTCAGCATATCACCTTTTCCCCTCTGAGGTAGCAAGAGATGGGACCAATCAGTTGAGAAATATCCATTGAGATTTGATGACCAGTCCCTACTAAGCAGCATTCCATAAGCCTCGGGTATGTCGACCACCACTATATCAATGACTTGTGTGTACTGTGGTTTAGCAGCCATCCGAATCAACACATCTTTTAATTCCCCAATTACTTTCACATTTGTTCTGTCCAATTGCATAATTCGAGTTCCATTTTTCTAGGGAACTACCTGCAGTATGTTAGCAACAGCGTAAGGCATAACAGCAGATGAGGCCCCAGAATCTACCAGGCAATTTTGTACATTCATGTTAAAGATTTCAAACGTGATAAGTAACGATGGAGTCATAGATTTTAATTTCCTCCCTATCATGGCTACACTGACATCTTGGGGTTTTTTATTTATTTTAGATAAAGTGGCCTCCATAGCTGATTGTGTTTGGGATGCACTAGAGGTACTTATAGTTTTGGACACTGGTTTCTCTGTTTGTCCGCTGGAGGTGGTGGGGGTTTTGTAGTTCTGCTCATTCATGGCTTTTAGCAGCAAATTTCTTTGCGGTGTTAATTTTAATAAGTCAAAATATGTGATATTATCCCTAGACTTCTTGAGATCATCCACAATATTGGAATCAATGTTATAAATAGGATATGGCAGAGTAAACATACATGTTTTTCCATTCTTAGGTAGGATTTTACCATCTTGAGTAGCCTTCGTTGCAATGGGAGATGCATTTTCTTTATCTGGGTGACTTGCAACAAGGGCATTCCTGGATTTTCTGCTAGGTCTACTCTTCTCGATAGGAACTCTGGGAGCAGATGTTTTCACAGGGTGAACATCTTGATTTGTTCGGTCTAAGGGCTTTGTCACATCTGGGAGCGACCCTTTACTTCGCATGTAGATTTCATTAGTGTTGATTTCTGCAGTGTTATCCCCTTCGTCGTCGTTTTGATTACTATGGAAATTCCACAACACATTAATTTGGGTTTCCTCATCTGAGGGTTCTTCTACTTAGTATTCTTCCTCATCTTCTTGTTCTGCTTCGAGCTCTAGTACAAGTTCTTCTTTGTTAAGGAGTTATCCAATAAGAGCCAACTCTTCTGTGTTTAAAGTCCCTTCATTAGGTGGAGTAGGAAATGCAAGTTGATCATGAACACCTTCTATTTTCTTTCAATAGAAAGGTTTGAAGGTTTTTCTGTTATAATAATCTCCTCCATTCCCACTTGTACTCTCTCTTGAATTTCTTTTCATATCGATGACTGTGTTTGTTAGTTTCTTAATGATCCGATGCAAACCCTCCACATCGGTGGTATCCTTTTCTTTGGTCTTAGCCACTTTGTTGCCACTCCCACTACTCTTCTTGGATTATTGAGAGGCTTTCATCACTTCAGTTGTATAATGACATGCTATGAGGCTGATCATTTCATTTTCAACTTTCACTGCTTCATCGGTAACACCTTGTAAGGTTTGCACATTACTCCTTTTAACCCACATTGTTGTAGGGACATGGAGAGCAAAGATATAGAATTCCATTAGCACCTCTTTAGTAGGTCTAGTGGTGGATGGGATTCTGTTGAACAAGGTGTTGACCGGATGTTTAAATCCTTAACCTTCTCCTTGGTTTCCATTTTGAGATGGAATAATTCTAAAACTAAGGCCACAGGTGTTTTTTCATCACCAAACTTTTCTAAAAAGGCCTCTTGAAAATCATCGCAAGAGGTGATTGACCTTATACTCAAGCTGAAATACCATGTGGAGGCTACACCAATCAAAGTAAAAGAGAATAGGTGGCACACCACATCTTCATCGGTGACCCCCAACCTGCGCAGGGCTAGGAAGAAAGAGCAAATATGGTTATCAGTGGTATCTCCTCGCTCAGGGTCAAAATTAGGTAACACTCTTTCTGCATTTTTGGGTAAGAGATGCTACTGCCCAGGTACTGCTACAACATCTTGTGCAAGCCAGGGAGGGAGTTCTCCCAGAGGAGGTGGGGATTGATTCCCACCCGGGGGAGGAGGTGGAGACTGATTTCCACCTAGAGGGGGAACATTAGAAATATTATGGATAGGGAAGTTTTGGTTGAAGGCTTCTCTGTTAAGATTCTCAAAATCAAACGAGGAGTTGCCTTTAGAAGGGGAATCCTCGCGAATTTCTTCCCAAGGGGTGTCGATACTTTGCAAGGATTCTAGAACAATATCTTTGAGAGAAGTGGCCGCAGATGTATCTTTGGTCAGGGTAAAGATCCTTGGATTTCTCTTAGTTTTCGGAGGTAAAGAGTGAAATATGGGAAGCTAAGAGAGGGAATGAGCGTAAGCCCAAGTAAGCATTCTGACTTGTTGTTCCTGAGTGATAGGATACTCCCACAGTCTCTCTTCCTTGGGTGACCCGGAAATAGGACTTAGAGGGGTCTCTGTTTCCTCAAAATGAGGCTCTTTCAAATGTGTGGCAGGATATCTTTGACCTTTACGATCCATACATTAATCCTTTTGAATCCATGTGTGGCACTTATAGATGAAATATTGAAAAGATGGGGATGGTGGTTCACACCCTCCTTCTAGTGCCCAATTTGTTGACATGGCTAATTTTCGCTATGCCAACAAGGGGAACTAACCCGATCAAAAACCCCAATTAGACCTGCTTTCGTTTGGAATGGCTAGCTCCGACAGGTTTTAAGGGACCCCGTAAACTGTTTAGACATGTTGAAAGATTGCTTCCGGGAGGAAGACTTCGATTATATCGACAAAATAAAACAGCTAACCTTTACGTGTTAAATCCTATCTATACTACTTCTAGCTACTCTAATATAGTCCTAGCTTTCCTAATCTATCATGCAGGAGCATAATACAGAGGTTTAAACATCATATATATGTTCAGTAGGAGCGTGATAAAGAAGGTTAAAAATCATGCATAGATTCAAGTCCAAATGAATCAATCACTAAATTCATAGCTGGACAAGACTGTATTAAAGCCAAATTGCAATCCAATCACTCATATAGGAATCCACATTCTTCTATGTAATTAAAACTTGCAACTGATGTTTAACTTAGTTTCAAATAAGAGACCATGCACAAGTTAAGCATGAAACGAATCACATTTAGTTTAACAAGACTAATAGTGAACTGTAAGTCATCAATCTACATAAATACAAATCACATTTACATTCATGCTAGTAACAACACTCTGATCCAAAACAATACAATGAGTCTGAAACTAAAGGTTCCTTCCTCCCTCAAAACATTCCTCCTTATTCACAACAAAGCCAAACTATTCTTCTCGAAAATCAAAATCCCTTTCTCCTCTTCGGAGGTAATACTTATGCAAACACCCCTGACTCTACGTCTACCCTGCCTCTTCATCTTCCCACTATTTCCGATATGCAAATCGAGTACACAGAGATAGGATTGTTAGCAGGACCACTAGCACGTAGAAAGCACAATGGCTAAATCGATTCCTTTCCTGAGGAAGTGAACAGATGTTGGTAAAAAGGGTGACTATATGTTGACTTCCAATAATGAAGACCAGGACATCTTTGCTTACGGAATGTACGGGCAACGTGTGGGGTTCCGACCCAAAACGCTTGTGGCCAAACCTTAAATGCAACGCTTTTGCATATAGACATCTTTGCTTACGGAATGTACAAGCAATGTGTGGGGTTCCGACCCAGAAAGCTTGCGGTCAAACCCTTAAACGCAACGCTTCTACATACATGGCTCTTTGAATCCCCTCCTACGTCCTTTACTTGTCACCTGCAGAGATAGCTATCATTAGATTCATGATTGTGAACAATATAACATATATATTCACATAGAAAACGAACGTTGTTTTCATTAACTTTTATAAACTATGGGAACAAGTGTGAAAAGGATTTACGCATAAAACACAATCAACACACAATTTCCTGCTCAATCCATAGGCTGGACATGGTTTTCGAGTGCTTCCTTTAATCGCAATTGGGAATTAGCTCCTCCGCGGGTCATAGGACCCATGCCTTCCACCACCCCTATGTGCGATTACACTATTGGGACTCCACATGCCTGCCTTTTGCACTAAGACCCCGTTCCTTTGTTATATCGCAAATTTTTAAAAACATGGGAAAACACAGAAAATTCTGCCCTGATCACTTAGGCCGGACCTCACACTTTATATAATCGGGCATATAATCATTGGAGGGTCTGGCTCTCACCTCTCCGCTAACTGCAAGACCCCCGGCTCCGCCAGTATGCGATATGCAATGGGGCTTGCAAACCCGATATATATATATATATATATATATATATATATATATATATATATATATATATATTAAGGTACATAAATCCCTTCTGATCCACAATGTTACCCTTCCCTTTGGGAAACCTCGACTTCAATGTTTTTCTAGAGACATAAGGATATAAGTGAAAAACCTGTGTATCCAGCCATAAGGCTGGACTTGAAAATTAATGCGCTTGGTTTTATAATCATCGGTGGGTCTAGGTGGTTATGGTGTGCCATATACATGGATTCCGGACCTCGCCGATAGCGATGAGTGATGGGTCCCGGACCCAAAATATAGTATACCTCTGTTAATATGGCCGTCGGGTCTGGAATATTATGCGCCCTTTATATATAGCTTTGGGGCTTGGCCGATTAGCGATTTGTGATGCGGTGGAGAACTTACTCGCATCGCTCTTATTCATTCATGATAAACCAGCGTTCGCCCTTTGATCAAGGCAAAGTGTGATGAGTGAAAAGGGATGATTCATTTATGTTTTGCGAACGGCCATAGTAAGGGTAGGGGCGATTATATATGTAGGCCTATTTTTCCAGAGACACTTATGAGGATTGAGAAAGGTCCGATGAGGGAAAGAGAGTGTAGGTTATAAATAAATTACACTGTAGAGATATTTTCAAGGGGAGGCCTTAACCATTAAGAATTGAAGGGTTAACCCAACATAGAGTTAGAGTTTCTGATATGAAAGCAGATCATTCGGGGAAGTGAAAAATCCAGCTTCAAGGGGACCCTTTTAAAATTTGCTATCAGAGCATGTTTTAATGGGGTGATATTTGTGGCCATGATAGAACTCAGTACCAAGGAAGGTTGTGTACAGCTGAGATGTGGTGTTCAGAGAGGTAAAAGATGTTATTAGACATGAAGTCCAACCAAAGGAACCTGAGAAGATAGAGTTTGAGCTTAAGGAGGAAGAATCAGACTCTACAACAGAGGAGAAATCAAAAGATTAAGAGCCACAAACTACGAGTGTGAGAAGATCAGTTCAAGAAAGAAGGCAGCCAGAAAGGTATAGTCCATCTTCTTTCTGTTCAAATTTTGCTTTATTTATTACTAACGATGACCTACCTATTGTTTTGTGCATGATTTTCGCACATGGTTTTGGACGCAATGGTTTTCGGTCCATGGTATTGGATGCTTCGGCATGTATAAATATGGATTGTAACATTGAAAGGAACATAATGACAAATCAAGCTGGTAGTCTTGGTTTTGGGATACAGGGGAAAATCTCTCTGTATATGTGTTTTATGTGTTATGCTCTCGCATTGTTTATTTTCTGTGTTTTAGAATTCGTATGCAATTAATTTATGTACAGGGTTAAAACCTACACCCATAATGGGTCATTCTTAAGGAATTGTGGGGGGTGAAACACGCCAATAGCGCAAATCGTTGATAATTCGAGCCCTTAGTGTTAAAGTGTCAGGGGAGGCAAGAACGGCCATAGTAAGGGTAGGGGTGATTATATATGCAGGCCTATTTTTCTATAGACACTTATGAGGATTGAGAAAGGTCCGATGAGGGAAGGAGAGTGCAGGTTATAAATAAAGTATGCTACAGAGATATTTTCAAGGAGAGGCCTTGACCATTAAGAATTGAAGGGTTAACCTGGCATAGAGTTAGAGTTTCTGAGATGAAAGCAGATCATTCGGGGAAGTGAAAAATCCAGCTTCAAGGGGACCCATTTAAAATTTGCTATCAGAGCATGTTTTAATGGGGTGATAGTTGTGGCCACAATACAACCCAGTAACAAGGAAGGTTGTGTACAAATGAGATGTGGTGTTTGGAGAGGTAAAAGATGTTATTAGACATGAAGTCCAACCAAAGGAATCTAAGAAGATAGAGTTTGAGCTTAAGGAGGAAGAATCAGACTCTACAGCAGAGGAGGAATCAGAAGATGAAGAGCCACAAACTATGGGTGTGAGAAGATCAATTCAAGAAAGAAGGCAGCCAGAAAGGTATAGTCCATTTGCTTTCTGTTCAAATTTTGCTTTATCTATTACTAATGATGATCCCAGAACTGTGAAGGAAGCAGTAGATTCAGAGTATGGAAAACTATGGAAAGAGGCCATGGTTGATGAAATGGCATCTTTGCACAAAAATGAGGCTTAGGATCTGGTGGAGTTGCCGGCTGGAAGGAAACTAATTAGCAGCAAATGGGTGTTCAAGGAGAAGACAAATGCAAAAGGAAAGGAGTAGAAATACAAATCTCGGTTAGTAGCAAAAGGTTATTCCCAGGTGTCGGGAATTGATTTTGGTGATATTTTTTCTCTTGTTGCCAAGGTAACTTATATTAGATTACTTTTATCTGTTGATGCTGCTTTTGATTTTGAGGTAGAACAGATGGATGTGAAGACAACATTACTTCATAGGGATCTGGAAGAAGAAATCTACATGAAGCAACCTAAAGGCTTTGCGGTGAAGGGTAAGAAAGAACTGGTATGCAAGTTAAAGAAGTCTTTGTATGGGTTAAAACAGTGACCAAGGATGTGGTATAAAAAATTTGATACATTTATACGGGGACTTGGCCTCACCATAAGCAAAGCAGATCACTGTGTGTATTTTAAATTAATTGGTGACCATGTTATTTATCTGGTCATGTATGTGGATGATATGTTGCTGGTTGGAAATGACAAAGAAATTATCCAATATTTGAAGAACCAATTGTCCTCCAAATTTGACATGAAATATCTTGGTGCTGCAAACTAAATTTTGGGCATGGAAATTAAAAGAGATCAGGCAAAGAGGAAGCTCTAGTTAAACCAGGGGAAGTATGTTGAGACAATACTGCAAAGGTTTAATATGCAGGATAGTAAACTGGTGAAGGTTCCTATTCATGTAGGTGTGAATTTATCTGCTGAAAAGTGTCCCAAGACACAAGAAGAGGAAGAGGACATGTCCCGTGTTCCATATGCAAGTGCAGTCAGTACCCTGATGTATGCAATGGTCTGTACTAGACCAGACATTGCACATGCAGTGGGAGTATTGAGCAGGTTTATGTCAAAACCAGGGAAGGAGCACTGGACAACAGTGAAGCGAGTTTTCAGGTTTTTGCGTGGCACTAGTGATTATGGTTTGTGCTACCAAGGAAGACCATGATTGGACAGAGTGTTGGATATTCGTGGCTTTGTTGATGCAGACTAGGCTGGAGATATGGATCAGAGAAGATCTACAAGTGGGTATGAGTTTAACCTATTTGGAGGTGTAGTCAGTTGGATGAGTAAGAAACAATCTGTAGTGGCACTATAAACTATAGAGGTAGAATACATGGAAGCCACTCATGCAAGCAAGGAAGCAATTTGGTTGCAGAGATTGTGTTCAAGTATGGGGTTAGTACAAGGATCTATAAGGATAGACTGTGATAGCCAAAGTGCAATTTTCTTGGCAAAGAACCCTACATATCATTCAAAGAAAAAGTACATTGATGTTCATTATCACTTTGTGAGGGATATGATAGAAGACAAAAAGTTGTTGCTGGTAAAGGTGGACAATTTGAAGAATAATGCAGATGCATTGAGAAAAATATGTGAGCTCTGATAATTTCTCTTGATGTAGAGAAAAAATGGGAATTTTAGGGTTGGATAAATGACTAAGCTCTCTTGTGGCCCCCTGTGGAAAGAAAACAAGTGGGAGAATGTTGGGTTGTGTTATATTCTTTCCATAACTAGCCCACATAGTTAACCTGGAGGTTAGAGTGGGGGGCAGAGCCCCCCTTTGTTGCACCAATTGCGTAGTGAGGGGCTCACAGGGGCTTTGAGGGGTGCAGTTAACCCCTTCTTTTGGACCCTATATTAGGTTGGACAGACCTACCTATGGTTTTGTGCATGATTTTCGCACATGGTTTTGGACGTGATGGTTTTCGGTCCATGGTTTTGGACGCAATGGTTTTCGGTCGATGGTTTTGGACGCAATGGTTTCAGTCCATGGTATTGGATGCTTCATCATGTATAAATATGTATTGTAACATTGAAAGGAACATAATGAAAAATCAAGCTGGTAGTCTCGGTTTTGGGATGCAGGGGAAAATCTCTTTGTATATTTGTTTTATGTGGTATTCTCTCGCATTGTTTATTTTCTATGTTTTAGAATTCGTATGCAAGTAATTTATGTACAGGGTTAAAACCTACACCCATAATGGGTCATTCTTAAGGAATTGTGGGGGGTGAAACACGCCAATAGCGCAAATCGCCGATAATTCGAGCCCTTAGTGTTAAAGTGTCAAGGGAGGCCGAAATCAGTTTACAAATGAAATTCCTGCGAAAATAGGGCTGGGCAGGCCATTTTTTCTCTCCTCCAGAGGGGGCACATGGTAGCATATGATTGGTCCTCATAGTTGACATGGTAGCTGACGTGATCGTTGATGTGGCAATATAGAAGCTGATGTGGCAGTACGGCTAGACACGTGTCACTAAGTTTCGACATTTTTAGGGGTCTTATGGGGCCATTTCTAGGTGACATGTGGCAGTGATAATGTCACCCCACAAATAGGCGATCAGTGATCATAGAAAGTGTAAGATTCTTTCCCGCGCCGATACTCCTCCTCGGCTGTGACTGCAATAAGGAAAAGGGTCCCTGGATGCAATGTTTCATAGGTTATATTTTATAAGGATTTCACGTCCAAGATATTTGCCGATGCTGTATAAAGAGTTATCAAAGGTGTTCCATGTTACAAATGAAAGGTCCCCTGGATAGCAGTTGAGAGCCTTATCCTTGAGGGCTAAGCGCTCGGTCACAGCCCACGGTCAGGTGATATGAATAAGTAGAAAGGGGTTGAAGCAAAGGGGGCCCAAGGGGAAATCAGAGTGTGCCTGTTTCATGATATTCCAGCGATAGAGGCCCACATCCAAAGTATTGCTTGTTACATCATAAACGCAACCATAGGTGTATTAGAGCACTGAAAGGATTTTACAGAGCTCTTAAAGCGGATGGGTCGGAAACTATATTATTAAATAGAGTATGGGCAGCATTAAACCAGTATGGGAGGCTCAAAAAAACTTAATGACTCGGTATGGGGCCTCACTCCTCTACATAGCAAAGGACCGACGAGACAAGCACTTGCAATGACCCACTCCCCATTCCATAAAACTGGTTGTTCACGCAATAAAGGCAGAAATGATAGAAAATGACCTCGCAAGAGAGGAACGCATCACAATAGGGACATGGCTTGATCAGGGGCCTCCATTGGAACAGAAGGAGGACACCTCCTCCTTCATCTTTCCTTTTTCCTCCCTTTTGCATTACTTCTTCAATTAACATTTATTTCAAAGAAAGGGATAATATCTCGATTGTAATCTTTGGGCAACAGAGCCTTACACTAGTCGAGATAGCCAGTCTAGTAGACAGTTGGAGCTCAGGCCAAGATATTTGTTTTAAATGTAACCCAATCTCTTCCCCTATTCTTATAAATAGGGGAAAGAAACATTATGCAAAGGGTTGGCGGGTTCCAAAATTTCTCACCCTATGGGTCTGAACTGTGTGATACCAATTTGGCTCATAAATCTATAAGTGAATGACTTGTATTTCATACTATATTATTTTAACAGGCAGATCTTTCAAACTATCAAAGAAACGATGGTGATTCCCCCTTCTTAGTATTACCGTATGTTATCCTCCTGTTTAATTCCATTATGTTTATATTCTTTTCTGCATTCATGTTATAATAACTACTAGAAATTATTTCATGCTTCCTTACAGATCCATGTGTGTTGATTTATTAATGCATAATGCTTGTATGAAGGGTTTAATTTATATCTTCAAACTACTCTATATGAATCATAGCACCCATCCTCTCTTCAGTCCATTATCTTTGCTTGCAACTCAAACAAGTGTAGAATTTCCCATGGCTTATAGCTCTACGTGTTCAATATAGAATTTTGAATGGTTTGGGCTCTATGTGATGAGTTATGATTTTTCCTAATCCTCTCTCATTTACTCTACAAGCTTATTAAGTTGTAAGACCCTTTGAATTAATCAGCCTCCTCTATTTTATGTGATACTCCTCGGAACAATGTGTGTGAGGAAGTACTTGAAATACATAACTCATACCTTTAGAGGAATGAACCAAGCCCATCCTATTACCTTTTTATGTGACAACTAGAGTGTTGAAAACTCCTCACAGGTTATCTCTTAAGAACTTCTCTATTTAATATGTCCTATGTAGTGGTCTACAATCAACCCAAAGGTTGTCTCTAGGAGGCTTTTTATCTCCCTTGCAGCACTTGTGCCACAGGGTGCTAGATTTCACTACAACATACTCATCCCGAGAATTCGATGAGGGCTTCTATTCTACAAATAAACAGTTTTGTTGCACGCTTCAACCCACAAGTGCAATGGTAGTCCTTGATCAAATAACATCACCCGTGCCACTCCCATAATACTTGTGTTCTTCCTTTCATCCACCCCATTCTACTCTGGGTTATGAGGTGTTATTAATTCATGTTGAATGCCTTCTGATGCACATAAGTTATTGAATTCATTTGACACATATTCTCCACAATTATCACTTCTGAGAGATTTAACTTTCCTGTTTGTATCTTTCTCGACAAGTGCTTTAAATTCACAAAATTTAGCGAACATATGATCTTTCTTCTGCATGAAGAAAATATATCACTTATGAAAAAAATCATCAACAAATATTACATAATACCTGTTCTTGGTTGTGGATGTTGTCGAAAATGGTCCATACACATCTGTTGAACTCTATCAAAGATTGCTTACGCTCGACTGTCTTTGCCATGAAAGGAAGCTTTGTTGTACTTCTCCAATGTACACCCTTTGCATGCATCTCTTTGCTCTAGTGTACCCTTGGGAATTCATGTATAATTTTTGTTAGGTTGTGTTATATTATTTCCATGCCTAGCTCCCCTAGTCAACCAGGGGGTTAGAGGGGGGCTGGATCCCCCCTTCGTTGTGCCGATTGTGTAGCGAGGGGGGTAGTCCCGGTTTTGGGATCAAGGGGAAAATCTCTGTGTATATGTGTTTTATGTGTTATGCTCTCACTATTGTTTATTTTCTGTGTTTTATAATCTGTATGAAGGTAATTTCTGTACAGGGCTAAAACCTACATTTGGTATAATAGTTGTTTTGGCTTCAAGGGGACGACTTTGTTGCTGAGGGGTTTCGCTCAAGCCTATGGTAGACCCTGTTTAGTGGGAGATCTACGGGATCAATTCTAGTGGTGAAAGAAGATGACAAGAAGTGGAAAGATACAGATCGATAAATTTAATGGTCAGAGTTTTGAGATGTGGAAACTCAAGATGGAGGATCTGTTGGTGGATAAAGATCAGTGGATCGTGGTAGATCCAGGTAATAAGCAACGGGAGTGTCCGATGAAGAATGGAATAAGTTGGATCAGAAGGAAAAGAGCACAATATGATTGTGTGTCTTAGATTTAGTATTGCGGAATGTATCAGGGGAAGCTACGGCAAAGGATTTGTGGGACAAGTTAGGGATTTTGTACCAATCTAAGTCTCTAGTGAATAAATTGTTCCTACGGAAAAAGCTGTATAACCTGAGGATGAAAGATGGAGACTCAGTGACAGAGCATATGAGCACATTTCATACTGTGGTAATTTAGTTATTATCTATTGATATTAAAATTTCAAATGAAGATAAGTGCATCAGCTTGTTGTGTTCTCTACCCTATTCGTGGGATAGTCTACTTATTGCAATAGGTAGCGATGCAACTGCCTTGCAGTTTGATGAAATAGTCTCATCCTTATTGAAAAAGGAGATGAGATGGAAAAATATGGAGAGCTAGAATGGTGATGCCTTGTCTATACAAGGAGGGTCCCAAAATAAAAACAAAAATAAGTCATCGAGTGGGAGATATAAATCTAGAAGGAGATCTAAATCGCCAGGAAAACCTGTAAAGGTGTGCTAGAAATGCGGAAAGGAAGGGCACTGCAAAAGGGATTGTAAATCTAAAGCTCCTGACAAAGGAAAGGGATCTGATGATGCTCCTTCTGCAGAGTTGAAAACCACCTCAGATGAAGGTGGGGAAGTTTACTTAGCTTCTTCAAGTACACATGTAGATCATGAGGCATGGTTGATTGACTCAGGTGCATCCTTTCACTTCACTCCCCATAGAGAATGGTTATGTGAGTATGAGAAATATGATGGTGGTGGTGTATTCTTAGGGGATGATAGAAAGGCTAGAATCGTTGGTCGTGGAAAATTCAACTTGAAGTTGCAAGGTGGAAGGATTAGAACACTTCTGGGCGTTCTGCATATTCCTTCATTAGCCAGAAATCTGATTTCTGTAAGCAAGCTGGATGATGCAAGTGTAAAAACAGTGTTCAAGAAAGATACATGCAAGATGGTTCAGGGAACATTGGTATTGATGTGGGGAGTTCAAGTTGGAACTCTATACAAGCTACAAGGTAGCACTCTTGTTGATGGTTGCAACAGCTTTGTGGTTCCTGAAAGTGGAGCAAAAAATCTAGCAGTCTCTGGAGAAAAGACTATGTTATGGAATCAAAGGCTTGGACATATTGGAGAGAAGGGCCTTCGAATACTTCATGGTAAAGGTATGGTAGAAGGTATGACTAATAGCTCTTTGGATTTTGATTTCTGTGAAAATTGTGTATATGGGAAGCAGAATTGGGTGAGTTTTCCCTCTGGTGGTAAGAGGGTGAAACAGATATTAGAGTTTGTGCACAGTGATGTATTTGGACCTGTGAGTGTTCCATCACTGGGTAAGCCTGTGTACTATGTATTATTTATAGATGACTTCTGAAGGAATACATTGATATATTTCCTTAAGAATAAATCTGAAGTCTTTGACAGGTTTAAATAATTTAAGACTCTGGTGTAAAAAAATATAGAGAAGAAGATAAAGGTGCTAAGACAGATAATGGTGGAGAGTTTTGCAAGAAGGAATTTGAATAATTCTGTAAGAAGTGTGGTATAGCACAAAAAAATACTACTCCATACACACCTGAGAAAAATGGAGTTGCAGAAAGAATGAACAAGACATTGATGGAAAGGACAAGAATCATGCTTAGTGGTGTCAGGTTAGGACATGAATTCTGGGTAGAGGCGGTGGAGACTGCATGTTACTTGGTCAACAGATCACCTTCATCAACGTTGGAGGATAAGACTCCACAAGACATATGGAATGGTAAGAAACACTCTCTTTCACATCTAAGGGTATTTGGATGTGATGCATATGTACATGTTCCAAAGGAGAAAAGAACAAAGTTGGATAGTAAATCTGAAAAGTGCATCTTTATTGGATATAAGGATGGTTTAAAGGGTTATAAAGTTTGGAACCCAGAAACAAGGAAGTTTGTGTACAACCGAGATGTGGTGTTTAGAGAGGTGAAATATGTTATTAAACATGAATTCCTACCAAAGGAACCTGAGAAGATATACTTTGAGCTAAAGGAGGAAGAATTAGACTCTACAGCAGAAGAGGAATCAGAAGATAAAGAGCTACAAACTCTAGTTGTGAGAAGGTCAGTTCAGGAAAGAAGGCAGCCAGAAAGGTATAGTCCATCTTCTTTCTGTTCAAATTTTTCTTTATCTATTACTGATGATGATCCCAGAACTATGAAGGAAGCAGTAGATTCAGAGGATGGAAAACTCTGGAAAGAGGCCATGGTTGATGAAATGGCATCTTTGCATAAAAATGAGGCCTGGCATCTGGTGGAGTTGCTGGCTGGAAGGAAACCCATTGGCAGCAAATGGGTGTTCAAGAAGAAGATGAATGCATAAAGAAAGGTGGAGAAATACAAAGGTCAGTTTGTAGCAAAAGGTTATTCCTAGGTGTTGGGAATTGATTTTGGTGATATTTTTTCTCCTGTTGCGAAGGTAGCTTCTATTAGATTACTTTTATCTGTTGTTGTTGCTTTTGATTTTGAGGTAGAATAGATGGATGTGAAGACAACATTTATTCACAGGGATCTGGAAGAAGATATCTACATGAAGCAACCTAAAGGCTTTGCGGTGAAGGGTAAGAAATGATTGGTCTGCAAGTTAAAGAAGTCTCTTTATGGGTTAAAACAAACACCAAGGATGTGGTATCATAAATTTGATACGTTTATACAGGGACTTGGCTTCACTAGAAGCAAAGAAGATCACTGTGTGTGTATTAAATTAATTGGTAACCGTGTTATTTATTTAGTCTTGTATGTGGATGATATGTTGATGGTTGGAAATGACAAAGAAATTATCCAGGATTTGAAGACCCAATTGTCCTCCAAATTCGACATGAAAGATCTTGGTGCTGTAAACTATATTTTGGGCATGGAAATTAAAAGAGATCAGGTAAAGAGGAAGCTCTAGTTAAACCAGAGGAAGTATGTCGAGACAATTCTATAGAGGTTTAATATGCAAGACAGTGAACCGGTGAAGGTTCCTATTCCTGTAGGTGTAAATTTATTTGCTGAATAGTGTCCCAAAACACAAGAAGAGGAAGAGGACATGTACCGTGTTCCATATGAAAGTGCAGTTGGTAGCCTAATGTATGCGATGGTCTATACTAGACCAGACATTTCACATGCAGTGGGAGTATTGAGAAAGTTTATGTCAAAACCAGGGAAGGAGCATTGGACAAGAGTGAAGTGGGTCTTCAGATATTTGCGTGGCACTAGTGATTATGGTTTATGCTACCAAGGAAGACCAGGATTTGATAGAAGTTTGGACATTCATGGCTTTGTTGATGCAGACTGGGCTAGAGATATGGATCAGAGAAGATCTACAAGTGGGTATTTTTTAACCTATTTGGAGGTGCAGTCAGTTGGATGAGTAAGGAACAATCTATAGTGGCACTATCAACTACAGAGATAGAATACATAGCAGCCACTCATGCAAGTAAGGAAATAGTTTGATTGCAAAGATTGTGTTCAAGTATGGGGTTAGTACAGGGAGATATAAGAATAGACTGTGATAGGAAAAGTGCAATTTTCTTGGCAAAGAACCCTGCTTACCATTCAAAGACAAAGCACATTGATGTTCAGTATCACTTTGTGAGGGATATGATAGAAGAAAAAAAGGTGTTATTGGTAAAGTTGGACACTTTGAAGAAAACTGCAGATGCATTGAGAAAATATGTGAGCTATGAGAAGTTTTCTTGGTTTAGTGAAACAATGGGTGTTGCAGGGCTAGATTAATGACTAAGCTCTCCTGTGGAAAGAAAACAACAAGTGGGATAATGTTGGGTTGTATTATATTCTTTCCATGACTAGCTCCCCTAGTTAACCTGGGGTTAGAGGGGGGGTAGAGCCCCCCTTTCGTTGTGCTGATTCTGCAATAGGGGGGTCATAGGGGGTTTGAAGGGGTCGGTTAGCCCCCCTCTACAGGGTCCAGGGCAGCGCCCCAGGGAAATTTTTTTTTGACCCTATATTAGGTGGGCGAACCTACCTATGGTTTTTTGTGCATGGTTTTCGCACATGGTTTTGGGCGCGATGGTTTTTGGTTCATGGTATTGGATGCTTCGGCATGTATCAATATGTATTGTAACATTGAATGAAACATAATGAAAAATCAATCTGGTAGTCCTGATTTTGGGATCCAGGGGAAAATCTCTGTGTATATATTTTTTATTTGTTATGCTCTTGTGATTGTTTATTTTCTTTGTTTTAGAATATGTATGAAGGTAATTTTTGTACGGGGTTAAAACCTACAAATTTGATGCATGATCTTTAAAGCTCCATGGTGCAAGTGACCCAATCTTCTATGCCACAAATCACCTATGTCTCAACTCTCCACCTTCTCTACTTTATTTCTCAAGGAAACACAATCTTCTACATCCAATTTGTAGAGGGTTTTCACACGAACCCTGCTCTGCTTCACCTGTCCTACGACTATGTGATGAAGGACCTTAATTTATGAAGATTTAGAGGAGGAGATAATTTAGGGACTTGCTCCCTACTACAAGAGGGTTAATAATAAATAATAAATCAACAAGAGATTATGGAATTATGGCACAGATTGTGGAACTTCGATGATTGAGAAAATCTAGGAATGCTTTCCTTGCCATTTAATGCAGATTCCTAGTATTAGGGACTAGATCCACTAATCAAGGGATTTTGGTGGGTAAAGCTTCCTCCTTTCATGGGGAATGATTCATAATCATTTTTTATAAGTACCAAGTCGAATTTGCCTCTAGGGGGAGATTTTCATTATTGTTCTTGTGGAGAGAACTCATATTTTTGCAGCTCCATTGTATTTTCTTGCAAGGATGTCCCAGGAGGCTCAGAGCCCTTTTGTATCATTTTCTTTCCTTCTTTTCACTTCTTATTCACATGCATCTCTTTTTTTTTATTTCTTTCTATTTCCGCATTTAGTATTAATGATTTCTTGTTGTAGGATTGAGTTAAATGGTTAATGTAAGTTCTTTTGCAAGATCACAAGCATTATTTCATCCTTGGAAAATCTTTGGAAGTTCATAGTAATCATTGAGCTGCTTGGATTAGTCTTCTTATTCCCAAATCTAGATTTCTCGAACTCCTTTGTGGCAAAGAACAGTAAATTTCTGCTATTTTTTAGAGCATGCTAACGAGCTTCAATCGAGTTGGTTCTAATTACATTAGATCACAAAAACATTCTAGTTCATAACAAAAATTACCCCATTGCATTTGCACTTGATTAGGTTAGACATTTTTTAGATTTACTAGCTCACTAGTTCTTGAAGTTCTAGATTTTCGACTAGTAATGTTTTTTAATTTTTTAGCATGGGTTAACAGAGGTTTTTTTGAGAGATTCCACTTGGAGTGGGGACCTAAGACATCCTAGTTAATAACAAAATTTTTCCCATCCAATTTGGATTTGATTTTCTTGATCATTCGATAAATTATAATTTCATATAGTAAATATGTAACATCCTGTAGTAAAGCATGGGATCTTGTAGGAAATCACTTTAGCATCCTATAGGAAATCATTGTAGCATCCTGTAGGAAAGCCTATTTTGAGCTCGAATTGAGAAAAATCATCATTAAAGCTAGGATTAGGCCTCTACTTGACCTCCATGCCATCAATACCATTTTAACCCTCTTGCTCCACACTTGTCTCCCCTACTAAAGATTAAGGAAAGATTATCATTTGCATTCATAAAGCAAAAAGATTTAAAAATCGAGTTCTTTTATATTTACACATGCACATAGTAGTTAGTACTCTCTAGATCAGATTTCATGCTCAGCTAGTTTACATCATCCCATGTGACAAATAGGGTTAAGCTAGGTTTCTTTTACATTTAGTTCATGATCTTTATGCAATTAAAATAGGTTTCTTTCCTTGTACTTTCTTTCTTGCAATAGGTTAATATTCCATTTCGAACATTTCATTTTCCGAAATCAGTTTAGGATTTGACTTCAGTACATGCACTCCATTACATCATGACAGCAAAGGAAGGACACATTATGTGCTGCACATATAGTGTCGATACCTCGTAAGTTTGTACGAACCACGGGTTGATAATTAAAGTCAGTAGCCTTGGGAGTTGCAGCATTCTTGTTGCAATATCGAGGCTCATCACTTTTTGGCACCGTTGTCGCCGATGATTCAAATTATGCATTGTTTTCTTCCCTAGTTGATTCATTTCCTTTTACTTTTTTTCAAAAACAAAAAATAATTGCATTAGGTATGTTTCATTTCAAAAATAGAAAAGTGCATTGCATTAGTGTTTTCATTCAATCATAAAAACAAAAACAAAATTTCTCCAACACCAACCCATCCCCACATTTGATCACGTGGTGAAGTAAGAGCCACAACACCATTCACTTTTGCAGGAAGAAGAAGAAGAGATGGAAAAGAATGTATAAGAAATGGATGGAGATGATGGAAATGAGGAAGCTCCTCTTGGATTTCTCATTCAAGATACTGATATCAATTTGCACATGAAGAACATCACTCCATCTTTTCTTCCAAAATTTCATGGTCTAAGGTCAGAGGATCCGGAAAACTTTCTCTTTGAATTTGAAATTATTTGTAAATCTTATAGTTATTTGTTAAACACTCAAAAATTGAGATTGTTTCTGGCAACATTAAAGGATAGAGCTCTTAAATGGTTCATGAGTTTAGGGACTAATTCAATAAGATCATGGAATGGTATGCAAAAGATATTTCTAGAAAAATATAAAGATCATGATCTTAAGGAAGAAATATTTAGAATGAATTAAAAAGAAGATGAGAACCTTGAGGATCTAATAGAGAGGTTCATGTATAATGTTAAGAGGGAAAAACTACATCATTTAGGATTCGACACACTAAAAACCCTCTTAATTAGAATAATTAGGGATGAGTGCATTAATCTCCTTGATCTCATGAGTAAAGGTGATGTATATCAATTATCATTTGAAGAAATTTGTGAAACATGCAAACACATATCAAGAGGAAATGCAGGAGTAGGTAAATCAACATCAAGATTGGTAAGTCAAGCTAAACTTGGACATTTGTTTGATGATTTTAAAACATAAATTCTTAGCAATCTAACAAAATAAGTATAAATGTTAAGAATTCAAGATGAAGGAAAAGAAAATGTTGATATTTGTGTTGTAGAATCACATGATGTTAAACATTTTCCATCATTACCAAGTTTGAAGGAAGTTCACCAAGAGGACAATAGAGCATGTCAATTGCCAATGCAGCTATGTTACATAGCTCCAAGAGGACTAGTCAACCTAGTATGATGCAAGACCCTAATTCACAATTTCAAGGTTATGCATATCCACCTCAAAGTAATTGGAACACACCCTTTCCTTGGCAACATTGACCATCTCAACCCCAAAACCAATCTTGACAACAATGTTTGCAAGGAAATTATGGGCGCCATCCAGTATATCCTCAATATTTTCCTCAATATCCTCCATATCCAACTCCATGCTATCCCTACCATTCACCTCCACCACAACCACAACCCCAACCACATCCATCTCAAATATCCACTCCCACTCAACTACCTGTACCACCATTTCCAAACCCACACATTGAAGTAGCTCAACCCACTTACAATGCTAAAGTACAACACTTCCAAACATCTCCTCTTGAGCTCAATGGTATTCACCATAGCTCAGGAAGAGTATTACAAAAAAAGTGATTCTCTTGATGCCATTGAGGAACAACATGCAAAAAAAGAAGATTTGAAAGATAAGATCAAAGAATCATGGGTTGCACTTGATGAAGAGCAGACATCAAAATCAAAGATTGAGAAAGCTCCCTCATGGTTACCATCAAATCCTCCATGTATTCAAGAGATCAATCAGCGAAAAGAGGAAGACTTGAAGGTGATGGTAGAAGAAGACTTCTAAGATGGTCCAAATCAGCGAGTGGATCAGAGGCATCACAACTATATTGAAATATGGTTCCAGACAGTCACTAAGTTGTAGCAATACTCTCTTCTTTAATTGTGTTTGATAACATCAAAGTCAAAAAATTTGATCACTCAAATTCAGGTACATGTCAAAGCATACATTTCAAGCCGGCACATCATTTTTTCTGTCATCTTGATGTGCACATGGCTCCATTGGAAGTATTCTTATACTTGAAAGTGATTTTGTTTTTCAAGTAGAGTGGGGTAGAAAAAAAATGAAAAATAAGAGAAAAAAAAAATCTCAGGTGAAAACCTCCTTTGAGGTGTCTAAGATTGGCTCATTGATTGAAAACCTCAATGAGGCGGTAAATGGGTTGGAGAAAGAGAAAAAATAAAAGATCTTTGGTGAAAACCTCATTTGAGGCACCTAGGCAGACCTATTAGTTGAAAACCTCATTGAGGTGGCTAGTGGTCCTAAACAATCTTTGCTCCATGTATCTCTCTGATGAATGCATGTACTCTCCAACATCTGCAAGCAAAAAAAAAAAAAAACAAGTTGGTACAAAAATAAAAAAACTGGTCAAGCCTAGTCAAAAGAAGTAAAATTTTGACTTTCTCCTCTTTTTCTCAAATGCTCCAACAAGGCCAAGGCCATGCCAATCCATCACCCTCATCTATTTCCACCATGCACCCATCGTTCTCAAGCTTCTACTATTCAGTTTGCTTGTTGTCCTAAAAAACTACAGGATGCTCTGTTTTACTACAAGATACAAAAATACATAGAGCAAAAATTAGTTTTTGCTAAAATTCAAAACCATGCATCCATTTTCCAATATGTTTCAGGGGGAGATGTATATGGATGATGGTAACATGCGCAAGCAATTTCAGCAAATTCTAGTGCATAGATTTCGAGAAATTAGCCTCCATCACCTACAACCATTTTTGCATTTTATCGATATTCGTACATCCATTTAAAAATATGTTTCATTGGGAGATGCATATGGATGATGGTAACATGCCCAAGCAATTTCAGCAAATTCCAGTGCACGGTTTCCAATAAATCGACCTCCATCACCTTCATCCATTTGTAGTTTTTCTCGATATCCGTGCATCCATTGACCAATTTTTTTTATTTTTTTTATGGGGAGGTGCATAACGATGATGGAAACAGGCTGAGAAAGTTTCAAGTCAATCCATTCTACCATTTGGGATATATGGACAAAACCAGTCGGCTACAAAAGGTTGTCCTGAAAACCTACAGGATCCTACAAGATACAGAACAACACCTACAGGATTGGGAGTGAGCAGCTTTAAAGGGAAAAACTAGAGGTTGGATTCATCAGACAGTGATAAGGAGACATATACAACCCTCCACATCCATCAGAGAAGCATGACAGGGGGATTTAACAAGAGGGAAGCCACCAACATAGTGAGGATTCATCAGCATCACCATCCAGTACCAGCATATCAAGTAACAACATCAGAGAAAAAAAGAGAAAAACAAATGCAACAAATACAAGCAAGGATTTCACTCTTCAAAAAACAACATCTATAGGAAGGTTATCAAGTAGGTACAGGTATGCAATATTCTTGACCTCTTCTCTTGAGCATATTATAGTTAGAAATTTGTTGTCAATGCATGGGAGATTAGGTTCTATAAGCTAAGGATGGGTCAGTAGTCTCAGCCACCTTCAACTAGTTAATTGCGGTTCACTCCTTCACTCATGCAATGTTGAAAATTCAAATTATGAAGGGTGATGATTTCAAGGAATGAGGAAAATAGTTAAAAGAAGAAATGTTTGCAAAGACCAAGTCACTGCAGTACTCCAAGCTCTCCATCCACTTCATATTCACTATATATTCATCATTCATCCATCCCATTTCATTCTTGAAAAAAAAACAAATAGAGCAACCTCTCCATTTTCACAAACCTACACTACTCCCTTTGAGCCCTAGCATCATCATCCAATCCCTCTTCATCATTTCTCATCACTCCCATATAGTTAGAAGACCCTGAAAGAGGAGGAATGACTACTATAGGAAGGCAAAATGTTGCTACAAGAAGGAAGAAATGAACAAATTATGTTAAAACCCAAAATGATAGTGCCTACGAGAGACCTAATCAAAATAGAGAACTTCAATCCCATTAGGCAGTCATCTAGGCCACAAGAGAGGTGAAGAAGGCAACAAAAGGAAATGAGGCATTCACCATCAAAACAAAACTCAAACTGCAATGATGAAAAGATGTTTTCCAAGAGGTTTCCAATCTCTTTCTAGCTTTTGTCCAAGGCCTAAAAATGGGAAAAATGCATGGGAGTCGAGTTGAGGGCCTGTCCCAAGCTCAGAATATCATTTATGCTCAAAAAGGGTTTCTTGTAGTTTTAACAGGGTTTTCTGTGGTTTTGACAAGAATTACTACATGATGTCATAGTTCTCATCTAAATGAATTTTTAAGGTATTAGAGGTGTCCAAATGGTGGAACAAGGTAGCAAAAGGTTGATAAGGGTGTGGAATACCTTGCCAAATTGAAAAATATTTAAGAACCCATCTTGACTTCAGTACATTCACTCCATTAAATCAGTACATTCACTCCATTAAATCATGACAGCAAATGAAGGACACATTGTGCATTGAACATATAGTGGCGATACCTCTTAAGTTTGTATGAACCTCAGGATGATAATTAAAGTCGGTAGCTTTGGAATTTGCAACATTCTTGTTGCAATACTGAGGCTCATCATGTATTTCCTCCTCTGGAGAGATGGGAAATGTCTGCCGGAATAAATCTTCCAAGTTGCCTTCCATTAGGGCTTTTACACCCGAGATTAGATTCTCGATTCCCCATATTGCATCCAATATGTTGCGCCCAATTTTCATTGCATTTTAAACAGAATGCATCAATTGAAAATGTTGGAAGGCACACAAGAACCTCCAAGAATATGTTGAAGTTATAAACTTATAGTTAGTCCAGGAATTTGAGACCAAATTCTTGACCTTCATGGCCCATTTGTTGAAGTTGTGTAGCATCGACTCCAAGGGATCTATGCATAGAGTATCTAATCAGAGAAATAATAGATTAAAACAATAAAATGCTTTCTCCATCAAACATTTTTTGAATTGATGTGGGAGGACAATTGATTTCTGAACATGACAATAATCCTTAATACTCTAATGGATATTTAATTTACTTTTGTAATAACAATTTAGCTATACGAAAATGACCTCGACTTGTTTATAAAGAAGCTTTAAGACGAAGCCATGTTTTTAATTATTCAATTTTGAGTATATTCTACACAAAGTAGAACGGGTCTTTTTATTGTACCTGATGTAGCAATGTTAATGTATAGATCATTCTTTAAGGCATTTACTGTTAATTAGTTTATATTGATGATAAATTTATATCATTTTATATAAAATATTATATTCATTATTATTTTTTAACATTCAAAATTATTTAGCTAATTTTCATTCGATTATGGATCCAAAATTTTATTGCAAGGCCGATAGTAGAAAGTGTATTAATGCTCACCGTTTTCAATAATTAATTTATTTTAGATTCAAAATTAAATGAATCGAAGGATGAGTATAAGTGTTTTTCTTATTATACTTGCTACAACACGGTATAACTGCAGGGATAATAAGAGCATACTCTCACATTATACAATCAGCCAATAAAATTGAAAACCTATTCACAATTACGTCAAAATGAAGCCATAACCTTACGAGCAAGTAATATCATCTTCAAAATCGAACTCAAACAAGAAGGTAACTCATTAGGAAACCAAAACAACCTGTTTTAACTATTTTTTCACCACAAACAGTGTGTTCCACAATCACTTCAATATCAAACCAAACAAATATATAAGTTCTAGACAAATATAAGTGATACCATGTTCACAACTGAACTAAAAGTAGAATGCAACTAGATAATATTTAATAACATGGTTGACTATTTATTCGTCAAATCACCTTTCCAGGCCTACCTTTTATCCATCAAAACATTTTGAAAACATGAGGACATCTCCATGCCCAATTATGAAATCCATGTTAAGAGTATTTATTCATGAAGGATAGTGATGCAAATATAAAAGTATAGGCATATAGTTAAAGTATTTATTTAGGGAGGGTTCTATGTGCTCAGACCCCAGCTTGCTGAGGACTTTCCTCCCTACAGCACAATCTGCAGGTGAAAGTGTTGTGGAATTGTTTGAGTTTTCTTAAATATGTTAGAGTTTGAAGATGCATGGTTGTATTTAACAGTAAAGGGATTCTCAAGTATTTGAAAAAAATAGCATATTACTCCAGTCATCCAACAACTCATCCAACAGATGGACTTTGGGCTTGGGAGCACGCGGCAGCGACGGAGCGGAGTGCTGGTAATATCATCCAATAGAAGATCATCGTCATGGGTAAGAGCTTATGAGTGCTGAACAGGTAAGTATCGCCAGCCAGTGCATGCAGTCTATCCTTCCAGGTTTCTCTTTCCGGAAGTTACACATACTTTCTGCCTAGAAAGCCATCCGTTTTTTGACTATCCGGAGTTTTCTTCCCTTCCTGGGGAGGAGGCTATCAGAGCATTCTTTCCTGAGTGTCTATCTGTTGCTTCTCATCTGCCAATTTCTATCCGGGATTTCTGCTGAAGAATATCAACTCTGCTTTGCGCTTTTGTCTTCCTTTCTGGACATGTTCTTAAATTACCTTTCTCGCACTCCGCTTCGGACTTGCCTGCGTCTCTCCAGGTCAGGCTCTCTCTCTGCCTTACTTGTATGATGTTATGGGTTATTCTAGTATAAAAAACAGTTTTTTTTATTCCAGAAGATTTGCTGTCAGCATGGAAGGTTTTTAATTATATAAATATCTTTCTATATACTTGCTAAAGAAATGTAAATGGAAGCTTTCACCGGGGTAGCATACTGTTAAAAGCATTGTTTTTCTGGGTGGTTTTTAAGCTGTTTTTTTTTTCTAGCTCATGAAGGTGTCATGTAAGTAATATGTCTGAGAATTCGGTCTTATATCGGTATTGGAAGTCGATACTCAGGATTCAGAAGTTCTTCGTTATCACAAAACCATGTTCTGACTTCCGTTGTAAGCTAGGGACTGGGTGGTGCATTTGTGAGGTTTTTTGCTGCTGCATTGTATGTCCGGAGGAAGCCTCGTAGGGACTCTGTCATAGTAGTTTTTCCTGAGTTTCCTCCTCCAGAAACCTCTGGTCGAATCCTATTGACCTCGCTTCTTTGATCTTTCCGGGCCGGATAATCTCAAGCGTCCCCGGTTTTTGATCAACGGCAACCTCCATCTTTTCTCCATAAGTTCATTCCTCATTTTGGGAATGGTCCGTTAGTACTACTTTCAGGGAATTTATTTCCTCTTGGGTCGAGATAGGACTCTCCAATTTAAGACAAGCCGACTATTTTCAAATTTCCCTTCTCGTCGGACATATACTGTCTTGGTAAAATCATCTTACGTAATCTCGAGGGACAGATGGCATTCTTATTTCCTTCCTTCTGATGTTTTCCAAAATCCCGAGGAGCTTCTAATATATCGAGGCGGGCTACGCATTTACCATTCACATACTGTTCCTCTGGGGATTATATTCATCAGATGTACTTTCAGAAGGCAAATCCCGAGACATATCCTCTTTGGATATTTAACTGCACTCTGATAGATAGAGTTAGGTGATCCATGCAGTATGGAGTTATTATCTGATTCCTCCGCCATGGAAGAAATGATTCAGGCTGCCATCAAAGCAGAATCATCTCATGAAAATGCCAGGCTGGCATACAACTGGCAGTCCACTTTGGAGGACATGATTGTCCGCCCGTCGGCCCCACAGGAGAATGTGGATGATCTAGATAGACCTTCCAGGAAGTCTGAGAGATTTAGTCAAGGAAAATCTATCCTTGTAGGAAAAGCAAATAAGAAGCCTGCCAAGACGACTCCTCCCCCTTCTGCTATCAAAATAGACAGCATCCACCTGGTCGATCGCATTGAAAGCCTAAAAGGAAAAGCTCTAGTAGGGAGGTGGTTCTTCCCGGAAATGGATGACCAGAAGTCGAGACACTGGCTTGAATCTCAATGGAAACCGATTATAGGATATATACCCATTATAGCTAGATTGCTAAAGGGGTGGTATTGATTCCATTTTTTGAAGTCGGATGATCTGGAAGGCATCTTCAGGCATCAGTGGGTTTTCAAGAGAAGCTTCCTGGCTTTACATAGATGGTATCTGGGCTTCAACCCGCTAAGGAATACTTCGACAAACAATCTGATTTGGTTAAAACTTCCAGGCTTGCCTCTAGAACTATGGTCAAAAGAATCCCTAGTGGAGATTGGAAATGCTATTGGTAAATGCGTATATGTTGACCCATGGTGCCTTGGAGAGAAAGACAAACGGGTGGCGTGGGTTTTAATAGAAAAAGCTTTCAGAGGTGGCTTCCTGGAATATATTGATATCCAATGGAAGGAATATACAATCAAGCAAAGACTGGATTTCTGGGGGATTCCGTTTAGATGTGCTGCTTGCCATCTTACTGGCCATCTATTAAAGAATTTTTCTCGACGCATTCCCAATCGAAAGTACCATAATCAATTATCTGCTAGATGGCGAAGGGTAAAAAATTCTCGGTCTGACCAGCAATGGTCATCCTCCTCAAAGAGCCATGACACCTCAGAATCTGAGGGTCGCCATATTCCTCTATCGGAGGATAATCTGAGCCCCCCGCCGCCGCTGAATATCCCCGCCCCGGTAGAGCCCATTTCTCCCTCCATGCCCCCGCTGGAGCCAGCATCTGACTATGAATCCCCTATCAATCAGTTATCTCTGCCCTTACCTCCCCTGGAGCCGTCGCTGGACAGAGAAATTCCAAACCCTCCCCCGATGCCTCATCCATATGATATAGACAGAAAAGAAGTTCATCTCATTAAATCATCCTCTCCATCTCCTATAAAGCATTCATCATCGTCTGGGAAAGGGAAGCAGATTATGATTTCGGCCACCCCTGCAAATTCTCCAACCTCCTCACCCACAAACTCCATTGGCAGCGATTTGGACTTTCTCTTGAGCAAGAAATCGCTGGAGCTCAGAGCTCTCTCCATCCATAAACCTGGATCTCCAAAGTCTCCTCATATCAGTCCAAAATCTGCCTGTAATATCACGGTCAGAAGAAAAAACAACAGGGGCAGCCGGCATTTTAGGGGCAGAGGAGAGGGGGTTGGAAGGGGGATTCACAATTTGGCCCTTATTGATGTCCCGGTCATGGATATGACAGAAGACTGGCCTCTTAGAGCAAGCAAGGCCGACAATATTCCAAAATGAATTTTATTCTATCATTGAACATCAGGGGTCTGGGTGCAGACCAAAAATTTTTGTCGTTAAAAAATCTTTTTATCTCTGTAAACCCAAAGATTATACTTATACAGGAAACCATGCACGATTCCTCAGTGGCAATATCCTATTTCAGGAAGATGCTCCCCTCTTGGTACATATCTGCTGTTGGAGCAAATGGGCTCTCAGGAGGATTAGCGGTCCTCTGGGATCCGCTATGGATCAAAGCAAAAACTTATAGCTGTTTAGCTGGCATCCTAGTCTCGGCTCACCTGAGAGGACAAAAATCTCCCATAAATATTTTGAATATATACGCTCCCTACAGGAACAGACTATCATTTTGGGAAAATCTGTTTGCCTCTGAGATTTTTGATGTTGATTTTCTATTGATTGCAGGGGATTTGAATCTCACTTTAAACATGGATGAAGTATGGGGTTCAAATAGGAGAAGGGATCCACTGGCTGCGAGAATAAAAAACGAACTACTGAAAAGGAATTTTGTGGATATCCTCCCTCCTCAAATGTATCCGACGTGGGAGAACGGAAGAATTGAGAAGGCCTATATTGCAAAGAGACTAGACAGATTTCTTATTCATGCCAGCTTAATCGACATGATGGGCATGCCTTTTTCCACGATAGATAGGGTTTTCATCTCAGACCATCGTCCGATTATGCTTGGATAGAGGGCAAATGGTTTCAGAAAGGGTATTCCTTCAAATTTAACAAGGCTCATTTGGAGGACCCGGAGTTTGACGAGCACATTAAAAATGCTTGGAGTGAGATGCTAATGTCTAATCCATGCTCGTATTTAATGACTTTCAACGACAAAATGAATCATATTCGCAGCGTGGTTAAAAAGTGGCAGTCCAACAAAAGACAATCAAACAAAATCGAGCTCCAGAAAATTCAATTGGAATTGGATCAAGCAGCGGAAGCTATGGCTGCTCATCAGCTATCTTTCCAGATGAGGGTTCATATAAAGGATTTACAGAGGAGGAAAACAGAGTTGCTGAAACAGGAGGAAATGTTCTGGAGGTTGAAGAGCAGGGCGTTGTGGCTTAGGGAAGGTGACAGGAATACAAATTTTTTTCATAACTTTGCAAATGCTAGAAGGGAGAAGAATTCCATTTGGAAAATAAGAGATGGAAAAGGTGGTTTTATATACTCCCAACAGGAAATTACAAAGGAGGCAGTAAGTTTTTTTGAGAAGCAGTACAAGAGATCAGAAAACAACAGTTTCCAGGATATTTTATGGGGCATTGAAGTGTTCCCTCAGATGTTTGATGAGGCCTTAAATGATAAGATTTTTCGCCCAGTTTCCAAGGAGGAGCTACTAAGAACAATGAAACTCTTTAAAAGGGACAAATGCCCTGGCCCGGATGGCTGGTCAATAGAGTTTTACATCCATTTTTTTGATCTAATCAAAACAGAGTTGTTAAAGATGGTTGAAGCAACAAGGATGTCGGGCAGCATCAACAAAAATATTTCCTCCACGAATATTGCTCTCATACCAAAAAAAGGGAATGCATAATCGTTTATGGAGTTCCGTCCGATTTCATTATGTAATATCTCCTATAAAATCATATAAAAAATAATTGCTGAAAGAATCAAAGGAGCCCTATCGTCATCTTTATCATCAGCCCAGCATGCATTCCTTCAAGGAAGAAACATCTTAGATGCGGTGGCATCAACTCAAGAAGGCCTTTCTGCTATACATTCAAAAAAGAAGGATGCAGTCATTGTTAAGATCGATCTTTGTAAAGCATATGATTGTTTGGATTGGGGCTTCATCAGATGTTTGCTCGCGAAGATCGGTTTGAGGATCAGCATGATAAACTGGATCATGGCATGCGTGGATAAGGTGAATTATGCGGTTATTATAAATGGGCATCCATCTTCCTTCTTCCCTGCATCTAGAGGCCTTCGCCAGGGATGTCCTTTATCCCCGCTGCTTTTCATATTAGCTATGGACTCCCTCAGTTTACATATTAACAAGGTTGTACAGGAAGATAGATGTCAGCCATTGCACATATGCAGAAATGTTGCGATCTCCCATAATTTTTTCGTGGATGACATCATTCTGTTTGGGATTTTTTGCAGAATTACTTGGCTTTCATTCTATGAAATTTTAAAAAATTTCTAGAGGGCAATGGGGATGCTGATAAATTACTCGAAATATATTATCTATCATAATGACATCCAACAAGAAGATATAGACTGGTTATGCTCTCTCTTTGGTATTGAGACTCGTTCCATCAGTGGGGGAATCAAATATCTGGGGTTTATATTGAAAGCAAATGCTTACTCATCGGCGAATTGGTAATGGATCCCAGAGCGATACTACAAGAAAATATCTGGGTAGGAGTACAAAAGCCTCTCTTTAGCAGGTAGAGTTATTTTGGCACAGTTTGTATTAAATCAATTGGCTATCTACTGGGCTCATTTATTCTTCCTCCCCTCAAGCATAATCAAAACAATGAATAAGCTCACTGCTAATTCCATTTGTGGGGTCAGGCAGGAAAGAGAAAATTTCATCTCACGAAATTATCCCATATTTCTCTGCCAAAGAAGATGGGAGGATGGGGTCTTCTAGATTTGTGATCCTTTGGTATGGCTCTCTTATGAAAATCATTATGGAGGGGTGTTTTCGAAGCCGGGCCCTAGAGCAGAGCCATCCAATCGAAGTATTTAGGCAGAAAGGATATTCCTTCTGGTACAGAAAAGAAAGGATTGGCCCATCCTATGGATCGCCAATTTGGTTAAGTCTGTGTAAAATGGAAAAAAAAAAATCTGAAGAATCTGATTTGGCATTTTCAATCCGGGAAAAGGATCCTTATCGCAAAAGACGCATTCCTAAGTGGTTCGGAGCAGATCGTTGTCCCGAAATCCTTACTTTCCTTCATAGAAGAGGTATCTTTTTCTGGGATGGTTTAATTTCTGAGTGGCTGGGTCTAATTCCTATGTGGTGTGATGCAGATAGTTTGCAAATGCCGAATGCCTTGGCTGCTCAATGGGCCCATCTCAGGACAAAGCTCAGGAACAATGGCATTTTTCGCTCATCGGAGCATGATGCATTAATTTGGAAAAATGCAAAAGGGTCTCATTCCATCAGGGTAAAAGACGTGTATCAGAGCCTGATCAAGCAAAAACAGTCCTCCCAGTCTTTTATTTTCCCAACTGTTTTCTGGAAAGTGCGATGCCCATCCAAAATGGTTTTATTCTCGTGGTTGTTATTTCATAATAAAAACCTATCGTGGGAGAATTTAAGAAAAAGAGGGTGGCAGGGGCCGAGCTTCTGTCCCATCTGCAGGTCTGCAGCGGAGGATAATCATCATTTATTCATAAGTTGTCTGGGCACTCAGAAGCTATGGTCATCTCTCGAGATCTTCTTCGGCATTCAGTTCCAGTTTCATGCTACTATAAAAGAAGCTTTTATGTGGTACAACGAGCAATCGGAGTCTTGCAGGTCAGTATTCATCATCTCTGTATGGTGCATTTGGAAATGGCGCAATAGTCTCATTTTCAAAGATAAAAACCCTTCCCTCCAGGAAATTCTCCTTCATATCTCTTCCATTTATGAAGCTATCCCTATCCCTCCCCTCAAGCAGAAGAAACAGTTTATCATCGATCCTCATCTGGATATCTCATCTGTGCCGAGGGCGTTTTTTGATGGCGCTGAGCAAAATGGAGCATGTGGCTGTGGTTTTTTTATTATAGTAGATAAAGACACAAATTTTTCTATCTTTTGGAACGGAGGAAGAGGCACCAACAATTCGGCTGAGGCAATGGCCCTTGCTGGCCTTTTATACTTTTGTCTCTTTCTTAATCTTCAGGGGGTTTCTATCTATGGCGATTCAAAGATCATGGTGGAATATGTCAAAGGAAAAAACTCCATCTCCAGTCCTCACCTTTTTGGTTGGCTAAACAGGATAAAGTTCTACTGGAATCTTCTGAAGGAGGGCTCAATCCAACACATCTACAGGGATAAAAATGTGCAGGCTGATGCTCTGTCGAAGAAGGGTCTTCTCGAGGCTCCTGGTCATTGGCATCTTCAGGTCTCCGTGGAAAGCGATATCTTCTTCATTCAGGATTTTTATCCTACTGATTTTTAATTTCGTCCTTGCAGGTCTTCAAATCTTTTCAGTGTTTTGATGCCCCAACATTATTCATCCACAGGCCTTTTAATCTTATGACGGGGTTTTTCTCCGGAATCTCTCCTTATAGCTCTCATTTTTGTTATGTCCGATTTGCATTGGCTGTCTGCATTTCTGAAGTGGTATATCTCCTCATGTGGTCGATCTGCTTATGCGGATCCTTTTCTGTTTTCCTGTATCAGTCTCTTCAGTCTCTTTCAGTTTGCTGGGAGTTCCGGTTGTTCAGCCCTGCCTCCCCAGTTTTATGCTTATGGTTTAATTTTGCTGATCCAGAACTCTTTACTGGGTCATATGTTTTTTGTTCTTCATCATGTATATGGGACTTTTTATATATCTTATATAAATACATAGTGCTTTTTCATCCTGAAAAAAAAAAAGTTAAAGTATTTATTTAGGGAGGTTTAGTTATTTTGTAAAAGTGAATTATTTTGTAGTTTTGAATATTTTGAGTCTTTTATTATTGAATTTTAATTATAAATTGTTTTGTTATGATTATAATTTTGAATAATTAAACATATTATTTTTAATGTAAAAGTTAATTAGTTCTTTTGAAAAGTTTTGTTATACTTTAATTTTTTATTTTATTTGTAATTTTATCTTCTTCTTTTTTTAATGTTGATTGAAAATCTCAAAATCATAAAACATTTAAATTGTAGAAAGCTTAAATATGCTATGTCACACATTTTTAGGTTAACCACATTTTACATTTATTAGGATAGATATGTGTTACATTTATTGTATGTGTTATAGTCATTGCACATTCAATGGGTTGATTAATCAATGTTGTATCTTGACACTATATGTCATTAGTATTTATGTGTATTTTGCAAACAAACTATGCTAAGTGGATATATGTTTTATTAATATGAACATATACAATGTTCTTTTGGTGCTTCTTCTTGTGTAGAGATGTCAATTGTCTAGTATTTAATACTTACCTTTTATGTAAAGTTCATAGCTTTATAAATAATGGTCACATGTATTTTTTTTACTAAGCAGCATGTGTATTTATATAAAATGTGTATTTGAGTATATATATATATATATATCTATATATATATATATATATTCCATATAAAAAAAAAACAAAATTCACAACTCACAACAAAGCAATGCAAAATTTTGAACAAATTCAATTATAGAGAGTTGAAAAGGTAAACTAAGACATTAAAAAGAACCTTTAAAACACTGATATGAAATAAATTCCACAATTTTATTATATATATATATATATATATATATATATATATATATATATATATATATATATATAATTTATTGATTGAGCCAATCAATAAAAAATTTTAATATAAAAGATACAGAATAATTTCACGCATCCTCGATCCACACCAAGAATACTGCTTTATCCATATCTATGGTATAGTCCACTGCACATGATATTTTTTGGAAAAATGGGCCAATTTTCATTATATCTTTATTTATTTTTACATTAATTTAATTATATTTAAACTAAGCCCTTGTTTAAATCTAGGAGTTCATTCATACGTTTCAAAGTTCAATAATTAAATTAAGCCACATGAAACACTAGCTATGTGGCCTTGTTAAATTATGCAACATGCAACATTCAAAGGTGTTTCTCATATATTCTCCTTCACTCTCTAATCTTAAACATTTCAAAGGTTTATCACATTTCTTTTCCACCAATAACCTCCATTCTTTGATTTTTTCAAAGACATGATCTTTATTTTTTGAAGAAGCGCATACAAGTATACCTAGAAAAATATTTAGTGAATTCAAATAAAAATATACCTTGCACATGGTAGTGATGGTTTTTTTAGGGAATATAGGGCACTCTAGATAAGTCTCTTTAAATCTTTGTTATCCAATCTTTCTTTTTTCAAACAATGCTTAGTGATACTTCCCAACCACACACCCTTCACATACATCATCAAAGAAAACAACAACTTTAATAATTAATATTTATTATAGCAATATACACAATTTAAATGTGTGGGTTTTCACAATTGGAAATCATGTTGTTGATGCAATACTTATTGATGTAGCGTTGATAAATAAATGTACATATTTAATATTTGTAGCTTTGTTAATAAAGCTTATACCCCTATCTATATATATATTTGCAATGAACCATCAATGACCATGGAATGAACATGAGTTTAGTTGTGATAGTTCATTCAACTTGATTTATTACACGAGTGTTTTGTAATAGATGGTGTAAGATGTATAAAAGCCTTCATGTTAGGTGGAATTTTTGTTTATGTTGAAGTATTTGAATGTTCATTGTAAATTATTTGAAGTATATGTTTATGTTAAGATAATTTATATTAGGCCAATTTTTATTAACTAAAAAAGATGTTATAAGTGCAGTTATCCCCAACTAAATATCAGAACCAACCAGTTGGACCATCCATCCTTATAAAATGAAGTGTGTCAAATAATTTTATCAAAAACATCAACTCTACCATTAATAACAAAAACTTTTGATAGAATACTACACCCTTGCTTTTCCTATCGCTTCCTGATTCATCACCATCACCATGAAAGTGACCATTTTGGGTGAATACCATACTTTGTAGATTATCATATTTCTTGTTATATCTGTTATGTTTATGTTAAGAAGTTTCGCATTGGACCATTTCTAGCCATGATTATGTTGTGGCCACAACTACCACCCTATTAAAACATGCTCTAATATCAAATTTTAAATGGGTCTCCTTGAAGCTAGATTTTTCAATTCCCTGAATGATCTACTTTCATCTCAGAAACTCTAACTCTATGCCGGGTCAACCATTCATTTCTTAGTGATCAAGGTCTCCCCTTGAAAATATCTCTGCAGCATGATTTATTTATAACCTACACTCTCGTTCCCTCATCAGACCTTTCTCAATCCTCATAAGTGTCTCTGGAAAAATAGGCCCGCATATATAATCGCCCCTACCCTTACTATGGCCGTTCATGCACTTAATGCACAAAACCCTCTATCGCACCTCATTTGCCTTCATAACTCCCTATGGTTGAAGTGCTTCGCAAAGCATACATGAATCATCCCTTTTCGCTCATCACACTTCACCTTGATCAAAGGGCGAAGGTCGGTTTATCATGAATGAATAAGAGCAATGTGAGTGAGTCCTCCAACGCATCGCGCATCACTATCGGCCTTTCCCCAAAGTTTATATATACAGCACGCCTCTGTGTGCAGGACCCGCCGACCCTATTAAGCATGTCATATATATATGTCAGGTCCAGTGTTAATCGCTTATCGCTATCGGCCTTGTCCTGAAGCTCATGTACATGTAGTGTGCTTCCATCTGCCAGACCCGATGGTTTTATCAACCACGATATATATATATATATATATATATATATATATATATATATATATATATATATATATATATATATAGATATAGATATATATATATATATATATATATATATATATATATATATATATATATATATATATATATATATATATATATATATATATATATATATACGAGATAGGAGAAACACCTAAAAATGATATTGGATTAGGGATACCGATTCCTTTTGTGACGATAATGGCTTCACTTCGATTTTCCAGCGTCTGCCAATCTTTCGGTGGTTCCTTAAGCCCAAAGCCTGAATCCGCACGACTAACGCTAGCTTTCGTTGCACTGTTGAGAGTAAGGGTTTCATATTCTTTAATGAAGTTAGGGTTCTTAAGAAGATCGGAGGAGGAAAACCGACCGAATCTGTTGCATGTCGTGGTTCCCCAGATGATGCTTTTAGCTGATAAATCACCGATCGGCTTAAATGGGTCGGTTTTGCTTTTGAGAAGTTCACAGATTGTGCCCTCGATAGTTTGCTCAGCGGCAGAAACTGATGAATTCGAAATCGCCGTCGCTTCGGGATAGAGAAGCCACCAAAGAATTTTGCAGACAAATATCCTGCGCTGATTATGGCTTCTTTCCTATTCATGTGGGTTTCTGGAACAGAGATCAGCACTGTCGTAGCATTGAAAACCAGAGAATGGGGCTATAATGGAACAACACGAAGCCCCCTCAAGAAATCGATAGCGGGGCTGGATGAATATGAGATGAGGTCAATAATTTGGCTCTTGCTCAAACCAAAGAGTGAATACGCTACGAAAGATCGATCCCCATTTAGGTCAAGGATACGCTCTTTCCTCTCGAAACAGGGCGATTTCTACGGTGGATTTCATAGATCTACCATAAGCTTAGACCCTGGTTCTTATCAACCAACCATCCACAAGCGTAAAGACAAGAGAGCGGCTATCTTTCCAGAAGGGGACGCACGTGATTGGGCATGGGACATGTGGCTTGCTCACCAACAACCTCCTTTTGGCCATGGATTGCAGCATGCATCACAGATTTGGGGGCATGCAACTACCAAGATACCCCTCTGGCCTGAGATACAGACCAAATGCACTGAAGAAGAACATAACGAAAAACGAAATGTGGGTAAAAATCTCAGATCAATCACTGATCAAATGGATCTGATGTGAAATGAACAAATCAGTCTACACAAAACCCATATCTGGAAGCTTGATAACAAAAAGTACCCTCTCAGCTCTGGATCACAACCTCAGACCATAGAATGGAGCTGGAAACAGAGAGAGGCAATGATTGTGCCGGATCAGCAAAACATCCAAATAATGGAGGCTGAAGCACCTGCACCGGATATGCTTGAAAGAAGAAAAAGTACTCTCTTTATCAAATCCACGGGAGGGAACACAATATGCATTAAGATAGGGAAATGGGAGGCGACAAAAACACTCAAACAAAGGATTCAAGAAAGGATCGGAATCCCACCATGCAAACAACTCTTGATCTACACAGGGAAAGTATTGTAGGAGGAGCGTAAGCTAAAAGAATATAGTATAGGCAATGACTCAACCAACTGCCTTAGCACAAGACTACACGGAGGCTGTTCTGGTACAAGCTCAAAAGGACCCGCTTCCTCCAAAGATGCAGTAAAAGGGAAGACGAAACCCCAAGCAAAAACAGAACATAAAACCACAACCCCAGGGGCCTACATTGTTGAACAGACAACATAGAACCCTGTGTTAACAATCGCCATACTTGAGGTAAATGAAATACATGCTGATTATTTAACTAAAGCAGTGATATGTAGGTTCAATGGCTTTTGGCCCAAACCGGAAGCCCTTCGTCAATGGATTTATTCCATATGGACAGAAAACTGTGATATCCATCTCTGTTCAAAGGGATTTTTTATTGTCAAATTCGACACCATAAAGGACAAGGAATATGCATTGAACGAGGGACCATGGTTCTGGGGTAATGCTGGCCTTTTTATGACATCTTGGTTCCTAGATTTCGACCCAAACAACATGGTGGTTTCCAAAATGCCAGTGTGGGTAAAATTATTTAACTTACCTCTACACTTTTGGCACTACAAAGTATTGGAAGGCATCGGCAATGCCTTGGGGACATTCTTAAAAGTAGACAATGAGCGCCTATCCAAGGATATCTATACTTTTGCCAGGATCTGTGTGGAGGTTGATCTCAGTCAAGGTTTACCAGATCACATTCTCTTACTCCATAATGGAAAGCAATGGGCACAACCACTTGATTATGAAAACAATGCCTTTCGTTGCCACATATGCCGACAAACTGGTCATCTTCAGAGTGCATGCCCACAAAACAAAAAAGATAGGAAAAGAAAACAGCCACCAAAGCTGAAAGGATGGAAATTTGCAGCCCCATGGGCAGAGGATATAGAATGGGAAAAGAACACAGAAACCACCAGTATAATTCAAGAAGCAGAAGATGGAAGAAATAATCCAGAAATCAGCAAAGAAAGCGTCCCACACAACTTACTGAATGATGAAAATCTGATTGAATATGCAATAGATCCAAAGACAAGCAACCCAGAGCAGCAAACTAAGAAACACACCCCCGGGCAAGAAATTGGAGGCAGCAGGCGAGCATACTCTACAACAAGCTCAGATTCTGAAAAAGAAATCATGGCTGCCACAAACGAAGCACAAATGACTATTGTAACAGCCATGCCCAACAATGAAGGCTGGCGGAAAGTGGAAAAAAAGAAAGGCGGGAAAGCATAGATAGTCAGTTCATTATTATTAGATCATGTTTGCAGCAGGACAAATTTTGATTCAGCATATGCTATTACAACATCTACAACATGTAATTTTACTCAATATGAATAAAATTATGATTTTTCTAGTGGAAAAAAAAAAATTATAAAAAATAAATATATATATATATATATATATATATATATATATATATATAGATATATATATATATCTATATATATTTCAGGTTCGGAAACCCCATCGCATATCGCATATTGGCGGAGCCCAGGGTCATGTAGTTAGCAGAGAGGCGAGAGTCAGACCCGACGATGATTATATGCTCGATTATATAAATTTTGAGGTCCAGCCTAAGTGATCGAGGTGGAATTCTCTGTGTTTTCCCATGTTTTTTCAAAAGTCGCAATATAACACAGGAACGGGGTCTTAGTGCAAAAGGCAGGCCTGTGGAGTTCGAATAGTGTAATCACACATCAGGGCAGTGGAAGGCATGGGTCTTGTGAGCCACGAAGGGGCTGATACTCGAATTCGATTAAAGGAATCCCTCGAAAACCGTGCCAAGCCTATGGATTGAGAGGGAGATTATGTGTTGCCTATGTTTTATGTGTTCATCCTTTTCGCCCTTGCTCTCATAGTTTTTTAAATGTTTATGAATGCAGCGTTATGTTTTGTGTGAATATTTATGTTATATTGTTCGCAATCATGAAGCTAATGATAGCTATCCTTGCAGGTGAGAAGTGAAGGATGCAGGAGTGGATTCGAAAAGCCATATACACAAAAGTGTTGTGTTTGAAGGTCCGGCCTCAAGCGTTCTAGGTCTCGATCCCACGTGTGGCCTGTACATTTCGAAAGCAAGGCTATCCCGGTCTTCATTATGGGAAGGCAACATACAGTCACCCTTTTACCAACACCTTTTCACTTCCTTAGGAAATGAATCGATCTGGCCATTATGCTCTCTACATGTCAGCAGTCACATCGCAGATCCTATCTTTGGGTACTCGATTTGCATATTGGAAACAGTGGGAAGATGAAGAGGCATGGTAGACCTAGAGTCAAGGGGCGTTTGCATAAGTATTACCTCCGAAGAGGAGAAATGCATTTTGATTTCGAGAAGAACAGTTTTGCTTTATTGTGAATAAGGAGCACTGTTTGGGGGAAGAAGGAGCCTTTAGTTTCATACTTATGTGATTGTTATTTTATACGTTTTGGATCAGAGTGTTGTTGTTGGCGTGAATGTAAATGTGATTTGTATTTATGCATATTGATGACTTACAGTTCACTATTAGTCTTATTAAATTGAATGTGATTCAGCGTTATGGTTAATTTGTGAATGGTCTCTTATTTGAAATTAAGTTAAACATCAGTTGCAAGTTTTAATCCCATAAAAGAATGCAGATTCCTATACGAGTGATTGGATTGCAATTTAGCTTTAATACAGTCTTGTCCAGCTGTGAATTCAGTGATTGATTCATTTGGACTTGAATCTATACATGATGTTTAATCTTATTTATCATGCTCTTGCCAAACGTATATATGATGTTTAAACCTTTGTATTATGCTTCTGCAGGAGAGATTAGGATAGCTAGGAATAGATTAGAGTAGTTAGAAGTAGTATAGATAGTATTTAATACATAATGGTTAGCTGTTTTATTTTGTTGATATAATCGAATTCTTCCTCCCGGAAGCAATCTTTCAACGTGTCTAAACAGTTTACGGGGTCCCTTAAAACCCGTGGGAGCCAGCCATTCCAAACGAAAGTAGGTCTAATTGAGGTCTACGACCGGGTTAGTTCCCCTTGTTGGCATAGTGAACATTAGCCATGTCCACAAATTGGCGCTAAAAGGAGGGCTTGAACCGTCGTCCCCAACTTTTCAAAGTTTCATATATAAGTGCCACGCATGGATTCAAAAGGATTCATGTATGGATCATAGAGGCCGAAAAGACCACTCCACCCATTTGAAAGAGCATCACTTTGAAGAAACAGAGACCCCTCTAAGTCCTGTTTCTGGGTCACCCAAGGAAGATAGAATGTGGGAGTATCCTGTCACTCAGGAACAACCAGTCAGAACGCTTACTCGGGCTTATGATCGTTCCCTCTCTCAGCTTCCCATATTTCAATTTTTACCTCCGACAACTAAGAGAAAGCCAAGGATCTTTACCCTAGGCGAAGATACATCTGCAACCACTTCTCTCAAAGATATTGTGCTAGAATCCTTGCAAAGTATCGACACCCCTTGGGAAGAAATTCCTGAGGATTCTCCTTCTAAAGGTAACTCCTCACTTGATTTTGAGAATCATAATGGAGAAGCCTCTGACCAAAACTTCCCTATCCATAATATGGCCAATGTTCCCCCTCCAAGTGGGAATCTGCCTCCACCTCCTCCTCTAGGTGGGAATCATCCCCCACCTCCTCCAGGGATGTGGTGGACCTCATTACTAGAGTGATTGTCCTAAGGTAAAAATTGGTAACAATCATAGAGAAGGAAAAGAACCAATGCGGGGAGCAAGCAGCCACCATCAAATCTATGCAACATTTGATAACCAAAAAGTTGAACACCAATCTATTGTGGTAGAAACCTCGCATATGAAAAACAATGTAAAAGTTAAAATTTTGTTTGATTATGGTTCTATAGATAATTTAATTTCACCAGTTGCATTAGAAAAATGTAGGTGGGAATCTTATGAGCACGATGACTTTAAACAAGTCGAAAGGGCTTCTGGGATAAAACAAGTAGTAGGACCTAGTGTTGATTAATGTCAAATGAACCTCAGGGTGTGTATAGCTAAATTTAGCGCATATGTCACAACATTGGGGACGTATGATGCAATCATCATAATTGACTGGATAGAACCTCATCGAGCTTTAGTAGAAATTATCAAAAATAAAGGGATTTGTTTAGATGATGAAGGTAGGTCAATTGAGATTTGTGGTATCAAGAGAGGAGTGTCCCTATGATTCATCTCCACAATGAAGGTAAAATGATGTCTTCGACAAGGTTGTAAACTATATGTGGTCGAGGTTGTAAGTGACTAGAAAGGACCCTCCCTAGATCATCACCGATTTTTGTCAAAATTCGAGGATGTTTTTCCCAAGGAATTACCTGGATTACCTCCTCCTAGGGATATCGATTTCACAATTGACCTAAAACCTAGTGCATAACCAATCTCCAAGACACCCTATAGGATGAAAACTACATAACTTTGTGAGTTGCAGATGTAGTTAAAAGAGATTTTAGACGGGATTTATTAGACCTAGTATTTCACCTTGGGGCGCACCATTGATTTTTGTCAAGGAGAAGGGTGGGAGAAGGATGGTTCCTTAAGGCTATGCATAGATTATAGGGACGTGAATTGAGCCACCATAAAGAATAGGTACCCAATACCTAGAATAGATTACCTATTTGATCAAATGGAGGGAGCAAAAATTTTCTCAAATATCAATCTATGATCTGGATACCACCAATGTAGGATTAAAGAAGGTGACATCTCAAAAACTACATTTCAGGCTCATTTTGGGCACTACAAGTTCATAGTTGTACCATTTGGTTTGACCAATGCACCAGCAGCATTCATGAGTCTCATGAATGGTGTGTTCATGAATTATTTATACCAATTTGTGCAAGTCTTTCTGGACGATATTCTTTTTTATTCCAAGAATGAAAAGGAGCATGAAGAGCACCTAAGGGCTATATTGACATGCTTAAGGGAAAATTAGTTGTATGGAAAAATGTCAAAAATGTTCCTTCTTTTAGAAGACAATTCATTCTCTTGGGCACATCATTTTAGTAGAAGATATTTCAGTTGACTTGGAAAAGGTAAAGGCCATAATGGATTGGATCATACCAAAAAATTCTCATGAGGTGTGTAGCTTCATGGGGTTATCAGGTTATTATTGCAGATTTGTGGAAGGATTTTCAAGGATTGCCAAACCCATCACCACATTACAATGAAAAGGGGTTAGGTATGAATGGACATATGAATGTGACACTGCATTCACTGAACTAAAGAGGTTACTAACTAGTTCACCAATCCTTCGAGTGCCTAACATGGAAAAGGACTTCGTTGTCTGCACAGATGCTTCAAAGCAAGAATTGGGAGCAGTGTTGATGCAAGAAGGCAGAGTAATAGCTTACGCATCCAGAAAGTTGAAGAAACATGAAGAGTTGTATGCTACCCATGACTTATAATTAGCAACAGTGTTGTTAGCTTTAAATATGTGGTGACACTACCTCGTTGGGAGAATCTTTGAGTTAATAACAGACCACTAGAGCCTGAAGCATCTCTTCACTCAAAGATATTTGAATGCTATACAGAGGTAATGGAGTGAATTCATGAGTAATTATGATTTTGGGATCGCATACATTAATGGAAAGGATAATGTGGTGGCTGATGCACTAAGCAAGAGGCCACGAATCTTCTCCCTAGTAACCTTGAGGGTTAATTTGAGGGAATGTGTGTTGGATAAACTCTTTGAAGATTGTTGGTATATAAAGGTTATATCAGCACTTGAGAGTGGGAAGCAGATAGAACCAAACTTTGAGGGTTATGTCCTTGAACCAGAAGGACTATTGAGATTTCAAGCGAGAATGTACACCCCTAGGCTGGGGTGGGTTTGTGTGGACTGCACAACATACGTCTGCACCCATCAACATAGGTGGGCACACAAACTGCTTCATCTTGGTTGCCTGACTCTTGTTTGAGGCTGGAAGCTTCCAAACCATAGGCACATCCACCTTCTACATTTGTGCCAGTTGATAATTGTCTCTTGATGTGTACTCCACCATTGTGTGGGTGGTGTGCGCAGTACCCATTCCAGTGCACCGTACCGTTGTTGTTTCGGTACTGCACTTTCAAATTTGTCCAGGAATTCATCCACCATTGTCACTCCATCATATGTTGGCAGTTCCCTTACCTTTGTCGTCACACAAAATAGTGATCTAATCATCATGTTGCAATTCAGTGTTGTCACTTCGTGCAACCGGTTCTGCCAATGCTCTACTTCTTCCTCTGAATCTGAAGTATAGGAGCTGTTGCGCTCCCATGAGATTCTCCCATCTATAGTTTGGTTCACCCAATCCTAGTCTTGAGCCATTATCTGGTAAATACGATCCAGCTCATCATCGCACACTAGTTCAGTGTAGCACGCTCCTTCAGCCAGGTCTAGCGGGACTACTACGTGTAGGGACTTTTTCTCGAATATCATCTTCTGCTTCTTCAGGTTGATGAGTCCATTCATATCAGTGGCCCAATCTATTCCTAGCAACGTGGGATAGGGATTGTTGTCATCAATAATCTCTGTCACTTCAAAATTTAACTGCGTGCTCGCGCCTTCAATATCAACTGTTGCTCCTTGCAACCTCCCCATGGGAACAATCTTTTGTTGGTTCACCATTCGTAATTGAATAGGGGGCCACTGCAATGCGGGCCTACCCATGCGTTCCCATGTTTGCTTCAGTAACACATTCGTGTCCGATCCCAGATCTAGGATGACCTGATCCATTTCGTACTCACCAATCTATGTCATCAATCTCATTTCCCTTCCAGTGCGCAATGCATGCGTTCCCAGTTTCTAGACTACGCACAGTTCCCATGACCCTGCGCACCTGGTGATCAACTCCTATTGTTCCTTAAATGCCTTATTGTCGCATAACAGTTTCATGCATGTCTCCAGAAAGGTAGTGAGCATAGAAGGATCCATTCTTGTCTCTGGTTGATTCTTACTACCTGAAGTGGAGACCTCCATGAAGCTCTTCTTAGCTTCCATAAATGTCTCCTTTGCACGTTTTATGTCAAACTTAGGTTCCTTTGCGGGAGCCTTGGGAACCCATGTATCTTCCTCAGGCTGCTTCCCCTTATCTTCCCCTGTGGTCGCATGGATTCTAAGCATCATGTTCACATTTGGGTCTTCTTTGTGTGGTTTAGACCTCCTCATTTGGATATTTTGAGTCAGAGGAGGCTAGAGAACCCCTTTCTCACACATCTGTGTGATCAACGTAGGACAATCTATCATTTCATGATCAAACTGAGCACAGTACGAACAGGATATCCTTGTTGGGTTGGTGCAATTGCAGTAATAGTGCCCTGGTCCTCCGCAATTGTAGCAAATCAACTATCCATGGCCCCTTCCTGGTCCCATTCCTCCTCGTCCTCAACCTCGCCCCTGAAATCTAGCATGCACCATCCCCACAGCTAGGTCGAGGGCTCTTGTTTCTATCTGCATACTATAGGTTGGGGTATGATCCATCATTAGCTCGTAACTACGACAAGTGCACTCATCGTGGTCTACCGATCTACAGAAATTACAAAACAATTGCTAGGGAGCCAGTGTATACTTCTGTAGGAAATGACAATTGTTTGTCATGTGTTTTCCTCCTAGCTGAAAGATCGCGCACCATAGCTTGGGTGTCACACTCAGCCCTTCCTGTGCTTTTGGTCTCAATAGCATTGGTCCCCCTCCTGCCAAGTAGTTCACAAATACTGGACAGTGGTCCTTGTCATGGCCCTAGCCTTTTGCATTTTACGCACCATACTTCCTCGTGTGCCTCTGGCCACGGTGCCCTATCCTTCTTCAAGCTCTACATTTCCAGGCAGAGATTCTGTAGTTGCATGTGGATTTGTTGAACTCCCAACCCAGGATCTTGTATCAGAGTCTCATGCAACCTCATCGCCATTTCCAACGCTTCAGCCTGGGTGGAAAGTTTTTGTTGTGACAGCGTCATCCTCAAGTGTGGTGTCAGGGATGCCACAAACCATGCGTGATGTTGGGCATCTGTTAGCGTCATATTGGCCTTGCGGCTCATACTCTTAAGCCACTGATCTAGATCCTAGGGAGTCTCACCTGGAAGCATCACGATCTCTTTGAACCCGATGATTGATTGTGTCTCAGATTTTGACCAACTAAATTCTCTGTTCAACGCATTCTGGATCTCTACTATCCCTGCATTTGGGTGGTCATTAGAATTCTTGATATATCATGTCAGTGTGCGATCCTACAGTGCGGTTACCAATGTAGCCTTCTTAATGTTGTTTTCTATGACTCCTTGCACTTCCCACACTGCTCTTACCACAAACTAGAACTGGTCTGAATCTTCATTCCCTACCCCTCTGAACATGGGTAGTTTGATCGTTCTCATCATGCTGAGCTATGGGGTTAGTGAAGTTGGAGTGGGTGGATATGGAGGTGACGGAGGTGAAGCAGGTGGTGGCGTCGGTGGAGGTGGTAACTGCGGAATGCGCTGCTTTATCAAACTGACCACACTTCTCGGAGAGAACCGAACGAGCTCTTCCTCGTTCTCTCACAAAGGTGAAATTAATGGATTGTTTTCTAATTCCCCACTACCTTTGTAGATCTTTCCACTCCGCATCATCCCAAACATTAATGTATTCGCATTACTCGCTTTTCACATAACAACATCTTAATCTAGGTATTCAAATATTTAATGTACTTACCCCGCGGTCCCTTGAGAAAACGTCATTCTACTTTGCTGTAGCTCACGGTCATGTCTACCGCAAACTCAATGATGAATCCCCCTACTATTCGTTCAATCCAATGGTCCACAACTCGCGTGATCTTGTCTTCTGATGCCTCTAGTCTGCGCACTAATTCTAGAGTCCACACTATTGGTTGGTTGAGCCTACACCTTCCTTGGCTGTCAGCTAATCTCACGATCCACTCATACAGTTTAGAAGGAAAGGATGCAATGAAAATGTTGTGGATTTCCGTATACACGTAGCAATCTAGCCACCTTTTCTCAGATACCTACGGAGTTCTGTTTTCCTATGTCGCGAACTCGTGAATCTTCTTGTCCAACCACTCTTCAATTGGGTTCTAGTGGCACAACATCAGACATCCCTTTGGCAGATCCCGGTCCCAGCAATGGAACCATTTGTTGGCTATGTGGGGCCTAACCTAGGTTTAGCAGTGAGTTTAGCCAAGCAAATCCTGGTGATACTGGCCCTTTTAGTAACAGTCCGCAGAGCATGGACTAAGGTCTCACCCGAAGTAGTATGGGAAGATGTTGGAACCAAGTTTTCGCACACCGGGGAAGGCTGATATGGGTGACAAGTATGCAATTCAACCTTTGTGCTTACTAGATTATGTGCACCCGCAAGCTCCTTGCGTCCTGTAGGATTGCCTTCATGCAAACCCAGCCACAGTGCGACCAATATTAATTACTCAAGTCTTCTTTAGTTAGGTTCTGTTCCATAATTACTTAGAAAGTTTTCATACATAAACATACATACAAGTGCGCACATACAAATAAATAGATACCATTAACGTTGAACATCAAAATATAGACCTATGAAACAGATGCATAATATGCCAAATCAACTTAGCTTTATTAATGATCCTTTTCAAGTTCAGTACAACACAGACTTGACTCCGCCTGCGCACTCAGCTGCAGGGGTCCGCGCACTTAACTACAGAATCTACTAGGCCTCTGCGCACTTAGCTACAGAGCCTCTACCTACTACTACGACCAATACCTTCAGATCCACTTCTATCTTCTAACCATGCCTTCACATCTAGCTATTACTTGCCAAAAACTCAGAACTCCCTTTACACTTAGATCCTCGCTCTATTTATACAATCCCATAGTCCACGGACCATGGGTAGGTCGACACAAATTTACATTAAATTACATTATTTTAGGGCGGACAACCCTAGACTCTCATGCTCCGCACCCGCATTTCATGGGGTCTTTACATTACATTGACCAAAACTCGGGCTTTAAGCCCCAAAAACATGTTGTGGGGGGATCCACTGCCCAACATCAAGGCCACCCAAAAATTCCAAAATTTATAGCCACGTGTCCATCGTATGACCATGTCATGATGTTTTCATATGCCATGCTTTCTTCTTAGGTCCAGTCACCTGTTGCCATCCTTATTTTTAGAGGAGAGAGAAAAGGACCTTTGGGTCCTTGGTTTTGCGATGATTTCGTTTGTATTACCCCTTCCTTGCAATTTCAGCCCTTTCAAAGCAATTATAATTTTTAAGGAGTTATAAAACTACGAGATGTTGTTATGACTTTTCTCTGAGGTCCACCTTTGCGATATCAGGTTCCAACCTGTCACTTTCTCCAGCCCTTCCAATATTAGGTCCCGCTATTCCTAGCCTTATGCAAAAACCATCATTCCAAAAATCGGCCTCGAAATTTTGGTTCTTCCCTTTCCAATTCCCTTCTAGATATCGACTTCCTAATTTCAGATATAATTTTTTATTTCGGCCTCCAAACTTCAACTCTCCTTTTTGGCTTTCCCTTCAGTCAAACAATATTGTACCTATCCTTCTCTGTACCAAGGATGAAAATAGGACCATTTGACACAAATACTAGATGGTATGACAGATAACAACATTGACTCCTATTGGGGACAATGTATTGCAAGCAATGCATTGAGAACCTACAGATTAGTAGCCTTCACCATTGGGCATGGAGTCATTTTATTTAGGTGCATAGAAAATAAAAATAGAAGTTGTACAAACTTAAAACATTACTGGTATGTACAATATCTCATGGTATCTTCATTGGGTCAAAGCGAACCTTTTTAATGTTGAAAATATAATTTGAGAAACTTCCCATTCATAGGCAGTTCAAGCACCTCACCATCCAAGTTTTCGAAGGAATGTATCTTTCCCTTTTCTTCATATATCCTGAAAGGTCCAAACCAAAAGGGATCAAACTTCCCATGTTTTTCTTTGTCCTCTCTCCTAACATCTTCTTGATGGTGCTAGACCTGCCAACATTCAGGGGAACTCCCTGGTATGAAGTCCCAAATAGACCTCACATTGTTTGGTGTAGGAGTTCCATTTGGTATGATGGCCTGGTTGTCATTTACTTAGAGATTTTCCTTAGCTCTTATTGTTCAACACATGAGAGTGTTATATTGGTGTCTTCAAAAAGAGAGGTGAGTATGCCTGGTGAGTGCGTAATGTAACTTGTCTCAGTTCTCTTCTACAAAGGGAGAGAGTAATGTGGGCCTCTAAATGAGAGGTATTAGTACCACCCAGGAAGAGACACATGAAAACCAGAAATTTTTGTCCAACATCCAGCAGAATATTCCATAGTGAATGTGGCAGTCGTTAAAACCAAGGTGAAGGGGATAAAATGTACACCACCCAGTAGAGTAGTCCACATGGATGTGACGGTCGTTGTAAGAATAAAATAAATATGGTATGTTGAGTATCCCAAGGAGTGGTCCACAAGGATGTGAAAACATTGATAACCAATACACAAAGCTATCGAGTATCCCACAGAATAGCCCACAGGGATGAGACAGTGGTAATAACCAGTACAACACATTCCCGATAGTGTAAGTACTAAAACAACTGAAGGAGTTCAACTATGTCAGTACAGGTGAAACAAACATGCATTACAAATTCCAAAAGAATAGTTTTACAAAGATCTAAAAAACATGCATGAAAACATGATGGCCTTAACAAGATTTTGTATTAAGAAAAAGTCTTGAGACACATTTTTTTACCATACATCATTGGTTCCAGTATTGGGACGTTGGAGCCACTCCTTGCTCCTCAAAGAATTGGTCATCTACTCTCAAGGGTATGTGGGAGGAGCCATGGTGAAAAGTCTTTTCTCATACAGTGGGAGGGGTATATATAGCTAAGGGTGATGCTTCACCCCTGTGAATCTTGGACTACGCTCATGACAGTTCGACTTCCTATGAATTTTCAATTAACATGACTCTTGAACTTCTTGTGTGCGTCCATTGGACTTTCACTTTACATTACATTCAGTTACAATAAATATGGCCAATAATGGTGATGTGGCCATGACAACTCATGACACAACGTGAAGTGACACTATTGGCATGTACTGGGTCACTGTGGTGTCCATGTCAAGCTATTGCGCTGCTAAGTGATGGATGTACTCTTGGGTGTGATTTGTCTTCCCCTCCACACGTCTTAGTGTTGTGCGGTCTTCGATGGTATTGGTCTTGCAAGATGGTTCAATGCATATGTTCCTTTCACTTGTTGCTTGATGTGCTTTGTACGTTCGTCGAGCTGCAAGTAAGTCATTTAGCGTGTGCGCTCCTTTTTCATCTCGTTCATCATCTTGCCATGATATATCAGTGTACCTGTTCCTACAATTCACTCATGATGGGACGACATCAAATCCAAAACCTCCTAGTCTAACATGATACATTATTTTTGTGTTTTAGGCTCGGGAAAAATGACAAGCTAGGAAGAGGGCCCAACAACCGTGCAATGTGCAGTTCTAGGTGATAGGGAGGGAGGAATGGTCACTAAGACTACACAGAACACAACTCGGGCTTGGACAAGGAACTTTAAGGCACAATATTCATTGTCTGGGAAAAATACACAGATGCCACTGGGAGGCGGAATTGCGTAGTTGGAGACACTAGTGGTAGCTATAAGGTGGGACCCTAAGGGAAACCTCTATGCAGTTTCCAAGAGGAAGACAAGGCAAGACAATAGAGGGACCAAGGGACAGGTCTGCATGTTTTTGGAGAGCAGTGAGTCTTAGCTGAGGGAGGTCATTAGGGGGACACTTATATGCAATTTCTGGGAGCAGTGCACACTGAGGTCTCTATGCAATGCAGGGTTCCAACAATCAAGAAGGAGGCTTAATGATTTTTCTTGCGAAGTCCATAGTTCAGATAGGATGTGAGGTAGTTTCTATGTGGTTTTGGGTGGGAATTCAACTTCTCACTTCTAGGATTGCGTAGTGAAACAGGCCCAGAGGACATCCTCAAACACTACATAGTTCCAAGCAGCAAAGCAACACAACTAAGGGTTGATAATGCACAATGCATCTCAATCAGGATCAAGTGAAGTGGAGTTGTTCTATCAAGATATTTTGAGGAAAATGGCTAAGCATGAATAACAAGTGAACTCGTGATGACTTTTCATTGTGATCACGTACTTAGCATACTTTGACAACAAGAAGACACTAACCACCGGGACAACATAGAAAAGAATGACCCTTTGTGGGACTATCTAAAGGTGAAAGAGACAAGTGTGATGCTTGGGATAGACCTTCGGATGACCATGATGACACTTGCATGAAATTTCTTACAACTTTGTGTGTGAGTACGATGGATGTTCACATAGCTAAGACATCCCAAACACACAAACACAAACCTTCAAAAACCCCAGAACAAGATCACAAGCATGGCAAAACAATAACCATGCCAAAGATGACAGTTGGTTAACCAAGCAAAAGGGTGAAAAAGACTCTGACAGAGCTCAAGGGATGAGCTCGATTATTTGCAACCATCAAGGAAAAATCAAGGAAGGCTATGAAATTTGAGTGTAAGACAAAATTTTGTAAGGTGTTGCAACTACTCCAACACTTGGCGACACGCTGGTTGAATACCAACTTCTCTTTTTTGCTTCGTTTTCTAGTGCAGGGCCTTGGTCCTTTGGGGAGTATCGATTCATCATGCAGATCATTTTGGCTCCCCCACTTACCCGATGGACAAACATTGTTCACCTTGTACCAACTCAATTGAACAAAGCATAAGATTCAGCCAGATCACAACCTTTCAAATTGGGAAGGGTAGTTTAGCTCACGAGCCTAATATTTCTAGAGTATAGTTTTTCATCTCTAGTGTTGCTCCACTAACAGTAGGTCTAGACAGTACCCCAACGGAGTCACACAGGAAGACAAGCATTGCTCCATTATTAGTGAACCTGGACAGTACCCCGGTGGAGTTGTTTGCTTCACCTCTCCATGCAAGAAGCCTTTCTCTTCTTTCACCTTAGTTGTTTTTCTGTAAGAGAACTGTGTATAGGCACTTATTTATTTTTGGGGTGAAAGAGGGATATTGACTTATTGAGAGTGGGAGAGGTTGTTCCTTCAGAGAATCATCTAAAGAACTCTAATTTAGGTTTTCTCATTGAGATTTTTCCCATTCTCTGGTTCTACTTGTTGGATAAGATTGAACGCACCAAAGTAGAAAACTGAGTGTAGGCATGAGATTTCCCAGACTCAACACAGTTTCATGGTTTGACCAAAACTCTCCTCATGCATGGATCATATTTTCCATCAAGGCTTCATTTGCCAAAATTTACAAGAAAACACAAAGAAAACAGACACAGGACTGGCCAAGCATTGTAGTGTCACAAGACTCTTTGAACTTTAGCCACATATGCATTTAGAAGCCAGAACATAGTGCAGCATAACACTTATTTACAAAATAAAAAAATATAACAGTAAGGAAAACAAAATATCAAACAAAAACAATAAAGGAAGCAATGAAAATACTATGTACATAGCGCGGGGTGCGGCCCTAGATCATTGAAAATAAAATTTTAAGTCTTGTCCATTGATGGGGAGAGTGTCAATACTCCCTTCAAGTGATTGAATATGGTACATGTGTTGACCAAGCTTCTCGTGGACTATGAATGGACCAATCCATAGCGAATGAAACTTCATGTGTTTTCCTTTGCCCTCGTGGAGTTTGTCCCACTTCAATAATAAGTCACCCACATCGAAGATAGTACTCCCTATAAACTTTCTATCGAACCATCTCTTGATATGGTTCTAGTGGAGTGTAAACTTTTATTTTTATTTCATCCTTCCTTCCTGTAACTTGTGAAATGTGTCCATCCTAAGCTAAACTAACAAACACGGCTTGCCTTGGGATTCGTGGGACAATTAGAGAGCAGGCAAGTAGATGTTCGATGAGAGGATGGCTTCTTTTTAATATACCATGAAGTAGGGGAGGGTATTCAGAGAAGGCTTAGGTGTGACTCGGTCAACCCAAAGATCATTCATCAGAGAGGAGTGCCAGTTTCGTTGTTCAGAGTAAATGGTCTTCTTGATAATGCAGATGAGGCTCTTGTTTGTAGACTCAGCAAGATCATTTCCCTATGGGTAGTAATTTGCAAAATGCTTCAACAAAATGCCATTTTTCAATGCAAATTCATAAATATTTAACAAATAAAAGTACATTGCATTGTCAGAAACAAGTGATATAGGAACGCTAAACCTAGAGATGATGTTCTGGTGTAGGAAGTTGACGACTTCCTAGTCGCTCACTTGTTTCAGTGGAACTAATTCTGTCCACCGTGTGAAGTAATTTGTAGTGGTCCGAATGTAGTAGTTCTACTTTGATGAATGTTGGAAAATATCCCCAATGATTTCAAGGACTCACTATTGAAATGGTTCTTCCATTGCAACAGGCTACAACGGGGCTACTGACCTTTGGTTTCTGCTGGCACATCTATGACAGACTAGACACTTGCAGGCATAGGCATGTGAATCCTTGAACAATTTGGGCTAGTATAAACTGGCCTACATGACCTTGTATGCTGTTGTGTTACTCGCAAAGTGTCCCCTAGCTAGTCCGTCATGGAGATCATGTAACACCTTTTCTAAATCCTGTGCCTCCAGGAACTTGAGCAAGACACCATTGTGATGCTTTCTGTAAAGCACCCCATGTACTAGTTGGTAAGATAAAGCTTTGAGTTAGAGTTCCCTCTTCTGCCACATGGAAAAGTGGGAGAGAACAATGCCATGCTCAAGGTACTGGAACACTTCTACGTACCAAGAGTCTCTATGCGAAGTGGGTGAGGCTCACTCAACATTGTACATTTCTATTTCTTGCTCCCAACCTGCGAGCTCTTCTTCTTCCTCCTGCACATGTACTTCTTCCAATACTAGTCTACAAGAACCATGACCCTTGATTGTGTGAACTAGATTGATGTCAAGATAATACTCTTGTAGTCCTCTCATCCAGTTCTCCCTCCCTTCACCTAACTCTTGTTGAATAAGCAATGCTCTAATTGTTGGGAGTGGCACAAAGATAATGCAATGGTTCTTTAGGAGGTAAAATCTGAAATGCTTCACCACCTTGTATATTGCATATGCATGCTTGTCCATGATGGGATATTTGAGTTTAGGTCCTCACAGGATCACGCTCATGAAGGAGATGGGTTGCTCATTGTTCAGCTTGTCCTTCTGAGTGAACATAGTAGTGGGTGGGGTGTCGGAAGAAAAAGTGTAGAGCAAGAAATATTTACTAATGTTTGGGTTGTACATTATGGGCACTTCTGCTATTGCTTGCTTGATACAAAAAAACTCATCCTTTTCCTTATTTCCCCAACTCTAGACTACATCCTTCTTGATCATCTCTTGGATGGTTTTGACAATCTGTGCATAATTAGAGATGAACTTTCAGAGGAAGTTGATCTTCCCCAAGAAAGATTGCATGGATTTCTTGTTCACAGGGTGAGGAATGTGCATGATGGTCCGAACTCTGTCTAGATCTAGCTTGATCGTAGTTTTTGCAATGATGTGTCCAAGTAGGTTGCCCTCAGACACTGTGAAGATGCTCTTCTTGGGATTCAAGGATATTGCATATTTTTGACTTTGCTCGAAAATTTTATCAAGATGGTGGAGGTGGACTATCTGCTATCTTGAGAAGACTATCATGTCATCGAGGTTGACCACCACGCCCTGTTTAATGAGCCCATGGAATGCGATGTCCATTGTGCGCTTAAAAGTTTCACCTACATTCACCAGCCCAAACAACATCCTTTGGAAAGTGAACATACCCTAGTTGGTTAGAAATGTTGTTGTAAGTCTATCAAGATCTGCTACCAGAACCTGGTTGTATCCTAAAAAGTTGTCCAGCAAAGAATACATCTCTCCTCTAGATACTATCTACGGTATATGATCCATGGATGGCATTGGGTAGTTATCCTTATCTAAGGTGTAAATGAGGTTACAAAAATCTATGCACAGGTGGATCTCTCAAGACTTCTTTCTAATAGGGACTATATTTGAAATCGACTTGGAATGTTGAAATTTTTAAATGATCCGAGCATCCAACAACTGGTTAATTCTTTTTGTATGAGGGGCTCAAGAAAAGGATGAACTTTCCTTAGCTTCTACTGAAAAGGCTTGGCCCCTTCCTTGATTGGTATGATGTACTGGATTATTCACATGTCATATGTCTCGAGGTCGTCATATGTCCACGCAAATACCTCTCAGTACTTCTTGAAGAGGCAGATGAAACCTTATCGCTCTTGAAGTGTGTAGAATGTACTAAGATTCACAAATTTCAGATCCTTATCTGTTCCAAGATTAATTTGTTCGTGCACCAATGTAGAGTTGTGTGTTTTGGAATTGGCAGGTCCTTAAAAGTGGTTTTGTAAGTCATACAACCTCTCAAGTGATACAACACCTTTGGGGATGAGGTTTCTTTTTATTACATCAGTTGCATCCTGCAGAGACTGCTCGTGCTTGTCCTTTTCTATTGTTGCATCCTTGAAGACATCAACGTTGGCCATAAAATGCAGTATCTATTGATCATCATAAAAAACTACATAAATTAGTGATGTTGTCCAGGATAAATGGTTTATAAAAAATTTCAAAAGAAAATCTATCCCTTAACAGTGTCATCCTAGTAGCCACATTACACATTCTTGGTACATAAATAATATTAAAAGCTTGGAATTGAGAAATGAGTCGCCATACCTCTTGTTGATAAATCTTAAGATGGGGTGAAACACAGTGTATAGTGTTACGTACTTGACGTACCGCAATCTCTGAGTCACCTACCACTTTTAGAACAACAACGTTGAGGCTGATGGATTTCTGTAAGCCCAAGTTGAGTGCTTCATACTCGGCGGTGTTGTTCGTGCACTTGAACTCCAAGTGGATAGAGATTAAGTGTTTCCTCTATAGTCAGTCTGTTAAAACACAACCAGCTTCAATCCCCTTCTGCATCTTGGAAACATCAAAGTACATGGTCCACATATCATTTGTACAAGGACCACTTGATGCACTATTTCTACTATCACTAATGCTACTACTATTACAAAGTACTATACAAGTTTCATTCTCACCAATTGGGCAGGGAAGGAGACCCAACTATGTGTCTGGCGGGGTCGAGGATGGCTATGTAAGATAACACCCCAACTGTGTCTCCAGAAAGCAATTGCTGAACATAAGTTCTGCGAAATCTTGTAGAAATTTTGCAAATTCTCTACAAATCTTTCTCTGAGACTTATGTAAGAAAATCTGACTATAGATTAACCCAATAATGCAATATAATGAAAGAAAAATACTATAACCTACTTCTACTATCAAGCAATTTGTGGAAGCTTAAATATTGAGCAAGATTGAGCTGAGCACATATAACCAGAAGAAGAAGAATCAATCGCACAATACACATGAAAATACTTTGCGGAAAGCCTCAGCTAAAAACCCCACTATCTGTATTATCATACAAGGTGGAAATACATAGAGATTATACAAAGCCTTAGCTCTCATAGCTAGCCAGCACTCAGTACAATCCTCACATATGCTCACAGGCAATCCTGGCTTCTCACAAGCCTTCCCCTCTACCCTCCAAGCTCATATTTCCTTGCGTTGTTCCTTTGGGATGATCTTCTCCAACCAACTGTGGAAAATTGATCTCTCACACTGATCTCACACCCTATATGAACTGCGCAATCCTCAAGGAACCTTACCTTGACTACATGCACGAGTTTCCTTTTATAGGAAAACACATGCAACTGATAGCACACTGTCCTTAACATTTAGTTCAACTGGATCTTTCTCAGGATAGACATGCATGAGTTTCTAATGAGGGAATATTCAGTTATCTGGAGTACATTAGTTGAGTGCATGCATGCATCAATTGACTGATAACTCACAATTAGTTCCTCAAATTGTTTGGAACTAATTTAACTAGACTTAACTCAGTACACTGAGCTAACTAATTACAACTCAAATATAACTCAATCTTATCTTCTTAATTAACATATAATCTCCTTAATTCAAGGGATAACTCTTGCATGACTTCAGAAAGACTTCTAACTTGAATTTCTCCAACTAATTAATCCATAATGAATTAATTAATTATTTCCAAGTAGCTAGTGAGACTAAATTCGATTTTAATTCACAATTTGAATTCAAGGACAAATTAAAATTGGAATATCTAGATTCTATTTTTATCATTTCTTGTTGCTATTCTCAACACTCCCTCTCAACAAGAAATGAATTCAACTCGATCCCGATCGTGAACCTTTGGAATGTTATGCATGCAACACTTATCTCTAGTATTGTTTCTCGAGTAACTCCAGAAACAAAAAAAAAAAAACCTGAATCAGTATGATGCATCTGCCATCAAAGTCTCTGACTGTTATTGCCTCTGTCACCTGAAAACTTTAAGCTTCTACTAACTCTGCCTTTCCGTACTGTTGTCAATCCTTCTCTACGCTCTTCAGTATCTGAATACTCTAGCCTCTGTCACTTTGATCTCTGACTGCATCAATCCCACTGATTCCTCCCGATACTATGTACTTTGGGCTCCCATAGCAAGGTACAATCCATGAGATAAAACCTCTCAATGGACCCTGCCCAATTTCAACCTTCTTGGGACTATCACTTCACATCGCCCCACATCACACTTGGAGGTATGGTTGCATGTCATCCCTCTGCCCACTTGGATCGAAATTTCCCCCTAATGTAGGTATATGCATGAGTGGATCTCTTCACTGGGTCTCCTCTCTACTTCTCTAATTGTGGCTCCTCCACAATTGTTTGAGACTTTTTCTGAAGCTACATGTTGAGAGGTAATTTACTCTCCCTCTCAACCACCAAGTCTCTAACATTTTCCTTGCTCCTCAAGGCTTTTCATGCATCTTGAACCTCAAGAGAATACATGTTCTTAACTCGTGAACTGATCTGTTTCACTTGTCTTGTGGTGATGTGTCTAAGGAAAACCTTTCCCTTACTAAAAACAACGTCGTAGCCTTTGTCCTCAAACATCGTGGCTGATACCAAGTTCTTCTTCAGTCCATGCACATACTTCACATCTGTCAAGGTGATAGGAGGTCCATGCTCCCTCTGAAAAGAAACCATGCCCACTCCTAAAACACTTTCCCCTTCATCGTCAACCATCTCTATGCGCATCATGAGGTCTTTCCCCTCCAAGGCACTGAATAAAATTTTATCGCTGGTCATGTGGAATGAGGCTCCACTGTCAAGATACCAGACACAACCCATCATCGATGACACCATGCATGCGATGAGGGTAAAGTCCATTTCGAACTGAGAGGCCAATGCCTCACCTTCCGATCCTTCTGAGGATCCCTTCTTGGACTTATTCAATGGGCAATTAGTCACATAATGTCCCATCTGGTGGCAATTAAAGCATATCACTTTAGACTTGTCACCCTTCTTCCCTCCATGAGAAGAATTTGATTTGGAATGGGAAGCCTTCGCCTTCCCTTTCCTTGCCTTACTTGTTAAGGCCAGCTTTTCTTCATCATCATCCTTAGATAAAGAACCATCTCGTGTGCTCCTACTGATCTCCTCCTGCATCAGATATGACCACAGTCGTTCCCAATCCGGTAGTTTCTCCCTTCCATTCACAGAGTCGTGGTAGCTATTCCAGCTCTTTGGAACGCTAAGGAGAGCGAGGCTCACCATATCATCATCGGCAGTAGTTATTCCCACACTTCCAAGCTCATCTCTACAGGTGGCGAGCTTGTTCAGATATGTTTAAATAGTATCACCCTTCTCCATCTTGATTCTTCGAAGCTTGTCCTTGAGCGCCAATTTCCTCTGGTCGCTACTATTCTGGTAGAAGTCCTTCAATGTCTTCCACATTCAAAATGGATTATCCTTCCCATGGAGACTCGAGACAATATGGTCTCAAACTCCCTCAAGGATGATCCGTCTCTCCTTCGTCACACACTTCTTCCACTCAGCCAATTCTTGTGCGTTAGTTGAAGCTGGCTTTTGGATTTATTGATCCATGAATTCCTTCAAGTTGTTGTCTTCTAAGACATCCTCCATTCTATCTTTCCATGCTATGTAATTCGAGCTACCTTCCAAGGCATACTCGAGTCTCAAGCCATAGAATGCCATTGGCAAACCTTGAAGTATGATAAGAATTTGATTTGCCCCTGAAACCCCAAACTTCAAACTTTGAATTCTCTTCTCAGAGTACTATTCACATCTCTGATAAACTTGGCTCAGATACCATGTAGAAATTTTGCAAATTCTCTCTACAAATCTCGCTCCTCTAAGACCATAGAGAAAATCGGACTCTAGATTAACTTGATAATGCAATATAACCAAAGAAAAATAATATAGCCTACTTCTACTATCAAGCAATTTGCAGAAGCTTAAATATTGAGCAATATCAAGTTGAACACATATAACCAGAAGAATAAGAATCAATCGCACAATACACATGAAAATACTTTGGGGAAAGCCTTAGCTAAAAACCCCACTATCTGTATTATCATATAAGGTGGAAATACATAGAGATTATATGAATCCTTAGCTCTCACAGCAAGCCATCTCTCAGTACAATCCTCACAGATGCTCATAGGCAATCCTGGCTTCTCACAAGCCTTCTCCTCTGCCCTCCAAGTTCCTATTTCCTTGCATTGTTCCTCTGGGATGAGCTTCTCCAGCCAAGTGGAAAACTGATCTCTCACACTGATCTCACACCCTGTATGAACTGTGAAATCCTCAAGGAACCTTACCTTGACTGCATGCATGAGTTTCCTTTATAGGAAAACACATGCAATTGATAGTACACTGTCCTTAACATTTAGCTTAACTTGGTTTTTCTCATAATAGACATGCATGAGTTTCTGATGAGGGAATCTTCAGTTATCTGTAGTACACTAGTTGAGTGCATGCATGCATCAACTAACTGATAACTCACATTTAGTTCCTCAAATAGTTTGGAACTAATTTAACTAGACTTAACTCAGTAAACTGAGCTAACTTATTACAACTCAAATATAATTCAATCTTATCTCCTTAATTAAAGGATAATCTCCTTAATTCAAGGGATAACTCTTGCATGACTTCAGAAAGACTTCTAACTTGAATTTCTCCAACTAATTAATCCATAATGAATTAATTAATTATTTCCAAGTAGCTGGTGAGACTAAATTTGATTTTAATTCACAATTTTAATTCAAGGACAGAATAAAATTGGAATATCTAGATTCTATTCTTATCATTTCTTGTTGCTATTTTCAACAAATCCAACAGTTCATTTTCTCTGTTCAAGGGAGTTACATTGTGCTTCATGGATCTCTCTGACAACATCCAGATTTGGTTGTTTCTGCCCTGGCATGGAAGCCATAAGTGTGACCAATCAGTGACAAAGTATCCTTGTAGCTTGCTTGACCAATCTATGTTGAGAAATATGTCATATGCTTCTGGGATGTCCATAATCACAATATTGATGAAATTTTCCATTGGATGATATGATGATGTCCCATAGTTCACCAATTGTTGGTACACATGCTCTATCAAGTTGGATGATCTGTGCAGTTGTCTTTCTCCATTGGGCATTGATATTCTTAGCAATGGAGAGCGACATGACATTGGCTGATGCGCTAGAATCAACCAAAAAATTGTGGACATTGAAATTGAAGATTTCAAATGATAACAGGAAAGGTGGGTAGAGTAAGTTTGCCTCCTCCATACAGAGCTCATTGAGCATGGATGTGAGTGCATCAGGATACTTACTTGATCCCTTAATGGAAGAGCTTGCATCGTGTATAAAGGTTTTCCTAAGTGCGCGCAAAAGAATGTCCTACTGGCTCATTATTTTGGTTAACCCATACAGAAATATGTTTGCACGATTCTTCTTCATGTCCTATATAATGTTGTAACCCAGAGCAAGGAGACTCACTGAGGTGTCCTACGGGAGACTTGTGTTCGTGATGTCCTGTGAGTTTCTCATGTCTTTACTGCTCACGGACATACTCTTTACTGTAGTCTTCTTCCCAGACTTGCTCTAAATTTTCTGTGTTGAGTTGACCAGTGGATCTACTATCCTTATCATGTCTTCTCTTATTTTATCTCTTGATATCTCAAGCACAGTGGGGCCCCCTTGGCTTCTCAAGTTATATCTGTTGTTCTTCTTTGGGGTCAGACCATCACTATATGCCCAGTACCTAGGGATTCATCATATGCAGCATCTTCTTCATCTTCATCGTTGGGCTCAACCTGTTCATTGACCATGAGGCCTTCAAGAAACCATGTGGCGATGTTTCTCGTCATATGGTTCCACTCCAGGCATGTTCTTTCCGAATTTTGTTCACGGTGGAATGAGCAGTACGAGTCTATCACGAGCTTGTCAAGGTTCAACACCAAGTTGGAGCTCTCCACAGATTTGGTTAGTTGGTTGTTGGTTCCAGAAGCTGCATTCTTCTTCGGTGGGTACTTGGAAGGCATGCTGCTCACAGTTGTCTCACTTGTCCATTTTTTAAGTTCTGCAACTTCAGTAGTCAAGGACATGAGGAGACAAGGCTCTCGATGGCAATTGCTTCCTTTTCCTTAGCCTTAGTTATAGAGGACTGAGACCTATTTCCTGTGTCCTTGGAGTCTTTAGTGGATTCATCATCTGTAATTACTCCAATGGTGTGTAGGTATTTCTCCATGGAAATAGCCTCTTCAAAATTTTCTATCAGGGTTGGTTTTGTAGCTTGCTTGATAGGCTGTGCAATGTTGGTCAGCAGTATGGACGTGGAGTAGTCAATGGTGATGGAGTCATGAGGTTTAGTGTCTACTGGGAACTTGTTTAGAATGTGGTTAAACCTCTGATTGAAACCTTTGACTTTCTCTTTCTGCTCCATCTTGAGACTACTCAACTCGTTTAGTAACATGGCAAGGGTCCTATATTCACAAAACTTCTCAATGAACATTCTTTTGAACACCCCCAAGTTTTGGATGGAATTTGGTGGAAGGCTATGGTGCCATACAACTAATTTTCCATCCAAGGTACATGGGAATATTATACATGCAACGTCTTCATAGCGTAGCTTGAGTGTTTGCAGATATAGGTAGAATGTGTCTAAGTGACCTTTTTCCTTCACTATCCTGTCAACATGATATTTCATTAACAACTTCTTTGTGTGCCTCGACATCTTGTGCAAGACACCCGGGAGTGCCAATGGGCCCTGAGTCATCCATTACAGATTTTTTATGCCATGTTCTCTTCTTCGACCTCCTCCTCTTCTTCGGAATCTGATGGTTCTTCCTCTAAATCTATTGGTTCGTCTTCGCCTCCACCTCCTTCGTTTCCTTCCCATATGCCTCTTGCAACGGAACGTGAGCCCCAGAGTAAGAGTTTGTCTTCTTCTTCCTTTGGAAAGATTGGAGGTTCCTCTTCTTTTTCCACATCTTTTGCCAGCTCTTCAAGAGTGGTGAAGTTTTCTTCTTCCACGTCTGAGACTGCCACTCTTGTGGGAGTAGTTGACAAGCCTCATAAATGGGTAATTATAAGGGCTTATTTTACCTCCTAACCTAGTCAAATCAACCATTCTCTTAGCTTATTGTATGATTTTCTGATTATATTTATGCTTATAGAGTGAGTTGAGTTAGTTATTGTGCCATGTGGTCTAACATGTAGTTAATGCATATTATTGATGAGTTTCGAGGTCAAAGTCAAGGATCCAATGGACAAATGGCAGAAATAACTTGAAGTGGACAAAGGAGAGGACTTATAGGAGGGAATTCCCCCTCATTTATTACTCCTCACTCAGAAGGCAATCGAGCAAGTGGAGGATGATTGATGATTATCTCAAGTTTTGGGAGCCAAGCCTCCCTGATTTTAAGGAAGTTATTGGTAGCTTCATTTGTATAAGTAGAGGGGCCTAGGGCCTCACTAGGGTTGGATTTTTGTTGGATTTTTGCTTATGTAAACTCTGCTCAAACTTCTAGCTTATTATTTTGTGACAGTTTCATGTAATTTTGCTATTGTTTTGAAAATAAATATGGAATCCTTTTTGAGTTAGCACTGAGTTACCTCAGAGGGATGAAGCTCTTGGGATAAGGCCCAATCCAAGCAGCCAAGCTCCTCTTTACTTGTATTTGTATGTTTTATTTCAGTTTCTAGATTAGGTTGTTGTTAGATGTATCTCTTTTATGGTTAAGAATATGTTGCTTTTGATGATTCAATAGTTTGCTTCCATTTGTGCTTTCTGTAGCAGGTTAAACGATGATCAATAAAGATTCAAAAGGCTAGCAACAGTGCCTTGGCCTCTCTTCCTCCCTTTGGGACCATAATTTGAGGTAAAGACCCTCTTGCTGCCCCAAAACACAGATTTTCCTCCTTCATAGGACTTCTAGTGTTTGCAACATTTTAGTAGGTTAATAGTCCAGCTTTGCTTTTCTTTAGATCTTCTTCATCATGCTCACTTCTTGATTTGAAATAGTCTTCTTTCATGCTTTCTTTTCCTACAACATTTCTTAGCATTTCCTTTCATAGGTCATAGTTTAGACCATTTGTATGCAAAACTCTGTTTTTCCTAAATGCATTCATTTCACTTGTTGCTTGATTTCCTTGGTTGACTGTCAATTTCTATGCTGAAAATATCTTCCAGCAGTAGGTTAGCTTTTCAAAATCCACACCCTCCATATGATCCATGCCCTATAGGTCTCCCAAATCTCACCTAAATTCTGCCCTAGTTTCCTGCATTTTTCCATAGAACTTCTTCCTCTCTCCTTGAGCAAATCTAATCATCTTTCTCTCCCCTAGTGGTTCATGGTAGACCATAGGTTCCCTAACACTTTCTTCCAACCTTCATCCAACTTTTTCACCCACTCTCACACCCTCAAAACAGTGAAAAATACTCTCGGCCTCCTCCTGTAGGCCTCTTGTAGTTCCCTGATTTCCTCCTATAGATTTCCTGTGTCCTCCTGTAGATTTTCCTGTAGGATTTCTTTTGAAGGCTGAGTGTGGGAAAAGCCTCCAGAAGGCCATCAGAGACCTCCTAGGACCCATCCACACCATCCTACATCCTCTCAAGTCCCAAAATCGCCCTTCAACACCACCTATTCGCTGCCACACTCACACACAATAAATTACATGCATGTCAAATTCACATAAAAATCCAAAAATATGTCTTTTGCTTATTTACTTCTAGAAGTGGCATAGTTATATGTTGTTTACTTCCTTGAGTAGGTAATGTCATTCCTTTCATGGTTTTCATAGTGCTTTCTGCAAAAGTAGAATTAGTTGGTTAATTAGGGTTTACTAGGTTTGCTTTACATTTCAGTCTTTCCGCTTTCTACAATTAGAATAGCATCTGTGGAGTAATCTTTCTTTCCTTTCATCACATATAGAGCTTCTAATGGAATCCATAGAAGTTGGCTTGAGCTCCTAGTGATCTTGTGCCAGCTGACCAAGTGACAACCTGCTGTGAGAACTAGTACTTGTGCATACAGCACCGACACTTCCAAGTTTGTTATGGACTACCGGGTTTATAAGAGTAAATTAGGCAGCCCAAGAGTTGTAGCATTATTGCTGCAATATTGGTGCTCACCACTTTTTGACATCGTTGCTGAGGAAGCATCAAAGTATTCTGTGATTACTACTTTCTTCTATTTTCTATTGCAACATTCTGCTAATAGTTTATTTAAGCAAAAGTAGACTAGTCATTCCTTTTCCTTCAATTCTATATTTCCTTCCTTTCCTTTTCAATTCTTGCAAATTTCCATTTCAGCAAGTTCATTTCAGTTAGTTGCAATTTTTTTTGTTTAATCAATTTCAGTTTTCTAGGTACTATCAGTATGGGGGAAAAGAAACAAAAACCAACCAAAAAGATTTCCTTTCATGCCTCGTAGGAATAGAGATAACTCAGGAAAAATTTTGCCCAACACCCCCACTGCTTCACACAACCAACCTTCTCTCTTCTTCGGTGGCTGTGATCAAGAAGAACCCTTAGGTGAATAGCCAGACATATTTGAAGAACCTATAAGGGAAGAAGAAGAAGAAAACATTCCTTTGGAGCCAATGGCTGAAAACAGAAATGCTAGGGGGAATGGAGAGAGAATAGAGGGTACCTTTCCCATTCGGGAGACCAATGGGGACACCAAAATGAAGAATATAAGCCCTTCCGCCCTACCTCATTTCCATGGTCTGACTACAGAAGATCCTGACACCTTCTTGTTCGAGTTTGTTGTCATCTGTCGAACTTATGACTATGCAAAAGATGAGAAAAAGTTGAAACTGTTCCCTTCTACTCTCAAGGATACAGCGTTGCGCTGGTTCATGGGATTACCTGGCAATAGCATCACAACTTGGGCTCAAATGCAGTAGGCCTTTAACAAGAAGTATCGAGACTATTGTAGGTCAAAAGATACTAAAGAAGAAATCTTTCGAATGACCATAGGAAGTGATAAGTCCTTGGAAGACTATGAAGAGAGGTTGTAGCTCAATTACAAAAGGGTTGGGTGTACACTTGACCCTGAGTCTCTGAAGTTGGTCCTACTCAGGGGAATTCGGGAAGACCTTTTAGACACCCTCCATCTACTGGCCGAGGGAGACATCTACCAACTATCCTATGAAGACATAAAGACTATTTTTAGAAACCATTCTAGAGCAGCCAGAAAGAAAGGTAGGGGGAGTCAACCCATAGCTAGTACCTCTTCCTCCAACTCATCCATTAAAGGTGAAATTGGAAACATGCTGGAAGACTTCAAGAGTGAGATGTTGTAGACTCTTGCCATGCAAATGGATACCTTACATATCAAGAGAAAACAAGAGGAAGCAGAGAGGGCTTTGACCATTTTTTTCCCTAGATGCACTAGGGGGCATCCTAGGAATGAATGCCCATTGAACTCTATAGAGGGTTGTTCAGTCTGTGAAGAAAATCATTCTACATATAAGTGCTCTTCCTTGCCCAGACTTAAAGCTGTATATCAAGGGGCTGAGGGAGTCACTGAACAGCTCTATTACATAAAGCAAAGAAGGCCGCATGGACCTAGACCATACCAGCAGGGGATGCAAGGGACATCTCAGGCATACTACAAACCCAAAAAAGTGCCCTCCATACCTTCTTCAGGTCCCCCTACTCATCCTTCCTAGTCCACACCACCTCCTTGGTCCTTCACATCTCAATATCATGCCCAACCAGCCACCCATTCATTTCAATCCTATGCTCAACCGTAGCCTCAATGGAATGCATCTCATCAAGGGTGGAGGCCCCAATACAACTCTCTTCCCGCTCTTATGCCTCCACCACCTGCCCAACCACAATCGTTACCTTATGCTCCACCCCAAGGCAACCCCAAATGCCTACCCAGCCAAATTCGAACCTGAATAATAGAGAGGCTCAACAAGTGTATAGTGGGGAACCATCATGACCAACTTATGCTATGGAGATTCAAGAAATTAACTTGAGATTTGGGAAAGTCCTCCTAGATAGCCAACCTCCACCCAGGGAGGTTGAGGAAGATCAAGATGAAAGTGAACCTAAAGAAAATCCACCCTTCCCCGAGAGACTATTCGAGACAGTCTAGCCTACCCCAGAAGAGACTGAACTCCTAGGAGAATTGAAACATTTATGTGAAGATACCACTTCTCCAACCCATAAAATATGTGCCTATCTACAACAAGTTGATCAAACAGAAGTGCTTTGGGCATCCAGGAAGGTGGAAGAGAGATGCCCCAACCATCATTGTCATAGGACAATTGTCCGACCCAATGTTGGGGCAGGTAATCTGTCCAAAATATTTGGACCCTGGAAGCCCAGTAGTTGATGTCCACATCAATGGCACAATGATCTCGCATACCTTGATTGATCTGGGAGCTGCCATTAATGTGATGACAAAGGACACAATTCTCAAACTTAACCTCCAGGGCTCCTTAAGGAAGACCATGACAGTGCTACAGCTAGCAGACCGCTCCATAGTGACCCCTGAGGGGATTGTGGAAGATGTGATGGTCTCCATTGATTCTTGGGAGTACCCTACTGATTTCTTAGTTCTCTAGCCAAAGGCAAAGCTCATTGGGTATCCTCTCATTATGGAAAGACCCTGGTTGGCTACAGTCGACGCCTACATCAGCTGTCGAGCTGGGAACATCACCATAAAGAATGGGCACATGTCCAAGCAGTTAATATTATATCCTCCTACCCAACCCTTGCTAGAACATGATCTACTTCTCTAGTTGGAGGAGGAAGATGATGATGAATTTTATTCTACACCACTTTGTGCATTAGAAACTGCCATGGGGGGGAAAACCGCAAGATAAGGATGATATGATTGAAAATTTGATTCAGAATCCACCTCCCAGTGTATCACCATTAGAAAACATAGTAAGAGAAACCAAAAATAACCCCTCAATTGATCTCTGTGTGGCCGATCCTACTTCTCATCGTGTCAAAAATATAGATTTCAGCCTAGAAAGAACTTTGAAAATCAATCCATCCCTCTCTACTTCCCAGGAGAAGGAACTGTGTAGCCTACTGAGAAAACATCTAGATGCCTTCACTTGGAGTTATAAGGCACCCTTAGGTATGTACTCATCATATATACATCAAGGAAGATTGAAAACCAGTCAGGAAGCCTCAAAGGAGGATGAATCCAACGCTTAAATATATTGTTAAGGATGAACTACAAAAATTGCTTGATGTAGGATTCATCTATCCCATCTCTGACAGTGAATGGATCTCTCCTTTGGTGCCAGTGCCAAAGAAAAATGGTAAGTGGAGAATATGTTTCAACTATCAGGAATTGAACAAAGCCACTAAAAAAACCATTTTCCTCTACCTTTCATAGATCAAGTGTTAGACGGTCTGGCAGGGAAAAAGTTTTTCTCTTTCCTAGATGGGTTTAACAGGTACAATTAGATTCAAATCAGCCCGGAAGACCAAGATAAGACCACTTTCACTTGTCCTTGGGGTACCTTTTCATATCGGGTCCTTCCTTTTGGTTTGTGCAATGCTCCAACCACGTTCCAAAGAGTGGTATTGAGTATATTTTTTGAGTTAGTTCATGATTCAGTAGAGATTTACATGGATGACTTTACTCCTTATGGTTCTGACTTTCAGGAAGCTTTATCTAACCTAGGAAAAGTTCTAGACAATTGTATTGAGATGAACCTATCCCTCAGTCCAGAAAAATGTGAATTTTTTATGACTGAAGGGACCATGCTAGGTCATGCGATATCTCAACAAGGACTGCGGGTGGACCCCAACAAAATTTCCATCATCCAATGTGTCCCACCTCCTCAAAAGGTGAGAGATGTCAGAAGTTTCCTAGGCTTAGCCAGATATTACAGAAGATTCATTAAAGATTTCGGCAAGCTAGCCTCTCCTTTGTTTGGCCTCTTAGGCAAAGATGTTGAGTTCATATGGTCAAAAAAATTTCAAAAAGCCTTAGATACTTTGAAGAACAAGCTAGTAACTGCCCTAATTCTCAGAGGCCCAAACTGGGCTCTGCTATTTCACATTCATACAGATGCCTAGAACAAAGTGATAGGAGTAGCCTTAGGAAAAATTGATGAAAAGTTACCTTATGGCATATACTTTATAAGCAAGAACTTGTCAAAGGCAGAGTTAAACTATACAATGACCGAGAAGGAACTCTTAGCTATCGTGCATTCCTTAAACAAATTCAGAGATTATATCACGGGCTATCAAACCTTTGTCCACATTGATCATTCTGCAATTAGATATTTAATGAACAAACCAGATGTAAATGCTCGCATCATTAGATGGTTTCTTTTACTACAGTAGTTTGATTTGACCATTATTGATAAGCTTGGTAAAGAAAATGTTGTTGTTGACTTTTTGTCTAGAGTAAATTTGCCTGTAGGTGAAGAAGGAATGGTGGATGACCAAATGCCAGATGAACATATGTTTGCTATCTCAGTACTCTCTCCATGGTTTTTTGATATAGAAAACTACTTGGTTTCAGCACTGTTCCCACCACACTTGTCCTCAAAAGAGAAGAGCAAGATAGTAAGGAAAAACACCCCTTTCACCTGGATTGGGGGAAATCTCTTCAAACTTCGCTCAGATCAAATCTTAGGAATATGTGTCAGGGAGGAGGAAGTCTTTGACATCCTCCGGACCTATCATGACAAGCCTTGTGGAGGTCATTTTGCAGCAAAAATAACTGCCTTCAAGATATTGCAAGTAGGCTACTACTAGCCCACTCTTCATCAAGATATAAGGAGATATACCAGCCAGTGTGATCGGTGTCAGAGGATGTGGAAACCTACTCCAAAGGATGAGATTCCCATGTAACCTCAAGTGACCTTTGAGCCATTTGAGAAGTGGGGCATGGACTTTGTGGGTCCTATCGGCCCTCCTTCAAAGCAGAAAAAATACATCATTGTGTGCACCGATTACCTGACAAAGTGGGTAGAGACAAAAGCAATCAAAGTAGCGACAGAGGAAAAATTAGCTAAGTTTTTGAGAGAAAACATATTCTACAAGTTCGGGTATCCAAGAGAGTCACAGATCAAGGCAGTTAGTTCACTTCCAATTTGATTGAAGACCTACTCACACGTCATAAAATCAAGTACAGGACTTCCACCCCTTACCATCCACAAGTCAATGGTCAGGTAGAGGTCACCAACAGAGCATTGGAAGGGATCCTGACCAAGGTAGTGAGCAGCAACAGAAAATACTGGGCAGACAGATTAGTTAAGGCCACTTGGGCCTACAACACCAAATGGAAGACCACCACCAGGTTCACACCCTATGAACTGGTCTATGGGAAGAAGGCTTTGCTATCAATAGAATTTGAGTTCAATACACTAAGGATGGCAGCTTAGCTAGACCTAGACCTCAGCCATGCACAAAAGGAGAGATTAATTCAGCTCAATGGATTGGATGAATACAGATTGCAAGCGCTTCTACGTAGAGAGGTAGTTCAGCTTCATAGAAAGATATCACATGACAAAAATATCAAGGAGAAGCAATTCCAAGAGGGAGATTGGGCACTACTCTATGATTCAAGATACAATGATTTCAAAGGAAATCTGAGGAAAAGATGGCTGGGACCCTAAACTATGGAGAAATGTAATGACAATGGTTCATTTCTGATCAGAAATATTGATGATGAAGCCATCCCAATGCTTGTAAATGGACATCGGTTGAAAGTCTACAAGAAACCCCTATCCAAGCGAGAGTTTATTGAAGGTATGAATAAAACAGTGATGGTAGTGGAGCATGTCTTAGCTTCGACTTCACCCACTCACTAAAGAAAAGAAAAAAATAAAAATAATAAGTACTCAAGTGAAAACCTCCATGAGGCGCTTAAGTCCCATATTTGGGTTGGAAACCTCTTTTGAGGCGGCCCAATGATGTCAAAACAAAAAAAAAAAAAGAGAAAAAAGAATAAGATCCCTGGGTGAAAACCTCCCTTGGAGGTGTCCAGGGCAGGAAATTAGGGTGAAAAGCTCTCTAAGGCAACCTAGTTGTTTTTCAAAAAAAAAAAAAAAACAAAAAAAAACAAAAAAACAAAAAAAAGAGAGAAAAGAAATGAGTTTTTGTTGCATTGTAGGTTTGCAGGAGAACTATAGGGAGTAGAAGAAGGTGCCAAGGGGACCCTGAAATTCACACCAGCATCCATCTCACCTTATCCATGCCTTCCTCCATCATATTTGGCATTTCATTCACCCCACTGTACCTCTTTTTCAAAAACTGTGTTTTCTACAAGAGGCTCCTGTAGGAATTACAGAGAGCCAAAGTGGCTACAGAAGGTAGTTTGAGGGAAAAAGAAGCTTCATAATGGACCTATAATTCCTCCTACAATCTTCAAACCTCCTTTCCATCATTTCCAAACCTGCATCACACCCCAAGCGTCATTTTTCTTCCTGTCCAAGAAAAACACAAAAAAATAGTTTTTAAGTTTTTTAGAGAAAAAGAAAAAAAATGAGAGGAAAAAGCACCATCGACCTCACGTGAAGCCTACCTACTACCTCTCCATCTTTAGCTACACCTCTAGCATCATCCTTGAGCACTAAGCACAGAAAGAAGCTGAAGTTTCAAGGGGAGAATTAGCTACAGGAGCTTCTGTAGGAATTCCTATAACAGTTGATCCCATTAAAATCCAGCACCAGCAGTAAGAGAGTGAAAACATGAAGGTTGAAAAGGCACCTCAAGCTCAGATCCAGCCATAGAAGAACCTACACAAGCACACAACCACACATCAGCAAGCAAACAACATGCATCAAAAGAAATAAATGCATGCAGCAAAGAGAGCCACAACACCTCACAGTAAATACATTCAGATCATAGGTAAGTAACTAAATCGCTCCTCTGTTTGAATTTGTGTAATTAGAAGTCATGCAAAAGCAACGAGATGGTTAAGGTTGAATGAGGGAAAGGTGGCTAGTTAACTTGGCCACCTTCATCTAGTTGACTCCACTCATCCAAGATGTCACCCACACATGCGCACAGTCAACTCTAGCACAAGATGCCAAGGACAGGTAGTGGAGGAAGTGTGAACTCCAATGCAATGATGGGATATGATTACGAGGAGAAGCCATGATGACCAAGAAGGTGGGGACCAACAATCCAAATATGGCCAACGTATACCTTGCTAGCTCACCCCTCAGCACCGGAAATATCCATAAAGGGTAATAAGCACTCCTCCTTGAGCATTCTCACCACATTTTCCTTCATTCTCTCCTCGTAACTCAGCTACAGCAGTCTCCTTGTGCCCCCACAGCCTCGTAACCATCGTCATCCATTGATCTCTACCATATTCCCACTCTCGGAGTTTTCTACAGGAGCACCTACAGGTTCTACAGGAGCACCTATAGTAATTCTACAAGAGGGGAAGTGAGTTGTTTTGAAGGGAGAAAACACGAGTTTTAGCATGATTTTCAGTCTGAAGAGGTAGGGTTCATGCATGCCCCTTATTGAATATCAATATATGCAAGAAGTGGTTTCAATTTGAGGAGGAAATAAAGTCTTTAGGAGAGGAGAAAATACAAAAAAAAATCTGCTTATTTAAAAAAAAAAAAAGTCTCCTTTGTTTCTCTGTTTTTCTCAAAATTTGTTGTCTCCATCTCCACATTTGGTTTCCCAAAAGAGTATAAACAAAATGAAAAGAGGGTTTATGAGAAAGGAGCCCACTAACTCCACTAGGCTCCATGCACATCCACAAGTGGTGGACATCTTCACAAGGGCAAATTGGATAAATTTCTTTGAGAAATTCCAAGGGTTTGATGAGGAAATTGCCCAAGAGTTTGCTCTCTCTCTCTAGTACCCCACACACGAACTCATGCCACTGTCAACTTTAGAGGTCTTTCCATGGAAATAACCCCTGAATTTATCAGTATGGTCACTACCCTTCCTCTTGGGCTGCCTTGGAGTAAGGATGAGAAATCAATTGGCTAGGCTGCCAAGAAAAACTTTTTCCAAAACAATGAAACCCCTATAGAAGATAAAAATGGCATTAGAAGGGCTAGCATACCATACCCCTAGGATGAGCTTAGCTATCAAATAATCAAATACATTTCCTATGAGGGGAGGTACAACATTGTTTATGGTTATCACTTTAGAATCCTCCAAGAATTAAGGTATGGCATGGACACTCTAGCATCTCAGAAGCTCAGTATCCCTACTTCCTCTTGCAATCCCTCATTGACTCCAGCATTAAGGTTCAAGAAGGAAATTCAAAGCAGCTAGCTCACCATGGCTTAATCAAAATCCTAGTGGAGGAAGCCCTCCATACCTTTACACTCCCTATAGCATGGGAAGTTTTCCAAAACATGACAGCAGAAGATGACATAAAGGCTTTAACCTATGATGTCAGTCCTACTGGTAGTGAGGAGGAAGAGCAGCAAGGGGGAGATGGTGAAGCCGCTGGTGACATATAAGAACAAGGAGAGAGCTAAAGAAACAGAACATGAAGAGACAGAGACTCTGGAAAGGGAGGCAACAACTACCCTCACTACCCTCAGTACACCAATCAAGCCAAAGCAAAAGAGGAAAAGACAGGCCTCCATGTATTTCAAGGCTAGGAAGAGCACAAGGATCAAAACAGGAAAACCTCATTGAAAATTCACCCTTTGCCAAGGGGAAAGAATCCCTTTCCAAGACATCTATAACATATGAATGGGGGACTCCTATATCTTCCACATGGAAGGAAAAGGTAGTACTACAAGACCCAAAAACAGTCCTACAGGAGGCTCAGGCAGTTCTACAGGAGACACTGTCCAAACTACAAGAGACCCAAAAGCTTGAGAAAAGGATAGAAGGACAACCATAGGTAAAGGAGGAAGAAATAGAGCTACAAGAACCTAATCCCTAGCCTAGTCTTGCCTCCTATTACAATCTACTTGAAGGAGGAAGGATAATCCCACAAAAATTTGCAATACCACTATTCTTTGAATTGGAGAAAGAAAGAGTAAGAACACATAGGTGGATGCAAATAGCCAAATCCAAAGGAGTTGAGGATGTTGGCCATATGGAAAACAAAATCAGAGAAATGGCAGAGAGTTGAATGTTATCAGAGACAGGGAAGCAATTACAAGAAGCCACCTTGAAACTGTAAATGATTTGCTAAGGAGGCAGCTGCAAGAGAAAGAGACTCAACTGGCATGCATGGCCAGGTTATCCATGGAGGCATTGCAATGTAGAACACCAAAAAAATCCTATGGCCTCTATCTCAAGGACCAATGGTTACAATTCCAGAAAAAGACTCTGGCACAAAGAGGCACAATGTATTTCCAAGATTACAGGTAATTTATGGATCTGTGTGACCAAAGCACATCAGAAGATAAGGCAAAGATGGTAGAATTCTACCTATATAACATGGCCCTCATAGACATGAATGTGTGGGACCCCAATGCCAAGCTAGGGGACCTGCAATTAATGGACATGGCCTTGTTTGTTCAATTTAGTGTGTCCTAAATTGCTATTTAAAATGTCAATCCGGGAGTCGTAAACTGCTGAAGTGAAGTGCACTGTATATGCAAGATAACTGATTTCTTAGTTCTTTGTCGTTTTGAGTTTTTGGTTTGTTTTTGGGTTTATCTTCTGTGGATTCCCTAGTGTGAGATGGCGAAATTGAAAGTCAAGTGTGGATGGTAATGGTGATTTCTACAATGATTCAAGTATGGATGGTAATGATGATTTCTACAATGATTTTCCAAACTTTAAAGTTCTCAAAAAGAAGTTTTCAAACTGACTGTGATGAAATCAATTCTCAAAAGGAAATAAATGTACCAAAACAGTGAACTAGTGACAATGGCCCAGTATCCTTACTGCTGTATGAAAAGAAAATAAAAAAAACTGAACTCAAAGCAACTCAAAGACTGAAAGCAAAGCAAACTAAATCACACTACTTCAACCCACATTCTGACCCTTCACCTTTCGACTCGCTCCAGCTATAGGAAGTAATCATAAACAAGCTGAGTAATATGATATCTAAATTTCAGGAAATCAAATTTCATAAAAGGAAACTAAGATTTAACTACTCATTCATATTTCAATTCTTGAAAATGACATAAGTAATTTAATCTCTAACTTGCAGGAAAGCAAACTAAATCATACTACATCAAATAATATTCTGATTCCTCACTAATTGAGTCGCTTGGCTATAGGAAGGAAATCATAAACAGATGAGTAATATGATATCTAAGTGGCAGAAAAGTAAATAAGCAAAGCAAAATTGAAAGAAATGGCAATGCTGGAATTAAAACTCAATAAATGAATTAGCAGAAAGGACAAGATGATCTCATGTTAGTAGTCATTAAAACTATGTAATTTTCCCGGGCTACCTACAAGAACCTGAAAGACAGAGACTGATCAGCTAGCAACCATAAGAAAGCATAAAAGGAAAAGATGAACAACAGTTAGTTATAAACATCAGGAAATATATATAGAGGCAACTAATTAAAAAAATAGTAACATAATGAAAGAAGGCGAGAAATTATACAGTAGATACAGGGCTTTGGTGTACAGGGGCCCTAGGCAACCTCAGCCAATCAATACTCAGTCACAAATGGAACTCAAAAATGTTGTCTTCTCATATAACAATGTAAACTTTGAAACTGGAACTGTAAACTCAAAAAGGGAACTCTGGCCAAAAAACCCCAAAAAAACATCAAAAACAGTGTTAAAAACGAAAAGTGTGTATACTGGAACGATGTTTTTTTTTTTAGGTGTCAATTTTGAACGTGTTTTAAAAATGGCAGTGACTACGAAATTTACTACAAAATTTTCATGCAAAATATAGCTTCAAAACGAAAGTGTTGATACTGGAATAATGATTTTTTTTTTAGGGTCAATTTTCAAACTTTTTAAAAAATGCTAATAAAACCAATTTTTTATGTCTCAAACAAAGTTAAATTTTAAGGAAAAAACACATTAATGTTTCTGGTAGAATATCATTTTTCTTTCCTAAGTATAAATTTAACATGTTTTCAACCACAACATGCTAGATACAAAAGAAATTGAAATTTTGTCAACTATAAAACTAAAAAAACATGACATTATGAACAAATTATATCACTGAATGAATTCAAAAGTCTTTATTTGTATACTGAATAAAACAGACATTATATCTCTAATTTGATATTGCATTGTAGATATTTAAACAATAAAATTTATCATACTTAAGACATAATCCAACAACATAAAAATGCTTCATAACTTCTCATTTAACAAAATATGGAAAACATTAATTTTATTTGAAGATACGATGCATACATCAGTTATATAAACTGTCTTAAACAATTATTCAAACTCAATCACCCAATAACCGTGGGTAGGCCGTCGTCATGCCCCCTTCCCCCAACCCATTACCGATCTTTCCCATTCACCCATGCCCTCTTCCCCCTTCTGCCCTACCCATGCGCCAGCCCTTGCTACCCCCAACTCACCCACCCATGCACCATTTCCCCAACTCTTCCTTCCCTACCCCACAACTCTCCTCCCCATAAGCCCACCCCCTAACTCCCATTCCCCTCCAATCTCAACTCCTCCCCCCCTTCCTTAACGCCGGCCCCATGGGCCTCGCGCCCTACCCCCCTCCACCCTACCCTTACCCCTACCCCCTACCTTCCCCCAACCCCCACCCTTACCTTACCCCCCACCCCCTCCACCCCCCTACCCCTTACCCTACCCCCCCCCCACCAACCCCTACCCCCCCACTACCCCCCCCCTCCCCCCTGCCCCCCTCCCACCCCTTACCCTTACCACCTCCCCCACCAACCCCCTGCCACCCCCTACCCTACCCCTTACCCCCCCCCCTTACCCTTACCCCCCCCTGCCACCCCCTACCCTACCGCTTACCCCACCCCCCCTTACCCCCCTTACCCCCCCCCTTGCCCTACCCCTACCCCTACACCCCCCTAACTCCCATTCCCCTCCAATCTCAACTCCTCCCCCCCTTCCTTAACGTCGGCCACATGGGCCTCGCGCCCTACCCCCCTCCACCCTACCCTTACCCCTACCCCCAACCTTCCCCCACCCCCCCCCCCCCCCCTACCCCTTACCCTACCCCCCCCCCCCCAACCCCCTGCCAACCCCTACCCTACCCTTACCCCCCTCCCCCTCCCCCTCCCCTTACCCACCCCCCCCAACCACCAACCCCCTGCCACCCCCTAACCCCCCCCCCTGCCACCCTCTACCCTAAGCCTTACCCACCCCCCGCCCTACCCCTACCCCTACACCCCCCTCCCCCCCCACCCCCCCTTACCCCCTACCCCTACCCCCCGCATTCCACCCTCGCCCCCTCCCCACCCCGCCCATCCTCGGCCCCCTCCCCGGCCCCGGCCTACCCCACCCCACCCACCCCCTCTCCCCCCCCCCCCCCCCCCCCCCCCCCCCCCCCCCCCCCCCCCTCCACCGCCACCGCCCCCTCCCCAGCCCCCCCACCCACCCTGCCAACCCCTCCATCGCCACCGCCCCCTCCCCGCCCACCGCCACCGCCCCCTACCGGCCCACCCGTCCCCCGCCACCGCCCCTCCCCGGCCCCCCCGCCCACCCACCCACCCCCCCGCCCACCCCTCCCCCTCCCCCGCCCCCTCTGCGGCAGTGGCACCCCCGGGCCGCCCTGCCCCCTCCCCACCCACCCACACTGCCCCCTCCGCGCCCACCCCGCCCCCCTGCCACCCCCTACCCTACCCCTTACCCCCCCCGCTTACCACACCCCCCCCCCCACCCTACCCCTACCCCTACACCCCCCTCCCCCACCACCCCCCCTTACCCCCCCCCTACCCCCCGCATTCCCCCCTACCCCCCGCATTTCACCTGAGTTTTTGTGATAGATCCAAAAACTCAGGTGAAATAAAATCATTGATTCTATTAGGGATGCTCATAGTTAATTTGTTCATATAAAAAAATAATGCCTCCAACAAATGGTGATTTCCTATCAATGTTCCCAATTAAATTATCTGAAGACAAAGTTAATCTCTCTAATAAATGGAGTTTTACAGTCAATGCTACATTACTCCTAGTTAAAGTGTTTGAAGATAAAGATAATACTCCCAAAGAATGAAGTTTTCCAATGCCTTTCCAAATAGTTCCTTTAAACCCATTGAGATAGTAGAAAATGTTGGAGAGAATGCATATAGACTCAGTGTACTCCCATACATGCACATTTACTTAGTATTGAATGTAGAGAATATGAAACACGAGGGTTTTTGGCCCCTTTGTCAAGAAGGGGGATGTGGCCTGGACTGAGGATATTTAGATAGCCCAAGTCTTTTGGAATAGTCACTCTTGACGAGTTTAAAGGGTTTGTTGGCATTTGGATGTCTTCCTCTTGTAAAGAAAGGAACCATGGAATCCTAAAGTTTCCTATTGTTATGTGTACATGAATCCTAAGTTATGTTCTATGTTAAGTATGCCTAGACTACCAGTTAAATAATTAGTAAAATATGATACAAAGAAGTGACACATGTAAATGGTGCTAATAATAAAGAATGAATGATGTTCTCTTCATAAAATGTTGAATGTTCAAGATGCAAACTAAATACTATGGCTAAATTATAAATGCAATTATAATCTAGAATATGAATTATTCTTAATGAGATATATTAAAAACTACAATAATGAAAGCCTTCGATCTTTTAAACAAACACAGAATAATCTAGAGTTGTTTTTAGATTTCACATCAAGAATTACTATCTAGTTGTTATTTCTTGGTGAGGTAAATTAAAAAGACCGCAGTAATAATTTCTATAGTTGAATTATCTTTCAATTATTCATTTATGAAACAATTCAATAAACATATAACCAAATGAAATAATAAATTAAAAACTCCTACAACAATAACGAAATGAAATAATAAATTAAAAACTCCAACACAAGTATTAATTCAATTTGTGTAAAAATAACTTTCTCAATAATCTGAATCAGTGGAAACAATTTACAGGAACCTAAATCAAACCAAATCAGAACACTTACACAAAATTATTTTAGATCAAAATTATTAGTTTCTTTTATTATGTAAAAATACTTTATCACCATATTTTAACAAAAATAAAAAGTTCTGTTCATCAGACTCCTCTGTTTGAAATCTCTTGCAATTATACAAATAACCGATACATTTAATATTCAACCGGAAATCATTTGTTTGAGTTTGACTTCACGTTTTCTCTTCGAGAATAAAGAATCGGGTACTTTAACATCGTTTTAGAAAAGATTCGAAATTCGTTTGAAAAAATATGACATTTCAAAATCTTATAAACTTGCAGCCTTCCAAGATTACATGCTTATTTATTGAAAAAAAAAACCATCACAAAATATACAGCCATTCACTTTTATATTCAACTTATACAGATACCCGCGAATGAAAACACAAGGAATTTCACAATTAATATCCTATTATTACAATGTGAAACTAACGACAATATGTGAGCATTTATAAGAGTAATCCGAGCATACCTATTGAAACCAGAGATTACAAATCTCCTCCCCATATTCAGAATTTTGCAGATTATCATTGTTGAAAGTAGGCCGAAACATCCATGTTACAAAATTTTGAAAATATATGTCTTAATGAAAGCCTTGGATGCAAAAGGTGCCTTTTAAACTACCTTTGTTTCGCTTATAACTATTCGCCAACAAACATCCAATAAACCGAAAAATAGAATTATGATAAGAGCATACGTGCTCGTGTAAGATAAAGAGAAAAAACAAATCATTTAGGCGTGAGTTGGGAATTTCATATTGGTTAAGAGTCATGGCTATTCGTTTTTGCATGTACAGTTAGCTGGAATAAGCTCGGTCAAACATTCCCAGAGTAATTTAAAAACACGAAGAATAAAATTATAAAATTATACAGTTCAGTATGGATGAGATATTCTGGAAGGAAAAAACATACTATTTATTATTAACTTAATTGTAGTTGAATGTTTAATCAAACCTGTGGGTCGATTCCCGGAATCGACCCGCAGGTTTGATTAAACATAAACCTGATTATGTTACTAGTGGATCTGCGGCTTCTGCTCTTATGTATTCCCTGGTTATCTATTCTGAAGCTTGGAAGCTGCTACACTTAGAGCAGGGTCAACAATGGAGTCTGATTCTCAGAAATGCGGAGAGAATTGAATTTATGGTTTTTGGCATTTGCATAGAAAAGAGGTGGGTTAACAATAAAGTTTTATTCTTTGAAATGTGGAGCGAATTCAGCTCATGGTATTTTAATAATAAAAATGTTTTAATTTTAGGAACTGTATCAACTAAATTAAAAATTCCACCATTATTACAACTCACTTGTGCCTACACCATGCAAAATTGTAGAGAAGCCCTACCACAGATTTCAGAAATTCATTTAAGAGAGTAAAGTTAACTACAAAGTTCTACTTGTCAGATTTGCTTATGCAGTTACTAACTCTGCAAATACTCTGCCACAACAAAAACACCTATCTGAACTTCAAAAAATTCAATGTCTATAATACATGCAATGCAAGCAAAAATTCAATGTCTATAATACATGCAATGCAAGCAAAGCTGTAATAGAAATGATATTGCTTTCTTCAATATTATCAACAGAAAATAACATATTACAACGCTTCCCTCGGGGATAAGTCGTCCAAAACCCGTAGGTAGGTGCGTTGATTCAGTGTCACACTGCCAATTATTAGTGTGAGTCGAAATTAAACGCCAATGATGGGTTGGCTACCAACTGATTTGGGGAAGAATAACTCCACTACAAAATAATATAACAACAATTAAATATAAATGCACCCACATAAAGACACATATTTGAACTTAGACAAAATCCTTTGCAAGAGAAATCTCCAATTACATATTAATTGATATACCAGTTAACTACAGATATTTTGGATCCTTTTTCTGTCAATACCTACCCAGGTTTCTATGGTGGTCACATGCAATCCGAAACAGTTCTTGTTGTTGACCTCCACAAATTTCTTGTTCTGAAACCCCAACAAACCTTTCCACCCTTTTGAGTCCCATGCTTTTATTGCCGCGTCTTTATCTTTTCCTATGAGGAAACAAACAATGTTCATGATCATGTTTGGATAGTATGAAACACGAGCCCATAGAGTATCACACTTTCCACCCGCATAAAAAATAGGCCTGCCAAAGGTATAAGATGAGATTAAACAATCAGCTTTTCAAATATAATTGAGTAACAATCAACTTTTGAAGCTTTTGAAATACAAGGAAGGTATTGTGTTAAATCTGATGTTTTATTTTTGTTGGATTGAATCAATTGAATTTAGGTTTTTGTGATTTATCTTAAATTTATTGAGAAATATTTTTGGCTAAAATTACATCAAAATTTATTTGTTTATATGTTTAGAACTAATAAGTATGATTCATTATCAGAATAAAATAAACCACATTTACTGATTCAAAATTGGTTAGCAAATAAATTAAATCTATTTCTTTTTAATAATGGTGAAATTTTTAATTTAGTTGATACAGTTCCTAAAATTAAAACATTTTTATTATTAAAATACCATGAGTTGAATTCGCTCCACATTTCAAAGAATAAAACTTTATTGTTAACCCAGCCAAAAAACATAAATTCAATTCTCTCCACATTTCTGAGAATCAGACTCCATTGTTGACCCCGCTCTGAGTGTAGTAGCTTCCAAGCTTCATAATAGATAACCAGGGAATACATAAGAGCAGAAGTCGCAGATCCACTAGTAACATAATCAGGTTTATGTTTAATCAAACCTGCGGGTCGATTCCGAGAATCGACCCGCCACCGATCGGGCGGGGCGGGGCGGCCTGAGGGTGGCGCTGCAGCGCGCAGCGCCACCCCCGGGCCGCCCCGCCCCGCCCGACCGGCGGCGTGTCGATTCCGGGAATCGACCTGCAGGTTTGATTAAACATTCAACTACAATTAAGTTAATAATAAATAGTATGTTTTTTCCTTCTAGAATATCTCATCCATACTGAACTGTATAATTTTATAATTTTATTCTTCGTGTTTTCAAATTACTCTGGGAATGTTTGACCGAGCTTATTCAAGCTAAATGTACATGCAAAAACGAATAGCCATGACCCTTAACCAATATGAAATTCCCAACTCACGCCTAAATGATTTGTTTTTTCTCTTTATCTTACACGAGAATGTATGCTCTTATCATAATTCTATTTTTCGGTTTATTGGATGTTTGTTGGCGAATAGTTATAAGCGAAACAAAGGTAGTTTAAAAGGCACCTTTTGCATCCAAGGCTTTCATTAATACATATATTTTCAAGATTTTGTAACATGGATGTTTCGGCCTACTTTCAACAATGATAATCTGCCAAATTCTGAATATGGGGAGGAGATTCGTAATCTCTGGTTTCAATAGGTATGCTCGGATTACTCTTATAAATGCTCACATATTGTCGTTAGTTTCACATTGTAATAATAGGATATTAATTGTGAAATTTCTTGTGTTTTCATTCACGGGTATCTGTATAAGTTGAATATAAAAGTGAATGGCTGTATATTTTGTGATGGTTTTTTTTTTCAATAAATAAGCATGTAATCTTGGAAGGCTGCAAGTTTATAAGATTTTGAAATGTCATATTTTTTCAAACGAATTTCGAATCTTTTCTAAAACGATGTTAAAGTACTCGATTCTTTATTCTCGAAGAGAAAACGTGAAGTCAAACTTGTTGGAAATAATACTGAGAGGGGGGGGTGAATCAGTATTATCAAGTTCTTTTAACAAATCTTCCTTATTTATACTTTGAATTATTTTTGCATATCAGTACCATAAAATAATGAGCATGAACAAGAAAGACAGATAGTCACACCAAAGAACACCAGATATAAGGTGGAAACCCAATGTGGGTGAAAACCACCTGCTGCAATATGTCTCTATCTTCTTTCAAATTAGAAACTCTTTTTACAATGATTTTGTACTGGTGCAGTCCTTTACCAGTACACAGGCTGCAACCTGCAGAGAGCTACAACTCTCTCTCGTTTTCCAGTCTCTCCTGGAAGGGAGCTACAACCCCCTAAAACATCAAATGATCATCAAGTACATGTAAATTACACAGTCAACTGCAGTAACTAGATCAACAGTAACAGAACTAAACCCAGAACACCTTATCAATAGAAAAATTCAGTCAACAGAAGATCTTAAGACAAATACGCATTTTTTCTTTCTCTGGCCAGCGTCGCTACGCACTTCACCTTCTGCTTCCCTGCGTATACCTGCAGAGAGCCTTCTGCTGCACCGCGTACCCACGCACTGCTTATTCAATCGCGCTGCGTACTGTTACTGCAGGTACGCACCCAGAGACACTATCGCGCCGCGTACAGCTACTGAAACCACGCACTCAAAGATACTATCACGTCGTGTACTTTTACTGTGCGTATGCACCTGAGCCTCTGTCGCGCTGCGTACCCACGCAGTTCTCCTTCTTCTGATCTGCGTACCCACGCAGTTCCCCTTCTTCTGCTCTGCGTACACACGCGGATCTCCTGTTTCTGCTCTGCGTACCCACGCACTTGCACCGTTAACCACCTGTGTACTTCTGATTAGGGCCAAATTGGAAGTTCACCAGTGTGCTACAGTTAGTCGGATGCCCAGATCTGATCATGTGCTCGAGAGATCACCCTTCACAGATTCGCTTTTAACTTCACTTTCATATAGATCAAGCTTTTAAAAACAATAACCCAATATTTCAGATCTTAAGATATTCAATTTGCAAAAGATGCTTAGCCAAGTGATCTCCTTTGCTTTATATAGGCAAGCTCCTCCTAAAATCATGGATCAATACCATAGATAACCAATACCAGGGGCCCAAAAACATGGGGCTCAATAATAATAATATAAAATAATACCACGGGCCAAAACCATAGAATCAAGAGCGGCGAGCTAAATACCACGGGCCAAACCTAGGAAGCCCCACGTGAACGCGCTTCTCTGCCTTGAAGTAAGTGAAACTGGGGGTACGCACCTTCTAAATGGGTGCCCTGCGTATCTGGTCGTGGTCCCTTCACGGTGTAGCTGCGAGTACGCATCTTCAACATTTTGAGAGCCTGATCAGAGCATTGCCACTTGGGGGTGTTGCCATCAAGTACAACATCTGTAACATAGAGCCATACCAGAATCATAATGCCAACAATCTCCCCCTTTGGACTTGATGGCAACCTCAAAATCTTCAGCTTCATTCTCCCCCTTTGACATCAAGGGCAAAGGGTTATGCTCCCCCTAAGAACATGCTCCCCCTGAATATGAACCAGATCTGCAAAGAAGAACCGTAATCCACCAAACACCATAAATGACCATGAAAGAGATAGAGACATATTGCAGCTATAATCAGATCAGCATCCATGATCTCCTTCTGTACATCCTCCATAATGCCAACAATGCATTATATGCTCCCCCTGAACCTGTGCCATTCGATCTTCAACCAATCCGCAACCCAGCACATGTAACCATTAGAAGAGATTCAACAAGATGATGCATCAACAACCCCCAGCTTTTGCCTGAGGTATTCAAAAGTCTCCCTGGGCAATGGTTTGGTGAGTATATCAGCAACTTGTTCCTTAGAAGGAACATACTCCAACTTGACCTTCTGTTCAAGCACTTGTTCTCGGAGAAAATGATATTTGATTGGTATGTGCTTGGTCTTTGAATGCATGACTGGGTTCTTTGAAATGCTGATTGCACTTGTGTTATCACATAAGATGGAGATAGGTGGTGTACAAGTGATTTGAAAGTCCTGCAAGGTCTGCATCATCCAAAGGAGTTGAGTGCAGCAAGATGTAGCAGCAACATACTCTGCTTCAATTGTAGACAAGGCAATCGAACTTTGTTTCTTGCTGAACCAAGATACCAATCTGGAGCCCATAAATAACGCACCACCACTTGTGCTCTTTCTGTCATCCACGCTTCCGGCCCAATCTGCATCTGTATAAGCATGAAGTGTGAGATCTGTATCTCTAGGATACCATAAGCCATAATTTTGAGTCCCTTGAAGATATTTGAAAATTCTCTTCACTGCCTGAAGATGAGTTTCCTTCGGATTTGCTTGAAATCTTCCAACTATTCCAACTGCATGCATGATGTCCGGTCGGGTACCTGTCAGATAAATTAAACTTCCAATCATAGATCTGTAGGTTCGTTGATGCACTGCTGCAGATTCATCATTTGCACTGAGGCTACATCCTGTGACCATGGGTGTACATACTGGTTTTGCATCTTCCATGCCATATTTCTTCAAAATCTGTTTGAGATACTTGGTTTGAGACAAAAAGATCCCTCCTTCTTTTTTTTGGATTTGCAAACCAAGAAAATATGTCAGTTCTCCCAGCAAGGACATTTCGAATTCTTTCTGCATCACCAAGGCAAAGCTTTGGCTCACAGCTTCTTCATTGCTACCAAAGATAATGTCATCTACATACACAACAAGTATTAGCAATTTGTCATTTTCAACTTTTATATAAAGATTGCTATCTACTAATCCTTTTGAAAAGCCTTGTTGATGAAGATATTTGTCCAAACGATAGTACCAAGTCCTTGGAGCTTGTTTGAGACCATAGAGAGCCTTTTTCAATCTGCATACAAGATTTGGATCATTTCCAAGAATGAACCCATCTGGCTGCTCAATGTATACTTCTTCTTCCAAGTCTCCATTCAGAAAGGCTGATTTCACGTCCATTTGAAATACTTTGAAGTTTTGAGAGCTTGAGAGAGCAAGGAACATTCGGATGGCCTCAAGTCTTGCAATAGGAGCAAAGGTTTCTTCAAAGTCTATTCCTTCTTGCTGCACATACCCTTTACAAACCAGTCTAGCCTTGTTTCTAATGACTTCTCCATTTTCATTCAATTTATTTTTGAAGACCCATTTTGTTCCGATAACATTCTTATCCTTTGGTCTAGGAACCAGCTCCCAAGTGTTGTTCTTTTCGATCTTCTCAAGTTCTTCATCCATTGCTTTCACCCAACATTCATCTTTGCATGCCTCTTTCACATTTTGTGGTTCAGTGGAGGAGAGTAATGCCAAATAGCTTGAAGCTTCTGCAACTGTTTTTCTTGTTTGTACACCTGCTTCTTTCTGCCCCACAATCTGAGATTCTGGATGATTCTTCTGAACATATCTGGATGATGTCTTCTCTTCTATTCTTGTTTGCTCCTCTGGTTCTTCTTGAGGTTCTTTTTCTTCATCATTCTGTCTTTGAGGGTAGCCTTCATCTTCTTCGATGTCTTCATGATGTACTTGCCTAGGAATGTATCCCTTCTCATCAACCACTACATCAATGTTGTCAACGATTCTGCCAAGTCTTTTATTGTAGCATTTGTATGCTTTGCTATGTGGAGAATAACCAAGAAGAATACCTTCATCTGCTCTAGGTTCAAGTTTGCCAAGTTGCTCATCAGTATTCTTAATATAACATTTGCTCCCAAAGATTTTGAAGTGCTTTACCAAAGGAGTCTCACCACACCAGAGCTCATGAGGCGTTTAAGTGTTGTTCACCCGGACATTTGTTTTGTTGATAATAACAACTGCAGCTTCACCCCAGAAAGTTGCGGGAGTTCCCGACTCATCAAGCATAGCACGAACCATTTGTTGGACTGTTCTGTTCATTCTTTCCACAACTCCATTTTGCTGAGGAGTTCTAGTTGTAGAGAATTCTCTTCTTATCCCATGTTCTTCACAGAAATCGAAAAATTCATTTGAGGTAAACTCCCCACCTTTGTCGGATCTGAGGCACTTAATTTTGTGTCCTGATTCGTTTTCAACCAAGGCTTTGAAGGATTTGAATTTTTTGAATGCTTCGTCTTTGTGCTTCATAAGTCCTAACCAGACAAACCTGGAGAAATCGTCAATGAATAATATCAAGTATTCTTCTCCTCGAGGTGTTCTTTTCTTGAATGGACCACATGTATCTGTATGTACTAGCTCAAGAGGCATGCTAGCTGATCCTTCCTTTTCTGGAAAATTAGTTCTGGTTTGCTTTCCAAACTGACATGATTTGCATATGGTTTTGTCTGGAATTTTGATATCTGGAAGATCGCGAACTGCCTGATATTTGCATGCTTTCCTTATTTGTGAAAAGCTTAGATGCCCCAACCTCCGATGCCATAACCAGTGCTCATCATCCTTGCTCAGATAGCATTGTTGTTGTCCTTCTTCAAATATGTATAGATTATTTGGAGTTCTTTTACCTTTGATCACCGTTTTACCTGTATCAATATCACGAACAAGACATCCATTTGATCTGAATATCACCTCGGTTCTTTGATCACACATCTGGCTGACACTTAGAAGATTATGCTTCAATCCATCAACATACAAAACATTTCCAGCCTTGACCTTTTCTTTTAACTGAGCAATGCCTTTTCCTTTTATGGTTGTAGGAGTATCGTTTCCAAAAGAAACTTTCTTTCCTTTTTCTAGAGCAAAATATGACTCAAGTTTTTCTTTATCACCTGTCATATGCTTCGAACATCCACTGTCAATGTACCATAGATTTTCCTGTCCTTCTGCATAAAATGCTATCCCACATCTTTCTGTTTGTGGTTCCTTTATTCTCCATGTTTTGGTGCTTGAGGCTTGCTCCTTTGTCTGCTGAAACCTGCTCCTGCATTCAGAATCTTTATGACCAAAGTTATTGCAAATAGAACATTCAACTTCATTTTCAAGAGCCGAAAAGTTGTTATAGGTCCTTTTTGTAATCCCGGTCATACTTCTTTGTTTTTGAGCTTCTCTAGTCATGATTGTTCTATATGCAACACATTGATCTGCTTTGTGACCAAAGTTATGGCAAGAGAAACATTGTCCATTGAAGAAACTTCTGCGGTTATCAAATGTACCGGCCAAATGATTGTAATTTCTATTGTCATCCATTCTTGAACCAGAGAAGATTTTACCTGTGGTTGGTTGTAGCTTTTGTTCACCCTTAAGACGGATTGCCCCTGATAGTCTCTGTTTGCAATTCGTCCCTGCTTTGCCTAATGGTCTCCATTGTGCTTTTGCTCATTCCTTCTTGCTGCATCAAGATAACTTTTTGAGGTGGATGCTTGAGAAGTTTCTCCATTATAGCCCAGACCTGTCTTGTTTAGTGGAGAACGTTGTACATTGATAATCTCATCCAAAGTTTCAGATCCCTTGACAAACTTAAGATTAATAGCTTTTGTTTTCTCAATCTCTTTTCTAAGACCAACAATTTCACCTTCTAATTTTTCAAGATGTTTTTCCTTTTCATCAATTTGAAATTGTAGAGTATCAATGATCATATTCTTTTCTTCTATACATCTCTTGAGTTTAGTAATTTCTTCATAAAGACTATCCACATCTATAGCATCCATATAATCATCATCTTCAAATGCCATTAACATTTTATAGTCATTACCTCGTTCATCTTCATCACTATTTGATAGACCATCACTATCTTCATGAGTGTAGTAGCTTTTCTTATTTGCACTATGTTTCTTGTTCCATCTAGCAGGTTCCTTTCCTTTATCCTTATAAGGGAATTTTGCTGCATAATGACCTACTCTTCCACAAGCAAAGCATTTAAAAGGTAACTTACCTCTGAACCTTCCAAAACCCCTTTGAAGATTTCTGACAAAATTTGATTCTTCTTCTTCTTCTTCTGGCACGTGACTTGCTTCATCATAATCTCCTTTGACTGAAGCCTTGAAAGCAGCTTCTCTTCTGTCTGATGGACCTCCCTTTCTCATTTCATAAGCAGTTAGAATTCCGTGTAGCTGAGACATAGTAAGAATTCGTAGATTTTCCTTTTCTTCTATTGCAGACACTTTAGATTCAAACTTGGGGGACAATGATCTTAGAACTTTTTCAACCACAATAGCCTCTTTTATTTCTTCACCCAAATTTTTCATGCAATTAACAATCTCATCTACCCGAAGAAAATAGTTAGCCACACTTTCATCATTATACATCCTGAGATTCTCATACTCAATCCTGAGAGTTTGAAGTTTAGCACGCTTTACCTGTTCATCTCCTTCGTAGCTCAAGACAATCTTGCCCCATATTTCTTTTGCAGATTTATATTGCATAACCTTTACGAATTCTGTTTGAGATAAGCATCCCAACAAAGTATTGACTGCTTTAGCATTTGTTTCATATTTCTTCTTTTCGGCCGCATCTGTAGGAGTAGCTGAAGGAAAAGTGTAGCCTGTATCTATGATATCCCAAACTTCTGTACCAAGAGATTGAAGATAGGCAGTAACTCTTACCTTCCAATAATTGAAGTTTGTCCCATCAAAAATTGGTGGCCTGATTGATGCTTCCCTCTCGTAGTTGCTCATGATGAATGATCTTCCTTCAAGCGATCAAGCTTCTCCGAAGGACCTGTTCTGATACCAATTGTTGGAAATAATACTAAGAGGGGGGGGTGAATCAGTATTATCAAGTTCTTTTGACAAATATTCCTTATTTATACTTTGAATTATTTTTGCATATCAGTACCATAAAATAATGAGCATGAACAAGAAAGACAGATAGTCACGCCAAAGAACACCAGATATAAGGTGGAAACCCAATGTGGGTGAAAACCACCTGCTGCAATATGTCTCTATCTTCTTTCAAATTAGAAACTATTTTTACAATGATTTTGTACTGGTGCAGTCCTTTACCAGTACACAGGCTACAACCTGCAGAGAGCTACAACTCTCTCTTGTTTTCCAGTCTCTCCTGGAAGGGAGCTACAACCCCCTAAAACATCAAATGATCATCAAGTACATGTAAATTACACAGTCAACTGCAGTAACTAGATCAACAGTGACAGAACTAAACCCAGAACACCTTATCAATAGAAAAATTCAGTCAACAGAAGATCTTAAGACAGATACGCAGTTTTTCTTTCTCTGGCCAGCGTCGCTACGCACTTCACCTTCTGCTTCCCTGTGTATACCCACAAAGAGCCTTCTGCTGCACCGCGTACCCACGCACTGCTTATTCAATCGCGTTGCATACTGTTACTACAGGTACGCACCCAGAGACACTATCAGGCCGCATACTGCTACTGAAACCACGCACTCTGAGATACTATTGCGCCGCGTACTTTTACTGTGCGTACGCACCTGCGCCTCTGTCGCGCTGCGTACCTACGCAGTTCTCCTTCTTCTGATCTGCGTACCCACGCAGTTCCCCTTCTTCTGCTCTGCTTACACACGTGGATCTCCTGTTTCTGCTCTGCATACCCACGCACTTGCACCGTTAACCACCTGCGTACTTTTGATTAGGGCCGAATTGGCAGTTCACAAGTGTGCTACAATTAGTCGGATGCCCAGATCTGATCATGCGCTCGAGAGATCACCCTTCACAGATTCGCTTTTAACTTCACTTTCATATAGATCAAGCTTTTAAAAACAATAACCCAATATTTCAGATCTTAAGATATTCAATTTGCAAAAGATGCTTAGCCAAGTGATCTCCTTTGCTTTATATAGGCAAGCTCCTCCTAAAATCATGGATCAATACCATAGATAACCAATACCAGGGGCCCAAAAACATGGGGCTCAATAATAATAATAATATAAAACAATACCACGGGCCAAAACCATAGAATCAAGAGCGGCGGGCTAAATACCACGGGCCAAACATAGGAAACCCCACGTGAACGCGCTTCTCTGCCTTGAAGTAAGTGAAACTGGGGGTACGCACCTTCTGAACGGGTGCCCTGCGTATCTGGCCGTGGTCCTTTCATGGTGTACCTGCGAGTACGCATCTTCTGAACTGTTCTCCTGCGTACTTCTTAAATTTTCAACATTTTGAGAGCCTGATCAGAGCATTGCCACTTGGGGGTGTTGCCATCAAGTACAACATCTGTAACATAGAGCCATACCAAAATCATAATGCCAACAATCTCCCCCTTTGGACTTGATGGCAACCTCAAAATCTTCAGCTTCATTCTCCCCCTTTGACATCAAGGGCAAAGGGTTATGCTCCCCCTAAGAACATGCTCCCCCTGAATATGAACCAGATCTGCAAAGAAGAACCGTAATCTACCAAACACCATAAATGACCATGAAAGAGATAGAGACATATTGTAGCTATAATCAGATCAGCATCCATGATCTCCTTCTGTACATCCTCCATAATGCCAACAATGCATTATATGCTCCCCCTGAACCTGTGCCATTCGATCTTCAACCAATCCGCAACCCAGCACATGTAACCATTAGAAGAGATTCAACAAGATGATGCATCAACAACCCCCAGCTTTTGCCTGAGGTATTCAAAAGTCTCCCTGGGCAATGGTTTGGTGAGTATATCAGCAACTTGTTCCTTAGAAGGAACATACTCCAACTTGACCTTCTGTTCAAGCACTTGTTCTTGGGGAAAATGATATTTGATTGGTATGTGCTTGGTCTTTGAATGCATGACTGGATTCTTTGAAATGCTGATTGCACTTGTGTTATCACATAAGATGGAGATAGGTGGTGTACAAGTGATTTGAAAGTCCTGCAAGGTCTGCATCATCCAAAGGAGTTGAGTGCAGCAAGATGTAGCAGCAACATACTTTGCTTCAGCTGTAGACAAGGCAATCGAAATCTGTTTCTTGCTGAACCAAGATACCAATCTGGAGCCCATAAAGAACGCACCACCACTTGTGCTCTTTCTGTCATCCACGCTTCCAACCCAATCTGCATCTGTATAAGCATGAAGTGTGAGATCTGTATCTCTAGGATACCATAAGCCATAATTTTGAGTCCCTTGAAGATATTTGAAAATTCTCTTCAATGGAAACATGACCTTTAATCTTGATAAAATTCTTGGATATACAATCAATGTGTTTAGGTATGATTCAAATATTAAGCTATTTCATCAGGAATAAAGTATGATACAAAAGGAAGTGGGTATTCTTCATATATGATGCATGCATGACACCAATTTTGACTTGTCTAGAAAACATATTAATGGAGAGACACTATAAGTATATGATGTATAGGTAGCTTGTGATTGTTGAATTTGTCTAGTAATCAAATGGAAGGGTTAATTCCTACATCTCTCAGTAACATATCCACTTTGGAGCACTTAGACTTTCCCAAAAAAGGAAGTGCGAATACTTAATATAATGCATATAAACACCGTATTTGTTTTGTTTTGCAAAAATCTTAATGGAAACATACCCTCAATTATGGGAGTATGAGTAGTTTGTGAATGTTGAATTTCTTTAGTAATAAAGATGAACGGTTAATCCCTATATCTCCTGGTAACATATCCACTTTGGCATAATTGCAATAGTAATAATAATTATAATAATAAAATATAGTTTTAACTACATATCTTTTAAAAAGTATGTCCAATTCACTAACTATAAAATAGAATTATGTGATTTTATTTAATTTCCTTAAACTAACACCAAAACAATTTTTATTTAAACATTATGTGAGGGGGGGGGGGGGGGGGGGGGGGGGGGGTGTAGGGGGGTGTAGGGGGGGGTGCGCGGGTAGGGGGTAAGGCGGGGAGGGGGGGTAGGGGTGGGCAGGGGTGAGGGGTGGGTTAAGGGTTGGGGGGGGGAGGGGGTAGGGGTGGGTGGGGGCTGCGGAAGGGTACAGTTGGGCGGGGGGCGGGGGGGTGGGCGCAGTGGCGAGGGGCGACCGTGGGGAGGGGTTGGGGGGTGTGGGGGGGGGGGGGGGGGGGGGGTGGGGGTTGGGGGAAGGGGGGGGGGGGGAAGGGGGCCGGGGGCGAGGGGGGATGGGGCGCGGGAGTGTGTGGGGGACGGTAGGGGGTAGGGTGAGGGAAGGGGAGGGGGGTCGGGGAGGGGGGAAAGCTTAGGAAGCTTCGTTCAAACAAAAAATTCAGCTGAAAACAAACATCTAGCGTGGCATGCAAAGGATGGACCACGAAGAAATACAGAGTTGGCGAGCGAAACAAAGAGAAAACACAGATTTGATGGATGCAGGGAGTACAATAACTTGGTAATCATATCGAGGGATTTGTCATCATCATCATTTTCGGAGATTGGATCAGGCGTGTTACTTTAATTATTAATGTGTAGTGAATCCAGACAAGAGATCTCTCGTGAGAGGAATAAGTTAATGGGGCCAGGGCTTCAATGTAGTCGTCAGGGGGTTGTGGGGGGCGCATGGGTAGGGGCTCGCCCATACTTGCCTAATTGTGCACTTAGCCTCATTATCCCTCACCTGACCTCCCGCTCGCCCATCGACCTGCCTGCCCGTTAGAGGTGGCTGGGCAATTCTGATTATACAAATAAAAAATTTATGGTATTTTTTTGTTGTTAATTTAAGTTAATATGTTTTTTTATTTACTAATTTATGTGTTTTTTTTTAGGAAAATGGCATCAAGGAAAATTTATGTGAATCTTTCTGGACCAAAGAGTCTTAAAGGTGTATCTTCAAAAAACATTGGTGAATGAACTCCACCTGAGCTCATGCCTACAAATATTTCAAGTGCTTTAAGTGGAAAGAAGCTAATCTCACATTGGAAAAGTTCAAAAGAGGTGAAATTTCCATCAAGAGTCTGGTATGTGAAAGAAAGAGAGAGCACAACTGTGATTTTCGCATTGATTTTTAAGTTAATTATTATTTTTTGAAAAAAAAAATTGTTATTATTATTTTTTTGACATGAAATTCATAAAAAAAAACTATTATTTGACCATTTTTAGTTAATATTTTTGTATAAAAATTGTGATTTTGACATGTTAATTATAGTAAAAAATTATCAAAACGCTTATTTTTTTTGTTATATTTATGTTAAAAATGGTTATTTTTATGTCCATTGTTAAAAAATGTTGTTTTTTAGAAACAATTATTTCATGTGGATTGAAAAATTAATTAAGGATGTATAAATATGTAGATTATCTAAAATTCAAACTATCGAATTTCTAATTTAAAAACGCAAAACAATAAAAACCCCCTAAAAAAAAAAAAAGTAAGATAGAGAACAAGAAAATATGAATAAAATGACGACTTCAAAAACTATCAAATTTAGAAAATAATTTTTACATTTCACACACTAGAAAATTAAAAGTCAAAAAATAGGTCTTTTAAAAAAAGGGTGTGATGCAGAATACTCACTTTTTAAAATCATCATGAAAATCACTACCATTCTAAAACTTGATTTCATCCTGGAACATGAAAAAAAATTAAAGTTCCAAAAACCATGTTCTAAAAAAAACATGTGTATTTTGCATCACCACTTTTGAAAATCGGGTCATTTTTTTGCTATCTCTACGAAATGGGTAACAGTATCAGTTCCCGTTTCAAAGTTTGCATTGTTATATATTAAAGTGCAGTAAAAACATAGAAATAGAGCACGTTATAGTGGCTCGTAAAACACAGTCAATATTACATATGAAAAGCTAACTGTCAAGCATTTGATAACGCGTTATTTATAAGTGAAAATGTTGCAACTAATTCCTAGATTCTATGCTGCCAAACAGACACGTAAATCTCCACGGCCTAAGATCTAGCAGTATGGTAATTATGACAGTTAAATCCATGGAGTGATGGCTGCTCGATTCAGTTCACGGGTTGATCCACAGGTGTTGGAACACCTCCGGAATTTTAGGATCTTGCCACGCAAACCTTCATGTGAGCAAAACAGGGTCGTGCCACAGCAAAACTCTTGGTTTGACCCCTCCTTTGACCTTCTTTGACCATGTCTGTTTGTGAGTGATTCGACTGAACTGAGGGGATAGGCTCCATGTACATGTCATTTGCAGCTTGCCCATGTGGCCGGATTCTCCATTGGACACCTGTAACATAGTCTTTAACAAAATGGCTGCGGAAACTTGAGCTGGTTGCGGAAAGTGACAAGTTTCCGCAGCTACTTGAACAAAAATCTAAATCAAACAACAGTCATAAACATAGTTAGGAAACCATCTCATAAGCTCTTTTTAGACTAATATGCAATGATTTGATAGCTTGGTGGATCAAATAAATGGAAAATAAGGCTGAAAATGTATATAGGGAAGATGCAAGTTTGGGACTCAACATATCCCCACTGTGAAGGTGTTGCATGTCCTCATGCAACCAAAATTTAGTCATTCCCCTCTAATCCATATGTTCTGAAGCCTCTGCTAGGACATCTAGCCCTCTTTTATTCTTCTTTGGTGCTACCACCATCCTGGGTTTCCTTATTAGACATCTGAATTTGAGATTGATCAATTCTCTACTCAACTTTCTGCACTTTTTCTTTAGTTTCTTGTTTTTCTTTTGCCATAGTTCCAAATGAAGCATAGTGTTATCATGAATAATTTTATTTACTTTGCTCTACTCCTTGAGTGCTTCATTTTCTTGCTTGATATGCATGTTTAGAACCTCTAATTCAAATACCTCCTGCTTTAAGGATTGAACTTGTGCATCTAGTGTCATGTGGGGCAGAGTGGTACTCGAACTTGCAGCTGATTTTTCTAAAGATTACAGGTAGTCATATACCTCCTGTTGACTGGGATCTATTTTAGGTGTCTTTCTTGGACTGAGCTCAAAATCTTGTGGAGGAGGAGGACTGCTCTCTAGCTCTGGCCGAGAAGGGCTTTCATCAATATGTGGAGGACTAGTTTCAATACTTGGCTTGGGACAAGGTGGACTACGGCCAGCTGGAGGTTTCTCGGGTGTTTCCCCACCCAAGTCAATGAAGTGGGGTTGTTTTACTTGTGTTTTACTCCCCTTCCCTCTTAGCCTGGTGCTTCTCCTTAAGTATGGTGGACTAGTACTCCCTTCTTGTATGCTCTGTTTCCCTTATTCCTTTTTCTTTGCTATAGCAGCCTGTTCTTGAAGATGCACTAATCTCTCCGACAGTGGTTGATAATCTTCCTCTATAGATGGCTCAGGTGATTGGTAGACTTCTTGTATGGTTCTTTTGCCTTTCATTTTTTTTTTTTGTTTCTTGTCCTTAGTTCTGTTCTCTTTTTCTTTTTGACCAACTTCTTGAGTTTCTGTAGTAGGAGAGTCTTGGACTATGGCACTCTTTTCTTTTCTCCTACTTTTTCTTGGTATCTTTGGTGCAATACTTTCAGATGCCTCAGATGGCTCTTGAAAGTAGTTTCTTATCAAGAATTGTTCCCAAGTATCTTTGTTTTTCTTTAGTTGGTCCTCAATGAGAATCTTTATAAGTCCATGATGATATAGATGAGGTTCTATATTTCCTATGCGTTTTTGGACTGTAATACTCATCTTTTTCAAACTCAACAGTAAGAAATAAAGCAAATTAAGAGTTTGACTCTCTAAGAAATTCATCAACAGTCTAGCATGGTACATGTGCATTGAACCAAAGCATCCTTCGCAAGTGATAAATTTTTGGATAACTAACAGCAGACTAGCCCATTCTTCTTTCAATGCATGAACAGGAATTCCTTTAGTAAACACAGTGGTGTCCATACCTAGGTTTCTTAGCATAATTCTCCATGCCTGTTCATCCACGCTTTTGTTTTTGAACCATCGCTCACCTTCCTGGGGTAAGCCTGTGGCAGCTGCTACTGTTGTTTCAGTCACCATGAGCTTCAAGTCTCCAATCTCCACCATTTGGCCATCGAAAGACCATGAAAAAGCTTTGGTTACCTCTTTATTATAGCCCTTAAACTTTTGGATGAAGCGTAACCATTTGGCTTTCTTCAGCAAATCTTTTTCTTGAGCGTAACCTTCTAAATATTTCGGTCCTTCTGGTTCTACCCTTAGTAATTTTCCCATTCCTTCCTCTGTTTTGAATTTCAGCTGAAAATTCAATTGCGTGTGAGGGTTTAGCAGAGGGAAGGTGGCTCGGTTGCAGGGTTTATGGTAAAATGCAGTGGTTGTAACCGATAGCAGGTAACGGGAATGCTTCGGGATTATAGGCAGAACAAAGGATGAGCAGTCGTAAATGAGTTCACAAGTTGAAATGCGGATGTATGTGAAGAGGATGATCTTAATAGAATGGTAAGGGAATGGAGTGAGGTCGAGATTTTTGAATTAAACGGCTGCGTACGAAATATTAAACGTTTTGATGGATGGTTGTGGAAAATGCGGTGGAGAGGAGCCGTAATGGGATAGGTCACATCTAATGAGTACAGGTGGTAAATGAAAGTGCAGTCGACTATGAGTTCAAACCCGAAAATCAATCATGAGACTGTTAAGAAATGAATGCATGGTGTGCGGAATAATATCGTGGAATGGGAGTGGGTAATGGAGCTATCGTACTGAAAATTGCACATAGTAGAGCTTTTATGGTTTGATAGCTATGCATAATCATGACTTTAATTGCTATTTGATTAAAAAAATTTGCTCATACCTTTGGAAACCTTGTCATTTCTTGCTCATAGCTTTTAACCAACTGCTCTTCCTTGATGTCTTGGAGATGCTACATGTCTTCATAGCATATGCTCAATTACACCTGCATTTTCATGATTATTGCACTAACATTTTGACTGTGAATTTGAAAAACAGAGTGGTGGCTGCAGAAACTGCTTCTGGCTGCGGAAACTACTTCTAGCTACGGAAACTGCTACCAATTGCGGAAACTGCACAACACCCTCTTAGCTGAACAAAGATAGTTAGATAATAACTAACTGAGTTTTATTGATGAAATGAAGATGAAATGAGTGGAATGGAGTGAGAGTGAAGCGGAGTGAAGTGAAATGAAAATGAAATGGAGATGGAGTGGAATGGCAGATGAGGTGGAGTGAAGATGGAAAAAGGAGAGAAGAGAGATTTTTTTTTTTGGAAAATATAGAATGTCAGGTGTCCCTGATTTTCACTCTACATTTTCTGTATAAGACCGCCAATCTGTGATTGGTTTTCATTCTTATACATTTTCATTTTTTTTTTCTAAATGAAAGAAGCAAAGGGTAGGCTGGTGGGGAAGAAGAATTCTTCTTCACTAGCCTTATTACAGAGTTCTCTTGAAACATCTTGACAAATTCCTCTTTTTAGAGTGGCTTATGATAAATTTTCAATAGGTGGCCATTCACAATGAGAGGAGTTTGAAATTCATCAATGGTCTTGATTCTTACCGCTCCATTGCTAAAGACTTTGTCAATCTCATATGGCCCAAGCCAATGAGTCTGAAATTTACCTTTGAAGTCTTTAAACTTGGAATCAAACAGTAGTGCCCAATCTCCCTCTTGAAACTTTTTCTCTTTGATGTATCTGTCATGCCACTTAGCTCTTTGATGTTGAACTAGATCAGTTCTTAGAATTGCTTCTTGTCTGATCTCATCTAGCTCATTCAACTGCTCCATCCTGTGCTTTTGGGCTTCTGATAGATTCATCCCCAACTGAACTGCTATCTTGAAAGTCTTGACTTGAAATTCAATGGGGAGCAGGACTTCTTTCCTATAAACAAGTTCATAGGGAGAATGCCCTGTTGTGTTCCTCCATGTAGTTCTGTAGGCCCACAAGGCTTCAGGAAGCCTCTCTGCCCAATCTCTTCTTTGTAGATGGACAGTTTTGGTGATGATGCTCTCAAGAACTTTGTTTGTAGACTCCACATGGCCATTTGCTTGCGGATGGTAAGGAGTAGATTTTCTGTGCTTGATTTTGTATTCTTCCATCAACTTCTCCATCAAGTTAGATGTAAATTGACTTCCCTGATCTGTCACAATTTCTCTTGGGACACCAAAACGAGTAAAAATATCCTCATAAAGAAAATGAACAATTGAATTTTCAGTGGCAGAAGGTAATGCTTTGGCTTCTACCCATTTAGTGACATAATAAGTGCATACCAATATATACTTTTTCTGTTTAGATGGTGGATTAATGGGTCCAATGAAATCTAAAGCCCATTTTTCAAAGGGTTCGATGAGTACCTGTGGTTGTAATGGCATTTCATTTGAAAGAGTCGGTCTCCCAACTCTTTGGCAGCTGTCACACCTTCTGACATATTGTTTTGCATCTTTGAAGAGGGAAGGCCAATAATATCCTAAAGAAAGGATTTTATAGGCCGTCCTTTTGTCAACAAAGTGTCCACCGCATGGTTCATCATGACATGTCTTAAGGATGTCAGGCATTTCATCTTACCGAACACATCTTCTGATCACACAATCTAGCCCTGTTTTAAACAATTCATTAGAAATCCATGACTAATTCGAACTCTCTTGAATAATTCTTCTTTTTTCACTAGGAAATAAATGTGGAGGTAGCTTCCCTGTAACCAAATAGTTAGCAATATCTCCATACCAAGGAGTCTTAGTAGTTACTGCAAATAAATATTCATCTGGAAACTTATCCGCTACGGGAGAATCTTCGTTAGTATTTTGGATTCTAGACAAGAAATCAGCTATTGTATTTTGTTTCCCTGGTCTATCCAACACAGTAACATTGAATTCTTGTAAAAGTAAGAACCATCTTGTAACTCTGACATTAGTAATAGGTTTGTTCATTAGATATCTAATTGCAGAATGATCAGTATGGACAAAAGTTTCATAGCGTGTTATATAATGTCTAAACTTATTGATTGCATGAACAACAGCTAAGAACTATTTTTCAGTCACAGTATAATTTAACTCGGTGGGAGTCAAGTTTTTACTGGTGTAGTAAATGGCATAAGGAACTAAATCCTTTTGACCCAACACAGCTCCTAGAGCTGTATCTGAAGCATCTGTAGAAATATGGAAAGGAAGTTTCCAATTTGGCCCTCTCAAAATGGGTGCTTCAGATATTCTCGTTTTCAAAGTTTCAAATGCAGATTGACAATCAGGATCCCATTTGAATTCACAGTCTTTTGTAAGTAATTTGAAGAGTGGATATGTTATTTTGGTGAAGTTTTCGATAAATCTTCTATAGTATCCAGTAAATCCAAGAAAACTTCTAACATCTTTCTAACAAATTGGAATAGGAAACTTGGGGATGACTTCAACTTTTGATCTATCAACTTTAATCCCATCCCCTGAAATATGATGTCCCAAAACAATACCTTCAGTAAACATCATAAAGCATTTTTCATGACTCAATGAAAGGTTTGTTTCTTTACACATTATAAGGACTTTTTCCAAATTCTCTAATGCCTCTTCAAATGAATTACCATAAACTATAAAATCATCCATATAAACCTCTACACAATCATGGATTAGATTAGAAAAGATTCCTAGTACTGCTCTTTGAAATGTTGCGGGTGCATTACATAATCCAAAAGGAAGTACTCGGTAAGCAAAAGTTCCCCATGGACAGGTAAATGTGGTATTTTCTTGATCTTCAGGTGCTACCTGAATCTGATTATAGCCACTAAAACCATCCAAAAATGAAAAATACTTTTTGCCTGCTAAAGTATCTAATACCTGATCGATAAAGGGTAAAGGAAAGTGATCCTTCAAATTTGCTTTGTTCAATTCCCTGTAATCAATGCATACCCTCCATTTACCATTCTTTTTAGGTACTATAACCAAAGGAGAAACCCATCGGCTATTTAAAATTTGATAAATGAAGTTTACATTGAGTAATTTTTGGAGCTCTTCTTTCACTATCTCCCTAAGGTTTGGATTCATCCTTCTCTGAGGTTGTCTGATTGGTCTACTGTATTACTCGATATAGATGTGATGAATGCAAGTCTTAGGGTCAATACCCTTCATATCGGTATACTCCCATGCAAATGCAGTAAATGTTTTTGCAAGATTTTGGTTAGCTCTCCCTGTTGAGATTTTTCCAAGTTTTTGTTGATATTCAATGTTTTACCTGGAAAGATTTTAATGGTGGAACTACCAAACTCTTCCATAGAGAAAAGAGACATTTGTCTAGATGATAGATACTCAATGTCAAAATCTAACTGAAATTGTGTATGGTCATATTCTCAAGATATTTCAAAGTTTTCTAATGTGTTCAGAATTTGACTATCTTCACTGATTTCAAAAATGGTAAAGATAGGTTGTATAGTATCCTCATCATCAACCCACTCATTATCTCCTATTTCTGTAATTGCTTTTGTTGGAGGATACAGATTGAATTTCTTTGTCGAATTACCATCAGAAATATACATATCCCCAGACCTACAACTGATAAAAGCATCAGCTGTGGCTAGCCAAGGTCTTCCTAAGATGAGAGGGTCTCCTCCTAAATTACTCTTGGGAGTTAAAATCATAAAATCTACTGGATATTCCCAAGAGTCTAAGGAGACTGAAATGTCTTCTAATACACCATCTGGTTTGATAATTGATCGATCTACAAGTTGCAGTAAAGTAGGTGTAAAAAGAAGATTAGGAAGTTTCAGTTGTTCCATAGTCTGTCTACTCATAATGTTGATAGCAGCCCCTAAATCAATAAAAGTATTTGGAATTTCTACCCCATTGATATGTGTTTTGACAGTTGGACTACCGGGATCGGCATACTTCTGCATAGTAATTTTTCCCATCATGATATCCACAATTTTTCCTACCAGGTGGATTCTTCTTGTATCTCTCGATTTCCTTCCTGGTCTTTTAAGACTCAACTCCTTTATTATTTTTGCTAGAATAGGAATCTCTCTAATGGCTTGTAACAAGGGAATCTTGATACAGACATTCTTTAATTCATCTAGGAAATCATAGTCAGGCAACATGATTTGTTTTTCCACCCCTTTGTCAATTTGTAGTCTTTCAGGAAAAGGAGGTGTGGATGAAGATGCAGGTTGCTCAACTATAGGAGTTGTGGGGGTTGACTCTTTTTCTTTTTCTTTTTGAATGCTTGGGTTTTGAAGAGATGCTTCAGAACCTTTATTGGCTTCAAGAGAATCTTCCTCAGAAATGCTTTGCTTTTGAGCATCTATAGAAGGTTTATCTAAAACTCTACCAGATCTGAGTTGTACATCATTGAGAGGAACAATCATATAGGTAGGAAATTGTTGTCCTTCTACCATGTAAGAATTTTGAGGGTTTTTATTGTTGGGGTTCGGAAATCGCTGGGAAGGTAATTGATTGGTCTTCTGTTGGAATGGAAGCAAGAGTTGAGAATTTGAATTCTGTTGAGAAGGCTGTTGTTGTTGTTGAAATGGCAATGATAGTTGTGGATTTTGATTTGGAAGTTGTGGAGCTTGTTGGTTTTGAAAATATGGAGGATATTGATAAAATTGAGCAAATCTCCCATAAGTATTTTGCATACCTTGTACCCATGATTGAAAAGGATTTTGAGGTTGGGACCAAGGTTGTTGCCAAGGATTCCAATTTGGTGGGGTTTGAACGTTCATAGAGTTGTTAAACCCTTGGTTTTGTTGCCCCTGCCAAGATCTCCTTGCAACAAAACAGAGAGACTTAATTGTATTTGGATCTTCTTGAAAGACAACTTTGAGCCCAGGAATTGAAGGACAATCCTTGGTCTCATGGTTTTCTGAAAAAAACACACATGTTTCTACAACTTTTGCATCCAAGGGACATTCCCTTAGAGCATGTTTCTTTCTACATTTTGGGCAAAAGATGGCCAAAGCTTCAGCTTCTGCTTTCTGTTTGTTTTGTATTTTAAGGGTGTCTAGTTGCTCACTAAGACTCCCTAAGATATCAGTTTTGAATTCATCAAGCATGTTGCCAATCTCAGCCCTACTTACTGATCTAGTTGTAGATTTGTTTGCTCTAATGAGAGAAGGATCTCTAGGCCCTTTTCCAGTTTTAGATTTTCCCCTTGAGAGATGGACACATATCTCTGCTATATCATGAAGTGGAAGTTGAGATATATCTACTTTTCCCATCATGTTCAAAATATCTATCCATTCATCTCTAATGGCTTTTAATAGAAGGGATTTCAAGGTTTCCTCATCTAAGTTATTCATTTTTGCTCTTTTCAGGTTGTATTGAAATCTTTCAAGTAAATCTTCTAAGTTTTCATCTTCTCTTTGCACCATTTTGAATACCTCATCCTTGTGATTGGTGGGCATACAATAGTCCAGGTATCTATCCAAAAATGTTTGTTTCATATCATTCCAAGTCCTAATGGATTGAGTGACTAATCCCATGAACCATTTCAAAGCAACTCCTTTCAATTTTGAAGGAAACAATTTGAGTTTTTGAGAGTCTTCCAGATAATCATAAGTTCGACATACGACCTCAAACTCAAATAGAAATGTTTCAGGATCCTCATTTCTTAACCCATGAAAGTTTGGGAGGATAGATGGTGAAATGTTTTTCATTGTTGCTCGAGAATCCTCATCGACTATAGGAAATCCGAATGAGTTATCTCCATCCCTATTTCCCCCATTGTTACCTCTACCTCCTCCATTGTTTCCTCCTCCTCCTCCTCTACCTCTACCTCTATCGAATCCGTTTACTACTTCTTCTATCATGATAGTTTCCTCAGAGACTTCAGAGTCCTCTGGTTCCTCTACTAATGGCAAACGAGGAGGAATTTCTCCCTCTTCTTCTTCTTCAGGTGATTCTATTTCTTCAACTACAATGTGTCTCCCTGTAGAAGGAAAGAAAGGATCTTTTCCTAATTCAGATTCAATGGATGGTGTGGGAGAGTCTCCTAATTCAACTATTGCCTCTTGAATTCCAGGAATCCTAAGGCTAGGAGTGTGAGTTGGAGATGATGGAGGTGTCTCTTGTCTATTCCTTGAAGTAGATGGAGTTGTAAAAATCGAACTCTTGGCCCTAGCTAAAAACCATCCCCTAGAATCTCTTGCCCTATGCATGTCATTTTTTATTTTTCTTCAAGTCGGGCTAACAATTCTCTTTCTGATCTTCCAGGTCACTCTAGGTGCAAGAAGAGAGCATACTCAAGAAATTATTAAACCAATAACTCTCTTTTCTAATCCTCCAGTTCACACTGATTGCAAGAGGAGAGCATACTTTGAGAGGTTATCAATTTTCCTTCCTTGAAATTTTCTTGTTTTTTTTTTTAAGAAATTGGCTACCTGGTTTCCCTTCCCCAGCAACGGTGCCAAAATGTTTGGTCAATTTAGTGTGTCCTAAATTTCTATTTAAAATGTCAATCCGGGAGTCGTAAGTTGTTGAAGTGAAGTGCACTGTATATGCAAGATAACTGATTTCTTAGTTCTTTGTCGTTTTTGAGTTTTTGGTTTGTTTTTGGGTTTATCTTCTGTGGATTCCCTAGTATGAGATGGCGAAATTGAAATTCAAGTGTGGATGGTAATGGTGATTTCTACAATGATTCAAGTATGGATGGTAATGATGATTTCTACAATGATTTTCCAAACTTTAAAGTTCTCAAAAAGAAGGTTTCAAACTGACTGTGATGAAATCAATTCTCAAAAGGAAATAAATGTACCAAAACAGTGAACTAGTGACAATGGCCCAGTATCCTTACTGTTGTATGAAAAGAAAATAAAAAAAACTGAACTCAAAGCAACTCAAAGACTGAAAGCAAAGCAAACTAAATCACACTACTTCAACCCACATTCTAACCCTTCACCTTTCGACTCGCTCCGGCTATAGGAAGTAATCATAAACAAGCTTAGTAATATGATATCTAAATTGTAGGAAATCAAATTGCATAAAAGGAAACTAAGATTTAACTACTCATTCATATTTCAATTCTTGAAAATGACATAAGTAATTTAATCTCTAACTTGCAAGAAAGCAAACTAAATCATACTACATCAAATAATATTCTGATTCCTCACTAATTGAGTCGCTTGGCTATAGGAAGGAAATCATAAACAGATGAGTAATATGATATCTAAGTGGCAGAAAAGTAAATAAGCAAAGCAAAATTGAAAGAAATGATAATGCTGGAATTAAAACTCAGTAAATGAATCAACAGAAAGGACAAGATGATCTCATGTTAGTAGTCATTAAAACTATGTAATTTGCCCGGGTTGCCTACAAGAACCTGAAAGGCAGAGACTGATCAGCTAGCAACCATAAGAAAGCATAAAAGGAAAAGATGAACCTCAGTTAGTTATAAACGTCAGGAAATATATATATAGGCAACTAATTAAAAAACAGTAACATAATGAAAGAAGGCGAGAAATTATACAGTAGATACAGGGCTTTGGTGTACAGGGGCCCTCTGCAACCTCAGCCAATCAATACTCAGTCACAAATGGAACTCAAAAATGTTGTCTTCTCATATATTAAAGTGCAGCAAAAACATAGAAATAGAGCACGGTACAGTGGCTTGTAAAACATAGTCAATATTACATATGAAAAGTTAACTATCAAGCGTTTGATAACGCATTATTTATAAGTGAAAATGCTGCAACTAATTCCTAGATTCTACGCTGCCAAACAAACATGTAAATCTCCATGGCCTGAGATCTAGCGGTATGGTAATTATGACAGTTAAATCCAAGGAGTGGTGGCTGCTCGATTCAGTTCACGGGTTGATCCACAGGTGTTGGCACACCTCCAAAATTTGAGGATCTTGCCACGCAAACCTTCACATGGGCAAAACAGAGCCGTGCCACAGCAAAACTCTTGGTTTGACCCCTCCTTTGACCGTCTTTGACCATGGTTGTTTGTGAGTAATTCGGATGAACTGAGGGGACACGCTCCATGTATATGTTATTTGCAGCTTGCCCATGTGGCCAGATTCTCCATTGGACACCTGTAACATAGTCTTTAACAAAATGGCTGCGGAAACTTGAGCTGGCTGCGGAAAGTGACAAGTTTCCGCATCTGCTTAAACAAAATTCTAAATCAAACAGCAGTCATAAACATAGTTAGGAAACCATTTCATAAGCTCTTTTTAGACTAATATGCAATGTTTTGACAGCTTGGTGGATCAAATAAATGGAAAAGAAGGCTGAAAAGGTATATAGGGAAGATGCAGGTTTGGGACTCAACAGGCCTCATGGATGAAGAATGAAGAATTGAGGGCAGCAGAAATAAAAATATTGATGGTAAAGGAGCAGAATGAGCCACTAATGATAAGAGTTGAGCCATCAGATCCTATCACACTCATCAGCACACACAACCTGCTTGCCAATGACCCTCAGATTGCCCCCAGATATCTCACCAATCAGGCACAAGCCATTGTACACTTTGAGGATATGCAAAGGCTACTTGGGGATGACTGTGTGCATGCATGCATGAGGAGATGGAACACCTTACCACACAATTTGTAGATCAGGGAATATCATTCCCCCATGAGGCCGAAGGAGGCATTGAAAAGACTACCAATGTACAAGCACTCCATGCAGAGGCTGAAGGTCAATTGGATTGGCCTCAAACTGAGTCCCCCACTGTTGTTAGGCATGTCGGAAGGCAGAAGGGAAGAAGAAGAGGAAGAGTAGTGGAAGGAGATATATAGGAAGGCATGATTCTATGGCGAAGAAGAGAAGACCACATCAGAAGCCTGGGATGCCAGGGAGGCCACCAGTGCCATAAAATATGAGGAGATTGACTAAGTTGCTAAGAGGATGAGCAACACTTTCAGTAGGGGGGTGATGATGAGCCTCATAAATGGGTAATTATATGGGCTCATTTTACCTCCTAACCTAGTCAAATCAACCATTCTCTTAGCTTATTGTATGATTTCTGATTATGTTTATGCTTATAGAGTGAGTTGAGTTAGTTATTGTGCCATGTGGTCTAACATGTACTTAATGCATATTATTGATGAGTTTCGAGGTCAAAGTCAAGGATCCAATGGACAAATGGCAACAATAACTTGAAGTGGAAAAAGGAGAGGAATTATAGGAGGGAATCCCCTTCATTTATTACTCCTCACTTCGAATTCCCCTTCATTCAGCTCAGAGTACAAGCAGTCGAATCATGCACTAGAAGGCAACGGAGCAAGTGGAGGATCACTGATGATTATCTCGAGTTTTGGGAGCCAAGCCTCCCTGATTTTAAGGAAGTTGTTGGTAGCTTCATTTGTATAAGTATAGGGTATTAGGGCCTCACTAGGGTCAGATTGTTTTTGGATTTTTGCTTATGTAAACTCTGCTAAAACTTCGAGTTTATTATTTTGTGACAGTTTCATGTAATCTTGCTATTGTTTTGAAAATAAAGATGGAATCCTTTTTTAGTTAGCACTGAGTTACCTCATAGTGCTGAAGCTCTTGGGATAGGGCCCAATCCAAGCAACCAAGCTCCTCTTTACTTGTATTTGTATGCTTTATTTCAATTGGTAGATTAGGTTGTTGTTAGATGTATTTATTTTATGGTTAAGAATAGGTTTCTTTTGATGATTCAATATTTTGCTTCCATTTGTGTTTTCTATAGCAGGTTAAACAATGATAAAAAAAGATTCAAAAGGCTAGCAACAGTGCCTTGGCCTCTCTTCCTCCCTTTGGGACCATGATTTGAGACAAAGACCCTCTTGCTGCCCCAAAAACACAGATTTTCCTCCTTCATAGGACTTCTAGTGTTTGGAACTTTTTAGTAGGTTAATAGTCAAGCTTTGATTTGCTTTATATCTTCTTCATCATGCTCACTTCTTGATTTGCAATAGTATTCTTTCATTCTTTCTTTTCCTACGACATTTCTCATCATTTCCTTTCATAGATCATAGTTTAGACTATTTGTATGCAAAACTCTTCTTTTCCTAAATGCATTCATTTCACTTGTTGCTTGATTTCCTTGGTTGACTGTCATTTTCTAGGCAGCATATCTTTTCCAACATTAGGCTAGCTTGTCATCAATCACACACTCCATCTGATCCATGCCCTATAGGTCTCCCAAATCTCACTTCAATTCTACCTTAGTTTCCTGCATTTTTCCATAGAACTTCTTCCTCTCTCCTTTAGCAAATCCAATCATATTTCTCTCTCCTGGTGGTTCATGTTAGACCATAGGCACCCTAACACCTCCTTCCAACCTTCATCCACATTTTTCACCCACTCTTACACCCTCAAAATAGTGGAAACTACCTTCGGCCTCCTCCTATAGACCTCCTGTAGTTCCCCGTTTTCCTCTTGTAGATTTCCTGTGTCCTCTTGTAGATTTTCCTGTAGGCTTTCTTTTGAAGGCTGAGTGTGGGAAAAGCCTCCAAAAGGCCACCAGAGACCTCCTAGGACCCATCCATGCCATCCTACATCCTCTCAAGTCCCAAAACCACCCTTCAACACCACCTATTTGCTACCACACTCACACACAATAAATTACATGCATGTCAAATTCACATAAAAATCCAAAAAAATGTCTTTTTCTTATTTACTTCCAGAAAGTAGCATAGATAGATGTTGTTTACTTCCTTGAGTAGGTAATGGCATTCCTTTCATGGTTTTCATAGTGCTTTCTGCAAAAGTAGAATTAGTTGGTTAATTAGGGTTTACTAGGTTTGTTTTACATTTCAGTCTTTCCCCTTTCTGCAATTAGAATAGCATCTATAGAGTAATCTTTATTCCTTTCATCACATATAGAGCTTCTTCTGGAATTCATAGAAGTTGTCTTGAGCTCCTAATGATCTCGTGCCGGTTGACCAAGTGAAAACATGTAGTGAGAACTAGTACTTGTGCATATAGCACCGACACTTCCAAGTTTGTTACAAACTACCAGGTTGATAAGAGTAAAGTAGGCAGCCCAGGAGTTGCAGCATTATTGCTACAATACTGGTGCTCACCAGTAGTCTTTTGCTTCTTATGCAAATATGGAAGAGTGTACACTCCTGGATTCAATACAATAGCTTTAGTAAATTGACGGGTTATGGGACGGACAACACGAGTTTGCTAATATGAGGTTTCACGTTCGGGTCTGGGTGGTGAGAAATGACCAACTTCAAAGTTATATGTAGGGGAGAGGGAATGAGTGTTACTTCCTTAACCATATGATGGATGAGTTGGGTCAGTGGGACAATCAAACATAAACTATTGGGGGCCCTCCTTCTAGCACCAGAAATGTTGACAGTGCTAGACCTGTCAACATTCAAGGGATCTCCCCAGTATGAATTCCTGATTATACCTCACACCGTTTGGTGTAGGAGTCCCATCTGGTATGATTGCCTAGTTTCCATTTACTTAGATATTTTCCTTAGCTCTTTTTTTTTAGCACATGAGAGTGTTATGCTAGTGTCTTCAAAAAGTGAGGTGAGTATGCCTGGTGAGTGCATAATGTAACTCGTGTCTCAATTCTCTTACTGCAAAGGGAGAGAGTAAAGTGGACCTCTGAATGAGAGGTAGTAGTACCACCCAAGAAGAGACACATGTGAACCAAAAAGGTATGTCCAACATCTAGTGGAATAGTCCACAGTGGATGCGATAGTCATTAAAACCAAGGTAAAGGGGACAACACATACACCACCCAGTGGAGTATTCCACATGGATGCAACAGTCATTGTAAGAAGAACACAAAGATGGTCTGTCGAGTATCCTGTGGAGTAGTCCATAAGGATGTGATAGCGGTGATAACTAATACACAAAGGTGGTCTATCTAGTATCCCGTGGAGTAGTCCATAGGGATGAGACAATGGTGATAACCAATACAGCACATTCCCAACAATGTAAGTACTAAACCAACAAAAGTAGTTCAACTATCTTAAAAGAGGTGAAACAAACATGCATTACAAATGTTGAAAGAATAGTCTTACAAACATCTACAAAACATGCATGAAAATGTGCTAACCTTAATAGGATTGTATTAAGAAAAATTCCCAAGGCACATTTGTACATCATACATCACTGGTCCTAGTAGTGGGACGTTGGAGCCACTCCTCGCTCCTCAAAGAATTGACTGTCTACTCTCAAGGCTATGTGGGAAGATCCAAGGTGAAAATTCTTTGCTCATACAATGGGAGGGGTATATATATCCAAGGGTGATGCTTGACCCTTGTGACTCTTGGTCTACCCTCATGACTGTTCGACTTCCTATGACTTTTCAACTGACATGAATCTTCAACTTCTTGTGTGCATCCATTGGAATTTCAATTTACATTACATTCAATTACAACATATATATCCCATCGTGGTGATGTGGTCACAAAAAATCATGACACAACTTAACATGACATTGTTGACATGTATTGGCTGACTTTAGTGTCCATGTGAAGTTTTTGTGCTGCTAAGTGATGGATGTACTCTTGGGTGTGCTTTATCTTCTCCTCCAACTCATGGCTTAGTGTTGCGGGGTATGTAAGATGGTTCAATGCATGTGTTCCTTTCACTTACTGCTTAATGCGCTTTATACGTCCATCCAGCTACAAGAAAGTATTTTAGCATGTGCACTCCTTCTTCATCCCATTTGGTGTCTCGTCATGATCTATCAGTGTACCTATTCCTATAATTCACTCATGATGTGATGACATCAAATTCAAAACCTCCTTGTCTAACTTGATGCATTGTTTTCATGTTCCAGGCCTAGGACAAAAGACAGGCTAGGAAGAGGGCCCATCAACTACGCAATTTGTAGTTCTAGGTGACAGTGAGGGAGGAATGGTCATTGAGACTACACAAAGCACAACTCAGGCTTGGACAAGGAACTTTGGGGCACAGTCTTCATTATCCAAGAAATTTGCACAGAGGGCATTGGGAGGCAGAATTGGATAGTTGGAGACACCAATGGCAGCTGCAAGGTGGGACACTAAGGGACACCTTTGTGTAGTTTCTAGGATGAAGACAAGGAAGGACAACAGAGGGACCATAGGACATGTTTGCATAGTTTTGGAGAGCAGTGAGTCTGAGTTGATGGAGGTCACTGGGAGGACACTTCTGCACAATTTCCGGGAGTAGCGTAGGCTCAGGTATTTACGTAATACAGGGTTCTAGCAAGAATGAATGAGGCTTGATGATTGTTCTTGCGAAGTGTGTATTTAAGATAGGTTGTGAGGTTGTTTCTACGTAGTTCTAGGAAGGAATTTAGCTACTCACTTCTAGTTTTTCTCAGTGCAACTAAACCGAAGGACAACCTCAAGCGCTGCACAGTTATAAGCAGCAAAGAAGCACCACTGAAGACTAAGACTACGTAGTGCAACTCAATCGGGGTTTGTTGAAATGCAGTTATTTCGTCGAGATATTTTCAGGAAAATAACTAAGTTTGAAAGGCAAGTGAACTCGTGATGACTTGACATTGTGATCACACACTTAGCATACTTCGACAACATGATGACACTAACCATCAGGACAACATAGCAAAGCATGACCCTCTGTGGGACTGTCTAGAGGTGAAAGTGACAAGTGTGACACTTGGGATAGACCTTTGGATGACCATGACGACACTTGCGTGACAATGCTTACAACTTTGTGTGTGAGTACGATGGATGTTCACATAGCTAAGACACCCAAACACACAAACACAAACCTTACAAAACACCATAACAAGATCGAAATAATGACAAAACAATCAACATGCCAAAGATGACAGTTGGTTAAGCAAGAAAAAGGGTGAAAAAGACTCTGATGGAGCTCAACAGATGAGCTTGAGTGTTTGCAACCATCAAGGAAAAACCAAGGAAGGCTATGAAATTTGAGTGCAAGACAAAATTTTGGAGGATGTTGCAGCCGCTACAACACATCCCATCTGAGTACCAAATCTCCTGGCCGTAAAGATCTATCTCTTTCATTTTTTTCAAAAAGGGGCTTCATCTTTTCTTGATATTCAATCAAATTCTGAGCTACCTGTCCTTAGTTTTCTCACACTTGTACTAGTTGATTTATTCTCTTGGTCAGAGAATTGGGCTCCTCCTCAACATCCTGTGGAATTTTAGCTAATGGCATGGCTACTTGGATAAGGAAAATTAGAGCCTTTCCCTATACCAATTCAAAGGGAGACTTACTTGTTGATCTATTGGTAGTTACTATGTTGGCCCATAAAGAAAATTTTAGTTGTGAGTTCCAATTTTTCTAATTTTCAGATATGGTGTTTTTCAAAATCCTCACTAGAGTTTTATTTGAAGACTCAACCAACCCATTTCCCTGCAGATAGTAGGTGGTGGAGTGTCCCATGATGATGTTGTAATTTTGGAAAAAAATAAGAAACTGGGAAGACTTAAAAGCTTGAGTGTTGTGAGCGATAATCTTCCTTTAACAACCAAATCTAGCAAGGATTTTCTCCTCCATAAACTTAATGACCACTATGTCGGTTACATTTATGGATGGGATGGCCTCCACCTATTTCGTGAAATAATTGTTGGTTGTAAGTATCCATTTGTGTTGACCACTAGATGGTGGATGTATTTCTCCTGTCAAGTCTAGCCCCCATTACCTGAAGGGCTCCTCCACAAAAATAGGAATCAGGGGGAGGAATGTTAACTTCTGCTTCTCTGCAAAAATATGACATTTTCCACACGCCTGAACATATGTATGCACCACGCCGAATAGTTTGGGCCAATACAAACCAACTTTGAGGATTTTATGGGTCGTGGATCTCCAACTGTAATGGCCCCCACAGAAAAAATTGTGGAATTCATCAATCACCTTGGGAATATCCTCTTCTACCAAGCATAATAGCAAAACCCCCATCGGGTCCTTCTAGTATAGATGGCCATTTGAGATAATGAATTTCTTAGCTTGCATCCTTAAGGCCCTGTATTTAAATTTGTCAAAATTCAATGGGAATTTCAAAAAAGGTAAATAATGAACAAGATACTTATACCAATGTTAGACAAGGTACTTCATTTCAATTTTCTATATTAAGGTCTCAATATTTTTTTGTTCCTCGGCTCTTCCACCTTCTCCTTCCTTGTCTACCAACAAGATTATATCGAAGGCTTGGAAGTTAGCCTCTATCAATATTTTAGCTAATCCTTGTCCCTTGATCAACTTAGTGGGTTTTATATCCATATTGTATTCTTGAATCTTTGCAATCCATTTTCTTCTCTTGCCTTCACTGTCAACCTGCACAAGAATATCTTTCACAACAACTCTAGGAACACAAGCTATTATATTGGACTACATGACATAAATTTGAGAGGCCTTTAGGGCTTTGAACAAGGCATGAACCTATTTCTGTAAGATATTATACTTCATCTCTGCATCTTGCAACACCTGTCTGAAAAATTCAATCAGGTGTTCCTATCCTTCATTGTTTTTCTATGATAGAAAAATTGACATTGTGTTAGAGAGGAAAAAGAGAAAATGAGGAATGACCTCTAATAGTCTAGGCTAGCTAAGACTGGGGCTTCTACAAAATATTTTTCAATTATGGATAATGACTCCCGGGCTTCCATGGTCAACCTAGCTTCCCTCTTCCTCTTCAAAATTTATGTGATATCTTTAATGATTTCAACATAGTTTGGTATAAATCTTCTTAGAAAAGTTATCCTGCCCAAGAAAATATGAATTTATTTTCTATTCCTAGGTAATGGAATATCATTAATAGCCTCCACCCTTTTTTGATCAATCTTCACTCCTTCCTTTGCCACAATGTGGCCCAATAGATCCCTTCATGTAAAGCAAACTGTGATTTCTTGGGATTTAGGGATAGACCATGCCTTCTTCACTTTGAAAAAGTGAGATGTAAGTGATTGAGGTGATATTCATCTGATTTAGATAAAATAGTTATGTCATCCAGATAGATTACTATGAATTTATCATGCTCTCTAACAAATGTTATATACATCACTCTTTGGAAAGTAGCTCTATCATTTATGATCCTTGGGTGTAAAAAGACTTGGTTCTTTCGAGAGAAGCCATCTGTCATGGACATGCGGGAATACCCTCCCACATTTTGAATAATATAATCCATTTTAGATAGAGGATAGTTATCTTTCAGCGCGGCCTTATTCAAATTTCTGAAATATATGCACAACCTTATTTCCCCATTCTTCTTCCTGACAAGAACCAATTTGCTACCCAGTCAAAGTACCTCAAAGGCATAATAATATTAGCTTGTAACAATTTCTTCACCTCCTTTTCAATTTATGGAAATAACACAAGATTAATTTGCTTGAGTTTATGCTGATATCGATTCATCCGTTTTTTTAGAGGAATTTTGTGTTGTATGATATCAGGATCAAAAGTATTCAAATCATCATATGACCAAGAAAACACGCCCATGTACTCATTGAAAACTTCCACGTACCTTTGTTTGTATTCCCTAGGAATTCCTTTAGCTAATCTGATGCTTCTAGGATCTTATTTGGTGTCAATATTACAATCCACCACCTCCTCAAGCTCTTGTTCAGTTGGCTTAGCAGCCACATCATTTGAGTTGAAAAATCATTTCCAATGGAACCAACCCTATGGGGATGGTATTTCCATTTAGTTGCAAGATTTTGTGCCCAACAATAGATCCTTCCCAGTTGGCTTGTTGTCCATTTGTCAACTTCTCGTCCTCCTGATTTATCACCAACTTTGAGAATTTCCCAACAAACTCCATGAAGCACTTGATATGTTCTTCATATTCAAACACCTACCAGTGCTTCACATTGTCTAGTACTCAAGGTCTGTACCTAACCTCGACTTCGTATCTGAGCAAGGGTCTTTGAGGGGGTCTGAAATTACTAGCAGAAATAGCCAAAAAGTCATCCATCCAATTTAAATCTCAATTTAAGAACAAAATATTAAAGGCTAAGAAAAAAATTTCAACCAAATCCCATAATTCGTTCTTGTAGAAATTCAATATTGGGTGTTTGGTTTGGCATTGAATTTTTATTTGCTTCACCACTAGCTCTGAATCCCCAAACACAGTCAAGCAACCAATGTTAAGGTTTTTAGAAACTTGCAAAACCAACAACAAATATTGATATTCAACAACATTTTTTGTGGCCTCAAACTCCAACTTGAAATAGAGAGGGATCAAGCTACCTTCTAGAGATACTAATAACGCACCTACCCATTTCCTTCCTTGGAATAAGCACCATCAAAATACAATTTCCAAACCTTGTCATGTTCCAATTATTTGTCACCCAACTGAGTGGAACACTCAACCTCATTGTATCTTATAATTTGATCATCATCTTCCATTAGAAGATAACAGAAATATTTCTCTTTACCATACGCAGGAGCATTACTTGAACAATCTGTGTTTGTGACTGTCTTCATGAATCTAGATTCCCTATATAATCGACACTCCTCTTGACCAAACACATGAATGGTAACATATGTTAGATATAGTTTAATGGACCCCCCAATTTTCATTCCCCATGACCTAGAAAAAAGCATACTAAATATTGCAAGGATGTCAACAAATATAATGTCCATTACTATGCTCTTTACTGGGATTTGAGCCAAATTGAAAATTAGATCCTTGATCACACCCGAGTACTTTACTCTTTTGGAGTCAAATGAGTATAGATCTTTGTATGGATTTGTTATCTGCAGTCCCAACTGTTCCACCACATATAATGGCATTAAGTTATGAGATGCTCCTGAGTCAAGCATACAATTATGTAGTAGCAGGTCATGAATTGCCAAGGTGACATAGAATGGAGTGGAAGGTTCTGGCTCCTCCATATGGGGTCCAAACACAACCATAGGCTTCTCTTCCTGTAGGTTAAGGTTTTCCTATAGAGGGTTATTGGTGGGTGAACTCATTAACTCAAACACTTGAGCTTTATAACTAGGCGTTTTCAATAATTTAGTCAAAGGGACAGATATTTTGACTTTCTCTGATTATTTTTGAAGGCTAAAGGTAGAGGTATTCTTATCAACTCTAGCGGACTCGACCATTTCTTTGTTCTCATTGAAGATTGGATTTATTGGTGGGGTAAATTTCTCTACTTTGGAGGCTCTTGACTTATTTGGAATAAGATTGGGGGATTCTTTTTTGGTTGGTGAGACAGGGTTGAGTGGTTTCTTCCATTTATCTGCTAGCTTAGGAGAACTCCGATAAGAGCTTCCTCATTTTTATTCTCCCCCCCCCCCCCTGGACCTCATCATAGATGACCTGAGATTATATTTCCCATGCAAATAGGCTTGCGTGAAGTCAACAAATTGTTTACAATAACTATTTATCTCATCATCATCCAGTGGGGCATCCATATCATCCCCTTCTCCTTCAAGTTCTTCTACTTCATTTTCTCCCTCTGAGAGAGAAGAGAACTAATTTTCTTGAACTTCTATAGTTTCTTTGACCATCTCCTTAGGATCCTCTTCTAAATAAAAAGGAGGCTAAATATGATCTTATTGATCCTTTCTCTCTTCGTGCAAGAGATGCAAGGGAGACCTCCTATATTGGGGGTTAAAATTTTTGTTAGGAGTTGGTTGAATTTGTAGGAGATGGTTTTTGTTCTCCAACTCCAGTTTTACCAGTTTGTTAGACAAATTCCTTATCATCTTGTTCATCTCCTCTAACTTTTTTTCTTGAGTTTCCTTTACATGGCCTGAAGAACTGGCTTCTTCCTTTCCTCTCCTCCTGTCACCATATTCAAATTTCCCTTTCCACTTTCTAATGGAGGTGAAATTCGCTTCAACTTCCAAGGAATCTGTTTGGATTTGGTCCAGAGTATGAGACTTTCTTTCTCTGAGGGTGAACCTGAACTCTAGTTCAAAGTCTCTAGCAAAAACCACTTTATGAGGTTTAATTTCAGCAGGAAGACTATTATATAACTTATTAAACCTCTTTATGAATTCTGAAACATCTTCATTAGGTTTTTTCTTCACTGCATTAAATTATGTAAGAATATATCCATGGTCCCTTTTCTACCCCCATTTATGCATGAAAGAGTTCTACATCTCCTCCCAAGTATTGATTGAAGCATTTGGTAGAACCTTGAACCATTTTTTGTCCTCCCCGTCTAGAGACTGAAAAAAGAGTCTTAGGACTATGTCCAAATGTTCCACATTTGAATTCTCAGCAAATGAACAGAAAATATCTATGTGTTTTTAGGCTGAAATATCATCCTCTCCAGTGAACCTTGGTAGGGATTTAAGGTAATATTGTGGCACCCGATTCAAAGGTTACAGAAAGTTGAGTGGAGCATATTTACAAAGTAGAAAAGTTGGGACAACCATGTTTTTCAATGGAGGTGATCAAATATTTACCACAGGGCCTGGTTGGCGAGATGTATAGATTATGTCTATATGGAGCTAAGATGGAGTGCTAGGAATGCTTTGAGTCAGACTAGCTATGAGAAATTTTTTGACTTCTTCGGGTTCTGGGAAGGTAGGGAATGTGAGAGATGGAAAATTGGCACAAGCTTATTGTTTGCTTGATGGGGCCTGACCCAATTTTAGCGTTATCTGTGCCAACCAAAAAAACCCTAACTTTTGGCTCTTTCAAAAACAACCTACGTAGTGCAGGCTGCAGTCTTACCCGAAGCAATATTGGGGCATGACATAACCAGGTTTTTGTATCCAAAGGTCTGTGTGATAGGTTCCTGCAATCCTTATGGATTATATTTATCTTCATGTACCCTTAACCTTTCCGAATAGATAATTATTGTAAATGTATTTAAACAACTTCTAGATCTTTGTGAAGGCTCCTAATTATTATTAACATACATAAAGATTACATATCTAGTATTTTTGTGCAACAAATAAGCATTAATTCATAGAAATCATAACACAGAGTGAAGATATATAAACTTGGAAAAGTAATAAATAAAACATATATGCATCAAAATAGGATCAAAACTGTCTTTATTAAGTATAATCAATCCAATACAGACTTATTTTCCCTGTGCACTCAGCTATAGGGGCATGCGCACTCAGCCCGCGGACTTACCAAGGTCTCCGCGCACTCAGCTACAGGAGCCTTCCCCTTTCACCTAAGTACAGGAAACAAACCTTTCTTGCCTTAGCCTACTTTCCATTACAACAATCCTTATCTAGTTGACTCATCTATATATAGAATTTTTCTTAGAATACCATGGTCCGCAGGCCATGAGCTGGCCTCAAAACCACTCTATCACTTACCCACCTAAGGGACTAAAGACCCTTTGAATCATACTAGCTTCGTGATCCTCTTCCACATTTTGCAGATACTTTACATGCTTACAAAAGGAGATTAGAATTTTTAACCAAAATTTGACTCATCTTTACCCCAGGGACCCCATCCCAATAGGCCCCCAACACAAATTAGGTGACTCGCCCTCGAGTCACTCAGCAGGTGCAACAATCTTGTCCTGGAGTTCACGGAACTCCATCTTTAGCACCTATAAATCAGCAGTACCCTACACCGTGACCTGTTATACTTCCTCTACCAGCATCTCTGTAGTAGGGCCTTCCACTGCGAGGCCCATCTTCCTTTATGTCTATTGGATGGTCTTCAACTTTTCTTGCACTGATAGAGTGAGATGGTTGGCTTCCTCTATCCATGGCTATGTCATGGCCTTCAAGATGCCCTCTTTTCATTGTAGTTTCATAATCTATGTTTACAACTATTTCCCTTCCTGTAACCGGGCGAAGCACTGGACTAGCACCAAAGTACGCGTAGTCGACCTAAGCTCGAGAAACTATTGTTGCTCTTCCCTGATATCTGTACCAATATTCTGCAGAGTTGGGTCCTCATGCAGAGAGGTCCATAGTTCCATAGCTTGCTCGAAGAGGTCTATACAGTCCTTGACTGTTGTATGCAAAGTTTCCATTCCCTCCCTAATTGTTGTTGTGCGCTACTCCTGAACTTCTGGCGGAGTGGTCGGCTGCAACTTCAACTACAACTCTGAGATCTATAGCTAAAGTTCAAATCGAACTCAACCAGTTTCATTCTTTGATACCCTGACTGCTGCAACCAACTGTTGGATTTTCTCTACTGACTCTGCGGCTACGAGAATGTTAAGCTTTGGTAGCATATTACAGGCCTTTGTAATAGTTTCTTCTAAATCATGGTTGCGCATGGCTAGTTCTTCATTTTGTTGCAAGGCCTATGCCTTTTCCATGAAAAACTATTGATTATTCATTTTTACTTCGTTGATTACTAGCAGTGCGCACTTCTCCCTAACCCTGAGCTCGTTGGATACTTCCTGATGTAATTCATGGAGAGTCTGAATAGGAAGAGTGGTAAGATTGACACTCAGGTCCTTGATCTGTGCAAGATGGGTGTGCGTTTCTTCTGTTTGTGCACGTAGGGACCCTTCTGGTAGTGGAATGACTCTGAGATATAGAGCCCAATTTGTATTCATCACAGTCACGCTCGCTTGCTGCAGGCTTGCCTGAATCCTGCTCACCTGTCCAAGGCTCACTTGAAAATATCTTGTTTGAATTTGTAGGTTGTGCAAATCCTTCTGTACATTTCCCAGCACCTACTAGTATTGTTGCTCAAACTGCATCCACAGTTCTGTCGTCATGTCGTGGACCTTATCTTTGATCTCATCCAGGTCCCCCTCAATGAGGACTAGTGGATCAACGTGTGCATCTCTATCGGATTTCTTCTTCTTTATGGGTCTATAAGTTGTTCCTTGGGGTTCTTTGTTACTCTAAAGGGAATGCTTTATTCCTTGACCCTGCCTCCTTCAACATCGAACCCCTTCTTGTCCACGGTATGCTAAGAATCAGACTCCTCAACATCGACAATGGTCTCCTTAGCAACGCGCTCTTTCTCAGCAGCTACCTTAACAACATATGCCTTGGCAACAACTTCCTTCTTTTGTTGTGCAATTTTCTCTCAAGTTGTAGCTTGCTCAGCTTCCTTATGCTTCTGCATTGTTATTGTCTGCGTAGAGGAACTTTCTTTAGCCTTGCTTGTGCCCACGCCAAGATCTGAGGGGTGAAGCCACTCCACTGGCCATTTCCCCACAATCTCATGTACATCGGCCTCACCTTCTAGGTACAGTATCTTGTACCATTTCTTCTTCGAATCCCTTCTCACATGGATAAACACGTTGTGAAAATCCGCCTTGAATTCTTCATATGCTTCCAATTGTTCAAATAGGTTCAGTGACAGCCTAAGCCTCTGGCTGATCACTGTGCGGAGATTCATTTCAACCAACACCCAAAACATCTTCATCTCCATGATCCTAGCAGGGTCTTTTGTTTCCCATAGTGAAGCAAACTGTGTGGCTTCTGGTAAGTCAACATCCTGTGGAGGGAATTGACAAGGGAAATCAACAATAGTAGCCAGGTATAATGGAATGCCTTGCCCTCATCCTATGCTTCACGACAATTCAGCAAAAAAAAAAATACAGAGGTACTGCGCCCAGTTGTACTGCACACCCTTAGTACATTGGGAAGTGAGTGAAATTATTGGTGCCAGAACCTCGTCTGCACGACATTTCCTCATGATCTTGTGGGCCAAGATCTACGCGAAAAACTACACCACCTTGTCTGTAATAGAGTGGATGGAATATCTGCGCAAATTCTTCACTAAGCCAAACTCGCTCTTCATTTAGTCTACGAGTTTCTTCTCATTAGTTTTTCCTCCAAATGCCTCAGCTCGATTCACCCCTTGGTAGGGAACCATCGTAATGCGGTGGATCAATATATCAGTGATGGGGATGGGTTCCCCCAACTAGAGACATCCATCATGTACCAAGGTAAGTAATTGTCACACATAGACCGTGTTAATATTGGTTCTGCTGAAATGCGACACCCATATCATGTTCAATAATCCTGCCTTCTCAACCCCCACAACCCATTTCATAGTAAATCTTTGCCAAATAATTATTCGGTGCTAGCTGGGTGAATTTCTTATGATCCTTCAGATCCCAACCTTCCATTTTGAGCATAGGAATGTGCCTTAAGAGTGTTCCTTCAAATACCACATTCTCCGATAGTAGTGGTGTAGAAAGCATAAACTTGGCGGTGTCTGGATATTTTAGTACCTTCACTTTTCCTTTTCGCAAAGGGATATATTTTAGGAGATGAGTTATAGGCTCACCCTCTTCGACATCCAACTCCTCAATGCCTCCATGAAGCTCTTCTTCATCAATATCAAGGGGTTCATGTGGCTGTTTTGACTTTTCCATTTTCCCCTTTTGGCGAATCTCAGTGGGGTTTTTCGTTTGTGTCTGTCTCACCAGAACAAGTTGCAGTTTCTTTTGTTTCTTCTCAGCAATAGATAGCTTAACCCTAGGTGACCTCGGCGTCGTAGGTATAGAGGGTGTTTCTTCCATTGGTTGTGTGAATTCAAGGGCTACAGCTACAGAACTTGTGGCTTCTGCGGGGTTAGTGTCCATCATTTTGTCCAAGAAGGCCTTACGAAAAGTTTCAGACATGTTAGCTAGTCATGGGTTCTTGAAAACTTCTTCTGAATCAGACATGTTCATAGACTTACGGCAAGAAATATCATAAGCGATTTTTAGAGAGAAAATTTTTCTAATACAAAGAATCATGCCAGATTTATAGGAGATTTCAAATTCAAATCCAACCATTCCCTCCAAATTTCTATCATAAATGCATATTTAGCATCATATTACCAAATATTTGCACTATAAATGTAGCCTACCTACTCCTAATGGAAATTTTTCCATCCAATCATCTATAGTGAACCCAACGACTATTTTTCAACTCCACTACATGGCACCAACTGCCATGGCATAGCTCCTCCTGGCGTGCCTCTTGCTTCCATCGCGCACCCCCCTTAATTTCATTTTCCAATTTTTGGGCAGTGTAGTTTATAGTCTCGTACTTCATTTCAGCTCCCTGGAGTACTAATAATATCCCTCCATCATGTATTCATTGTGTAGGGACATGATCCCCTTTATACATCTTCAAGTGACTACCATTGACTCTTCCTAGAAATAATTCCCCTTTCAGCGTCATGAGCTGAACTGCGCCATTATCTATAATTTCCTTGACTAGATAGGGTCCCAGCCAATGCATTTGAAACTTCCCAGGGAACTTCATGAATTTTCTTTCATAAAGCAAGACCAAATCATTCACCTGAAAGGTGCGTAGCTTAATATGTCGATCATGCCAGGCCTTCTCACACTCCTTTTGCACCTGTTGGTGAAATCTTGCTAAAAATTGGTCTTCTTCTAATTCCAACAACTACGCAAGGCACACCTCCATAATATTTCCATCTGCCATATTAGTTAATGTTGCAATCCACAAACTCAACACAATATACTCCATGGGCATCACAACCTCTATCCCATAGACCAACCTGAATGGAGTTTGGCCTGTCAACTTTTTACACATCATCCTATATGCCCATAGGACCGTTGGTATGCATACATCCCAATCATTCATTTTCGCATTGCAAACCTTCGTCAACTTGTTCTCCAGGATTTTCTTGAATGCTTCAACTATACCATTAGCTTGAGGATGACAGGGTGTACTCTTTGATGATAAACCTGGAATTCTTTGAGCATCACAGCAGTTGTTTCATTTAGAAAATGAGTACCCCTATCACTCATCAGTATCTTAGGACACCCAGACTGAGTCAAGAGAAACTCAAAAAGGAACTTCGCAATTGTAGTAGGACTACAATCTTTGACTAGTTGTGCTTCCACCCATCTTGTCAAATGCTTAGTCGCAGTAATAATGTACCGCACGCTCGTCTTTTTCCCTGATGTTTGTATTGGACCCACAAAGTCAACTGCCCATTTCTCAAACACTTGCAATGAAATCTGTTGGTTTAAGGGCAATTCATCCCTCCATGATGGCTTCCCTGTCCACTGACAAGTATCGCATGCCCTACAGTATGCCTTAGAATCCTTATGCACTGTCAGTTACCACAATCCTACGCACATAATCTTCTGCGTGGTTGCTCTACCTGCATAGTGTCCTCCCACCACACCTCCATGTGCTTCGGCGAGGATATTAGATTGTTCAAACTCTGAAACATATTAGTGTAGTATTTCATCAATGCCCATCTTATACAAGTGTCCTGTGATCACTGAAAAATCAGCCTAGTGGACCACCAATTCCTTTTTGAGCCATGTAGAATATGACTCTGGGGAAATGCTAGTGGTTAAGAGCTATATTATATTGGAAAAATTATCTTTTGCGACATTTATAGCAAAGAGTTGTGCATCGGACAATCCTTCGTCGAAACTAGAGGGATCTTCGCTTATCTCAATTCTGGGTAAGTGATTTGGTCCTACGTTCAATCATCAAGGCTTCACAATCACCTCAAAAAACTGAAAAAAGGAACAACCACCTATAGATCTTCCCCTCTAACATAGGCTTGTTCACTAGGTACTTGAGAGTGGAGTGATCTGTGTACATTTTGAAATGTGTGCCTAACAGGTAATGTCAATTTTTTTGTAGTGCGCATACCATCACCAATCCTTTGTGCTTTTTAGTTGAATAGTTCTTCTACGCCTTTGATAATTTTCTTCTTGCAAAGGCTATAGGATGATCAATCTCACCTTCACCCCACTGGGTCAATACTTCAATACAGGAGGCATCCACATGAACATGAAATTCTTCTTCTAGTCTAGGAACACTAAGATGGGCATAGTCACCATCTTCTCCTTTAACACATCCAGATTGTGCTAGAACTCTTCATCCTAGCAGAAAGTTGCATCCTTCTCCAGTAATTTCTCCATTGATGTAGTTATCTACACATAAGCTTTGATAAACATCCTATAGTAGTTAGTGTGGCCCAGCATTGCGCGTAGCTGCTTTACATTCTTAGGAGTCTCTAAATTGACAATAACAATTATCTTCACAGGATCTACCATTAATCCCTACTTAAATACCACATGGCCTAGCTATATTGCATAAGGCACACAAAAGATACATTTCTTTAAATTCAGGGAAATCTGGTATCTGCGAAAAGTATCCAATGTAAGGCGTAGACTTGCAATGTGGCGCTTTACCAACCTAAACATAGTCCAGTCATCAAATACACTTCTAAAAATTTGTGGATGAACTCTTTAAAAGCTGCAATTACAACCCTTCAGACGATTGTGGGGGAATTCTTCAGTTTGAATGGTGTCACTATGTATTGGAAGCATCCCCACTGTATTGCGAAGATGGTCTTGTTGCGATCTTCCAGCGCGATCTTAATCTGATGGTACCCTGAGAACCCATCAGTGAATAAATAGGCTTCCTTCCCTCCAACATTCTCCAAAACTTCATCTATAAATGGTGTTGGAAATGGGTCATGAATGCACGCATCATTGAGCTTTCTCAGATCTACGCATATCCTGATTTCACCTTGTTGCTTCTTTTCTTGAACAACCATAGGGCTTACCTAATCAAACTCTTCCACTGGCTCAATGATTCCATCTTCCAGCATTTTGTCTAGCTCTTTGCGCACCTTCTCCTTATACTTTTGATTTAGAGGGTAGGGTCTCTATTTGATGGGCTTCACATTAGGCTTTAAGGTGATCTTCATTACACACATATCTCTATGATTCCCTTTAGGTCCGAGAACCTGGTGGGAAACAAGTCTTGGTATTTGCGCAGTAGTTTCACAAATTCGTCAACTGTATCTTCACCCCAATAATTTCCTATCTTCTTAAACTTATGCTGCACGTCGAATCCAATATTTACTTGCCTAGTTTTCAGAGGTTTTTTTATATCAGGGTTCGCTGCTTTGGCACCTCCAACTTCGCGCTCTCCCTTGGTATTTGGAATGTTGATATTTCGTGGATCCTATTATTCCTTTTTTGCAGTTAAATTGTAGCATTCCAACACACGATGTAGTTATGTAATCCAATCCAATTGAACCCATTCTATGGGCTCCTCAAGCGTCCTAAAGATTGTAACCTTAATTTCCATGAGCGCTTCATCAATGCACGCAAATCCATCCTCAAAACTAAAACTTAACAAGAAACTTTCCCTCAGGATACCCCACTCAGACGTCCCATAGCGTAACTTTGTTTCCAAGTACCAATTCATCGGAATCGTATCTAAGGTGTGACAAAAGATATGTACTCATTCTGGTTGAGGCTCTTCTCCCCAAGCTTTCATCCATCACACCAAGTTCTCATGCAGATCATCCTTTCCGATGTATTTTTCGGTCATACTGGTATTAGCGTACCAAAATCTGAGCTTCATCATTTGCATGTATTATTTCCAGTTAGCAAAGCTACCTTTATGCGTACCCCACCAACGGGTAGGCATAGCGCGCAGTGCCAAATCGAGTTCCTAGAACCGATGCTATTCTGGCACCTCCCTTTCAAATTTATCCAAAAATAAAATAACATCATCTAAGACATCATAATGAGGAAGATTTCTTACCTCCATGGATATGCACCGCAACGATTTTGTCATCATATTACAACGTAGCGTAGAAACTTCATGCAGCCTATTTTTCCCACGTAATTCACCCATATGTAGTGGGATTGATCCAATCTTCATCACGCATAGTAATCTTGCATATTTGATCCAAATCATCGTCTTCTGCATAGTCATGAACTAGTTCAGTATAGCGCGCTCCTTTAGCGGGATCTAGTGGGACAATAACTCTGAGTTCCTTCTTCTCACATGTCATTCTTCTCTTTTTTCAGATTAATTACCACATCCATGTCAAAGGCCCAATCAATTCCTAATAGCATAGGGTAAGGATTGTTATCATACACTATTTCAATTACTCCAAAGTCGGTCAGAGCACTCGCTCCCCCAATGTCTATTGTTACCCCATACAGGAGCCCCATAAGAATGATCTTCTATTGATTGTCCATGCATAGTTGTATAGGATAACATTGTAGCGCAGGTCTCCCCATCCTTTCCCATGTCTACTTAGGTAGTATGTTCCCATCAGATCCAAAATCCAGGATGACTTGATCCATTTCATACTCTCCAATCTGCACGGTCAGCCTCATTTCACATCCTATTTGCTTCTTATGTTTACCCAATTTCCTCATAATGTGTTTTTCATGAGGATTCTTGATTTTACTCGTATAGTTGTCCATTAGCTCCTAGAGCCATTCCACTACCTTGTTATCCCGCAACATCTTCATACAAGTTTTCATAAAAGTACCCAATAGCGAGGGATCCACATCCCGCACTTCATTGTTTTCAACCAATTTCTCTTGACTTCCTGACATAGAAGCCTTAGAAAAGTTTTTCTTGGCCTCCATAAAATTTTTCTTAGCCCTATAGAGATCAAATCCATCCTCTTCTTCAGTATTTTTGCGTACCCATCCTTCAGTTTCTGGTCGCTTCCCTTTATCTTCTCTTGTGGAAATACCACTTTTTGTTACGCTATTGATGATATGGTCCTCTTCGTGAGGCTCCACCCTCATCATATGTATGTTTTGCATGGGATGTTGCGTCTTTTTCTCCTGCATCTTAGCTATCAACACTGGGAAATATTCTATCACATGATCAAACTGTCTGCAATACTGATAGGATGGATGTGTTGGGTTTTGATAGTCACGCACAAAATGACCTACTTCACCACAGTTATAACAAATTATTTGTCCACGGCCTCTGCTAGCCCCTCCTCCTCTTCCTCTTCCACGTCCTTGGAATCCCCCACGCTGCACTCGCGCCCTGATCCTGAGGTTGATTTTCCGCCTGAATTCGATACGTAGGGGTTTGCTCCATCATCAATTTGTAACTTCGGCAGTTTCTCTCATCATGCCCAGCTAATTTATAGAAGGTACAAAACAATTGTTGCAGTGTTTGTACAAAATTTTGCAAGAGATGACAATTGTCAGTTGCATGCTTCCCAACTATCTGGAAGATAACGCACCATAAGAGTACCCCTATGCTTGGTCCCAATATTCGTATCCTGCACTGGAGAGGTTTCCAACCTCATCACGATCTCCACAACCTCTACTTGCGTTCCTATCTTCTGTTGTGATAATGGTAATATTAGATGGGGAAGAATAGATGCAATGTACCAGTCCCTATATTGAGAATATGTGATCGACATTTTAGCCTATCGGATCAGGAACTTTAGCCTCTGATTGAAGTCCCATGCAGAATCATTTACCCTTTGTTTTATTTACTTAAACTCTATTACAGATTGTGCCAGTGACTTAGGCTTTTTAAACTCATTGTTTAATGCCTGTTGAGTCTACCTGTACAAAACTTGATATCCCAAGTCAATGCCCTGTCCTGCAATGTTGTGACCAACTGCACTTTATTTATATTATCGTCAGTAATCTGTTGTGTAATCCATACAACATCTGTAATGAACCAAAATTGTTCGGGGTCTTCAGTCCCCACACCCTTAAACATAGGCATCTTCATCGTGTTTTCCATGTTGAATGGTTGATGCAAAGGTCAAGGTAGAGGTGTAGGTGTATGTGGTGGAGGTGGAAGTGGAGGTGGATGTGGAGTGGAGGGATGAGGTATCCCTTTGATACCCTGACTTACTATCTGCAGCGCGCTCCACAACGTACTCAAAATAGTTCCTTCATCATCACTAGAAGAAGACCCTAATAGGGGACTATATTCAGAGCCTGATTCTCCTTTTCTTCTTAAAGGTTTTCCACTTCACGTAGTCCTAAACATCAATGTAATGGAATAACCCATTTTTCACACAACAACATCTTAATCGAGGTTTGTATAGATTTTAAGTACTTACCCCTTGGTCCCTTGAAGAACTTGTGCTCTGCTTCACTATAGCTGATGGTCATATCAATCACGAGCTCAGTGATGAATCCTCCTAGGATACGATCAATCCAGTGATCAATGGCCCACACAATGTTATTTTCTGAAGCTTCTAGGAACTTCACCAGTTCTGGAGTTCACACAATAGGGTCTTCAAGCCTCCACGTACCCTAACTATCCGCTAATATGGACAGCAACTCGTCAATTCACAAGGAAAGAAACAGAAGAAGGCTTCAACCTTGTCTATGTACAATTGTTTATTCATCCATTGTTCCTTGGATAACCGCAACTTTTTGTTATCCTGAGCTACAAAGCTGTGCAACCTTCGATCGATCCACTTTTCAATTTCCTTCTTAGTAGGGAACCACTTATTTGACATCACACATTCCTCAAATAGATCTCGATCCTGACAACATAACCATTTGTTGGCTTAATGGGGCCTAATCTAGGTTCAGTGTTATCTACGCCAACCAAAAAAACCCTAACTACTAGCCCTTTTGGCAACAACCTGCATAGCGCAAGCTGTAGTCTCACCTGAAGCAGTATTGGGGGATGACATAACCAAGTTTCTGAATCCAAAGTCCTGTGTGATAAGTTCTTGTAGTCCTTATGGCTTAGATTTATCTTTGTGCACCCTTAACCTTTTCGGGCAGATAATTACTGTAAATGTATTTAAACAACTTCTAAATCTTTGTGAAGGCTCCTAATTATTCTTCACATACATAAAGATTATAGATCTACTATTTTCGCATAACAAATAAGAATTAATTCATAGAAATCATAACAAAGAGTGAAGATAAATAAACTTGTAGAAGTAATAAATAAAACACAGATGCATCAAAATAGGATAAAAAATGTCTTTATTAAGTATAATCAATCCAATACAGACTTTTTTTCCTTGTGCACTCAGATGAGGAGCTTGCGCACTCATCTTGCAGACTTACCAAGGTCTTTGCACACTCAGCTACAAGAGCCTTCCCCTTTTGCCTAAGTGTAGGAAACATACCTTTCTTGCCTTAGCTTACTTTCCCTTACAATGATTCTTATCCAATTGACTGATACTTAGACTCACTATGACTCATCTATATATAACATTTTTCTTACAATACCAGGGTCTCAAAACCACTCTATCACTTACCCATCGAAGGGACTAAAGCCCCTTTAATGCATACTAGCTTCGTGCTCCACTTCCAAATTTCATGAACATTTTACATGCTTACAAAAGGAGATTACAAAATTTAACCAAAATTTGACTCATCTTTACCCTAGGGACCCCATCCCAACAGTTATTGAAATTTAACTTTAGAAAAAAAATGAACTAAACAATTGGCTACGTTCTTCTAAATATTCCAAGGCTTTGAAAGAGGACTCATAGTAGTTTATATCATCCTTCTAAGAGCTAGAAGTTGACACTTTAGGAAATGGAATTACAGGATCTGGAATAATAAGGGTCCTTTCTCTCTAAACTCTTCTGGATATGATTATTTTAGGGTTGAATACAGGAGGATTTTTCTGTTAATAAGTGTCAGAGTGAGTATGAGGCCTTTTGAAACCCAAGATGATCAAAAACAAGATTTAAATAGTGGAGTAGTCAAGGTGAGAGATCTTCAACATACACTTTCTTCACTCACCTGATAGAAGGAATTTAAACATTTCATACCCAGGGAAAAATGTTATAATTCATTCCTTGACAATGACGCCAGAAGATGTTGTAGCTCCTAAAGACAACCCTTGGGTTGAGGAGAGGTTAGTGCCTAGGACATCTTAGTATCTCTTGAAGATAAATCCTTGCAACTTAAGAGATAAATGTGAAATGGTTTATATTTTGGTTCAATTACCTTTCTCAGAGATAAATTCATTATTCTCATAAACAACATATCATTCCTAAGAATAAATGTTCAAGTGTGGTGGCCAACACACAATGAATGCAACTTAAGTTTGTCGTTGCAGTGGATATGGAAAGGAGAAACATAAGAGAGGAACCTCATGAAAAGGGTTGGATAAACACAAAATCCTATGCAAAAAATCTTGTTATAATCATGAATGGATAAAAGGAATAAAGTGAAAAAATTATGGAGTGCATTTCAAGGCCTTTACTTCAATGTCTCATAGGTACTATATGCTATATCTAACACATGTAAATTTGCAATCTCACAGATACCGTATGCTATTACATAACATAGATAAATCTACAATCTCATAGGTACCATTAGCTATTACATAACATAAGTAAATTTTGGACTTAAGGGTGACTTCAACAGCTACAAATACACAATTCCTAGAAAAGAAACTACACAAATGAAATGAAACACATAAGTAGAACAAATACTACATATATTGATGCTTGGAATCACCATAAACTTTCTTCATTAATCTTCAAAAATGAAATACCTGCTATAGGCCTTTGGCCCCTGCTAAGGGCCTATCTTTGTCGTGACCAACAGCTTGGAATTCAGGTCCTAAGGTCTTCAGGCCCCTGCTGAGGGCCTATCTTTCCTTTTATTTTCACTTTCGTCCTTGGTTCTTTGGGCTATCATAGCCATGCTTCACCAATTACATCGGAGTTCCTTAGTATTGCAACCTTTTTGAATTACAATTAGAATAGATTTACGACATCCACTTCCTCTGATATTATTTATAGCACTTAGGTGCTCAGCCCTCTCTACGCCCTTGTTTCTTTTGGGTCTTCATGACCAAGGGCCACTCAACATCAGAGCCCCTCTCATCGGAACTTTTTCAAAAATATTTTATAAAGGATTTCTAATATTTCCAACCTCTGATATGCTAATGTCATCATTGCCACATGGCGCCTTCAGAATGGTGACACTTGTCACCAAAAATTTCCACATAAGGCTCACCACATGTCCACTGTACAGCCATGTCATGCTACTTTCATCTGCCACGTTTTCTTCTTAGGGCTAGTCACCTGCTACCATGTGTCTTTTTGGAGGAGAGAGAAAAGGTCCTTGGGTTCCTTGGTTTTGTAATGATTTCCTTTGTGTTTCCCCTTCTCCGCAATTTCAACGCTTTCATAGGAATTACAATTTTTGAGTTACGAAACTCTGAGGCTTTGATATCACTTTGCTCCGAGGTCAAGCCTTGCGATATCCGTTTTTGACACACTGCTTGCTCCAGACCTTTCGATATCGTGTCCTAATATTCCTATGTGTCTACGAAATCCATCGTTCCAAAAATTGGCCTCCAAATTTTATCTCTTCCCTTTTAGGCTCCCTTTTAGATCTCGACCTCTGAACTTTTGCTCTCCTGTTCTATTTTAGCCTCCAAACTTTGGCTCTCCTTTTCAGCTTTCCCTTTAGTCAACCAAGATTGCACCTGTCCTTCTCTGTGCCAAGGATGAAAATAGGACCATTTTACATAAATACTAGATGGTATGATAGATAACAACATCCAATTTGGTGGTATATGCGGTAAATCCTGAGAAGCATGGTCGGTTCTATTGTGAGCCCCACATTCATGCTTGGAATATGACATGGGGGTGATTGGCTGAAATAAATATTTGGTTAAGCCTAATATATGGTTGTTTCATACGTGGAAGTCCCTGAATTGGTTTGCTATTGAATATGTTAATAAGAGCTCTTGTAATTCATGAGTAAATGTGCTTGTTATTATGTGATTTTAATGGTTATTCTATCATTGTTAATCTGTTGGTTATAAGCATGATCTTATGACAAATTTTAGCTACAAATCACATTATGTTTTGGTTAGTATATGAAATGCTAATGAATGCACGAACTAATAGATGATAATTAAGCTATTGTGAGAGGGAATCAAACCTTGTTGATTATTCTCGGACAAGTATGAGACCCCTACATTTAGGTGTGTATTTTATGACTTGTAGATCACATGTTCATGATGTGTTTGACAGAATGTCTGTCATGGTTAGGCTTGGTTAGGTCAAGTTATTTTATAATATTTTTATGGGAGGATTTGTCCTTGTATCATTCATGGTTATGGAAAGTTTCATTAAGTTTTGGGATGAGGCCTGGGTCCTAACCTGAAAACGTGGCTTAAATCTCACTGTCGCAAGCACAAAACTAGGTGAAAAAGACTGCATTCACTCCCTTGTAGGAAACATGCAAGCGACTAGAGGGTTATAGTAAAAATTAACCAGTGGTGTGTCAGCATCTCATAGGTCAGGGGACTAAAACAACGCTTTATCTTAGGTCTTGGGCAACTAAAAGGGTGGTTTAGTCTTGGGGGTCCTATAGCACTTAAGGGAAGTCATTAAAGTTTTGTCTTGTCAATTCCTCTTCCTTAAGGTGATCTAGGAGGTTGAATCATATCAAAGTAACTCTTTGCCACATTTTTACCCTGGAAAGTTGGTAAATTGGGTAAATTTGGGAGGATGGTGTTACAGAGAAATATCAGAGAGAGTATATGTTCTCTTTGGGTGATATCCGATACCATAAAGTGGTATCAAATCATGGTTCAACTCTTGGACTGGATGGGGGGAATATGTTTTTCATGCATGCATGAAGGTTGTATATGTGCTTGTTATGTATGCATGGTGATGGTCATTGTTATCATTGTGTTGACATGTGGTAGATGATGATGTTGTTGTTGGGATGTGTTTGTCATGCATACATGTCGGTTATGTATGTGTTCGTTATACATGTCAGTGCATGTAGGTTTGTGATGCATCAATTATTGTGGTCATGATTTTTAGGCATGAGGTCATGGTATGTAGTTGGTATGGTCATGCATTGTAAGTGGGTAATGGCTGAGATGATGTTGATATACTTTTATGATTATGATTATACATGTATCATGCTAATCTAGTTGATCTTGCAAATGAGATATCCTCCCTTGAACTTCACTGAGGTATGTTGAATATGTTTATATTTTGGTTTAGGTGACATGATATACTTGCAGAAAGAGGATCAAATATGAATAATAGAATGGTGGATTATAGTTCTCGAGACTCTCCCTATAGGTCAAATGAGTAGTGAAAAGATGAGTACTCCCATCACATAGCAAACACTTTGAGAAGTTTGAAGGCAGAAATAAGGAGTTGCAAAGCAAATAATGACATAATCATTCAGTCATAGGAGAGACTTTCTAGGGCACAAGAGAAAAAAGAAGAGGTTCATGCAGTCATCCTTCAGAGCTTGTCATGTCTACAGAGAAATGGACAACCACAGATTAGTCATGAGCAGGAGGAAAGGAAAGATGTGGAATATGTTAACAGGTCTCATGGTGGTCACAGGTCTAATATAGAGGACACGGTCAGGGATGGAAGGTTTTTGGATACATCATACAGGAGAGATGATGGACACATGTTCTATTCTAGTTATGGTTCTAATAGTTGTCATGGTCATCATCCTTATCATCCTTACAAGAGAAATGGCAGGGGATAATTTCCAGAAGATTTCAAGAAACCCAAGCCACCTACATTCAACGAAGAGTTGAATAAATTGGAAGATGCAGGGGCATGGTTACTCAAGATGAAGAAATTATTTGAGTTGCATGATTACATGGAGAACATGAAGGCCATTAAAATAGCTATCTTCAGCCTCAAAGAGAAATAAAAAATTTGGTGAGAGGATGTGAAGTGGGTCAGAGACATTAATACAAGGGAGTTGTGTTGGCATGAATTCAAGAGACATTTTAGGAAGAAGTATTTGTTAGAGAGGTACTACGAAAGTAAGGCCAAGGAGTTCTATGAGCTAAACATGGGATCCATGACATATGAGGAGTATATGACTAAGTTTTTGGAGTTATTGAAGTATGTACCGTATCTTAAGGGTGTGAAGGCCAAAGGGATGTTGGGCAGAGTATTCCATGGATTTATGCAACATTGGATAACAGGAAAGTGGATCACCATGTATCTATTATCGAGATGGATGGTAATATTTGTGATCAGGTTGTTTCTATTTTGATTGAACCTGGATCTAATGATAGTTATGTTAACCCTAACCTAGTGGATACGTGTGGTTTGAATAAATAAGTACATGTAGAATCTTGGTTAGTGCAGTTAGCTACAAGTACAAAGACGAGATTTCATCACTGGGTAAGAGTGTGTGCTTTTGAACTGAATGGTATGCCTACCTCAACGCATCTAAATGTGCTTCTATTCATACATTATATTGTTGGGCATGGATTGGTTGTATCTTCATAGGAATAAAGTAGATTACTATTATAATGTTATTGAGTGCTTGGATGACAATGGAGAACAAAGAGTCTTGCACGGTAAGAAGAAGGCTATGTCAGTTAGGATGGTTACAACTATGTAGGAAAAGCACATCAGGAAACGGTGTGTGTTATTTTTATTGCATATTTCCACTTATAAAGGTGAGGATGTTGAGGATACAGAGACATTGAGAAGGTACTTGGTGTTACAGAAGTTTCAGGATGTATTCACTGTAGCGATTTCAGAGTTGTTGCCTCAAAGGGAAGTGGAATTTTCTATTGATTTGGTACCAGGGGAAGCACTAACATCAAATGAACCTGACAGGATGAGCAATCCAGAGTTAGTGGAATTGAAGTTGTAGTTGAAGGAAATTCTTGAGAAGTGATACATTAGGCCAAGTGTGTCGCCGTGGGGTGCACCAATGTTGTTTGTGAAGAAGAAGGATAGTAATCTTAGGTTGTGTATTGACTACAGGAAGTTGAACAAGGTAACCATCAAGAATAGGTATATGTTGCCAAGGATCGATGACTTGTTTGATCATTTGATGGGAGCAACAATGTTCTCGAAGATTGATCTGAGATCAAGATAACATCAGGTACGCATCAAAGAAGAGGATACTTACAAGACTGCTTTCTAGACTAGGTATGGGCATTATGAGTTTTTTGTAGTTCAATTTGGTTTAAATAATTCTCCAACTAATTTTATGTGCTTGATGAATAGTGTGTTGTGTCTTTATCTAGACAAGTTTGTTATTATATTCATTGATGATATATTGATATATTCTAAGAATGAGGAAGAGAATGTCGAACACTTAGAAATAGTATTAAGGTTGATAAGAGAGCACCAGTTGTATGTCAAGCTTAGCAAATGCAATTTATTTTAGACAGAGGTACATTATTTGGGGAACGTGGTTTCTAAGGAAGGTATTGCAGTGGATCCAGAAAAGATAAGAGCAATCATGGAATGGGAAACTCTTAGGAATGTGGACGAGGTGAGGTCATTCATGGGGTTAGCAGGTTACTATGGGATGTTCATTAGGAACTTTTCGTGGATCGCATATCCTATTACATACTTGCAATGAAAAGGAAATAAATTTGAATGGACAAAGGAATGTGTAGCCAATTTTGAGTAGCTAAAGTAGTTGTTGACAAATGCTCTAGTTCTAAAGATTGTAGATCCGGATAAAATCTTCATGGTGTGTATATATGCTTGTAAAAGAGGACTTGGTGGAGTCATGATGTAGGAAGGACAGGTGGTATGTTTCGAATCAAGGAAAAGGAATGAGAATGAGCAAGAATATGTGACACATGACCTTGAGTTGGTACTGATCACAATCGATTGAGATTCTTGTTTGACCAAATGAATTTTAATTCTAGGAAAGCTAGATGGTTGGCTATGATTAGTGAGTTTTACTTCGAAATCATGTACATCAAGGGGAAAGAGAGCAGAGTTGCATATGCTCTCTATAGAAGAGCACGGGCAAATAATATAACAACTATGAGTTCATATGGTACAAATTTATAAGATCAGATCTTACAGGTAGGACAATAGGATGACAAGTATAGTTAGCTTAGGCACATGTTACAACAGGGTAAAATTGATCATGACGTGGATTATAGTCTTAGAGTAGATCGTTTCGTTAGATTTAGGGACAAGATATATGTGCTGGAAAACAAGGAGCTCAAGAAGCTTATCCGAAGATAATTCACATGGGATATTAGGAGACTCTATCAATGATGAAGAAATTTTACTGTTAGTCAAATTTGAAGAAATAGGTGGCAGAGTTTGTGGATAGATGTTTGGATTTTCAACAGGTAAAGGAAGAGCGCAAGCATCAAGGCAGTCTACTACAATCAATTCTGATTCTAGAGTGGAAATGGGAGGTCATTTCCATGGATTTCATGACAAGGTTTCCAAAGAAATTTAGACAACATGATTCTATCACGGTGGTAGTTGACAGATTGACTAAGGTAGCTCACTTCATAGCGGTTAAGTCTACTTATTTAGCAAGTGAGGTAGCACAGGTCTTCATCAGAGATATAATGAGGTTGCATTGTGTTCCAAAGAAAATTGTATCATACAGGGATGCTAAGTTCAGTTCTTGGTTCTGGAAAGAGTTATTTGTAGGTTTGGGTACAGAGTTGGCCTTTAGTGAAACTTATCATCCACAAAAAAATGGATAGGCAAAGAGGGTCAATAGGATTTTAGAGGACATGTTGAGAATTTATGTTATTCATTAGCAACAGAAGTGGGAAGAGTATCTTCCACTGGTTGAGTTTTCTTACAACAATGGGTATTAGGAATCAATGAAGATGAGCCCATTTGAGGCATTGTATGGGCAGGGTTATAATACTCCTATCAGTTGGAGTGATCCAGTGAATAGGATATTGATAAGATTGGATATTTTGGTAGACATTGAACATGGAATGTAGGTTATCAAACAAAATTTAAAGGCATCGTAGGTGTTGACGGTGCTGGAAATCTATTAACCAAGGGGATCTCCTTGATATGAAGTCCAAACTAGACCTCACACCATTTGGTGTAGGAGTCCCATCTGGTATAAAGGATCGGTTTCTATATAATTAGAGATCTTCCTTGGCTCTAGTTTTCAACATGGGAGAGTGATGCAATGGTATCTTCGAATAGCAAGGTAAGTGTGCCTAGTGAGTGTGCAACACAACTGTGTCAAGGTTCTCTTATCGCAAAAGGGGGGAGAGAAGTAAGCCTCTATGTGAGAGGTTATAGTACCACCTAGGAAGAGACACAAGTGAACTAGAAAGGTCTATCCATCATCCAGCGGAATAATCCACAACAGATGTCGCAGTTGTTAAAAACCAAAGTACAGGGGAAGATTTTTCCACCATCCAGCAGAATAGTCCACAATGGACATGATGGTTGTTATAAACAATAAGAAAGGAAGGTATCTCTAGTATCCTGTGGAGTAGTCAACATGTATGAGATAATAGTGATAACCAATACAACACATTCCCAACAAGGTAAGCACTAAAACAACCAAAATAGTTCAACTATATTAATACATGTGAAACAAACATGAATTACAAATGTTGAAATAATAGTCTTACAAACATCCACAAGTCATGCATGGAAACATGTTGCCCTGAATAGGCTTATGTATTAAGAAAAAGTTCCAAGAGACATATTTACATCAAACATCACTAGCCCCAGTAGTGGGACATCTGAGCCACTCCTGACTCCTCAAAGAACTGACTAAAAACTCTCTATGCTTTGTGAGAGGAGCCAAGCTAAAAAGTCATTCATCATACAATGAGGGGGGTATATATAACCAACGGTGATTCTTGACCCTTGTGACTCTTGGACTACCCTCATGGTTTTTCAACTTCCTATGAATTTTCAATTGACATGACTCTTCATATTCATGTGTTTCCATTGGACTTCCACTTTACATTACATTTGATTTACAATAGACATGGCCCATAATAGTGATGTGGCATTTGACAACTCATGACACGACTTCACATGACACTCCTGAGATGGACAAGCTTGCTGAGGTGGCAATGTCAAGCCATTGTTGCTACTAAGTGATAGATGTGTTCTTGGATGCGCTTTATCTTCTTCTTCGCATAGCTTGATGATGCGCGGTATTCAATGATCTTTGTTCTTGAGAGGTGGTTGCATGCATGTGTTCCCTTTTCTTCTACCTAATAATATTCTTTGTCTATCCATCTATAAGTGAGTCTTCTAACATGTTCACTCCTCCTTCTCCTTCTTCATCGTCTCTCCATGATCTAATAGTGTACCTGTTCATGCAATTCACTCATGATGGAATGACATCAAATCTAAAAACTCCCTAGTTTAAGATGATGCATTGTTATCCATGGGTTGAGCCTAGGACAAATGACATGCTAGGAAAGAGGGCCCAGTAACTGCACATTATGTAGTCCTGGGTGATAGGGAGGGATACTAGTCACTTAGACTACGTAGAGCGCAACTCAGGCTTGGTTGAGGAACTCCTGAGCACAGTCTTCATTGTTGGGGAAGAGAAAAGTCTTCGCTGCCAAGGAAAATTGTTCAGAGGCCACTAGGAGAAAGGATAGTGCAGTTGGGATAGTCATTGGCTACCACAAGATGGGACCCTCGGAGAAAGGTCTACATAGTTTTAAGAGGCAAGGCAGGAATGGGTAGCAGAAGGTCCTGGGAGGACATGTCTATGTAGTTTTGGAGATCAGTGAGTCCCGATTGAGGGAGGACACTGGAGAATACTTCTGCAAAGTTTTGGGAGGCAAGGAAATCTTGGTTCTCTATGCATTGCAGGGTTCTAGTAGGAATCAAAGGAAGCTTGATGATTGATCTTGCGAAATGCGTAGTTCAAGTTAGGCTAGGAGGAACTACTGCGCAATTCTGGGAATGAAGGCATTTTTCTCAGCTCTAGATTTGTGCAGTGCAATTGTCCTTGGGGATAGTGACTGTGCACTACAGAGTTCTAGTTAGAAGGGTTGCATCACTGAGGGCTGAGACTCTGCAATGTGTAGTTTAGTTGGGGTCCGGTGAATGTGAGTTTCCCAGTCGGGAGGATTTTTAGAAAAATGGCTCAATGTGGCAAGGAAGTGAACTTGTGAGGAACTTGGAATTGTGATCACACACTTAGCATACTTCAATGACATGAAAACATAGACCACTAGAATGACAATACAAAGAATTACCCTCTGTGAGACTATCCTAAAACAAAAAGTGACAAGTGTGACACTTGATATAGACTTTAGGATGACTGTAATGATACTTTTGCAATAGTGCTTAAAGCTTTGTGTATGAGTGTGACAAGTGTTTACATGGCTAGGACAACTTGTATAGATAAATACTAACCTTTGAGGTCACCAGAAAGGCTCGCAAACATTAGATAACAACCAAACATTCCAAAGGATGACAATTGATCCAACAAGCGAAAAGGAGCAAGACACCTGGGGGAACACATGGAATAACTGTCAGTGCTTAAAACCATGCATGTCATTAAAGACATAATGATATGAAAAAAAAGTGGTCCACCATGCTACACTAAGAGGTGTATTTCAAAATATGTGCTTTGATTTCCATACCTACCATCCAAAGGGTTATGCATCAGATGGAGTCTTCATGCGGTCACGATCTTCTATCATACCCTATGTTCCTTAGTCTCCTAATATTTCCTCCTTGGTGCCTTGAGAGTCATCTATCATGTCATCCTTATTAGTGGCCATTGAGACAAAATTGTGTAGCTTAAGATGGCAGTGACTGTTGTGGGATAAGGCCCTGGGAGGATACATCTGCACAGTTTCAGGAGGTAATGCGGACTGAGTAGCTGAGATGCCCAAGGGAAAAAACTACGTAGTTTCTATAGACATTGGGTTCCAGCTGAGGGAAGGACACTAGATGAATCCACTTCGTAGTTTTGGATGCCAAGGGAGGGAGATTTCAGTTCCAACAAGCAAGGGAAAAGATCACCAATATGAAGTCCCAACTAGACCTTACATCGTTTGGTGTAGGAGTCCCATTAGGTATAAAGGCACAGTTTCCATATACTTAGAGGTTTGCCTTGCCGTTAGCTGTCAGCATGGAAGAGTGATGCAATGGTATCTTCGAACAACAATGTAAGTGTGCCTGGTGAGTGTGCAACGCAACTGTGTCAAGGTTTTCCTCCTGCAAAAGGGGGGAGAGAAGTGAGCCTCTAAGTGAGAGGTAATAGTACCATGCAAGAAGAGACACAAGTGAACCAAGAAGTTCTATCCAGTATCCAACGGAATAGTCCACAATGGATGTGGAAGTCGTTAAAAACCAAAGTACATGGGAAGATCCATCCACCATCCAATGAAATAGTCCACAATGAAAGTGATGGTTGTTATAACCAATAAGCGAGGAAGGTATGTCTAGTATCTTGTGGAGTAGTCCACAAGGATGAGACAACAATGATAACCAATACAACACATTCCCAACAAGGTAAGCACTAAAAAAACTGACATAGTTCAAATATCTTAGTACATGTGAAACAAACATGAATTACAAATGACGAAATAATAGTCTTAGAAACATCCAGAAGTCATGCATGGAAATATTTTGGTCTGAACAGGCTTCTGTATTAAGAAAAAGTTCCAAGACACATATTTACATCATACATCACTAGCCCCAGTAGTGGGAAATTGGATCCACTCCTCGCTCCTCAAAGAACTAATTGAAAAATCTCTATGCTTTGTGGGATGAGCCAAGGTGAAAATTCCTTCATCATACAATGAGGGGAATATATATAACCAAAGGTGATGCTTGACCCTTAAGACTCTTGGACTACCCTCATGACTATTCAACATACATGACTCTTCATCTTCATGTGTGTCCATTAGACTTCCACTTTACATTACATTTGATTTACAATAGACATGGCCCATAATAGTGATTTGGTCGTTGACAACTCATGACATGAATTGACATGAAACTACTAACATGGACGAGTTTGCTAAGGTGGCAATGTCAAGCCACTATTGCTATTGAGTTATAGATGTGTTCTTGGATGCGCTTTGTCTTCTCCTCCACATAGCTTGATGATTCAAGGCCTTCAATGATCTTTTTTCTTGAGAGGTGGTTGCATGCATTTATTCCCTTTTCTTGTGCTTAATAAGCTTCTTTGTCCGTCCAGCTATAAGTGAGTCTTCTAGGATGTTCACTCCTCCTTCTCCTTCTTCATCATCTTGCCATGATCTAATAGTGTACCTGTTCCTGCAATTCACTCATGATGGGACAACATCAAATCCAAAAACTCCCTAGTATAATATGATGCATTGTTATCCATGGAATGGTTCTGGGATAGGTGACAGGCTCGGAAAGAGGGCCTAGTAACTGCGCATTGCACAGTTCCAGGTGACAGGGAGGGAGACTAGCCGCTGAGACTATGCAGAGTGTAGCTCAGGCTTGGCTGAGGAACTCCTACGCACAGTCTTCACAGCTGAGGAAAATTACACAAAGGCCACTGGGAGACAGGATCGCGCAGTTGGGAAAGTCATTGACTACCGCAATATGGGACCTTAGGAGGTAGGTCTACATAGTTTTCAGAGGCAAGGCAAGACTGTGAAGCAGAGGGGCCTTGGAGGTTATGTCTGCGCAGTTCTGGAGATCAGTGAGTCTTAGCTAAGGGAGGATACTTGATTTATATTTTAACCCCATACAAAAATTACCTGCATATGAATTCTAAAACACATAAAATAAACAATGCGAGAGCATAACACATAAAACACATATACACAGAGATTTTCCCCTGGATCCCAAAACTAGGACTACCAGCTTGATTTTTCATTATGTTCCTTTCAATGTTATAATACATACTTATACATGCCAAAGCATCCAATACCATGGACCGAAAACCATCACATCCAAAACCATGGACCAAAAACCATCACGTCCAAAAACATGTGCGAAAATCATGCACAAAACCATAGTTGGGTCCTCCCAACCTAACATAGGTTCCAAAACCAAAATTTTTGGGCGCTACCCCGGACCCCATAGATTGGGTTACCTGCACCCCTCAAAGCCCCTGTGACCCCCCTGCTACATAGTCGCCGCAATGAAGGGGGGCTCTGCCCCCCCTCTAACCCCCTATTTAACTATGTGGGCTAGTCATGGAAATAATATAACACAACCCAAAACTCTCCCACTTGTTGTTTTCTTTCCATAGGGGGCCATAAGAGAGCTTAGTTATTTATCCATACCTACAATGCCCATTGTTTCTCTACACCAAGAGAACTTCTCAGAGCTCACATATTTTGTCTATGCATCTGCATTATTCTTCAAAGTGTCCACCTTTACCAAAAACACCTTTTTGTCTTCTATCATATCCCTCACAAAGTGATACTGAACATCAATGTGCTTTGTCTTTGAATGATATGTAGGGTTCTTTTCCAAGAAAAATGCACTTTGGCTGTCACAGTCTATCCTTATAGCTCCCTGTACTAACCCCATACTTGAACACAATCTCTGCAACCAAACTGCTTCCTTTGCTTGCATGAGTGGCTGCCATGTATTCCGCCTCTGTAGTTGATGGTGCCACTATAGATTGTTTCTTACTCATCCAACTGACTGCACCCGCAAATAGGTTAAACACATACCCACTTATAGATCTTCTTTGATCCAAATCTCTAGCCCAGTCTGCATCAACAAAGCCACAAATATCCAACACTCTGTCCAATCCTGGTCTTCCTTGGTAGCACAAACCGTAATCACTAGTGCCACGCAAATACCTAAAAACCCACTTCAATGTTGTCCAATGCTCCTTTTCTGGTTTTGACATAAACCTGCTCAATACTCCCACTGCATGTGCAATATCTAGTGTAGTACAGACCATTGCATACATCAGGCTACCAATTGCACTTGCATATGGAACATGAGACATGTCCTCTTCCTCTTCTTGTGTCTTGGGACACTATTCAACAGATAACTTTACACCTACAGGAATAGGAACCTTCACCGGTTTACTATCCTGCATATTAAGTCTCTGCAATATTGTCTCGGCATACTTCCTCTGGTTTAACTAGAGCTTCCTCTTTGCCCGATCTCTTTTAATTTCCATGCCCAAAATATAGTTTGCAGCACCAAAATCTTTCATGTCAAATTTGGAGGAAAATTGGGTATTCAAATCTTGGATAATTTCTTTGTCATTTCCAACCAACAACATATCATCCACATATAAGACCAAATAAATAACATGGTCACCAATTAATTTAAAATACACACAATAATCTTCTTTGCTTCTGGTGAAGCCAAGTCCCTGTATAAATGTATCAAATTTCTGACACCACATCCTTGGTGACTGTTTTAACCCATACAGAGACTTCTTTAACTTGCATACCAATTCTTTCTTACCCTTCACCACAAAGCCTTCTGGTTGCTTCTTCTAGATTTCCTCTTCGAGATCCCTGTGAAGAAATGTGTCTTCACGTCCATCTGTTCTAACTCAAAATCAAAACTAGTAGCAACAAATAAAAGTAATCTAATAGAAGTTTCCTTGGCAACAAGAGAAAAAATATCACCAAAATCAATTCTTGGCACCTGGAAATAAAATTTTGCTACTGACCGAGCCTTTTATTTCTCCACCTTTCCTTCTGCATTTGTCTTCTTCTTGAACACCCATTTTCTGCCAATGGGTTTCCTTCCAGCCGCCAACTCCAGAGTTTTCCATCCTCTGAATCTACTACTTCCTTCACTGTTTTGGGATCATCATCAGTAATAGATAAAGCAAAATTTGAACATAAAGTAGATGGACTATACCTTTCTGGCTACCCTCTTTCTCGAACTGATCTTCTCACACCCAGAGTTTGTGGCTATTCATCTTCTGATTCCTCCTTTGCTGTAGAGTTTGATTCTTCCTCCTTTAGCTCAAACTCTATCTTCTCAGGTTCCTTTGGTTGGACTTCATGTTTAATAATATCTTTCACCTCTCTTAACACCACATCTCGGTTGTACACAACCTTCCTTATTACTAGGTTCCAAAGCTTATAACCCTTTAAACCATCATTATACCCAATAAAGAAGCACTTTTCATATTTACTAACCAACTTGGTTCTTTTCTCCTTTGGAACATGTACATATGCATCACATCCAAATACCCTCAGATGTGAAAGAGAGGGCTTCTTACCAATCCATACTTCTTGTGGAGTCTTATCCTCTAATGCTGATGAAGGTGATCTATTGACCAGGTAACATGTTGTCTCCACCGCCTCTACGCAGAATTCTTGTCCTAACTCAGCACCACTAAGCATGTTTCTTGCCCTCTCCATCAACGTCTTGTTCATTCTTTTTGCAACTCCATTTTTCTGAGGTGTATATGGAGTAGTCTTTTTTCGTGCTATACCACACTTCTTACAGAATTCTTCAAATTCCTTACTGCAAAACTCTCCACTGTTATCTATCCGCGGAACCTTTATCTTCTTCTCTGTCTGGTTTTCCACCAAAGCCTTAAATTCTTTAAACCTTTAGATTTCTTCTTAAGCAAATATATCCATGTATTCCTTGAGAAGTAATCTATAAATGATACATAGGACATAGACTTACCTAGTGATGGAACATTCACAGGTCCTAACACATCACTGTGCACAAGCTCTAATATTTGTTTCTCTCTCTTACCACCAGAGGGGAAACTCACCTGATTATGCTTCCCATATACATAATTTTCACAGAAATCAAAATCCAGAGAGCTATTACTCATACCATCTATCATACCTTTACCATGAAGTATTCGAAGGCCCCTCTCTCCAATATGTCCAAGCCTTTGATGCCACAACATGGTCTTCTCTCCAGAGACCACTATATTTTCTGCTTCACTTTCAAGAACCACAGAACTGTTTCACCCATCAACAATAGTGCTATCTTGCAGCTTGTACAAATTCCAATCCGAACTCCCCACATCAATACCAGTGCCCACCAAACCATCTTGTAGGTATCATTTTCGAACATTGTTTTTACACCTGCATCATCCAACTTTCTTACAGAAACCAGATTTATGGCCAATGCAGGAATATGTAGAACACCTAGAAGTGTTCTAAGCCTTCAACCTTGCAACTTCAACTTTACTTTTCCACGACCAACGATTCTAGCCTTCCTATCATCCCCTAAGAAGACATCACCACCATCGTATTTCTCATACTTACACAACCACTCTCTATGGGGAGTGAAGTGAAAGGATGCCCCTGAGTCAATCAACCATGCCTCATGATCTACACTTGTACTTGAAGAAGCCAAGTACACATCCCCACCTTCATCTGAGGTGGTTTTCACCTCTGCAGAGGGAGCATCATCAGATCCCTTTCCTTTTTCAGGAGCTTTAGATTTACAGTCCCTTTTGTAGTGCCCTTCCATTTCCAACACACCACCTTTACAGGTTTTCCTAGAGATTTAGATCTCCCTCTAGATTTAGATCTCCCACTCGATGACTTATTTTTATTTTTGTTATGGGATTGTCCTCATATAGAGAAAGAATCACCATTTTGGCTCTCCATATTTTTCCATCTCATCTCCTCCATCACCAAGGATGAGACTATTTCATCAAACTGCAAGGCAGTTGCATTGCTACCTATTGCAATAACCAGACTATCCCATGAATCTAGTAGAGAACACAACAAACTGATGCACTTATCTTCATCTAAAATTTTAATATCAACAAATGCTAACTGACTTACCCTAGTATTAAATGCATTCAAATGCTCTATCACCGAGTCTCCATCTTTCATCCTCAGGTTATACAACTTTTTTCCGCAGGAACAGTTTATTCACTAGAGACTTAGATTGGTACAAAGTCCCTAACTTGTCCCACAAAGCCTTCGTCGTAGCTTCCCGTGATACATTCAGTAGGACTGAATCTGAGACAAACAATCGTATTGTGCTCTTTGCCTTTTGATCCAACTTCTTCCATTCTTCATCGGACACTCCCATTGGTTTAGTACCCAGATCTACTGCGATCCACTGATCTTTATCCACCAACAGATCCTCCATCTTGAGTTTCCACAACTCAAAACTCTGACCATTAAATTTCTCGATCTCTATCTTTCCACTACTCACCATCTTCTTTCACCACTAGAATCGATCTCACAGATCTCCCACTGAACAGGGTCTACCACAGGCCCGAGCGAAACCCCTCAGCAACAAAGGTGTCCCCTTGAAGCCAAAACAGCTCTGATACCAAATGTAGGTTTTAACCCCATACAGAAATTACCTGCATACGAATTCTAAAACACATAAAATAAACAATGTGATAGCATAACACATAAAACACATATACATAGAGATTTTCCCCTGGATCCCAAAACTGGGACTACTAGCTTGATTTTTCATTATGTTCCTTTCAATGTTATAATACATATTTATACATGCTGAAGCATCCAATACCATGGACCGAAAACCATCGCGTCCAAAAACATGTGCGAAAATCATGCACAAAACCATAGTTGGGTCCTCCCAAGCTAACATAGGGTCCAAAACCCCCTATGACCCCCACGCTACGCAATTGGTGCAACGAGGGGGGGGGCTCTGCCCCACCCGAACCCCCCGTTTAACTACATGGGCTTGTCGTGGAAAGAATATAACACAACCCAACACTTGAGGACACTTCTATGTAGTTTTGAGAGGCAAGGCAGGCTTCATTCTCTACACATTACAAGGTTCCAACAAGAAAAGGAGGAAACTTGATGACTCATCTTGCGAAATGCGTAGTTTAGGTTAGGCTAGGAGGAACTACTGCGCAGTTCTAGGAATGAGGACAACATTTGCACGATGCAACTATCCTGGGGGACACTAACTACACACTGTGCAGTTCCAAGAAGTAGGGTTGCATCATTAAGGGATAAGACTACGTAGTAAACAGTTCAGTCAGGGTCCAGTGAAAGTGAGTTGCCCAGTTAGGAGGATTTTTCAGAAAAATGGCCAAGTGTCAGAGGCAATTGAACTTGTGAGGAAGTTAGAATTGTGATCACACACTTAGCATACTTCGATGACATGACAACATAGATCACCAGAATGATAAGACAACATTACCCTCTGTGATATTGTCTTAAAACAAAAAGCGACAAGTGAAACACTTGGGATAGACTTTAGGATGATCATGATGACACTTGTGCGGTAGTGCTTAAAAATTTGTGTATGAGTGTGACAAGTGTTTAGCTAGGAAAACTTGTATATGCAAAGACCAACCTTCAAGATCACTAGAAAGGCTCGAAAGGGGTCTCGATCTTCTATCATATCTTGGGTTCCTTGGTCTCCTCATCTCCTTAGGAGTCTTCTAGCATGTCATCCTTCTTAGTGGCCATTGAGACAAAATTTCACATTTTAAGTGAGCAGTGACTACTATGAGATAAGGCTCTCGGAGGACACATCTGCACAGTTTCAGGAGGCAAGTTAGATTGAGTAGTTGAGATGCCTGAGGGACAAAACTGAGTAGTTTCTAGAGATAGTGGGTTCCGGCTAAGGGAAGCACACTGGAGGAAGCCACTGTGTAGTTTTGGATTCCAAGGGAGGCTTGGGTTTCTATGCATTATGCATTTCCAGTAGGCAAGGGAAAAGCTTGAGGGTTGCATATGCGAAGTGCGCAGTTCAGGAAAGATGGATGATGCTAGGTTGCTAGGGAAACTCCGAAATTTGGCTAAGTGCGGGATCAGTGGAACTGATGTGAACAGTGATAGAACTTGACTATGATCACTCACTTGAACACTTAGTGATACAACATAAACTATCTGGAACATATAAAAACGTGCTTCGCTTAATACAACAACCTTTGTGGTAACTTATGACAAGTGCGGCTCTGATGAAAGACTTTGGGAGGATAAAGGCTAAACTTGTGAAAGAGTGTGTGAAATGAGTGTGAAACATGCTTATGTTATGAGAACAACCCATTCTCACAAATGTTTCCCTTTGTAGCAAAACAAACTTCCCTTTGCATGCCAAGCGATAATCCCCATGCCCAAAGATGACACATACTATATAAAGATAAAAGTGTGAACGACTCTTAAGATTTAGGAAGGGAGATTGAAATAATGAGCTTACCAATAAGTGACTAAGGAATGACTGGTCATAGGATCCATAGTAGGCTCCAAAAAGCAAGTATAGGCAAAAACTTTTGAGGGTGTTGTAGCCGCTACAATAATATGATAGACATAAAAGTTATGAAAATCAACATAGGATGTTTAAGGAGTTTCAAGTTGGGGAGCATGTGTACTTGTGAATTAATCCCAATAAGAGCTCCTTGAGGATTGGATCGTGTGCAAAGCTGACACCTTGGTATTGCAGGCCTTTCGAGATCCTTGAGAGGATTGGACCAGTGGCCTACAAACTTGCACTACCTTTGACAATAAAATTCCATTATGTTTTCCATGTTTCGTTGCTTAAAATATATGTAAAGGATGGTGATCATGTTATTGATTGGTTTGTATTACAGGTGGAGCCAGAATGAGAATTCCAGCTGGAACCTCAGTGCATTTTGCAGAGAAATATGTTCACACTTTGGAACCAAGTAATCGAGCAGGTTAAAGTGAAATGGAAGCACTTTGGGCCTGATGAAGCTACATGGGAGATGGATGATCAGATGCAAGATATGTATCCTTCATCATTTCCTAGTTGAGGAAAACCATATTTGGTATATGAATATATGTATATGGATTTAAATACCACAATGAGTTTTTCTATAAAGCTCCAATAAATGGTATGGTTGTCATGTTTCTATGTTGACATGTTGGTTGTGTTTTTCAGTAGGTTGTTCATTGTAAGTACTACATCAAGCTAAGTTATAAAGCTCCATGGGAAGTATGTTTTGGTTTTCAATGGCCTTTTTGGTTGTAGGTGTCATTGAACACTAAGGACGGTGTTGGGTCTATAATAGCCCCGGGTTAAAAATCCATGTAATAAAGTTAATAGTGGAAAAATAAGAACAAGGTCATGTGACACGTATTCCAAGCTGAGTGTTGGGAAAAACATCCTAGTGGGTGTTCATTTGGTTTATTATGGCTAAAGGGAAATTGGAAAAGGAAATGGAAACAGCTTTGAAAAGGAAAAGAGGCATTATTTAGACTTTATTTATGAAAATAAAGGAAATTAGGAGAAAAGGATGTTAGAAAATTATATAATACAAATAAATGGAGCACATAAAATATTGCAAAAACGCAAACACAGAAAACGCATAAAACAAGAGAGACACAGATATATGTGGTTCACCCAATTTGGGCTACGTCCATGAAGAAACATCCAATCCTTCCTTTTATATTATCCAGCAAAATGAAGAGATACAACCTACAACACATCCGTTGTAATTTACTCTTTTCTCTCACACAGTCTCCTATCTCTTTCTTGCTCAGAATACACATATACACATTCGCAATACAATTCCCTCATATATAGCGAGGAGTTTCCTTCTAGGAAAAAAACCCTAAATTAAACATAACTTCTACCATCAGATCATTTGTCTAATGAACGACTCAAATTTACTATGAACTTACAATATTTTACAAAGAAATTTTACATCTATTTTGAGCTTCGGGGGCATTTCCCCCAAACCCTCACCAGGGGGGGCTCATAAAATTGTTGTTCCCCACCTAGAACCCCATGATGGTGATCAAAAGGGTGGAATTTCTGCCCCGTTACGAAATGGGGTCTAATGTAGTGATACATTTGAATAAAGAAGTTAATTAGGCTCCACACCCAACAATCTCCCACTTGGAGACTGATTATAGAAACTCCACCGATGATTCATTTTCTATAAAATGCTTCCACTTTGGACCTACCTGTTTATTATCTTCATCATCATACTTGAAGACCAATTGAAACTGAGCAGAATCCTAGTTTCTCCCTGGTCACAAATTTTGTTAACATATCTGCAGGATTTGGGCTAATTTGTATCTTTTCCAACTTCAATTGTCCATATTCCAACACTGACTCTATGAAAAGGTACTTGAGCTGTATATGTTTAGTCTTGGAATGAAATGTTGAGTTATTTGCAAGGTGAATGGAACTCTGGTTGTCACTGTATAACCTGCCCATTTCTTGCTTCTTACCCAATTCATCCATAAAATTTTGTAACCAAGTCATTTCTTTACTAGCCTTGGTAGCAGTAACATACTCTGCTTCCTTCATTAAAAGTGGAACAACACTCTACATTTTCGAAACCCATCTGACAATTTTTCCACCTACATTAAACACATACCCTGTGGTGCTCCTCATGTTATCTCTATCACCTGCCATATTTGTATCAACATATCCCTATAGAGAAATGTTTAAACCACCAAAGCATAATGTTTGATTTTTTGTACCTCTCAAATACCAAAGAATCCATTTTGCTGCCATCCAATGTTCTTTTATTGGATTGTTCATGTACCTACTTACAACTCCCATTGCATGTGCAATATTAGGCCTTCTGTGTACCATTGCATACATTAAGCTTCCAATTGTTGATGCATATGGAACTTTAGACTTATAATCCATCTCTTTCTGAGTCTTGGGACACATCTCCTTACTTAGTTTGAAATGTCTAGCCAAAGGTGTAGTAATTGATTTTGCATTATGTATATTAAATATTTCCAACACCTTTTGTATGTACTCGCTCTGAGACAATATTAATTTGTTATTTTTCTTGTCTCTAGTTATTCTCATACCAAAAATTTGTTTTGTAGCACCCAAATCCTTCATTGCAAATGAATTTGGCAATTTTCCTTTGAGCACATTTATTTTCTACATGTTAGACCTTGCAACAATCATGTCATCTACATACAATAATAATATAATATAGATGCCATTATTTTTCCTTTTGAGATAAACACAATGATCAAAGTGACATCTAGTATAACCTTGTTCAAACATAAACTTGTCAAATTTTAGATACCACTGCCTTGGAGCCCGTTTCAAGCCATACAAGCTCTTCTTCAAACTGCACACTAGTTTCTCCTTCCCTTTGACCTCATATCCTTGTGGTTGTTGCATATAGATATCTTCCTCCAAATCCCCATGAAGAAAGACGGTCTTAACATCTAACTGCTCAAGATGGAAACCTTCTACTGCTACTAGAATTAAAATAGTTCTGATTGAAGTCATTTTAACAACAAGAGAAAATATTTCATCAAATTCTATACCTTTTTTCTATGCAAACCCCTTCACAACAAGTATAGATTTATACCTTTTTCTATCTCCATATTCTTCCTTCAACCTATAAACCCATTTATTCTACAATGTTATTTTTCCTGCAGGCAACATGAGTAAGTCCCAAGTCTAGTTATGTACCAAGGAGTCCATCTCTTCTTTCATGGCTAGCTCCCACTTCTTCCTGGTTTTTACCTGCATTGCTTCTTCATAACATTCTAGTTCACCAGAATCAGTCAACAATACATAATATAATGAAGGAGAGTATCGTTCAAGGGGTTTAATTATCTTGTTAGATCTTCTAACCACTTTTAGGTGTTTTAGGTTCTTGTTGTTGTGGCTGTTGATCATTATGATGTTCAAGAACCTTTACTTTTTCTATGATCTCATAAAGCACTGTGTATTCTCTGTTTTATTTTTCCTTTTTCTTTTCCTGCATATGATCCTTATACAAAACCTTTTCATTGAATATGACATCTTTTCTCCTAATGATTTTTTGATTTCATTATCATATAAGAAATAACCAAAATCATTAACACAATATCCAATAAAGTCACATTTCTTTGATTTTACCTCAAGCTTTTTTATATTTTCTTTATTAATGTGGACAAAGGCTTCACAACCGAAAGTCTTTAAAAATGAGTATTTTACCTTTTTACTTGTCCATGCCTCCTTTGGAATACCACCATCCAAGGAAATTGAAGTCCCTCTATTTATTAGATAAAAAACAATATCTACAACATCTACCCAAAATTGTAAAGGAAACCCTGCATGCAATATCATGCACATTGCACACTCCATGATTGTCATGTTCATCCTTTCTAGCACACCATTTTCTTGTGGTATTCCTTGAACTATCTTATCTCTGTGAATTCCATGCTCTGAACAATACATATCAAATTCATGTAGGTTTTAACCATGTACAGAAATTACCTGCATACGAATTCTTAAACAAAGAAAATAAACAATGCGAGAGCATAACCCATAAAACACATATGCACAGAGATTTTTCCCTGGATCCCAAAACCGGGACTACCAGCTTTATTTTTCATTATGTTCCTTTCAATGTTACAATACATATTTATACATGCCGAAGCATCTAATACCATGGACCGAAAACCATCGTGTCCAAAAAACATGTGCAAAAATCATGCACAAAACCATAGGTGGGTCCGCCTAACATATGGTCCAAAACCAAAATTTTCCGGGGCGCTGCCCCAGACCCCATAAAGTGGGGTTATGGGTGCCCTTCAAACCCCCTATTAACTACATGGAAAGAATATAACATAACCCAACAATCTCCCACTTATTGTTTTCTTTCCATAGGGGGCCACAGGAGAGCTTAGTCATTTTTTCAGCCCTGAGATTCCCATTGCTTCTCTACACCAAGAGAACTTCTCAGAGCTCACAAATTTTGTCAATGCATCTGCAGTATTCTTCAAAGTGTCCACCTTTACCAGCAACTCCTTTCTGTCTTCTATCATATCCCTCACAAAGTGATACTGAACATCAATGTGCTTTGTCTTTGAATGATAAGCAGGGTTCTTTGCCAAGAAAATTGCACTTTGGTTGTCACAGTCTATTCTTATAGCTCCCCGTACTAACCCCATACTTGAACACAATCTCTGCAACCAAACTGCTTCCTTGCTTGCATGAGTGGCTGCCATGTATTCTGCCTCTGTAGTTGATAGTGCCACTACAGATCATTTCTTACTCATCCAACTGACTGCACCTCCAAATAGGTTAAACACATACCCACTTGTAGATCTTCTCTGATCCAGATCTCCAGCCCAGTCTGCATCAACAAAGCCATGAATATCCAACACTCTGTCCAATCTTGGTCTTCCTTGGTAGCACAAACCATAATCACTAGTGCCACACAAATACCTGAAAACCCGCTTCACTGTTGTCCAGTGCTCCTTCCTAGGTTTTGACATAAACCTGCTCAATACTCCCACTGCATGTGCAATGTCTGGTCTAGTACAGACCATTGCATACATCAGGCTACCCACTGCACTTGCATATGGAACACGGGACATGTCCTCTTCCTCTTCTTGTGTCTTGGGACACTATTCAGCAGATAACCTCACACCTACAGGAATAGGAACCTTCACTGGTTTACTATCCTGCATATTAAACCTCTGGAGTATTGTCTCGACATACTTCCTCTGGTTTAACCATAGCTTCCTCTTTGACCGATCTCTTTTAATTTCCATGCCCAAAATATAGTTTGCAGCACCAAGATCTTTCGTGTCGAATTTGGAGGACAATTGGGTCTTCAAATCCTGGATGATTTCTTTGTCATTTCCAACCAACAACATATCATCCACATACAAGACTAGATAAATAATACGGTCACCAATTAATTTAAAATACACACAATGATCTGCTTTGCTTTTGGTGAAGCCAAGTCCCTGTATAAATGTATCAAATTTCTGATACCACATCCTTGGTGACTGTTTTAACCCATACAGAGACTTCTTTAACTTGCATACCAGTTCTTTCTTACCCTTCACCGCAAAGCCTTCAGGTTGCTTCATGTAGATTTCCTCTTCCAAATCCCCGTGAAGAAATGTTGTCTTCACATCCATCTGTTCTACCTCAAAATCAAAAGCAGCAGCAACAGATAAAAGTAATCTAATAGAAGTTACCTTGGCAACAGGAGAAAAAATATCACCAAAATCAATTCCCGGCACCTGGGAATAACCTTTTGCTACCAACTGAGCTTTGTATTTCTCCACCTTTCTTTCTGCATTTGTCTTCTTCTTGAACACCCATTTGCTGCCAATGGGTTTCCTTCCAGCCGACAACTCCACCAGATCCGAAGCCTCATTTTTGTGCAAAGATGCCATTTCATCGACCATGGCCTCTTTCCAGAGTTTTCCATCCTCTGAATCCACTGCTTCCTTCACAGTTCTGGGATCATTATCGGTAACAGACAAAGCAAAATTTGAACTAAAAGTAGATGGACTATACCTTTCTAGTTGCCTTCTTTCTCGAACTGATATTCTCATAGCCGGAGTTTGTGGCTCTTCATCTTCTAATTCCTCCTCTGCTGCAGAGTCTGATTCTTCCTCCTTCGGCTCAAACTCTATCTTCTCAGGTTCCTTTGGTTGGACTTCATGTTGAATAACATATTTTACCTCTCTGAACAACACATCTCGGCTGTACACAACCTTCCGTGTGACTGGGTTCCAAAGCTTATAACCCTTTAAACCATCATATACCCAATAAAGATACACTTTTCAGATTTACTATCCAACTTGGTTCGTTTCTCCTTTGGAACATGTACATATGCATCACATCCAAATACCCTTAGATGTGAAAGAGAGGGTTTCTTACCAGTCCATACTTCTTGTGGAGTCTTATCTTCCAACGCTGATGAAGGTTATCTATTGATTAGGTAACACGCAGTATCCACCGCCTCTGCCCATAATTCCTGTCCTAACCCGACACCACTGAGCATGCTTCTTGCCCTTTCCATCAACGTCTTGTTCATTCTTTCTGTGACTCCATTTTGCTGAGGTGTATATGGAGTAGTCTTCTGCCGTGCTATACCACACTTCTTACAAAATTCTTCAAATTCCTTGTTGCAAAATTCTCCACCATTATCTGTCCTCAGCACCTTTATCTTCTTCTCTGTCTGATTTTCCACCAGAGCCTTAAATTCTTTAAACCTGTCAAAGACTTCAGATTTCTTCTTAAGAAAATATATCCATGTATTCCTTGAGAAGTCATCTATGAATGATAAATAGTACACATACTTACCCAGTGATGGAACCTTCACAGGTCCAAACACATCACTGTGCACAAGCTCTAATATCTATTTCGTCCTCTTACCACCAAAGGGGAAACTCACCCGATTCTGCTTCCCATATACACAATTTTCACAAAAATCGAAATCCAGAGAGCTATTATTCATACCTTCTACCATACCTTTACCATGAAGTATTCGAAGGCCCTTCTCTCCAATATGTCAAAGCCTTTGATGCCACAACATGGTCTTCTCTCCAGAGACCACTAGATTTTCTACTCCATTTTCAGGAACTATAGAACTATTGCACCCATCAACAACAGCGCTACCTTGCAGCTTGTACAGAGTTCCAATTCGAACTCCCCGCATTAATATCAGTGCTCCTCGAACCATCTTGTAGGTATCTTTATCGAACACCGTCTTTACACCTGCATCATCCAACTTGCTTACAAAAATCAGATTTCTGGCCAATGCAGGAATATGTAGAACACCCGGAAGTGTTCTAACCCTTCCACCTTGCAACTTCAACTTTACTTTTCCCTGACCAATGATTCTAGCCTTCATATCATCTCCTAAGAAGACATAACCACCATCGTATTTCTCATACTCGCAGAACCACTCTCTATGGGGAGTGAAGTGAAAGGATGCACCTGAGTCAATCAACCATGCCTCATGATCTACATGTGTACTTGAAGAAGCCAAGTACACATCCCCACCTTCATCTGAGGTGGTTTTTGCCTCTGAAGAAGGAGCATCATCAGATCCCTTTCCTTTATCAGGAGCTTTAGATTTACAATCCATTCTGAAGTGCCCTTCCTTTCCGTATTTCCAGCACACCACCTTTGTAGGTTTTCCTAGAGATTTAGATCTCCCTATAGATTTAGATCTCCCACTCAATGACTTATTTTTGTTTCTGTTCTGGGACCGTCCTCGTACAGACAAGGAATCACCATTCTGGTTGTCCATATTTTTCTGTCTCATCTCCTTTGTCAGCAAAGCTGAGACTATTTCATCAAACTGCAAAGCAGTTGCATTGCTACCTATTGCAATAACCAGACTATCCCACGAATCTGGTAGAGAACACAACAAACTGATGCACTTATCTTCATCTAAAATTTTAATATCAACAGATAATAACTGACTTACCACAGTATTAAACGCATTCAAATGCTTTGTCACCTAGTCTCCATCTTTCATCCTCAGGTTATACAACTTTTTCCACAGGAACAGTTTATTCACCAGAGACTTAGATTGGTACAAAGTCCCTAACTTGACCCGCAAAGCCTTTGTCGTAGCTTCCCCTGATACATTCAGCAATACTGAATCCAAAACACACAATCATATTGTGCTCTTTGCCTTTTGATCCAACTTATTCCATTCTTCATCGGTCACTCCCGATGGTTTAGTACCCAGATCTACCCTGATCCACTGATCTTTATCCACCAACATATCCTCCATCTTGAGTTTCCACAACTCAAAATTCTGACCATTGAACTTCTCAATCTCTATCTTTCCATTGCTCGCCATCTTCTTTCACTACCAGAATCGATCTCGCAGATCTCCCACTGAACAGGGTCTACCACAGGCCCGAGCAAAACCCCTCAGCAACAAAGGCGTCCCCTTGAAGCCAAAACAGCTCTGATACCAAATGTAGGTTTTAACCTTGTACAGAAATTACCTGCATACAAATTCTTAAACAAAGAAAATAAACAATGCGAGAGCATAACCCATAAAACACATATACACAAAGATTTTTCCCTGGATCCCAAAACCGGGACTACCAGCTTGATTTTTCATTATGTTCCTTTCAATTTTACAATACATATTTATACATGCCGAAGCATCCAATACCATGGACCGAAAACCATCGCGTCCAATACCATGGACCGAAAACTATCGCGTCCAAAAAACATGTGCGAAAATCATGCACAAAACCATAGGTGGGTCCGCCTGACATATGGTCCAAAACCAAAATTTTCCGGGGTGCTGCCCCGGACCCCATAAAGTGGGGTTATGGGTGCCCTTCAAACCCCCTATTAACTAAGTGGAAAGAATATAACACAACCCAACAATTCATTGCTGCAATATTCACCTCCTCCATTGTCTGATCTGATACACTTCAAATTTTTTCCTATCTCTTTCTCAACCAAATCTTTCCATTTCTTGAAAGTATCAAATACATTAAATTTATTTCGAATACAATAAATCTAGGTTTTCCTAGTTGCATCATCAATAGAAGCAACAAAATAGCAAGAGCCACCAAAACATGATACCTGGGCAGGTCCCCAAATATTTGTATGCACAAGATCTAATTTTTTGTTCTTATTTTCTTTCCAAACTCTGAGAAATCCGACTCTCTTATGTTTTCCATAAACACAATTCTCACAAAATTCCAAATCAAAATGCTTCAAACCTAGAAACAAATTTTTTGAGTGAAGAATCTGCATCCCCTTCTCACTCACGTGCCGAAGCCTACGATGCCACAATATTGTATATAGTCTTGTAGAGGTTAAATCATTAACATAATTAGAAATACCATTGCATAAATACAATGTACCAACCTTTTCTCCTCTTTCTATTAACACGGCTCCTTTAGTGACCTTCAAGGTTTTATCTATAAAAGTAGTCACAGAGCCCTCACCTCCCAAATGCTCTGTTTAAATCATATTTTTCTTTAGATCTAGGACATGCCTTACCTCCTTTAATAGCCATTTATTTTCATTCTGATGTTTTATGAAAATTGTATCCATTCCAACGATTTTACAAGGTTTATCATCACCCAATCGAACCTGTCCAAAATCTCCTTGAACATAATCATGAAAATGTTTCCTATCAGGTGTGGCATGGAATGAGGCCCCTGAATCTACCACCCAGGCATCAATAATATTTTCTAAAGAAAGAATCAAAGCATCTTGCAACACATCACCTGTCACATTCGCTTCATGATTGTTTTCTTGTTGCGCGTCTCCTTCTTTTCCCTTCTGAGACTTGCAGTCTTTCTTTAGGTGTCCTTTCTTCCCATATTTCTAGCACACTATCCCCGATCTGGACTTGGATCTACCTTTTCTTGACTTACTGCGATATCCTAGGCTCTTTCCTCTTTCCATTTTTCTTCCCCTAGTCTCTGCAGTCAAAGAACTATCTGATGTCTCACCGAAGCTTTTTTGTTGCATTTCCTCGCTAAGGATTGCACCGACAACATCATCAAACTTTAAAGTACTAGATCTAGAGATAGAGTTACTAATGGCCATAACTAAACCATTCCGACCTTCTGGCAATGGGCACAGAAATAAAAGAGCCCTAACTTTATCATCAAAAGTTACCCCTATAGAACTTAACTGACTAGTAACTGTATTAAATTCATTTAAATAATCAGCAACAGATCCACCTTCTGACATCTTCATATTAAATAAATTCTTCATAAGAAATACCTTATTTGAGGCCGAGGGTTTTTCATATAATTTGGCCAATGTCGACATCAAACCCTCTGTTGTCGTTTCCTTTGAAATATTAAACGCTACTGACGCCACTAGGCAAAACCATATTGTTCCAAGTGCCTTTCTGTCGAGAATATCCCATTCTATCTATCATACTCATCAGCTTCTTTTTCTTTCCGCTCAATGGTTGGTACAGATCTCTCTGATACAAATAATCTTCCATATCCATCTTCTATGGCTGGTAGTTTTGGCCGTTGAATTTTTCGACCCTAAACCTACCATCTTCCGCCATTACTCCCACTCGAACCAGGAACCCTTCTCTCCTACGAGTTTTTCATCCAAATAGACCTTTGGCTCTGATATCAATTGTTAGAAAAATATATATTACAGAGCAATGGAACGCATAAAATACTGTAAAAATATAAACACAAAAAACGCATAAAACAAGAGAGACACAGATATACGTGGTTCACCCAATTTGGGCTACATCCACAGAGAAACAACCAGTCCTTCATTTTATATTATCCAACAAAATGAAGAGATATAACCTACAGTAGATCCGTTGTAATTTATTCTTCGCTCTCACACATTCTCCTATCTCTTTCTTTCTCGGAATACACATATACACAACTGCAATACAATTCCCTCATATATAGCAAGGGGTTTCCTTCTAGGGAAAGAAAACCCTAAATTAAACATAACTTCTACTGTGAGATCATCCACCTAATGAATGGCTCACATTGACTACCAAATTATAATATTTTACAAGGAAATTTTAAATATATTTGTAGCTTCGGGGGCGTTGCCCTGAACCCACACTGGGGGGGCCCATAAAATCATTATCACCCACCTCTTGACCCCCCTAACGACGATCAAACAAACGGTGTTTCCACCTTGTTACGAACTGGGGTCCAATGCAGTGATACCTTTGAATAAAGAAGATAATCAGGCTCCACACCCAACAAAGGAAGGTGAAAGGTCACAGGTTGCATGTGAGGAGGACATTGAATGAAAATAATGGAAAATGAAGAAAATAAATGCCTCATTGATAAAAAGGCCTATGAGGATCAATTCACAACCTTTTGTTAGTTCATTTTTGGAGCTCTCTCTCTATTCTCTCTCTCATACTCTTCCACACTTAGAGCATTCTTGGAGCACTCTAGCATTGGAGAAAGGAAAGAAAAGGAAGGACAAAGAAGGCAAAGGAAATCAAATATCAAGCAAAGAAGGGTTAGATCAAGCTACTACAACATGATTACTTGTAGGTATCGAGTTTCAAGTATGATTTACTTGCTAGTTTTTACATGCATGGGATATGGATGTGTATATTTGGTTCTCTTGCTGTCATTGACATAGGTTTTGCTAGTTGTGACAATGGTTTTCAGCCTTTCCTTGCCATTTGCAGATAGTCATGGTGTGATGGGGTTCTTTTACTTGGTTGAGCTATATTTTCGGATGGTTTCGAATTTAGTGAGGTGGTCTCTATTGGTTGTGGAGCCTGATTATCTTCAATATTCAAAGGTATCGCTGCATTAGACCCCAGTTCAAAATGGGGCAACAACGCCACCCGTAAAATATTCGCTGCGGGGGGTCCAAGGTGGGGTGGCTACGACCTTTGGGGAGTCAAGGGCAGCACCCTTGAAGCTTAGAATATATGTAAAATTGCCTTGTAAAATTTTGTAATTTCGTAGTCAATCTGGGCCATTCATTAGGTGGAGATCTAACGGTAGAAGTTATGTTTAATTTAGGGATTTTTTCCCTAGAAGGCAACCCCTCGCTATATATGAGGGAATTGTATTTCGTCTATGTAGATCCGTATTCTGAGTGAGGAAGAGAGAGGAGATTGAGAGTGAAGAGGGAACTACAGTGGATATGTTATAGGTTGTATCTCTTCAGTTTGCTGGATAATATAAATCGAAGGACTGGCTATTTCTCCGTGGACGTAGCCCAAACTGGGTGAACCACATATATTTGTGTCTCTCTTGTTTTATGCGTTTTATGTGTTTATGTTTCTGCAATATTTTAAGTGTTCCATTGCTCTATAATATATAATTTTCTAACAATTGGTATCAAAGCCGAAGGTCTATTTGGCTAAAAAACTCATAGGAGAGAAAGGTTCCTAGTTCGAGTGGGAGTAATGACGGAAGATGGTAGGTTTAGGGTCGAAAAATTCAACAACCAAAACTACCAATTGTGGAAGATGCAGATGGAATATTATCTGATCAGAGAGATCTGTACCAACCATTGAGTGGAAAGACAAAGAAGCCGACGAGTATGATAGACACAGAATGGGATATTCTCGACAGAAAGGCACTTGGAACAATACGGCTATGCCTAATGGCGTTAGTAGCGTTTAATATTTCAAAGGAAACGAAAACAGTGGGTTTGATGTCGACATTGGCCAAACTATATGAAAAAACCTCAGCCTCAAATAAATTATTTCTTATGAAGAGTTTATTTAAGATGACGATGTCAAAAGGTGGATATGTTGCTGATCATTTAAATGAATTTAATACAGTTACCAATTAGTTAAGTTCTATAGGGGTAACTTTTGATGATGAAGTTAGGCCTCTGTTATTTTTGTGCTCATTTCTAGAAAGTTGGAATGGTTTAGTTAGGGCCATTAGTAACTCTGTCTCTAGATTTAGTACCTTAAAGTTTGATGATGTTGTCGGTGAAATCCTTAGTGAGGAAATGCGACAGAAAAACTCCGGTGAGACATCAAGTAATTCTTTGACTACAGAGACTAGGGGAAGAAAAATGGAAAGAGGAAAGAGCCCAGGATATCGAAATAAGTCAAGAAAAGGCAGATCCAAGTCTAGATCAGGGATAGTGTGCTGTAAATGTGGGAAGAAAGGACACCTGAAGAAATACTGCAAGTCTCAGAAGGGAAAAGAAGGAGAAGCGTAGCAAGAAAAAAATCATGAAGCGAATGTGACAGGTGATGTGTTGCAAGACATTTTGATTCTTTCTTTAGAAAATATTATTGATGCCTGGGTGGTAGATTTAGGGGCCTCATTCCATGCCACACCTGATAGGAAACATTTTCATGATTATGTTCAAAGAGATTTTGGACAGGTTCGATTGGGTGATGATAAACCTTGTAAAATCGTTGGAATGGGAACAATTTTCATAAAATAGCAGAATGGAAATCAATGGCTATTAAAGGAGGTAAGGCATGTCCTAGATATGAAGAAAAATCTGATTTCAACAGGGTGGGTGGGAGGTGAAGGCTGTCTGACTACTTTTACAGATAAAACCTGGAAGGTCACAAAAGGATCCCTAGTAATAGAAAAAGGAGAAAATGTTGGTACATTGTATTTATGTAATGGTATTTCTAATTCTATTAGTGCTTTAACCTCTATAGGAGAAGATACGACAATGTGGCATCATAAGCTCAGGCACATGAGTGAGAAGGGGATGCAGATTCTTCACTCAAGAAATTTTTTGCCAGGTTTGAAGCATGTTGATTTAAAATTTTGTGAGAATTATGTTTATGGAAAGCAGAAGAGAGTCAGATTCCTCAAAGTTGGGAAAGAAAAGAATAGCGAAAAATTAGAGCTTGTGCATACAGATGTATGGGGACCTGCTCAAGTATCATCTCTTGGTGGATCTTGTTATTATGTTACTTTTATTGATGATGCAACTAGAAAAACCTGGATTTATTGTATTCGAAATAAATATGATGTATTTGATACTTTCAAGAAATGGAAAGCTTTGGTTGAAATTGAGACAGGAAAAAGGTTGAAGTGTCCCAGATCAAACAACGGAGGTGAATATTGCAACAAAGAGTTTGATAGGTATTGTTCTGAGAATGGAATTCGCAAAGAGAAGACAGTTCTAGGAACAACACAAGAAAATGGTGTGTCAGAAAGGATGAACATGACAATCATGGAGCGTGCAAGGTGCATGAGATTGCATGCAGGATTTCCTTTAAAAATTTGAGCAGATGTTGTAGATATTGTTGTTTATCTAATAAACATAGGGCATTCAAGTTCCTTGGATGGTGGTATTCCAGAGGAGGCATGGACAGGTAAAAAGGTAAACTACTCTTTTTTAAAGACTTTTGGTAGTGAAGCCTTTGTCCACATTAATAAAGAAAATAGAACAAAGCTTGAGGAAAAATCAAAGAAATGTACCTTTATTGGACATGATGTTAATGATTTTGGTTATCGCTTTTATGATTATGAAAAACATAAAATCATTAGGAGCAAAGATGTCATATTCAATGAAAATTTTTTGTATAAGGATCAGCTGCAGGAAAAGAAACAAGAAAAAGAAAACAGAGAATACATAGTGCTTGACGAGATCACAAAAAAAGTGATGGTGCTTGAAAATCATAATGATCAACATCCAGAACAACAACCACAACAACAACAAGCACCTCAAACACCTGAAGGTGGTGTTAGAAGATCTACCAAGATAAGTAGACCCCCTGAACGATACTCTCCTTCATTATATTATGTATTGTTGATTGATTCTAGTGAACCAAAATGTTATGAAGAAGTAGTACAGGTAGAAACCAGGAATAAGTGGGAGCAAGCCATGAAAGAAGAGATGGACTCCTTAACACATAACTAGAATTGGGACTTAGTCAGGTTTCCTGCAGGTAAAACAACATTGCAGAATAAATGGGTTTACAAGTTGAAGGAAGAAGATGGAGGTAGGAAAAGGTATAAAGCTAGACTTGTGGTGAAAGGGTTTGCATAAAAAAAGGGTATAGATTTTGATGAGATATTTTATCCTATTACTAAAATGACTTCAATTAGAACTATTTTAAGTCTAGTAGCAGTTCAAGATTTGCATCTTGAGTAGTTAGATGTAAATACAACCTTTCTCCATGGGGATTTGGAGGAAGAGACATATATGTGATAGCCACAAGGATATGAGGTAAAAGGGAAGGAGAAACTAGTGTGCAGGTTGAAGAAGAGCTTGTATGGCTTAAAATAGGCTCCAAGGAAGTGGTATCTAAAATTTGAAAGGCTTATGTCTGAACAAGGTTATACTAGATGTCACTCTGATCATTGTTTTTATCTCAAAAGGAAAAATGATGGCAGCTATATTATATTGTTATTGTATGTAGATGACATGCTTGTTGCAAGTTCCAACATGCAAGAAATAAATGTGCTCAAAAGAAAATTGGAAAAATCATTTGCAATGAAGGATTTGGGTGCTGCAAAACAAATCCTTGGTATGAGAATAACTAGAGACAGGAATAATCGCAAATTAACATTCTCTCAAAGTGAGTACATAGAAAAGGTGTTGAAAAGATTTAATATGTAAAAAGAAAAACCAGTTAATATACCTTTGGCTAGCCATTTCAAATTAAGAAAGGAGGAGTGTCCCAAGACTTAGGAAGAAATGGCTCATATGTCTAAAGTTCCATATGCATCAGCAGTTGGAAGCTTAATGTATGCAATGGTCTGCACAAGGCCTGATATTGCACATGTAGTGGGAGTTGTAAGCAGGTACATGAAAAATCCAGGAAAAGAACATTGGATGGTGGTGAAGTGGATTCTCAGGTATTTGAGAGGTACCACAAATAAAGCATTATGCTTTGGTGGTTCAAACATTTATCTACAGGGATATGTTGATGCAGATATGGCGGGTGATAGAGATAATAGGAGGAGCACAATAGGGTATGTGTTTACTGTAGGTGGAACAACTTTCAGTTGGGTCTCAAAACTGCAAAGTGTTGTTGCAGTCTCAACAACATAAGCAGAGTATGTTGTTGCTACAGAGGCTAGTAAAGGAATGATTTGGTTACAAAGGTTTCTGGATGAAATGGGTAAGAAGCAGGAGTTGGGCAGGTTATACAGTGATAGCCAGAGTGCCATACATCTTGCAAAAAACTATGCATTTCATTCCAAGACTAAATATATATATCTTAAGTACCATTTCATATGGTCAGTGTTGGAAGATGGACAGTTGAAGCTGGAAAAGATACACACTAGCTAGAATCCTACAAATATGTTAACAAAAGTTGTAACCAGGGAGAAACTGAGAATCTGCTCAGTTTCAATTGGTCTTCAAGTGTGATGAAGAAGATGAGAAATAGTCAGGTCCAAAGTGGAGCCATTGTCCAACAAATGAAGTAGCGGTGGAGTTGCTATAATCAGTCTCCAAGTGGGAGATTGTTGGGTGTGGAGCCTAATTATCTTATGTATTCAGAGGTATTGCTGCATTGGACCCCAGTTCGAAATGGGGCAGCAACGCCACTCATAAAATATTCGTTGCAGGGGGAGGTCCAGGGGGGGCAGCTGCGACCTTTTGGGAGCCCCCCCCTAGCGGGGAGATCAAGGGCAGTGCCCCCGAAGCTAAGAATAGATGTAAAATTGTCTTGTAAAATGTTGTAATTTCGTAGTCAATCTGGGTCATTCATTAGGTGGAGATCAGAAGGTAGAAGTTATGTTTAATTTATGGGTTTTTTCCCGAGAAGGAAACCCCTCGCTATATATGAGGGAATGGTATTGCATCTATGTAGATCTGTATTCTGAGTCAGGAAGAGAGAGGAGATTGAGAGCGAAAAGGGAACTACAGCGGATATGTTGTAGGTTGTATCTCTTCAATTTACTAAATAATATAAATCGAAGGACTGGTTGTTTCTCTGTGGACGTAGCCCAAAATGGGTGAACCACGTATATCTATGTCTCTCTTGTTTTATGCGTTTTCTGTATTTATATTTCTATAATATTTTATGTGTTCCATTTCTCTATAATATATAATTTTCTAATAATCTCAGGAAAAATCACAAGGCCTAGGAATATTCAGACCAGTAAATGTGGGATTGCAGTAAATCTTGGTTGTGTATACCCTCGTTGGGCCTAGGAATCCTTGACCGATAAATGGTGGGTTATATTGTAAAGCCTGAGAGTGGAGACAGATAAATTCCTTATGATTTAGGTGGAGAGATCCAGAGGTATCCATGATTTTTTAGTGCCTAGTGATCCTTGGACCAATAATGATGGAATTGCGGTAAAGCCTAGTAGTGTATTTTTTTTGTTTGGGACTAGGAATCCTTGACCCTATATGGAAAGATATATAGTAAAGCCTAGTTGTATAGGTGCTTGCTTCAAGCCTATAAATCCTTGAACGATTTGGCAGGATATGTGGTAAAGGCTAAGAAGCATGGTCGGTTCTATTGTGAGTCCCACAGTCATACTTGGAATATGGGACGGGGGTTATTGGTTGAAATAAAGATTTGGTTCAACCAAATCTATGGTCGGGTGGTATGTGGAAGTCCCTGACTTGGTTTCCTTTTGCATATGTTAATAAGACCTCTTTCTCCGTAGTAATTCATGAGTAAATGTGCTTGTTATTATGTGATATTAATGGTTGTTCTATCATTGTTAATTTGTTGGTTATATGCTGGTTATAAGCATGGTTTTATGAAATACTTTAGCTATGGCTCACATCATGTTTTGGTTAGTAAATGGAATTTTAATGAATGCATGACCTAATAGATGAAAATGCAGTTATTCTAAGAGGGAATCGGACCTTCTTGACGATTCTCATATAAGTATGAGACCCCTATGTTCATATGTGTATTTTATGACTTGTAGATCACATGTTCATGATGTATTTTATGGAATGTATGTCATGGTTAGGATTGGTTGGGTCAAGTTCTTATATAATACTTGTATGGGAGCCTTTTTCCTTGTGTCATTAATGGTTTTGGAAAGTTTCATTAAGTTCTGGGCAGAGGTCTGGATCCTAGCCTGAAAAGGTGGCTTAAATCCCGCGATCGCAGGCACAAAACTAGGTGAAAAACAATGGAGTCACTCCCTTGTAGGCACCATGCATGTGACTAGAGGGTTACAATCAAAATCAAGTAGTTTCGTGCCAACATTTGGGAGAATAGGGAACTGAAACAAATCTTTATCTTAGGGCTTGGGCACCTAAAACGGTGTTTTAGCCTTGAGGGTCCTATAACACTTGAGGGAAGTTATTAAGGTTTTGTCTTGTCTATTCCACTTCATTAAGCTGATATAAGAGGTTGAATCATATTATAGTAACGCTTTGTCACATGTTCACCTGGGCAGGCTGGTAACTTGGGTAAATGTGGGAGGAGGGTGTTACACAATTGATCTTAGATTGCTCAACTAAATAATTTGTTGAAAAATGTGCAACAAGAAATGTTAAATTTAGAATGTGCTAAAAATAGACCTGCTAAAAATTGCATGTTAGCAATTTGGCCAGTGAGGTCATTGGCCACATTGGGTGAGAGGTGAAACTACTAAAAATAGAAAGTTCTAAAAATAGCATTTATGGGTCCCTTCCTATTTATAATAGTCCCTAGTCTATCTACAGGAAGTAAAATTAATTTTGGTCTTAACAGCAGTTGGAAATATTAATTAATTAATCTCCATGAGTTAATTAATTATGGAAAATCAAACTTGAAGTCTTTGTGAGATCATGCAATTATTTTCTCCCTTGATTTAGGAATTTATCCCTTGATTAAAGGAGATAAGGTTGAGTTCTATAATGAGAGAATCAGTTGACTTAGTTCTAACTAGTCAAGTCCAGTTAGATTATTTTAACAAGTTGTTAAAAATAATTAAATATAGTTTGTTAATGCTTGCATGCATGTGACAACTATTATTTTAGATAACTGAGAATTCACTCATGGATGCTTGGAGATTCTATCGGATGCTTGGATATTTCTAGTAAGTATTCCTTGCATGGAGAAGGATCTATTATAGGATATTGGAGGACTTGTGGCCTATATATTGAGGCCTAGGTAGTCCATGATTTTCATCTTCTGATTGAAGATCATCAGGATCTTCTGATTACAGAGAGAGCAGGATAGCTATTGAGCTTATTCTTTTTGTATGTTGTTGAGGATCTACACTTGATTGATAATACATGGTTGGGGTTTTATGCTGGTGCTTTCCCCTGGATATATCTTGTGTTATGTGTGATTATTTCTCTTGATCAATTATGCATGTTTCTACTTGATGTTGCTCATGAATTCGATTATGCTTCCACTTAATGTTTTGTAGAAGTAGAACAAGTATTATGCTTTAGGACATTGCATATATTGGTTTTTTCTATAGGTAAAATTTCTACATGGTATCGGAGCACAAGTGATCAAGGAAGAACAGTATACAAGAAGGGAGAATTTGAAGTTTGTGGTTTCTGAATAATGAATTGAGTTATTATCACATCTATTTCATCAATGGTGTTCTATGGTTTGAGGCTTGAGTATGCCCTCAATGGCAACTCAAACTATATAGCTTGGAAGGATCATATGGAGGAAGTTTTGGAAGATAATGGTCTTAAGAATTTCATTGATCAAGAAGTCCCTAAGCTTACTGACAAGACTGAGCTGGTGGAATGGGGTAAGTGTGTGGATAGAGCTAGGAGAATTCTCTTGGAGGGAGTGTGAGATCACATTGTCTTGAGCCTCCATGGGAAGGAGACTCCGCATGCAATGTAGAAAACATTGAAAGATTTATATCAGAATAGTAGTGATCAGAGGAAGTTGGCACTGAAGGACAAACTTTGAAAGATCAAGTGTGAAAGGTATGAGATGATCTCTATGTATCTGACCAAGCTCATCACATGCAGGGATGAGCTTGCAAGTGTAGGGGTCGTGACATCGGATGAGGATATGGTGATTTTAGCACTCCTTGGCCTTCCTAAGAGCTGGCATAGCTACCAGGACTCGGTGAATGGAAGGAAGAAACTGCCAGATTGGGAACGACTATGGCCAAATTTGATGCAGGAGGAGATCAGATGGAGCACCAGAGACAGTTCTTCATCCATGTATGATGAGGAGAACTGTGCCTTAGCGAGTAAGGCGAAGAAGGGGAAGGAGAAGGTTTCTCTTCCTGAATCCAGTTCTTCCAATGATGGGAAGAAGGTTGACAAATCAAAAGTGTGATGCTTTTGTTATCATGAGGTGGGCCATTATGCTGCAAATTTTCCACGGAGGAAATCCAAGAAGGGATCCAGGAACGAATCTGAAGGTGAGGCACTTGCTTCACAGTTTGAGTTGGATTTCACACTTTTCGCATGCATGGTTTCATCCATGGTGGGAAGTGGTTGGTTTCTTGACAGTGGAGCTTCTTTCCACATGACCGGTGATAAGAGTTTGTTTAGTACTTTGGAGGAGAAAGATCTCCAGATACTCATAGCGATGGGTAATGATGAGAAGCATAGTGTCTCGGGTGTAGGCATGGTTATTTTTCAGATGGAGCATGGAGCTCGCCTTACCTTGACCGATGTCAAGTATGTACTAGGACTGAAGAGAAACTTGGTGTCGATCGCGATGCTAGTAGACAGAGGCTATGATGTAGTCTTCAGTAAGGGAAAGGTTTTCCTTAGACACATCATCACTAGACAAGTGAAGAATATTGGTTCACAGGTCAAGAACCTATATGCTCTTTAGGTTCAAGATGCATGCAAAGCCTTGAGCAGCAAGGAAACTGATGGAGACTTGGTGGTTGAGAGGGAGGGTATATTATCTCTCAACATGCAGAGCCAGAAGAAGTCTCAGACGATTGTGGAGGAGCCACGATTGGTGCAGCAACTTCAGGAGGTTGTGGAGCAGCCACAATAAGGGAAGCTGAGTGGAGATCAAGTAGAGACATCTACTCATGCAGAGATCTCCAATAGGGGGGAATTTCGAGCCAGGTGGGCTAAGGGATCACATGCAGCCATACCTCCAGGTAGGAGGTGGGGCGATATAGAGTGATTGCCCCAAGGAGGAGGGGCGGGATCTTTGAGTTACCCAACTGTTATAGACATTTTTGGGCACTACAACCCCAATCATAAATGTCCGTAAACCAAGGGCTCTTAAGTCCATAAAAGTTTGTTCCAACCTCTAAAAGAACAAGGTCAACTGATTACATCTTCTCCTAGAAGTTCTCCATGAAAAACTGCTCAGAACTAGTCAAAATTGGACCATCTCACCTGCTCCATGGTCAAAGTGCGCTGCATCCCACCTAAATACACACGGGAGGTGCAATGAATCTTGTAAAGCCCTTCTATGGGGTGCGATGGTCAAGAGTGGACAAATGGAAAGGTCAATCTGCAAGGTGGAGGAGCATGGAATCTTCCAGAAACTTCTCCTATGACACTTGCCTCTCTGCATTCACCCAGGGATGAGTAAGAGATCATCAATCTCCAAGTGGAATCAAGAACTATCAAAGAGAGGACACTAATCAAATCTCAAAAGTTGACTCACCCCCCTTGCAAACATCTATATATGGATCCCTCATCCCAGAGATCCAGAGGCTGGAATTTGGTATCTTGTAAGGAAGTGTTGTTGGTTTCTTAGTGCAATATCAGAGTGTTGGGTGATCTAAGCTTTTCATGAGGTGAAGAAGGGATTTCTTGCTGAGAGGATGATGCTGGGTCAGAACAATTGGTTGTAATCCTCTTTGCTTTTCTTGATTATCAATAAAGCTATTCAAGTTTTCCTCCACATTCTTGTATGATTGATGATATATGCATTTGTGTGGTCAATATATATCTGGTCCTATATTGTTTATGATAATAGATCTATGTTCTTGGATAGTGTTATGCTGCTTTGATTCTACAGGTGCTCTTTGAAGCTGGGTAGACGAGGAAGCGAGTGGAAAAGATCTATCAGAAGGGAGAGGAATCGAGCAAGGAACCACGCGCAAGACAGAGGTTGGTCTCCTTTATTCCCCTCTTATCTATTTCTCATAAAGGAAAATGAAAGTAGTTTTAGTTTGTTTGTTTCTAAGGTAGCTACCAGCCTTAGTGGGACTAGAAACTCTGCATAGACACTAGTTTTCCCGGTAACAAAATGGCAACTCCGCTGGGGAGCGAATATATTGTTTGTTTATCTACAATTTTTTACTTTATAAACTTACAGACGGAGCCTGAAGTTAAGCCAGCTAGCCTTCGAACTGCATTTGCTATGCAAGTGCAAAATAGATCAATGTTGCTTCAGTCTATCTCCAGGTTTTGTTTATGAACTGAAAAATTGATTTACAAGCTCTCTAATTTCCCTTGTGGTGGCTCTAGTAACCTCTTTAGATCTACCCCTGTGATTGATTTACTGATTACCACTTGCTCGGCCTAAATCCCTGAACTGAGCTACAAACTGTGACTCGGAACCCAGTTAAAGTCTCGTCCCTAGTCCAGTGCACTGTCTCTTCTGTGAATTCTGGATGCATCGCACTTCTTGAGTGTAGTAGGTGCACTGCATCTCTTTTTCACTGTGTTATAAGTGTGTTGATCAGACAAGGCCTTTCCTGCTCCTAGATTTTGGTTTTTGTGTTCACTCTTTTCAGCTCTATTTAAGAGTTTTGCTGCCTGTAGTCAGTACACCTCTGTTGAAACCCCCTTCCTTGCCATTATTCCACCTCCATTGTGCAAAGAACTATAAATGTTTTATGTTTTTTGAGTCATTTTCAGTTCTCTTTTACAAAGAAGTAGCGTAATTGTACTGTCGTTTCTTGATTTGAAAGTGTCGCAAGTGTCATTTTCAGTCATAGAAGAGAATCTGATTGTTCTTGATAGTCGATTACACTGTTACTCTTGTATTTGATTTGAATTAGTAGTTTTTCAAGTGTCGAAAGCAAGTTTTCAATTCCAAATCGCAAAGTGTCATCATTGTCTTCATTTTGTCTTGAAAAGAAACTTGTTAGTAATGTCGCTTTGAAAAATAATTCAGATTTGCGCTTAGCTTTCTTTTTATCATTCACACATTAAGAAGGCTGAAAAAAAATACATGCATGTGCATTTGCATTTAGACTGTTTGTTGGTTTGATTTAGGATAGTGCATATAGTGTGTGCTCTCTGCTCTATGTTGAAAGAACGTCATCTCTCTTTCCTTAGTAGCTAGGATTTTCATTGCAAAAAGAAGATTAAACGATTGTTTATCATCTTAGATTGCATTTTAGGAATTGTACATCTACATCACGCAGTGAACCTGAAAGGAAAATTTCTTAAGCAAGATCAACTGTAAAATAAATTTAATGAATCTAAAAACGCTTTGGAACCTAACGCACAACATTTAGAAGTCTAGGCTAGAGACGTATTCCGGCGTCGTAAAGCCTGGTAACTGTTGTTTTCATTGATGGTTGGGTGATTCCTCCACTTTGAGACAATAAGTGCCAGTACGGACTTGTGCTCCCACGTACCATCGAGTATATATTGGGAGACCATAATAGGATTTATCCTTTATCCATAGGAAGCCGTGTCTGCCGCCCTATCGATCGCAATGCACTAAACACAACATTCAGGAAGATTGACTGTCGTACCGTAAAAAGTATTCTGCAGTTTTGCTATTGGTTTGGTAATCCCTCTGTCTAGATTTCCATAGCAGTCTCTTTCGTTCCTTTTCAGACTCCTTAAAGGAAAAGGTCCATCTGAGCACTTGTCACTTCAGGCTCATTAAAAATCGAAGGCGACTAGAGTCATCTTTTGTTTTTTCTCGACTCTTAAAAGTTGAAAAAGCAAGTTGTGTCAAAGCGTCTAAAATTCATTTAATTTGGAAACATATTTCCCCTTGCTTTTTATTTGATCGAGTAATCCGCAATCGTGGAAGAAATTCAATTGAAACCTCGTCGTTCACGGAGGCTTACAAGTCAACCGTCTTTGTCTCCAGAATTGAAACTATTACGGACAAAGCGAACTCGTTTAACCGGTTCCAAATCCCCTGGTAAAGTTAGAAAAAGTGTTTCGACACCTTCAGAGACTCCGGTTACTCCAAACATTTCTGGTATCCCTGCCTTTACACAAGAAGTTCAACAGCCACCAAAGGACAGTAGAATTGATCCTAGTGTGAAGGTAAACACTTGTGTTACTGAAACAACTCCATCTACAGCTGATTCAGAAGGTGTTATTGCCTAAACATCTATTGCTGTAGATTCTATACCTTCTTTGGCACCAGAAATATTTTACGGACCTGACGGTCTACCTCTTCCACCTGGTCTGATTGCTATAGAAGAGATTGTGGAGGATCCTCCATCTAGTACTCCATCGCGATTTGGAGTCAGGATCACTCTATATCCTTCTTCATCAGAAATTAGTCTACCGTCATCGGAAGCTCCTGTAGAATTGCTAGGCAATCTTTTGGATAGACTAGAAATGTCTGAACAATCGTCGACATCTAGGACTGTGTCATCCGACACAGCGACAACAGAACTTCCTGTTGTCACTCCAACAATGTCCGTTGGCATACCATCTGTTCCAAATAGCTCTCAATCGCTAGAAGGGGCCCACTCAGGGGCTATTTCGACAGTATGGTCCGTTCCTATTTGTTCATCCAGAATAGTATCCAGGAACTCTTATGTTGAGTCTCAACAAATTGATCCTTTAGGGTGTCAATTTGGGCAGTCCGGTCCTCAAGGAAAAACAATTCCTTTAAGTACCGGATTACCACCGTATGGCGGGAAATATACCCTTTCATTGTCTCCTCTAGGAGGACAACCATACGAGAGTTCACAACAAAATTCAGGTTATGCTGGAATTACATCTAGCGGTTGGGTGCCAATACTGCCTCAACAACCAAGAGTTGTATATTCAATGCAACAATGTTTACCTATGTCAAATATACCAACTACGCCGGCTATTGTGACGGTGTCGCAAGTACAAGCATTGCATGTTGTATGCTAACCTCAGGTTTCTTAGGTTGTAATGCAACAGCCTCTTATCCCTGCGACTCAACCGCAATCACCAACTAGTGGAATGACACAGGCCCAAACGGGTACAATTACCCCTCATCTTGGTCAAACGGTCAGTATTGGACAACAGAACATGGCTTCGCAACCATGGCTGGTGCAATATCAACAACCGCAATTCCAACAAGTTTACCAAGGGTCTGAGCAACAAATCTTTGCAAATAGTGGGCAGTCGTATATTCAAAACGGTTAAAATCAACCATTCTACAATGGCTATGCCCATCAACCTTACCAAAGTTACCAGCATCAAATGCATTATGCTGGTATGCAAAGACCAACTGCTCAGGCAATCCCACCTTATCTTGGGTATGCTTCGCCAAACCTGAATCAACAGTTACCCTTCGTGGAAACTTTGGAGTTACCAGATCTAAATCGGTTAACAAACGATCCAATTGCTTACGCCCCTTGGTGGCCAGCGATTCCGCATAAACTTCCATCAGATATTCCTAAATTTAATGGAAATCCAGGTGAAGACCCGTCGAATCATGTGATGACCTTTCATTTGTGGTGTTCATCAAACACCCTAAACAATGATTCGATTAGGCTTCGCCTTTTTCAGAGGACGTTAACTGGTCCGGCAGCAAAGTGGTATATCGAGTTACCTAGAGCTTCATTTGACAACTTCAGTGCCCTAGCCACAACCTTTTTAACCCATTTTCAGTTACTGATAAGGTACGAAACGGGAACAAAACTTCTTACCAATTTCAAGAAAACGACAACCACTCACATATCCGATCATATTCATGAGTGGCGACATCGTCGTAGAATGGTAAAAACGTATGTTCCTGATCAGCTTTTAGTTGAATGGTTTATTAAGTCATTATTACCTTCCATTACATAAGATGTGGCAAAAGGAGGAGTCGTCACTGAAGAGCAAGTTATTTCTCGTGCGCAATATTTAGACTTGATTTATACCCAGTCTAGCACGCTCTACGATAAAATCCCTAACACTCCCAGACCGGAATTTTCCGTTCCTCCTCCTCCTAAATCGAACAATGACTCTCATGCCGGCGATCGCGTGATTGGTACGAAAGACACGAAAACATCTAAAAAGGCCCGTAATACTTCCAACCAAATGCAAAGAAGAACTTCTCACCTCGGAAGTAAATGTCGTCTCGACTGATAAAGGCAAAGAAGCCAAGAAACCAGGAGGCAAGAAGAAAAACAAAGGGAAGAAGAAGAAACAGGAGGAATCATCACCTGAAAATTCTTCTGTAAACCCTACTGGAGATAGGAAACCAAAAAATCCATGCTTATATGTGATGAGGATCATTGGACAAGAGATTGTCCACATAAAGCTGAGCTTAAAAGATTCTTCAAGAATTCCAAAACCTCGGTGGTATTGACTAATCCGTTTCTAAATCTAGGAACAAATCTGGTTGCTAGTGAAAATGCTTCCCCGTCCCAAGTGCTGATGTTGTTGGTTTTGAAACAGCAAAATAATTCTTTGATATCGACAAGGAATAAAGATTACGAGAATCCACAACTGTCGAACAACAAGGATAAGGATCAACCTAGTAGTTCGTCAACAACTTCGACAGAAGTTGCGCCGCCCATCATTCCGGAGCTAACAATAAAACCCCCAAAGGGAGTAGTACACAAGTCGACATTTAATCCTCGTGCCAGAGCAGCACAGCATTATAATATAGTGGAAGATCTGGCCCAATCGCTATCCACTATGTCGACACTTGAAGTACTACAAAATTTCCCATCCCAAAAGCAGGCTTTATTATCAGCTATAGGTGGGATAGACCCAAAGGATTCTAATCTTGTGTCCTTTAATCACAAAGGATATGATCCTTAGTTACCATCTCAACTAGCTTTCCTCATTCAAGTGAAAGCCCTCAACAAAATTGTTCATCGAACAATTATTGATGAGGGGGCATCTACATGTATTATCTCAATGAGTTGCTGGAAAACTTTAGGATCTCCAACCTTGTCACAATCCTCGATTACATTAAAAGCATTTTATGGACGAACATATACCCCGTATGGTATTCTGAGTAACTTGCAAGTTGAACTAGGAGGGAAAAAAGTAGAAATAGATGTCGAAGTAATCGACGGAAACCTTGATTACAACATCCTACTGGGAAGACCATGGATATATGCTATGGAAGCGGTTGTGTCGACCTACTTTAGGAAGATTGCATTTCCTTTTCAAGGAGGAATTACAATCGTCGACCAACAAACATTTCTCCCCAATAGTTCCCAAGTTACAGGAAGCATTCCGATGATCCATGGAAGCCCCCATTCACTTCAAAATATGGGAGTAGGCCTACTAAAAGACCCTATATTAATGGGGACCTTTTCCCTCCCGCCTCCCATTAATCTGGCAGAAGTGGTGACGGTAGGAACCTGCAATATGATATCTTCAATTCAAAAGATCTTAGAAAACGATATTAACATGGATCATCCGCGGGTATTGCCTCCAAGCCCAATAGAAATATTGTAGCAATCAATGTTTTCGACATGGGAGGCAGACCCGAATCAACGCTCATCAAGCATTTGGATAGATAAGTCTAAGGAATATGGCACCCCTTCAGATCCTTGGTCACAAGTGCATTACAATGATGAAGGAATTGTTCAGTCAGTGATAATTGAAGGGGCGCCATGGGAAGATTACCACCATCGTTCCCATATTTCGCGCTGTCGAGAAGATACTCCTGATGACCTTCATCATCCTTCATTTTTTGATTTCCTATCAAATACTGTAAACACAGTGGATCCCGAGCGAAACTTGTCCAATATTGAAGAGACTATCGCCATAAATATCTCGACCAAAACAGATGTTGTAGAGAATATTAATGTCGGCAAATGTTGTTCTCCTTCAGAACTGAAAATATACAACGCTCTTTTTCGCGAATTCAAAGATATCTTTGCATGGTCATACGATGAAATGCCAGGCATTGACTCGAGTATAGTTGAACACGAAATCAAGATGTATCCAGATGTCAAACCGGTACGACAACGGCTACGACAGGTGCACCTCAAGAAAGCCACTGCCATCAAGGTAGAAGTTGAGAAACTTCTCCATGCTGGTTTTATTTACCCGGTTCCTCTAATAGATTGGGTATCGAACATTGTCCCTGTGATGAAAAAACAAGGAACAATTAGAGTGTGCATCGATTATAGGGATGTAAATCAAGCTTGTCCGAAAGACAACTACCCTACACCCTTTATTGACCAAATAATTGATGAATGCGCCGAATGTGAAATCTTTTCATTTATGGATGGATTCTCTGGGTATAATCAAATAAATATCCGCCCACAGGACCAGTCAAAGACTGCATTTATTTGTCCGTGGGGCACATTTGCATATCGAAAATTACCCTTTGGTTTAAATAACGCAGGGGCAACATTTCAGAGGGCAATGAATTATGCCTTCTTTGACATCAAAGACATCGTTCAACCATATCTCAACGACCTTCTGGCTCATTCGCGAAAGCGGACCGATCATCTGCAGCATTTGAGAGTGATATTTCTACGTTGTCGACACTACAAGATACGACTCAATCCACACAAATGTGTGTTCTGTGTCAATTCTGGTCGTTTGCTTGGCTTTGTAGTCTCAAAGGACGAGATTTGTCTTGACCCATGTAAGGTTCAGGAAATCATAAATTTGCCTCCACCTTCAAATTTGCTTCAGATTCAGAAACTCCAAGGGAAAGAAAACTTTCTAAGGAGGTTCATTCCAAATTATGCCAAACTTGTTAAGGGTTATACACGTCTATTGAAAAAGGAAGTACCCTTTGTCTGGGATCAGGTCGCGCAAGCTTCCTTTGATGCTTTAAAAGAATCCCTAATGGAAGCATCATTAATGTACGCTTCTGATTATCAAAAATACTTTAACCTGTATCTAGCTGCAGCGGATACAACCATCACAATGGTTTTAGTTCAAGAAGACAACGGAATTGAACATCCTATATATTATCTGAGTAGGAACTTGAATGATACAGAAAGAAAGTGTTCCTATGTTGAAAAGTTGGCTCTTGCAGTTGTTCAAGTGATACAGAGATTTCGACACTATGTCCTCTTTCGAAAAACTACCATTTTGTTAGATTGTAACCCCATGACTTATATATTGTCGCGACAGTTGCTAGGGGAAAAATATTCAAAATGGATAGCAATTCTCCAAGAGTTTGATCTAGAATTCGTAAAATCCAAATCAAAGAAATCCCTGGTTTTCGCAGAATTACTATGCGATCTCCCATCATCGTCCAACGATGAAACATTCGAAGAAACATTCGTGGGTGAATCTTTGTTTCTGATAACTTCGAGTAATCCATGGTATGGAGATATAATCATCTATCTCCAAACCCAAAAATATAGGTCTAATACCTCTCGCTCGGAACAAAAACGTATTAGATACCAATCAAAAGACTACATGATCGTCGGTGATACACTTTACCGTTGTGGTGTTGAAACAGTTCTGAGGAGGTGCCTCACCCACGAGGAGGCCGAAAAATTCCTAAATGATTGCCATTCAGGCGCGTGTGGGGGGAATCAATCTGGTTACGCTACAGCGCAAAAAAATTTATGAGAAGGATACTTCTGGCCAACAATGCTCAAAGATTGCATAACTGCAGTCAGAAGTTGCCATGCATGTCAAATTTTCGATAGAAAAACCAGAAAACCACCCGCACCTCTACAACCGATAGTTGTTGTTGGGCCATTCGCCAAACGGGGCATTGATTTCATGACATGTAACCCCACCTCGACCAGGGGGCATGGGTATATCATAGTCGCGGTGGACTATTTTACCAAATGGGTCGAGGTGATGCCTACATTAGATAACACTGGTGAAACAACTGCCCTTTTCTTTTTCAATCATGTAGTCGCCAGATTCGGCGTTCCACAGGCTATAGTCACAGATCATGGATCGCATTTTCGCAATCACATGATGGTCGAATTGGCTACCAAATTAGGGTTGTCACACGATAGCTCTACTCCATATTACCCGCAGGCCAATGGACAAGTTGAAGAAATAAACAAAGTCCTAAAGCGGATGCTGCAAAGGATGATTGGAGTCCACAAAAGGAGTTGGCACCTGATCCTGTACTCAACCTTGTAGGCATACCGAACATCGATAAGAAATGCAACCGGGTTTACACCTTTTCAACTAGTGTATGGTCTAGAAGCAATCTTACCAGTTCAGTGTGAAATCTCGTCCCTCAAACTCGTAGTCAACCTTCTCCCTGGAACTTCGGAAGAGGAGGCTCGTTTCTTGGAACTAATCCGATTGGATGAAACCCGTCGTGATGCCACTTTGGCTAACGAAGCCCATAAGAAACGAGTTAAGGCACAATTCGACAAGAATGTCAAACCCCGTGTCTTCTCAGAAGGTGACTTGGTCTTGCTTTATGACCAGGAATCCGATAAATTGGGAGCAGGTAAGTTCAAGTCTTTATGGATGGGCCCCTATATTGTTAAGCGAGTGTTAGCAAAAGGAGCCTATGAGTTAATGGATTATGACGGGATTCCACTGGTGCACCCCCATAATGGGTTGTACCTTAAGTGTTGCTATGCATGATTTAGTGTGGTAACCCACATGCTTTTGTTACATTTTTTTTTTCGCTAAGAGTAATTGTTTTGGTCAAGTAATCCACTTTTTACATTTGTCGTAGATGTCGAACCTATTGGAATCTTTCATTGGATATGCCGACGGAGCGAGTCGTAGTTCGCGGAATCTATCTTCTGCAGCCTAGGCCATTTTTTATCCAAGCGACGAGTTAGTAAGTTTCATAGGGGTATGTATTGGTCAATCAACAAATAACATCGCTGAATATAACACGTTGATAGAACTTCTCTCTGATGCCATCACACATGGCATAAGACGACTTGTCATCAGGCTAGACTCACAGCTCGTCATACTGCAACTCACTGGTATCTACTTCGTCTGAAATCCAGCTATTTATCGCATGTTCATAAGGATCAAGATTTTGGAAAGGAAATTTGATTTTATTCAATATCAGCATATTTCCATAAACTTAAACACATTAACAGACTCATTGGCAAATTATGTGTTAGATATACATTTGCAACATTTATGAAAAGAAGCATTTCATCAGTATTTGCATCAGCATCATATAACTTAACCAAAATAAAAATCCGAAAATCAAAAATATATATATAACTGTTTATGGTTTACACATAATGTTCTGTAACCAAGACAAAATTGGTCAAATGACCCAAAACTCAAAATGCTAGGGGACACCCTAGTCTAATGATGCTGGTGATAACAAGTCACTGCCTGTGCAATCATGCGTAAAAGCCTAGTCCACCGACTCGGCACACTAGCAGTATGTCGCTGCAACCTTAGGGGCAACTCGTCGGTCCTCACGTCTGGAATACCAAGAGTAAGGCCCTCAACCTGATCCTGCAATGCTGAAAGAGTCTCGACCACATCAAGGTCGTGAAGGATAGCCCTTCCCGCACCCTCTCCTACTGGAGCGGCAGCTGGCACTCTCAGGCGTACTACTAGTCGAACTGGTCCAACATTTGCATGAGCACATGAGTTTTGATTAGTCCTGATAGAAGAAAGCACAAGAACATTATAAAAAGAAATGATAAACAGAGATATGGTCAGAGAATTTACCGATGACACCCCACTGCTCGCCAGCAAGCAGTACCAAATCCGGATCACCCCGGAAATCCATACCAGCATATGGATACTCGGAAAAAACCATCTCCTAACGGTTGAACCACTTGAAAAAGGTATCATAAAAGGAAACCTAGGATTGACCAGCATGTCTGGCCATTAGGTCGACCCATCTCTGCATCCGTGGCTCAGTCAGTGGAGGTAAACCAAGTGAAACATACTTCGGCTGCATCAGTGGGATCTTTTCCAAGGCGAAAGCTGTCAAGATAGAACCATATCCAAAGTTCTTCAATCTTCCATTTTTCACCTTGGTCAGTTGTTCTTTCATCACAGAGAGTACTGCATCACACCAGTTGAACACCTTTGGTTCAAGGCATTCCAAGGCGTACTGCATATAAGACCTGTTGGCCACGTGAAGTGACGCACTACCAGCTAGTCTAGCAAAAGTGAACAGAATGGTCCTCAGGGACCTGTCATTGACATCTCGGACAATGATCTTTCCATCCTTACTCGGCTGAGATCCCTCTCTACAATACCTACGAATGTATTCTCTCACAGATTCACCCCCACGGGCCGAACCTGATAATGAGATAGGGGCACCCCACCTCGATAAGCCGGTCAAAAAATAGATGTCCACGACAGTCAAGGGGATGGACTTGCCCCTAATATGGAACTCCTGGGTGGTAGGATCCCATGCATCGAGAAAATATTGCAACAGGTTGATTTGTTGCCTCATGCAAGAGATGTGGAAAAACTTGAACAGGCCACAGTTCCGCAGTGCATTTACCGTAACCGGATCATGTAAAGCAAGCATGTCCTCTTCTTCATGCTCACGTTCTCACCATGTAACAGGAATTTTGCTCCAATGAATCTCTGAAACAAACAAGAGAAGAGTCAAGATCTTGATTTGGTGAAAAACAGGCAAAAATTTCCATGAAAAATTGTGCATAAATTGCCCTCTTTGCGCCCATCGCACCCCCAGCAGTGTTCTAGGTGGGATGCATGCTGACTGGCCAATTTCCAAGCCAACATGCATCGCACCTTTCGATGTATAAGAGGCGCGATGGAGCCAGGGTAAGTTTTTCAAACCCCAGAGGCTCAGGAAAACCAGAAAACATGCTCAGAATTCAAAAAGGAAAGGATGAAATTAAAGAGCTCAGGTTTAGCTCTTACCTGGTCCAGACGGTGCCAAGAATCGTCCATAGAATCTTCCAGAATCAGCTAGTGAAAATCATGGGGGAAAGCACCTCCAAAGCTCCAACAAACCAAAGTTCAAATGAAATGGTAAAATGAGAGGTAAAAAAGCATTTTTAAATTACTTTTCACGTAATTCAAGTAAAATATTATTGTTTTAACTCATTTTTCAAACATATATTGTTCGTTTCTAACTAGTTTGATGAAGCAATTGAGCAGGTAGTACAACCTTTGAAAGAACAAAGTTGTCAATGGTAAAATGAAGACAATTAATGACCATTATTATTGAGTAGTTTTAACGCGAAATTCAAGCTCGTTAAAAAATAAACATAAACAATGAGCAAATGTTCCCCCAGAGTTTAAGCTCATTAAAAAATGAACCAATTTCTGGTAAATAACCATTGTGAATGTATTACCATCAGCCTTTGAAGCCTTGGTCATGTTCTCATCATCACCTCGAATCTGTATTGGCCGATCATTCAACTCCATTTGATTATTTACCCTTTTTGAGGAACAGTTGCGAAGAGTGATCCTGTTAGCCATCCTTGTGACACTGCCGTGATTGGAAAATTCCAAACCTTACCTGGAATCAGCTAATACCTGAATTTATCACTCGTTCCTCAAAAAACGAGTCTCCTTTAAGCTATTTTCAATTGACTCGTAAAATATGCAAAGATTGTCGAGCGATTGGTGTCTCCAGCTCGTTAAAGGGACTGGAAGTGATATCCCTCCTTTAGATTTTAATCTTTTTGGACTTGAGGGATTATTACACAAAAAGATTGAGCGCTTGTTTTGTTCGGCTCGTTAAAAGTACCGAAAATTCATCCCTTTTGTATTGTTTTATACTTTTTCAGACTCAAGGGATTATATGACGAAAAAGGATTGTTGGAGTTTTCTTTATGTCCCTTTTTAAGACTCTCTAAAATTGAAAAGGACTTAGTTACCCTTGTCATTAAACTCGTTAAAACTGAATAGCAACAAACTTGTCCATACAGACAAAAACGAGTTTCACTATCACTAGGCTCGTTAAAACATAGCGATGGGTTTGCCCGCAGGGCAAATTATAGAACAAGCATATGTTATCCTCCTCAAGCTTGACAAAAATAAAGAGGTACTGGTCAGCAATGACTGGGGAAAAATTGGGAAGAAAACTTGAAAAAACTTTATTGGTAGCAAGTCACTCTTGAACATGACACTTTCACTCCGCATCCGAGTCGGTTTGGGTTGTTCCATTCACTGGTCACATCACCATGGTTCCATCACACCATCCATATTTGGGGTTAATGCTACCAATCCATCATGTCAGTGTCGTCGATATGTTCAAGAGAAGTCGCTCAGAGAATTCGTTTGTGTCTCACCCACTGCAATACATTCACGCTCCATTCTTTCATGACCGCCACCCTGAACCTTATATCACCAGATCGTTTTCACCTCCTTTAAAATCATTTGCTCCGTTCCATGTCATTGATGTGGGATTCACTAAGGCCCTCCTATGATGGATCACTTCTTGTCAACATCAGCTCATTATCCAAGAAGTTGATCTAGGAACAACCCTTTCAGTACTTTGAAGCTTGCATGCCTCATTGGCAAGTTTCTCACTTCCGGCGACAGGTTTATATCAATGGCCTTCGACCGAAAGATTTTGCGTGGTGTTCGACACCAAGTCCCTTATTCACACCACGTGAATTGTACTGTAGTACCTTGAGGGTCATCATCATTATCAGTGATTCCTCTCGCGCCTGTTAATAGCTTACATCATTTGCTGGTAATTAGGCGATGTCTTTCCATGTTCGACTCCAGAACATCTCTCACATGGATCGACTTGTACTTTGAGTGAAGATCAAACGAGATTGAAGACCCCGGATCTAGTTTCATCCATTCGGGCCGCGATATATATTCAGGAAAATAAAGACATCGAATGTACATCATTACTGCACAGATAATCATCCAACCTAAGGGATGATGGCTCTACCAGAATCATCAGTCTACACTCAGACGATTGTCTGTCTTATGTACATGAAAAATGGATTTATAAAGCTGAGCATGGGAATGCCCGCCTCAGCTAGATCATGAAAAAATTATGAAGATAATGTATTGTATTGTATCTTATTACAGGTTGCCTTCCAGCTTGAAAGAACTTCAGATCCTCATGATAAAGCATTTCACCCGACATCCACAAATTAACGACCTCATGCTTTAGAGGGCAACTATTATAGACATTTTTGGGCACTGCAACCCCAATCATAAATTTCCATAGACCAATGGCTCTTAAGTCCCTAAAAGTGTTGTTCCAACCTCTAAAATAACAAGGTCAACTGATTACATCTTCTCCCAGAAGTTCTCCATGAAAAACTACTCAGAACTGGTCAAAACTGGACCATCTCACCTGCTCCATGGTCAAAGTGCGTTGCATCCCACCTAAATACACACGGGAGGTGCAATGCATCGTGGAAAGCCCTTCTATGGGGTGTGATGGGAGAGAGTGGACAAATGGCAGGGTCAATCTGCAAGGTGGAGGAGCATGGAATCTTCCAGAAACTTCTCCTGTGACACTTGCCTCTCTGCATTCGCCCAGGGATGAGTAAGAGATCATCAATATCCAAGTGGAATCAAGAACTATCAGAGAGAGGACACTAATCAAATCTCAAAAGCTGACTCACCCCCCTTGCAAACATCTATATATGGATCCCTCATCCCAGAGATCCAGAGGCTGGAATTTGGTATCTTGTAAGGAAGTGTTGTTGGTTTCTTGGTGCAATATCAGAGTGTTGGGTGATCTAAGCTTTTCATAAGGTGAAGAAGGGATTTCTTGCTGAGAGGATGATGTTGGGTCAGAACAATTGGTTGTAATCCTCTTTGCTTTTCTTGATTATCAATAAAGTTATGGAATTTTTCCTCCACATTCTTGTATGATTGATGATATATGCATTTGTGTGGTCAATATATATCTGGTCCTATATTGCTTATGATAATAGATCTATGTTCTTGGATAGTGTTATGCTGCTTTGATTCTACATGTGCTCTTTGAAGCTGGGTAGATGAGGAAGCGAGTGGCAAAGATCTATCAGAAGGGAGAGGAATCGAGCAAGGAACCAAGTGAAAGACAGAGGTTGGTCTCCTTTATTCCCCTCTTATCTATTTCTCATAAAGGAAAACGATAGTAGTTTTAGTTTGTTTGTTTCTAAGGTAGCTACCAGCCTTAGTGGGACTAGCAGCTCTGCATAGACACTAGTTTTCCCGATAACACCAACCTCTTGGATGAGACCTTGCTACAGGAGCCCCAATGTGGAGTAGTAGGAACTAACTGATTGGGTAGAGAGAGATGAGGATGGAGCAGCAGAGAGAGCGACAGTGCAGGGAATCCCAGGACAGCGCATAACTAGCAGGATGCAGCAATGCGAGAGGCACAAATGTTTTGCACAGTGCTAGGTGGCACTCAGAGGTGTGAAATGGTGTGTGATGCATGGAGATGTTGCAGTAGCGCAGATGTCAGAGAGGGAGAACTTGTCAATAGTAGGTAGAACTTCAGCATCAGAGTATGTTCTAACCCAACAAAGTGGTCAGTTGGGAGTGTTTTTGTTCCAAGTGTTGTTGGAGCAAGTGGACCGGGTAGATGTGTTGCATGCAGAACATTCCAGAGTTACTGGATCAGGTTCAGGAGAAAGCCTTTCTTGTTGAGATGGAGTGTTGAAAAATGTGCAACAAGAAATGTTAAATTTAGAATGTGCTAAAAATAGACCTGCTAAAAAGAGCATGTCTAAAAATAGCAGTTTGGCCAGTGAGGTCATTGGCCACATTGGGTGAGAGGTGAAATTGCTAAATATAGAAAGTTCTAAAAATAGCATTTTTGGGTCCCTTCCTATTTATAGCAATCCCTAGTCTATCTATAGGAAGTAAAATTAATTTTGGTCTTAACAACAGTTGGAAATATTAATTAATTAAACTCCATGAGTTAATTAATTATGGAAAATCAAACTTGAAGTCTTTGTGAGATCATGCAATTGTTTTCTCCCTTGATTTAGGAATTTATCCTTTGATTAAAGGAGATAAGGTTCAGTTCTATAATGAGAGACTCAGTTGACTTAGTTCTAACTAGTCAAGTCAAGTTAGATTATTTTAACAAGTTGTTAAAATAATAAAATATAGTTTGTTAATGCTTGCATGCATGTGACAACTATTATTTTAGATAACTAAGAATTCACTCATGGATAACTGTTGCATGTCAGTTCTGTCAAAGACCCAGTTGAGATCCGATGAGGGACAATGTACTATCAGATGCTTGGATATTTCTAGTAAGTATTCCTTGCATGGAGAAGGATCTATTATAGGAGATTGGAGTACTTGTGACCTATATATTGAGGCATAGGTAGTCCATGATTTTCATCTTCTGATTGAAGATCATTAGGATCTTCTGATTACAGAGAGAGTAGGATAGCTAATGAGCTTATTCTTTTTGTATGTTGTTGAGGATCTACACTTGATTGATAATACATGGTTGGGGTTTTATGCTGGTGCTTTCCCCTGGATATATCTTGTGTTATGTGTGATTATTTCCCTTGATCAGTTATGCATGTTTCTACTTGATGTTGCTCATGAATTCGATTATGCTTCTGCTTAATGTTTTGTAGAAGTAGAACAAGTATTATGCTTTAAGACATTGCATATATCGGTTTGTTCTACAGGTGAAATTTCTACATAATTCAACACGCCTTCTAATCCTTTGAAGTTACTAATATAAGCTATTGAATCTCCTAGACTTGTTGTGTTCAATAAGTTTCTCATTATTTCTCCACCTTTAGGGACTACCCCCCTTAGCTTTCCCAGGATATAACTAAAACAAAGTGGGCAAGGATCAAAGTGATAGCCCCTACCCTGAGCGTTGTTGCATTGGGTGTATAATTCAGGCGACAACATTTTCTAATAATAAGACTTCAATTATTTCTAATTGATATATTTCCAAGAAATGAAGTATATTTTTGTTGCTTGGTTGGAGATAATTGGACATGTTGTATTATGGCAGGAAACTTATGTGGGTGCATTGAAGCTAGACAAGAATATCATGATTACAAAATGGGAGGACTTCAAGACATTGTTGACATTACACCTTTATCCCATATGCTATGAAGAGGAGCCACTCATGAAATGGTAGTACCTTAGGTAAGAATAGTGATAAGTGGTGCAAGAATACACTTTTGAATTCAAGAGGCAAGCCATTAGGTTGGGTATCTCTTTGAAAGCTCTAGGCACTAGCCAAGACACCTAACTATCTTCTAGCATGTGTCCTTAGAAATAACTTTGTTATGCTTGGCTTGCAAAAATTGACACCAGTGATCAACTAATATCCTTCTCTTTTCCAAAGAAATGTCTGTGCTGATTGTTCTATCATGCTCCTTATAATAGCAGTCTCCAGTGATTGTCAATTCAAAAAGGTAAGCTACCAAAACATCCATAAATTATATTTCAATTAGTATTGATACAATGAATATGACACTAGTAGTGAAGGCTATGAATTCCGTAGAAGAGATGTAAAGTAAGATCTGCGAAGGGAAGCTTCATTGTAGTCAGCCTCTCTTAGCACATAAGTCCTACTGATCTCATCAAAATAAGTCTTCTCTAAAAAAATATTATCTTATTCTCTAATGGTGTAGATATTGAAGCCATGGATTTATCGCACAATAATCAATACCATATACCATCCCATTTCTCAATGGAAATGAATTATAAGGAGGTAGAGAATGCCTTCAATACACACAGGTATAAGGATATGATGCTTACAAATAATAAGCATCAACAAATGGTGCACGATGAGAGTATCTTGATCAAATTATATTTATATATATATATATATATATATATATATATATATATATTTTAATGCTCAGGAATCCATCAAATATTCGACAGTAAGTGGAAATCGTCAAATATTTGACTATTAGCCAACAGAGCAAAGCCTCAGATACCCGATGTTGTATCGATAAAAAAAATTCATCGGAACCATAACAATACTCACACAAACTTCTTATGATGTTGAATATCTGACGTTTACCTGTCGGACATCCGACTCCTTATTGATGGAATAAATTGTCGAATCTCAAGACTAGTACAACGTTGAATATCCAACATCAAAATGTCAAATGTTGAAACTCATTTTTGGCATCTAGGGCAGTGACTATCCAACATTTGGTCATCGCATATTCGACGGATGTTGGCATCACATATTCAACAGATGTTAGTGTTTCAAAACCAACCATAAAGTGGCAGATGAGTAAAGACATTTATAGCCATCTTTGACATCGAATATTCGACGCCAGTCCTGTCAAATATCCAATGCTTAATAAAGTGTTGACTATTCGACACAACCCCACTGATGGAAATTATGACTCCAATGTGTCATATAGATGGTGAAAATAAGTCAAATAGCCGAAGAATATACGTCATATTTTTACCCCATTTTTACTACTGAAACAAAATGAAAAAATAACAAAGATAACAATAATAGTATAAATAATAATATTATAAATAATAAAAAACTGAAAATATAATAGCAGAAATAAAAGTATTTGAATATCGATTATGTTAATAATAATAATAGTAGTAGTTGTTAATTATCATAGATGATAGAAAGTAGAGAGAGTTAGAGGGGTGGTGGAGAAAATTATGGAAGCTTAGCTTCCCTCCTAACGCAAGATTGTTCCACTGGTGCATTCTAGAAAATAAGATCTCTATACGTGATAATTTGAAAAATAGAAGCATGGTCAGGCCTAGTTGGTGTGTTCTATGCAAAAATGATGAAGATATCATGAACCATCTCTTTATTTTTTTCCTTTCACTATGAGAGTATGGAACACAGTTCGTGACCGCTTCGATTTTGCTACAAGGTGGCAAGGTCCTTCTTGCAAAGATGCTTGGAATCAATGGGGGGGAAACGGAAACACAAAAAAGAATAAAAGTATTCCACCATTTATCAGTTGGGGAATATGGATTGCAAGGAATAATGATATCTTTCAAGAAAAATCCACCACTCATCAGTTGGGGAATATGGATTGCAAGGAATAATGATATCTTTCAAGAAAAATCCACCACTCCTAAAAGGGTGGTCACACGGGTTTTGGTCACTTTTGATTTGATGTTTGAAAATGAGCTTACACACCATTGACGCAACATTACTGAAGAAGTTTTTTTATAATTCCTATCCATGGGCATATTTTTATGGGGCCTCTCTTGCTAGGGTAAATGTGGTGGGGGGGTGGGGCATTTTATTTCTATGGGAAAACCACTTTTTTAAGCTACAAAGCAGACTGGGCGGATGCACAAACAACTATGCAGGGCTATATGACCTCAAGCTTCTCCTTTCATTTTGCTATAGAGAAGGGTCATTGAAAGTCATAGATATTTGGGGACTCCTTGATTGTTATTAATTGGTTCAATGAGATTACAAGATGTCACATGCCTACATTGATACCAATCCTTGAAGAAATTTTATAGCTAAAATGGGTTTTGATCAGATTTCTTGTTGTCATATCGACAAGGAAAGAAACACTTCTACAAATGCTCTCTTTAAAGCGGGCATTGAACAAATTTTGGTCATATGGAAGATCACGAAAGAGATAGATGATACATCCTTTGAATTTTATCATGGACCTTTCATAAAATCCATGCAAATGGACACTACTCCTAACTGAAGATGCACTTTTCCTTTCTTGTTGTTTTATTTTGAGATATATTTCCTAGCCAGTTGAGGTCACCTTGTTTCTTGTTATGTATTGATGACACATAATTTGTCGCTGATGAACATTTGTTGGACTAGATATCAGCCTTTTAAACAACATGACTTATGTTTTTCCTTTCGTGGATGGTTGTTTTCATTACAACCTTTGGATTGGATATTAGCCTTTTAAACAACATGACTTCTCTTTTTCCTTTTATGAATAGTTTGTGTCATTATAACCTTTTTTTAATGCACAACAACGCATACTCATAATTTAATTTTCATATCCTATAAATGAAAATTGCAATTTTTTCTGTAATTGTTGATAATAAATTCAAAAATTAATAACAATAAGTTTAAATTTAAATTTATTTAAATTCATTAAGTTTATTTTCATTAAAATTTAATGAAATTTATCAGCATCAAATTTTGTCCTCATTATAATTTATCTTCATGAAAATTAATTAAATTATATTAAATTTAGTTTCCTTGAAAGCATTAAAATTTGATATGCTAAATTTTATGTTCATTAAACTCATCCTCTTTAAATTTAGTAAAATTTGTCTTCATTAAAATTTATTTATATAACATAATGTTAAAATGAACCATGATAAAAATAACGTTCCTTTCTAACCATGAAAGAAAAACAACAACACGGAAAGAGAAAATTCCGATAATCACTATTATATTGCAAAGCCTTAATCCACTACACAATACACATCATTAAAGTGATAGATATAAACAATGTGATAAAAAATGAAGTTGAAATGTGACGAACATAAATTGACAACGCAATGTGATGCTTAAAAAACGATGTCTGATTGTTTCCAAATTAAAATTGATATAATATGACGTGCAAAAATTATTAGTGCAAGGTGATGAACCAAAATCTGGTTTTCATTGTGATGAACAGATATTGACCTCATGTGATGAACTAAAATCAACATCATAATGTAATAAATTATTGACAAACTAAAACCATTTCTAAGTGTGATGAACAATAAACAATATCCCAAAATAAGAAATTAAACTTGATGTCACAATGTAATGAAAAGATTTATGTTGCAACGCAACAAACTAAATTTGATTCCACAATGAGAACATTTTTTTGTCATAATGAGATGAATAAAAATTGATATTGTATTTTAATGAAGAGAAATTAGCATTGCAATCTTACGAGGAAAAATCAACATCTCAATGTAAAGAACAAAAATTGACATAAATATGTGTTGAAGAAAGCATCATCACAATATTACGTTACAATGTGATGAACAAATAACAAACAAAAAATTAATAAAAAAAGACCAAAAATAAAACATTAATAAAAAATAAGAAACAATTATCCACATCATAATGTGACAAATGAAAAACAAACAAAAATACAATGAAAAAGAACTGAGAAATCCACGGTGGAATGCTATTACCAAAAAATCAAAATCATAGGGCATTGAACAAATATCAAGCAAAGAAACAATGTAGCAATGTGATGAAAAAATATTGTTATCAAAATGTGACAAACAAAAATTAAACAAGAGATTGATGAAAAATGAACTAAAAACAAAAAAACATCATAATGTGAAGAACAACAAACATTTCCACAATTGAATTAAAAATGAGGTCATAATGTGATGAAGAAATATATACATTGCAACGTGATGATTAAAACGATTCTCAACCATGGTCAACCATATTCAACTAAGTCAACCGTGTCCAAACCATGGTTGACCATGGTCAAACATGTTCAACCATGGTCATCCATGGTCAATCATAACAAATTGAGGCTAATATGATCAACCTAGGTCAGACATGGTAAAATTGTTTTCAACCATGGCTTACATGGTCAAACATGGTCAACATGGTCATTATGGTCGATTATGGTTAGTTAAACATTGAGAACCCTAGTCAACCATGTTTTCCAATAGTAAACCATGGTTAAACCACGGTTAAACAAGTTGAACCATGGTCAAACATGGTCAACGTTGGACATAAATAGTCAACAAATTAAACCATGGTTATCCATGTTCATCCATGGTTAAATAGGCACAACATGGTTAACAATAGCCATCCATGGTCAACCACGATCAACTATAGTCTACAATGGACATCATGATCCACCATGGTTGACTTGGTTAATCATGGTCAACCATGCTCAACATGGTCAAACCATGATCTACATGGTTAACATGGACTCCCATGCTCACTTATGGTCAACCATGGTCTGCATGGTAAAACATCATCAATAATGGTCAAAAACAGTAAACTATAATCAATCATAGTCAACTATAGTTAACCAAAAATAACCATGGTCAACGATAATTTGACCATGTTTAACCTTGGTCGACCATGGGAAAAATGGTCACACCATCGTCAACCATCATCAACAAGTTCAACCATGGTCAACATGGCCAGCCACAGTTAACCATGGCCAACCATAGTCAAACGTGGTCAACATGGCCAACTATAGTCAACCATGGACAACCATTTCCACCCATGCACAACATGTTGAACTATGATCCACCACAATCAAACATATGTGGTCAACCATAGTCAACTATAATATATCATAGACATCTTTAGTTTAACATGGACAACCATTCACCCATAATCAACCATTTGTTAACCATAATCCAGTCTTGTCAAGCACAACTTCATCAAATTTAACCACAAAAAACCAAGGTCAACAATAAAAATTATGGTCTACTAATCCTTCTTACACATGTCGACTATCAACTAATGCAAAAACAATATTAAAGTGGTTGATAGACATTGATCAACTTCACTTTCCACTTTTCATATACCAATTTATACCATTAATTTTAAAAGATAGAAAATAATGACAATCAACATATATCAACTATTTTATTAATATGGTTATACTAATATACAATATTGTCAATTTTATAATATTATGAATCAAAATGACATTAAAAAACACATAATCTCATATCTAATTACTTTCAACCTTTTATCATATAAGGATTACATAAAAAAATGTTAAGGGAAAAAAAACGAACGTTCCATCCAAAAATTCGTTTTATGATGTAGTACATATAAGTTTTGGCATCAAATAAATAGGAATATAATTTAAATTTAAATATTCGTTGTATGATCGACTACATATAAGTTTTAGCATCAAACAAGTAGGAACATAATTTTAATTTATGATCCACTGCATATAAGTTTCAGCATCAAACAAGTAGGAACATAATTTTAATTTAAAGGAAGACTTTAATATATTGGGCAGATTGAAGAATGTGTTAAAGAATTTAAAGGGGGGAACCTAACACTAGAAAATTAAGTATAAATGGTGGAGAAAGTTAAAATATGAAGGAAAAACATTGATGAAATTAATATATTTGAAATACATTAGAAGTTGAAACATCAAAAACTAGTATTAATTGCACTGCCATGCAACATATTTATGCCAATTCGAGCATCGCAAATATGTAAGAAAAACCAAACTATAAATAAATAAACATATATGTTAAATTCATGTTTAAAATAATACTATATTTTCATATACTTGAACTTATACCTCACATAATTGTTAGTGGAATTAAAATTAAGTTATTTGCAAATGTAACCCAAAAAAACTCCTAATACAATTTAGGATATTAAACTATTTACATAAACATATAGTTTATAAACTAATATAAATTTCACAATTAATTATTTCAACGACTTCAATTAAATAATTATATATTAATCTGGAAATTATGAAGTAAAGAATTATGACTTCACCTTCGAGTCCATATCGAGTTATTATATTCATATTAAAAAAAACACATATAACACACGTTTGAAAATTAAAATTAAAAAAAAATGTAAATTGGAAAAATTAAAAATAAAATAATGGAGGATAGAGTTTCTGGTCACATTTTTCTAATTGGATACTTGATAGAGGTGCTTGTTAAATTTAACTCCTGTGAAGAGGTACAAACTTATGATCTTTAACTGAACACACTGCCTAAGATATATTTAACATCTGATTTACTTATTGAGCGAAGACTCGATGATCTGAAGGGGGAACATTGCCAATTGATCCAAGGCCATTGGAACAACCTACATTTGAGTATAACTAGATACATTTTTTCATTAGATTTATTGGATTTCAGGGCCAAGTGGGCCAAGTTTACCTAACCAGTTAGGGATTGGAGAGTGAGTTGGGACTTCCATCTGAAATGTTTTTTATGCCCAACATCCCTTTTTCCAATTGAGTATGGATGTTATAGTTGATACTCTTACTAGTATTCTTGTAGGTAAAGCATTGAAGGCAATGGTTGGAGTCTTTCAAGTCATTGCTTGTAGCAAAATACGGGACATAGAATAGAAGGCAAATTTGATGTCGCTCAAAAGAAAAAAAACACTAGATTTTATATTGAAAACATTAAACCTAATATATATATATATATATATATAAATAATGTGACTCATATACTTTATATATCAATTTTTGAGCTATATTTAAATTTGACAAAAACATTATATATGTAGATATAGTGTGATAAGCAACATGCCATATTAGATCCAAACAAACTACAATATAAGAAGCAAAAATTATAAACATGGGAACTATCATATACTATGAGAGATGGAGCAAGCTGACCTCTAATGATGTTATCATCTATATACCTATGCCTCATGACCCCAAAAACTCCGTTGAGACTTTCTTGAGAGAGTGAGTCTGCTACTATGTTTGATTCAGGGTAAACGTGTTGATTAGAAATATCTGGAAGAGTCTCCATGATTTATTTATTTGATACTGTCAATCCAAAAACTTCGTTGAGACTTTCTTTGGAGAGTGAGTATGCTAACATGTTTGATTCACAGTAGATGTGTTGATTAAAAATACCGGGAAGAGTCTCCATGATCTATTTGACATCGTCAATCCATCTTAATAAGAGTGAAAGATCAAAAATTGTGTCCCCATTGATTTTTTTAATGAGTGATCCCATAGACATGTAAAATATTTACCTGCATTTTTTTTTAGCAAACCAGAATAATCCCGATAATGCCATAATTTTTGCCAAAAGCTCCGTTGAGACTTTCTTCAGAGAGTGAGTCTGCTACCATGTTTGATTCACAGTAGATGTGTTGATTAGAAATACTAGGAAGTGCCTCCGTGATCTATTTGATACCGTCAATCCATCTTAACAAAAGTGAAAGATCAAAAATTATGTCCCCATTGATTTTTTCAATGAGTAATCCGATAGACATGTAAAATATTTACCTGCATTTTTTTAGCAAGCCAGAATAATCCCCATAATGCCATTGCATTATTTTTGCTTTTGTGTTGGTACCTTAGTCTGCCATTCTAGTGGAGTTTATAATATTGTCTTTTATTAATTCTGAGCCATGCACAGCATTCAACAAAACTAAGCAATTGTAACACTTTCAAGTTGTCCCACGAGACAATCTTAATCATGCGCACAACTTTGATTTCTGTAGGTATCTACACACCAGGAAAATTCAGAAATTTCAAAAAACAATCTACAATTTGCTCATTATTCTTGGCCCGCCTGCTCTCAACCTTAAATTGCGGAGACTAGCTTCGGGTGGCAAGAATCATGATCGACAACTTGAACATATTGAACATTTATCAGAGGATGTCATTCGCAGAAAAATGAATGATTCATATTCCAATGCTTCCATCATCAATAACATAGATCAGTTATTTGAGATCGATGGTGACGGAATGCGTGATGCTCACCAGAACATTGACTGCACTTACCAAGCCCTCGGTCATGGCAGAGTCTGTGGGTTTGGATGAACCTATGAATGTAGTCAAAGAGCATCTATTGTGAAATGGTGTTAATCACATCGTTAAGCGTTAAGCGTTTGGAGAAATCTCCTAGCTGTCACCCATGATCTAAGGTACGAACGTGTTTAGGCTTACAACATTGTATAAATTTATTTTGACGTGCTTCATATTAGAATTCTTATTATTGTGGTATCCATTTATAACGCATGTTTTCAAAAAACATTGGACTTACTAACCAACGCTAAAATGTATAGCAGAAAGAAATTTAAAGCTTCCTTTCTTTACCGGATTTCTAAAAGAATTAGAAACCAGGAGGAGAAGATATATCATTATACCAAAAGTAGAAAGGCGATTTTGAGTTCACCATTATTGTTTGGCTAAGGCAACCATCTCTTTTGGTGTGCTGGGAGTTCGATCGTCTTCCTTAAACTCTCCATTTACAAACATTATGTATTGTGATGGGTTAGGAGTTTGGGGTATTCTCAGCATCAATTAATTGATGGGTTAAGAGTTTGGGGTATTCTCAGCATCAATTGATACTAGTATAGTTATTTTTAATTATGGGAGGTTTTTTTTAGAAACTAGGAGGAGAATATATATCATTATAGCAAAAGTAACAAGGTGATTTTGCACTCACCATTATTGTTGGGCTAGTGCAACCATTTTTCGATGTGTTTGGAGTTTGGCTATGATCTTTTTGTCAACATGATGTATCATGTGTTACGATTAACCTTGACTTGGGAATGATAATCTATAACTAGTGGTTTCAAGCACATGGTTTTGTGGTTTGTGGTATTATTCCAGTTGTATTTGATTCGAAAGAAGCATATAAATAGACCTACTTGTCTCCATTATAAGCATGCTCCTTGGTGAGTGCGAGGTGCCAAGGGTTGAGCAGGCTTCCTCAACCAATGTTAGGGGCCAAGGGTTGAGTAGGATTCTCTGACTAGTGTAATGGGCCAAGGGTTGAGCAAGGCTCCCCGACAAGCTTGGTTAGGGTTTTGGCCAAGGACTAATAGAATTTTTTTGGATAAGTTTTTCCACAAAGTTGGGGTTCTCACAGGGTAGTGTTCTTTATGTAGGTGATTTCTGCTATATTTGTGCTCATGATAATCTTTATTTTACCTTGCCTTTTAATACATAATAATGGTATCAAAGTGGTTATAATAATTCTTGTTGCGTCAAGTTTTTTTGCTCCTCTATAAAGTTTGATTATGGACAAATCTACGTAAAAGAAGAGGAGATTTTTGTGTCAATAAGTTGGATCAGCATAGATATGTTCAGATCTCTGGTGGATCTATAGTTCATAGCCAAGATTTGGCTTCGAGAGGGCCTCCACTACAAGGAAGAGACCCTCTAGCAGAGGTTTTTGTGGAATCCCCTATAAAAATAGCTCAAAATTTTGTTTGTAGTGGAGGTCACTAACGGAGTTTGGAAGACGGATGTTTTAGCAGATGTTTTTAAATGGTGTGTCTATAATACACTAACGCACCAGTGCATTACTATAAAAAGAAACAACAATGCTTAATAGCATATTGTGCACCGTGACAAAGTTAAATTTTTATAGAAATAAAAAATAACGGTGCGCTAAGTAAATAAGATGCACCTGTGCGTATACTACTCAATAGCACTGAAAAGGGTTAAATTTTAAAAAATGTCAATCGTAAAATTCATTTTTCCCAGTCTGGTGCTATACTTTCACGACACCTTGGTGCTAAACCGGTATATGAACGCTCCGATGCATAAACAATATGGTGCACCATTGTGGGGTTTTTGATTTAAAAATAGCAGTGCGCATATTATATTATATGCATCAATGTCGTTAATTGGACCGAAGGCGTCTGTGCTTAATAGAAAATGGTGCACCAATGCAGTGTTCTTTTTAATACAAATAAAAATGATGGTGCACTACGTTTGTAATGCGCACCAGTGTGTATGCTATAATGTCATGAAGCATCAGTGTTATCCCTATTTACAAAAGCCTTGGTCCATAAACAACATGGTGCATGTGGAAAAGTTTTTAATTTACAAATGGTGGTGCGCTTCATATAAAATAAGCACCAATGTAGTTAATATAATTGTATGCTTGGTAACAGACAATAGTGCACCATGGCAGGGTTATTCTTAATTAATAATTTATATGGGTTAAAAATTTCGTAACTTATACCTTGTGGACGCTATATATATGCAATGTTAAAATAATTCCTTATCATGTAACCTTATCACTTATTATTACCAAACTTTTGTATGATATATTTTTTGTCAGCATTGCACTAAATATTGATTGAAAACTATTTATATAAAAAACTCAAAACCTCAAAAAGTTCAATTACACTCTTTTCTAAATTTTCAAATCACTTTAGGTTTTATGGTCTCACATGCAAATGGTTAATCAATTTGGAATGTTGGAATATTATTTTGAGACTCGCAATGGTGTCCTCGAAATTTGAAAAAGTTGTTGATTTTCACCATGATCATATTCAACTTTCAATGGAATCTTATTGTGAGGCTAGTGATGGCATCCTCCAAATTTGAAAAAGATGTTGAATTGCGTACTCTAATTATTTGACAGTTTCTTTCAATGAATTTTGTTTTAAATTTGTGAGGAAATTGTCTTAATTGTAATTGGGTATAATTTGTGTGTTTTCGAAGGTGCTAAATATTTTTTATATATTAAAAGTATATTAAAAGACATAATTTTATTGTAAATCATATTTTGAAAATTAAAAAATAGAAATAAAATAGCTAAATTGGGTAGACACACAAATATAGATAATATTCAATATATTGTTCGATAGCACCGGACAAGGGTGAAATTTAAAAAAATGTCAGTTGTAAAATTCATTTTCACCATTTCAGTGCTATACTCACATAATGCACTGGTGCTTTTCCATTTTACGAAATCCCCAGTGTGTAAAAACATGGTGCACCGGGGAAAGGTTTTTAATTTAAAAAACAATGGTGTGCTACCCATATCATAAGCACTAGTGCAATAAAAAGATTTGTATGTCCCGGTGCTTAATAAACAATGGTGCACCCTTCAAGGGTTATTTAAAAAAAATGGTGCACCTTTTGAGGGTTATTTAAAAAAAATGATGCACTTAGTAACTCTAGAGCACCAATGCATATACTACTAGCTAGCACCAGACTAATGTAAATTTAAAAAAATGTTGATCGTAAAATTTATTTTCACCATTTTGGTGCTTTAACATTTTTGGAAAGCTCCGATGCATATACAACATGGTACACCATTGCAGCGTTTTTAATTTAAAAATAACAGTGCGCTAGGTGAAACCAAAGCCCCAATGTATATACTGTTCGATATCACCGAACAAATCTTTAATTTAAAAAATGTGAGTCATAAAATTCATTTTCACCATTTCGGTGCTATACTCCGATGAAGTACCGATGTTATTCCTATTTTGAAATGCCTTGGTGTGTAAATAACATGTTGCACCGTGGTAGGGTTTTTAATTTGAAAAATTGCAATATGGTTCATAAATAAACTGCACTGGGGCGATTACTTGAGCACATCATAATAGGGTTAAATAAAAAAAAATATCGGTCGTAAAATTCATTTTTACCATTTGCAATGTTGTAGAGATCTCAAGCACCAGTGCAACCTTTTCCTATGTAAGGCAACCTTCCATTGATGCTCCCCTTGCTTGTCATCCTTCTTTCCATTGCTCACTGCATTGCCTTTCCAATTTTGTGAAACGATGGTGAAATTTCTTTTTTTTTTTGTTTACTTGGCAACCATGTGTCCCTAATGAGCAAATCTCTATGTTTCTCCCTAGCTTAACTTTCAGCAGAGTAGAATTGAAAATAATGTTTAAAAATGAATTGTTTTTTTCTTCGTGGTGTGTTAGAAATGTTCGACTCACACTGTATAGGGTGTACCGTAAATCGGTGCGTAACGTTAACACACCATTAGTGGTTTAGTCCATTGGGTAAATTGAAACACACTAGGACATTAAATTCCATGACGCACCACTTCAAAAATTATAATTTTTACGGAGGTGCGTCTGGTAAAATTAACTTCCCAACACATTTATTTTTTCCAGATGCACTACCCAATATTTAAAAAACTATAATGCTATTCGTTTATTAACTTAAACATTCTAGTGCAGTGCGTCGATGTAAAATTAATTCACCAGTCTGAAATATTATGTCGACGCACCACATTGAAAAATAAAAATAACTAATGTAATGTATGTATGCAAAATGAAAGCGATGTGTCAAGTCGATGTACACACCATTTTCGATGCTTTCTTATTTTTATGGGGCACCGTGTCCAGTGCGTTCCTATTTTTTTGTGCACCGAGGTTGATTTTATTTTTTAATTCAAAGTTAAATGTCCATATTTATAAACAGATTTCTCATCTAATAAAAAAATGTTTTATGTATGAGGTTGATGTATTTTATATTTCAATCATGCAGAGACATTAGAGGACAGAGGAGCAACAATAGGAAGAGCAAAGAGTTGACCAATACAATATGGTACAAGGGTGGGAGACAAGAGAGAGGGAGAGGTATTTGTACCCTCGCCCTATTAACACAATGAGCCAAGGTCTCTTGAGGAATGTAGGCCACCTTAAGTACTATGAGGAGGATACATCCCTGAAGGGTCACTTTGGGTTGTTGGAATAGTTGATCTGTCGGTGGGATTTCTTTTCACCAACAAGCTTTTTGTGTCGGTCTTGATGAGTGGTTTGATCCCAATGAGGAGAACATTTATTTTATCACTGGTCTATCCAAGAGAGGGGAGGATTTCCCCAGTTCCTTGATGTCCCCCATGGTGTTGCAATAGAGAGTCAACTTGTCTACTCTCATAGATATGTTGGGGATCATGTAGTTTCTCTAGCATATTTTCAGGTCTCTGGTGGACAACTACGAATCACTTCTTTTTGTGTAAAGGAGGTTCAGTGCCTCTCACTATTAGTGAGTACCATTGCACACTATACTAGTGATGGGTAGCACATTAGTTTCCCTCTTTTGTTTTATGTTGATTCTTTGGTGTAGAGGCCATGTCATAATGTCATATACAACAGTGGTGTACATGTCATCTAAAATCTCAACGAAGATGACAACTTCTTCAAAGTGAGGGCCCTTTATTTTTCTTGGTTTTGATTTTGCAAATTGAACAATGAAATTTTCAAATTAATTTTACCATTATTAGAAATCATTTCACTATGTAAGTTTGTTTTGGATGTTGAAAAGTACACGATTGTATTTTACCAGTTGTAGAAGTAGTAGACTTGTAAGGGTTGCACATTAGAGTGTATTGATATCCATATGCACATTTGAAATGAAAACAACCTAATATTTATGTATGTTTGGAGGTTTCTATGGATGATTTTTGAGGAGTTGAGAGTCGGAGATGAATCCAGATTATGCATTTTTAATCTACATTTTGGGTCACAATTAGGACCCATCTTCAAGATAATGATAAAATTGAGAGAAGGAAGGAGAAAATAAATATAAAATAAATAAAAGAAAACAAGCGAAAAGAAAGGAAGAAGTAGGTCGACTAATGAAATAGTGAAACAACCAATATACTAGCAATTTCCCCAAAAGGTGCAAAGAGAGGCTGATAAGATTATTAAAGTGTGATAATATCAAAGACATGTACAGTCCCAAATGAATATAGGATTAGGCATTGGGTTAGTTTCATAAGCTAATTGTTGCCTGCTATAAGGAATAGTCCCGAAACCTACATGTGGATGACTTGTCTACAACATGTGCGTCTAACAGTTAAATGTTTGGACATGTACACAACGAAAGAAGTTCACCTTAATGAGGGCCTTATGTAAATGAAACTATTGACTCTTAACTTAGCAGACCGATTTTACTCTACAGAAGAAGTATTTATCAGAAATTGTTAAACTAAAGGAAAAAGTAAACCACCCCTTGGAAATTATCAACTAAAGAACCTTCTAAGTAGTTATATTTCATTCAAAATCCTATTTAGCATGTTTTACAAAGAGGCACACATATTGTACTGTAATCATTATACTACAAATATTAAATAACAATTATTTATCTTAAGATAAACAGAATATAAGCAATATAGTTTTCGCCTTGAGTCGGAACCACAATAAACAATGAACTTACTACCATATAAACAAGAGGAATGGCATGCCCAACATGCAAGATTTAATTGCAGAACTATTTCAAACCAAGTGTTTAGCCATAAAATACCAAAATGCATATATGTATACTACAAGTAACCTATGCAACCAACAATACAGGAAAAGGATAACGCCCAACCTATTTACTAATTACATTCTCGGCAATACAAAACTCAGTGGAGAATATAACCACTGTAAATTATGAAGAGAAATTTAAACACTGTAATGCCATGAATTACATAAATGGATCTTAACAAAAACGAAAATAAAGCTAAAACGCTCAACATCAATAATAATTTAAAAATCCTCAAGTCGACAGAGAAAAGTCGCTCTTCTCAAAAAACCATAACATAATTTAATAATAAGTAAGCTTAGAGGAAACATAGCCACAGGAATGACCTGGTTCACTTCCAGGTAAGGAGAAATTTTTTCCACCACGGTTGCACTGTGGAAGCCATCGACAGTATAGACCTGTAACTTTCCCCTGCAAAGAAGGGGAAAAGAAAGTTGTATACGATGATGAGCATGCAAAACAAAAGACCTATGATAACAAAAACATCATATATTCAACAAGAGCCTTACCTACGAGGGTTGGCATGTAGTGGGTGATAATGTTGAAAAACTTTACAGTAAGACCTTACGCTTTTGTTGAATGAACCTAAGATCCAATTGGAATGAGTCTGATCATGGGACCGAGAGTGAAATTGGGAAAGAATTATCCAAGACAGATAAACAAAATTCCTGGTGAAAACCTTAGAGAGAGGATTTGTAACAGTGAAGGAGGGTTTGCAACGGTGTCTAAATCTGAGGAGGAAAAAGATACCTGTAGTGTGCTAGTGTAGGTTTCACCTCGAGCACCAGAAGAGCGAGGTTGCAAAGCACCAACGACGAAGGGAGAAATGAGAGGCATGTTTCGAAGTTGGGGAGAGGTGTAGGGATCTGCTTGAAAGGTGCAGGGATGGACCCTGGCAAGCGTAACAGGAAGAGCGAAATGTCAGAACTGAATTGGACAGATGTCAGGTTCATATGGTTTACAAATGTCACGTTTAAACTGAAAAGGTTGACGATCGACCAGATGTCAAGTAGGAAACCATGCCAGATGTCAATAGGAGAATGAAAGTGTTGACGACGGAACTGATTCAATAGGAAGGCCTATCGGCCTAAAAATAAAATAAAATATCAAATATAACAATAAAAATAAAAACAGAACAATAAAATAATAAAAATAAAATAAAATCATAGAGTAATAAAACTAAAAGCAAAAGGAATAATTAGATATAAGAATAATAGAACAAATAAATAAATAAAATAATAAAATACAATTAATAATAATAAAATACAACTAATAATAATAAAATAATAAAACAAGCATAAGGATAATATAATATAATACAAATAAAATAAATAATAAAAAGAAAAAAAATCAAAACTAAGCACACAAAAAATAAGAAGTAATTAAAAATATGAGGAACAAATAAAGAGGAAAAGCAAGATAAAGAGGAGAAAGAGGGGAATAAAGACAAATCAAAAAACAAAAGAATGAAGAAAAAAGAGGAAAGGAATAAAGAGAGATAAAAAGATGAATACAAATAATAAGAACAAAATAGAAGAAAATAATAAGAAAACCAAACAAGAGAAATTCAGAGAAAAATAAAATATAGAAACATACAAGGGAAAAATGAGAAGAATAGATAAGATGGTGAAGCCAACCAAACAAAAAATCATGAAGAAAAATAATAAAAATAATGAAATAAATGAAAGAAGATGGAGCAAGAAATGAGAAATAACAGGAATAAAGAGAAGAGGGGAGGGGGGTGGAATGAAAGGATGAAGGGAGGGAGAAAGGTGGAAGAGAAGAAGATTAAGGATGGAACTGAGGAAGAAGGGGAGGGACATAAGGGGAAGGGGAGGGGGTAGGAGGAGAAGGAATGGAGTCTAATTGTTAGAGATTAGATGGAACCAACTTCTACTAACTTCAATTCCTCCATATTTATTGAGATTATTGGGATGCTTGATGATTTCAAGAGCTTCCCTGAGTTTGTGCTTAAAATAGTGAGCCTCTTTAGTGATGATCTTAGTATCTTCAAGGCATAAGTGATGTTTAGTTTTAGATGAGTGCTCAGCAAAGGTGGAGGAACGTTTTCTTTCTTTCTTAATATCAGCCCCATGTTCTTTTAATCTTATTTTGAAATATTGACATGTTTCTCCAATGTAGCATAATCCACAGGAACAATTAATCTTGTAGACACCTTTGAACTGCAATGAGTCAACATTATCCTTCACCGATATCATTTTCTGGTGGATGGTTTCAAGGGGTTTAAATGATGTTGCAATTCCATTCTTTTTAAGGACCTTGGCTATCTTTTCAGTGGTACCACCAATGAATGGGAGAAATACTTTTCCATTGAGGGTGGGGGAGTTAAGGGAATTAAGGGAAGGGGGATTCCTTTTAGCTCTTTTGATGGCTCTACAAATGTCCTTATAACAATAGCCTAACTCACGGAAAACTTTAATAAGGTGGTCAATTTCTTGTTGAAGATGATCTTTGTCAGACAATATTAATGCCCTGGTGATAAGTGTGTTGAGGATTCCCATCTCTTGAGCAAGATGATGGTGAGACTTAGCATGGAGATAGCTATCAACGCGAATCTTCTTTCGAAATATCTAATGTCTAATGCTTCCATCTTCTTTTCTAGTGAGAAGAACATATAAGAAGGGAATGGAATAGTTGTTTTCAAATTACATAGTGAATTTAATTTCATAAGAAATTCCATTAAGATGATCTAAAAATTTTCTATGTTCAAATTTTCCATGGGGCCAATTTACATTGGTGTCATCCACATATCTCTTCCATTTTTTTTGTTTCAAAGGGTAGTTGTTGATGGCCTTATTTTCGAACATTTCCATGAACAAATTGGCAAAAATAGGTGATAATGGAGAGCCCATTTATACACCAAAGGTTTGTTCAAAGCATTCCCCTTGAAAACTGAAAAAGGTTGATCTCAAACATATCTCTGTGAATTTAGTAGTTTGAGGGTTCGCAACACCTTTGACGACCTCTATTGCTTCATTGAGAGGGATCTTGGTAAATAAACAACCACATCAAATCTAACCATTAGATCATTGGGTTCCCATGAGTCCTCTTTGATCGAATCAACAAAATGTTTTGAATCCTTCACAAAGGAACTTGTTTTGCGAACAAGAGGACTAAGAATATTAGCGACATACTTAGCCAACATATAGGTGGGAGAACCAATTGCAATCACAAAGGGTTTCAAGGGGGTCCCTTCTTTATGTATTTTTTGAAGTCCATAAATCCTTGGGGTAATCTCACTACATCGTATTAATTTCTTCTTAATATTATCATCAAGCTTTCTTCACTTCATTAATAATTTTATGGATAGGATTATGTTCAAGCCTTTTGTAACACCCACTATTATAAAGGTGATATTTTATATTATGGTTGTAATCATCCTTATTCATAACCACTGTGGTTCCGCCCCTGTCTGCTTTTAAAATAACAATACCCTTATTATTTATTAATTTCTTAAGATCCATCAGTTGTCTTGGATTAAGATTAGTTTTAGGGGGCTTGGATTTTCTCATAATGAGAGCACAATCATGTCGAATATGTTCTTTATCTACCTCATCTAGCTTTTGAATACCATCCTCTATACAACAAATTATGAGAAAACTTTACAAAAGTAGTAAGAACTATTTGCAAATTGAATAATGGGATGTTCAAATGAATGTTACTATTATTAGGAAGCATTTTACTATGTAAGTTTGTTTTGGATGTTGAAAAGTACACGATTTTATTTTACCAGTAGTAGAAGTAGTAGACATGTAAGGGTTTCACATTAGAGCATATCGATATCCATATGCATATTTAAAATGAAAACAATCTAATGTTTATGTATTTATGAGAAAAATTTACAAAATTAAGAAGAATTGTGATAGACCAAGGTCTAAAACTTTGAGAAAGGAGGGGAAAAAAATGGAGACGGAAAATACTATAGGAAAAGTTCACGAGAAGTCGTTCTGGGAGGGCTAAAATTTTTTTTAATTTCCTATAGGAGAAGGGTTGATGCATAGGAATAAGAAGTTTCTTCAGACTACATGAGGTTTGTGCGAAGGTGTTTGACGCCATTGAAAGCCTTCGTTTTAATAGAGAGGGTGAAAAGGTAATACCATGACACTTAATATTGGTGGAGATGTCTCTAACGGATTCTAGCTCACTTGAAAGGAGGTATAGTTCCTTCATCATTACACCCAAGGGTTCATTGAAGCATCATCAAAAGCAACAACATTTTCCAGATGGCCAGTGTGGTCATGTAATTGGAGATGAAGTACATAGCGATAGTCACATTCAATGGAGGCACCATTGCATTTTGTGAAATGCCACATGTTGTCAGAATGTTGCACAACTTTCTTCGTGCATTACATGCCATCAATGCTAAGGGCGAATGTAAGGAAGTAAAACTATTCCATGTTTATTTTTGTAGCAGTAGCATGGACAAAAACCCATGGATCTTTCTTAGTGCAGGGCATTTCAACAAGTTCAGAGATTTTTTTTCTTTTGAGGGGTCTGCCCAAGATGCCTGTGTATTTTTTGCTCAATGAAGGTGAGGATGCATTGGAACCTATTTCCTAAAACCATTGTTGGAGCTATTGTGTTTCAACAATATATGTATTTATAATAAGGAAGTTGGTGGGAATTGTTCTGATGGTCTTTCCTTTTTACTCGATGACACAACCCCCTTTAATTGCAAGGACTGGAATGGTTTGTGAAGCATGAAGATCAAAAAGTTTGTTCCCTTCAACACGACATTGTGCACCCCATAAGGTGACATCAATGATGCAACCTGACATGTTTCACAATGCAACATTTTTCTTAATAGTTTCTTATCCATCACATCAGTGGACAATGGATGTAGGAGAAGTCGAACTAACAATACCAACAACATCAACAATTGATTTGTGTAGTGCAATGTTGAGTGAACTAATTGGAATTGTTATAGGCCATTTTGTCACATCCGATCATTGAACCTCCTAATGGGATCAATAAACATCATATTCCCCCTTGTCACCATCTTGCACAAATCCCTAAGCATGTTCCCTTCATCCCCCATAGTTTCAGCCCTAAACTGCTTCATTTGAGCTAGTTTTAGGACCAATGCTCCCTATAATCCTAATGGGGTGTGTTCACCAGTTCGTTGCTCCACTATGGCCCGTGTTAGTCACCAACATGTTGCTCCCCTTTGCACCTGCATTGGTTCTAGAAATCTGGGAGACTGATTGTGATTCCGGAAGATTCCTCTTCTAGGAGTTGTTTCAACTACTTACCTTTGATAAAACATTCAAATCTTATCCTTCCCTACTTTAGATTTTTCACCACTTATCCTTTGATCCTATCCCTCCATAAAATATGGATCTCTTACCCTATATTGGTGATTGGATAAGAACTCCTAACTTACCCTACTTCTCTATATATTTCCAGCCTTTTATGTGGTTGGGGGTTGATTTTTGAGAGTGATTATGCCCTTATTCTCTTGTAGTGAGTGGTCATCATCTCATGGATTTAGAGTGATTGGAGGGGCATATTGTGACAAGGAAAGGACAAGTCAAGAGGGGTGTGTAAGGGAACCGTGCTCTCATTGATATCTTTTGGAACCTTAGTCATGCCCTTGCGCGGAGGGACGTACTAAGCAACTAAGTGATAGGGTCAGCACCATGGGATTCAACTTCCTCCACATCTATCCCCAAGTCCTCATCATCCATTGGGATGTCTTATATTTCCTCCTCCTCCGGCTCCAGATTGATGGCTTTGCCCTTCTCCTATGCGGTGTGCTTGTCCTTCGGTGGATTTCTTCTCGTCGATGTGCGCACCGGTATTGCAAGCTTCTTACCCCTTTTATCCTTCACGCTTTCCTTGGTTGGGGTCGGCTTTGGTCTCGGAATCTGTGGTGATTTGGGGACTTTTGGTAATACTTTGACAACCTTTGGAGCAACTTCTTCTGCCTCCCTAACTATTTCTGGCACAGCCTCCTCAGTTGTCATTGATTCAATATCCATAACTGTTGTAGGTGTCGACATGATGCTATTCAACAGTGCTCATGTCATCTCTGTTAATTGCTCAAATTCAGAACTTGCTTTCAGAGCCTCGAAGAATTCCCGGTTCATGTGCGCCTGAGAGCTCAACAACTCAATTCTCAAAATGCCAAGTGTTTTTCACTGGGCAGCCACCTGTAATGTATAAGGAATTTTGAATTCAAATGTGACTATTCCCCCCACATTCGGTTCATTAATGCCAGATTGGCGACAGATTCTCAAGGATTTGATCCATAAATTCTATCTTAAATGCCGACCGCCCGTTCCATTTGGTCGCATTTCTACCGTCAAATCATGAACAGTGAATTTACTAGTCACTTCCCGGCCTATGCGATTTCTCCTTGGGTAGTGCAGCTCCCTTCACGTTGTCGTGAACCCTGTGACACTTCCTTGCTTCGCACAATCCTCCAATTGCACAGCTCCCCAACACGGGCAATGTAGTTTATAGTCCCGCGCCTCCTTTCAGCTACCTAGAGCGCTAAGACTGTGCTACCCTCATATAGTCACATGGTCGGACCACCGGTGTATGGCTTCAATCTGCTTCCATTCACCTTTCTTGGGAAGGGATCTCCATTCAATTTAACCAACTGAACCGCTCCACCATCAGTAATCTCCTTAATGACATAGGGCCCTAACTAGTGCATTCTGAATTTCCCTAGAAATTTATCAAACTTACTGTCATTTAACAAAACCAGGTCATTTACCTTAAAGGTGTATAGCTTAATGTAATCTTATATATACAGTCCAAATCATTATTTCTCTCATAATCGTGGATTGTTTTAGAATAGCGCAATCCTTCAGTGGGATCTAGGGGTACTATTACGCGGAGTGATTTCTTTTCAAATATCATCTTCCGCTTCTTTAGGTTGATTACCCCATTCATGTCAGTAGCCCAATCACTACCAAGGAGCACAAGGTAGGGGTTGTTGTCGCCTTAAATATCTACAGTCACCCCTTGTAGCCGCCCCATGGGGATGATCTTCTATTGATTTTCCATCCTTAACTGAATCGGAGATCACTGCAGCGTGGGTCTTCCCATGCACTCCCAAGTCTACTTTGGTAGGATGTTCGTGTCTGACCGCAGATCCAAAATAACCTGATCCATTTCATATTCTCCTATTCGCGTGGTCAGTCTCATTTCTCGTCCTGTCCTTGTTTTATGCTTACCAATCTTTCATGTTGTGAGTGGTTCACCTAGAGTGTTTCCAACACATCTATTTATAAGCTCCTGTAATCTTTTCACAACCTTGTTATTGCGCAACAACTTCATGCAGGTTTATAGAAAGGTTGTAAGCATAGAAGGGTCCATTTCATTATTAGGCTAATCCTTGCTTCCTGAGGTGGAGGCCTCAACGAAGCTCTTTTTTTCTTCCATGAATGTTTCATATGTGCGCTCCAAATCAAATTCAACCTCTTTCGCTAGAGCTTTGTCAACCCACACACTTTCTTTGAGTTGCTTCCCCTTATCATCCCCTATTTCAATTCCACTTTGGAGCACTATATTCACATTTGAATCCTCTTTGTAAGGCTCAGATCTCATCATCTACAAGTTCTAAATTGGTTGAGGTGGTAGTGCCCCTTTGTCGCTTATCCTCACTATCAGCGTAGGGTAGCCTTTTCTCTCATGATCAAACTGAGTGAAATATTTGCATGAATGTCGCGTAGGGTTAGTGAATTCACAGGCATAGTGTCCTGGTCCTTTGCAAGTGTAGCAAATTAGTTGTCCCCGACCTCTACCAGGTACTCCTCCACCTCGGCCTCGTCCACGCCCTACTGACCCATCCCTGCACTTTGGTTAGGGGGCCACATTTCTACCTAAACCCTGTAGGCAGGTGTTCTGTCCATCATCAATTTATAACTTCTATAGTTGTGCTCATCACACCCTACTGACCTACAGAAGTTGCAGAAAAGTTGTTGCGGTGTTTGTACAAACTTCTGTAGTAAATTACAGTTATTCGTCGTATGTTTTCCTGCTACTTGACATATAGCGCACCACAACACAGGCCCCACACTTGGTTCTTCTTGGGCTTTCGGCCTCAAAGGCATTGGTCCTCCTCCTGCAATATAGTTTGCAAAGACTGAGCAATGGTATTTGTCGGGCCCCTGACCTTTACATTTCTAGTCGAACTATTCTATCCTGCTTCAAACTTTACACTTCAAGGCAAATATTTTGCAACTGCGCATGGATCTACTGAACCCCCAGATTCAGATCTTACATTAGTGTTTCCTGTAGTCTCATTGCAATCTCGAAGGCATCTGCTTGATTCGTTATCTTCTGTTGACATAGCGCAACCCTTAGGTGTGGCAGGAGCGAAGCCACGAACCATTCACGGTGTTTTCCATCTATTAAGTTCATATTATCTTCATGGATTTTACATTTCAACCTCTGATCCAATTCCCAAGGTGTCTCGCTTGGTTTCATCGCAATTTCCTTGAACCCCACAATCAACTGTGCCTCGGATTTAGGCCTACTGAATTCTTTATTCAGCACGGTCTGGATGTCTACCATTCCAATGTTTGGGTTATCATTAGAGTACTTAATGTACTAGATTATCCCGCGATCCTGTAGAGCACTAACTAGTGTTTCCTTCTTCATGTGATCATCTGTAACACCTTGAGCTTCCCATACAGCTTTCACAATGAACCAAAACTAGTCTGGGTCCTCATTTCCGAAGCCTTTAAATAGAGGTAGCTTCACTAAATTTGTCATGTTGAACTACGGTGGAGGTGGTGGTGGTATGGGTGAAGTCACTGGTGATGGTGGTGAAGTTGGAGGTGGTGTGGGTGGAGATGGCAGTCGTGAGAATCCTTACCTTATTAACTAAATTTCACTTCATGGAGAAGCCTGCGCTACTCCCTCTTCATCGCCTACTGGAGGTTAAATCAATGGACTACATTCAAGATCCTTTCTCCCTTCGTTCGTGTAAGTCTTTCTGCTTCACGTAGCTCTGAACATCAAGGTAGCTGCATATCCCGTTTTTAACACAATAACTTCTTAATCCAAGTATTCAAAGACTTTAAGTAGTTCCCTCGTGGACCTTTGAAAAACCGCAGCTCCACCTCATTGTAGCTAACTGAGGTATCGACCATTAATTTAGTCACAAATCCTCCTATGATGTGATCGAGCTAATGATCAACAGCGCGGGTGATCTTATCCTCAAAGGCTTCCAGTATCTGTACTAACTCCTAGGTCCACACAATAGCACCATCAAGTCTCCACCTTCCTTGGTTATCCGCTAGCTTTGTGATCCACTCGTGTAGCTCAACCGGAAAGGAACAAAAAAAGATCTCGTGAATTTCAGTACACAGGTACCTATCTAGCCATTGTTCCTTTGTGAATTGTGAATTTTTGTTCTCTTGCACCATGAATTCGTGGATATTCATATCCAACCACTCTCTGATCTCTTTGTTAGTTGGATTCCAATGATACGACATCACACATATCTTATGCAAATTTTGGCCTTGGAAACAGAACCATTCATTGGCTGCGTGGGGCCTGACCCAGGTTCAACGTTAGTTAGCCAAACAAATCCCTACACTACTGGCCCTTTCGGCATTAGCCCACGGGGCGCGAACCGAAGTCTCACCCGAACCAGTATGGGGGCATGCTGGAACCAATTTTATAGACCCTGAGATGGTTGTGATTCGGTTTATTCCCTTTGTTCCTACTTTCGCACAGGTCACTAAGTTCTAGGGACCGACCAGTCTAGCCCTTTACTCCGGCCTTTAGTACCTCCACGAAGGAGTATGATTGACCTTCGCACAGCCCTAACCTGCAATTTAGGTGCTTTCACGTTGCTATGATAGCGTATTGTACAGATTCCCAAGTTATCTTAAGTGTCTTACTTATCTTATTAAACGATCACAGTTAGCGCCGCGTAAACAGATATTCTTACTTGCATTTGATTAACTAATACAGTCACATACATTCGTGCATCACATGAACATTATATATTAAACCCAAAACGCAATATAACTAGATGCATTAACAAGAAATAGATACACATAATTTGTAGAATACTTCTCTTTATTGATATCTTCATATTATTACAGAATCTATCTGCCCTGCACACACAACTGCAGGGGTTCACGCACTCAGCTGCAGTCTTCCACCCTAGGCCTTTACGCACTCAGTTGCAAAGCCTCTACCTATGCTACGACTGGAAACTTAGACTTCTATACCAAGACTCCAAGCCTTCTCTTCTACTACCGAAAACTTATGACTACTTAGACCTTACATACTTAGCTCTTTTTATACAATCCCATGGTCCGCAGACCATGGGTAGATATTTACAGCCGACTTTACACTTTACAAAATAAGGGTGGACAACCCTTTATGACTCATGACACCTTCGCACTCTGCGACCACAAAATGTGGAGACTTTACAACTTTATTACAAAATTTGACCAAAAACATGGGCCTTTAGCCCCAAAACTGTCCTTGGGGGATCCTGTTCCCAACACCTAGTTACCCCTTTGTTTTTTTGTGTCTTTACTTTCGAAAATCAATTAATTGATCGTGGAACAACATCCTCCCTATGGAACAACTCCTTAGTGGATCTTAGGTTGAGACTAATGGAAACAGTTATGGAGTCTACCAATCAAGGGAACCCCTTTGATGGGAATCTTGGTTTTCCTTTTTTTGGGAAATATTGGTGTTCCCTATATGGTAACGTTGTCCTTCCATGGATTTACCATTGGTTTTCTAGTTTGGTTATTTTTGACCCCTATGGTTCCGAATGTCCAAACTAATTCTCAATTGAGTTCTCCTCCACCTAAACAACCTCAACCTCATGTTGATCCTAAATTTTACCCTTTTCCTTCTTCACCTATTGTTCTTCATCCCTTTCTTCCTTTTCACCTGTTGAAAGTCTTGATTCTAGTAACCAGGAAGCTAAGAAGAAGAAGCAAAATAAGTAAGGGAGTAACCAAGAAACCATTGCTATAGATACAACTAATATGTAGAAACTTTCCAATCAACCCCATAATGTTAAATTCACTTGCATGTTATGTAAGGGTGACCACCTTCTTAGAGATTATCTTGGTGTTCCCAAGGTCTTAGAAGTGTGGTCCATAGGCTTACATCAACTTTTGTCGTCAGTTTTTTGGGATCATGCTAGTGACAAACCTTCAACTAGTGATAGTAAGATCCATGGTAAAAAGGGTAAAATCAAATTTCCCTTTAAGTTATGTGAAGGGAATCATCCTATTCACCATTTTCCACTTATGGATGAAGCCTCAAAAGTGTTGGAAAATCTTACACCTTGTCAACCACGACTTCCTGGTGGTTACTGAAAGCTTTCTCCCAATCCTCCACTAGTTGATGAAGTGATTGATTAGAATATGAACCCCATCAATGCCACTCCCTCTGAATGTGAATCCCATGAGTTCGTTCTCAAACAACCATTAGTTAAGAAAATAGTTGACTCGATTCCACCTTTATTTGATTGTACCTTTCCCATATAGAGTGAACTTCATACTGCTCAGGTTCTTCTCATTTATTCATACTCCAATGAACTACGAGGCAATCCTCCCGTTCCAATGACACAAGGGGGGGATCATCCCATTCCCATAACACATGGGGGTAGTTCTCCCATTCCCAAGACACCCCATCCAAGTAGCACGGTCACTTCCTTTGATTTGAGTCGACTGATAGGATATCATCTTCCTTCTTATGTGCCCTTGCAGATCATAGCACAGGCTTATAATGTGTTCGTACCTAGCACAATCATAGATGTAGGTGAATCTGTTAGTATTATATCCTCAACTGCTTGGAAAGATTTAGGTTTTCCGCAATTTATGCCCATCACCCAGAATTTGTTGGATTTTAATAGAGGAACCAGTCAACCATTAGGAATCCTTCCTAAGTTTCCTATTAATTTGGGAGGAAATATTCTCTATATCAATGTGATGGAAGTCCCAGGCCCTTTGGATTTTAATTTACTCCTTGGGAGTGACTATGTTTATGTCATGGGAGCTCTTGTCTCTTGACTCTTTCATGTGATGTGTTTCCTGCGTGAAGGAAGAATCATGACTATTAATGAAATTTCATTTGTTGGTCCTAATTTGACTCCCAATCATACAAAATACCTAATGGTCCTTATATGAAAGTGGTATTGCCCTCACCATAGGTTAATTATGTGGCAACTTGTTCCATGCCCGCGTTTACTAATGATCTAGTAGGTGATGTAGTGCATCATTTACTAGGGGCATTGGAGCCTGATATTTCCATTGGATCCTTTGATCCCTTCTAGAGCATTGCTCTCCCATCTAATGAGAACCTCTTGGAAGCCATGGCCTCTTGGTGGCCATGAACAAATTTTTTAGAGCAAATTTCCTTGTCTTGTGTCAATCTCGTTAAAAAATGAAACAAGGTTCCAGAGCAGAGTTCCTCTTCTTGTGTCAAGCTCCTTAAAAAATGAAACAAGGTTATGAGAGCAAAATCCGTTGTCTTGTGTCAATCTCATTAAAAAATGAAATAAGGTTCTAGAGTAGAGTTCCTTTTCTTGTGTCAAGCTCGTTAAAAAATGAAACAAGCTCTTACGAGGATAGTTATTTTACTATGTGAAGCTCGTTAAATAATGAAATAGGTTCTTATGATCATAGTTCTTTTCTTGTGTCAAGCTCATTAAAAAATGAAACAAATCCCCTTTCAATTAGAGTCTTTAATTAGATCTCGTAAATTCCCAGTCGAGCCTTTCACTTGATCTCGTAAATGAATCTTCATTCCATCCAGTTGTTAGTACCCAGTAGTCTACTTAGGTGAAAGAAATAAAGTTTTGGGGGCATGTACCTCGAATTGAGTCATTATGCTGAGGGCATTCTAACTTATTTCAAGCATATTTTTCCTCTGTTTGAAGCTTGTGTAAAAATGAAACCACTTTCAAGCATAGTTTCCCATGTTTCGAGCTTGCGTAAAAATGAAACCAATTTCAAGCATAATTTCCCATGTTTCAAGCTTCTGTAAAAATGAAGCCATTCTCATTTTACACTCGTGATTGCCATTTTTTCAGCTTGTTTCTGCCATATGAGCCTTGTTTTTTTCATTCCATTGTCACCATCTGCTTGGCTGATCATACACTTTCACTTGGTTTTTATCCTTTGCTGAGGAACCGTTGTAATGAGTGGTCTTATTAGCCAACCTCTTGAACTTTGTGTGTTTTGAGCAGTTCCATCATGACCAGAACCAATTTCTACCCTTTATACCACTCATTCCTCCAAGAGGAGTCCTCTTTTAGCTCTTTTTAAACTCCCAAAACATGAAAATATTGTCGAGCACTTGCATTTTCGAATTCATAAAAGTAAATGAAAAGATGTCTACTCAATATAAGTTTAACCCTTTTCCGAACTGAGATAGACTAGTTATGAAAATGGAATACCTTAGTCGAACATGACTAAGAGGTTCTCTTGGGTATTGTTTTCTACCTTTTCGGACCTAAGTGACTACCTACGAAAAGGGACATTTGGAGTTTTCTTTTTCACCTATTTTTCAAACTCTCCAAACATGAAAAAGACGTCAAGTTTTAACTTCGTTGGACTCCTAAAAACATGAAACAATGATGGACTTGTAAAACATGACAACGCGAAACCACTCCTTCTCAGTGTTCATTAAATATACTCGGAGGGATTCATCTGAAGGATGAAATTACAGATCAAGCATATGTTAACCTCCTCAAGCTTGTTAAAAAATAATGAGGTATTGACCAATATGGTTGAGGAAATTGGGAAAACAATGGATTCCATTTTTCTAATGGAAGTGAGTCACTCTTGAACACGACACTCTTCCACTTGATCTCCATGGCTATTGGGTTGGGTAATATGCTTTTCTTTTGGTTATCATATCGTCTTTTAGAGCCTCCATTTCAATTTTGGGTCAATGCTTCCAACTTCATTCAGTGTCGCCAATGTGTTCAAGAGAAGTCATTTAGTTGATCTCTACTACAATACTCTTAAGCCTTCAATTCATGTCCACCTTTCCTGATCTCGTTCTGGATCAACATCATTCGGATCATTCTATCTCAATCATGATACCCATTTCACGTCATTGATGGGGGATACACCAAGGCCCTCCTAAGACGGGTTTTTTTATGTCGACATCAACACATCATCCAGGAAGTTAACTTACAAACACCAATTTGGTACCTTGGTGCTTGAATACATTAGTGACAAGTTTCCTCACTCTCAATGACAATTTTACATCAATGGCCTTCAACCGAAAGGTTTGGTGTGGTTCTTGACATCAACTCATTTACTCACACCATATGGATTGTACTATAGTACCTTGAGATCCATGAACATCATCGGTGGTTTCTCTCGCATATGTTATTAGGTTATATCATTGGCCGCTAATCAAATGGTGTCTACCATGGTCAACTCCAGCTCATTGATTCATATGGTTAGACACGACGCATGTTGGTTGGTTGTGTAAATGAGATAGAAGACCCCAGATCTAGTTTCATCCATCCGGGTTGTGATTTCAGGAGTTATACAAAGATCACAATGTATGATGGTCGTGATCAGATAGACAGTCATGGGTCCACCAGTTGCATGGACACGTCTTTCGATCATTATACATGTTATGTTAGCTTATGAGTTGAGTATGGGTATGCCTCCCCCAACAAACAAAGATGTCATCTTGTAAATGTATTACAATAGATGAAGCTCGCCAGTTGTCCTTGATCCCGAATTGTCATAAGGTAAAGCACTTCATTCATCAGTCACCATTTTTGACTATGCACTTTAGGGGGGATTTTGTTATAGTCCATTTTGTCACATCTGACCAATGAGCCTCCTAATGGGATCAATCAACATCCTATTCCCCTTTGTCACCATATTTCACGAAGCCCTAAGCATGTTCCATTCATCCCCCAAAGTTTCAACCCTAAGATACTTCATCTAGGCCATTTTGAGGACCAACATTGCCTGCCAGGGAAAATTTTAGGGGTTAATATTCGCAAGTGGGCTAATTTTCCATGTTTTTTCCAAAACAATGATTTGCCAATTTCCACTATTATCTAAAAGTTATTCGCCCAAATTTTACAATATAAACTATTTTACCTTAAAAAATCACCAAAATTTTATATATAATATTATAAAATTATTATAGATCTAAGTATTTTTACAAAATATATCCTCAAACATTTTTCAATTTGCATACTAGGGACTAGTAAGATTCACCAATGATTCTAAAAGTTAAAATAAATTTCCATCCTTAAAATTTTCCCTGCTCCCTGTAAGCCTATTGGGGTGCATTCACCATCAGGTTGCTCTACTATGGCTTGCGTTGGTCACCAACAGGTTGCTCCCCTTTGCACCTGCATTGGTTCTAGAAATCCAGGAGAATGATCGGGATTCTGGAAGCTTCCTCTTCTAGGATTTTCTAGAAATTGTTTCAACTACTTACCTTGGATAAAACATTTGGATCCTATTGTTCCCTACTTAAGAGTTTTCACCACTTATCCTTTGATCCTATTGCTCCATCAAAGGTGGATCTCTTACCCTAGATTGGTAATTGGATAAGAACTCCCAACTTACCCTACTTCTCTATATATTCTCGACCTTCTATGTGGTTGGGGGTTGGATATTGGAGAGTGATTCTGCCCTTATTCTGTTGTAGTGAGTGGTCATCATCTCATGCATTTAGGGTGATTGGAGGGGAATATTGTGACAAGGAAAGGACAAGTCAACAACTTGGAGGAGCTCTTTTACAAGATCACCTTCTAGTTATGGTTGTAATCTCCTTCCATTTATATTAATGCCAAGAATTCATTGTTTTCCTATATGTGATGTTGTTATTTCACTTATTTCAATACCATGTTGATCTATTGAATGAAGTACTTAGATGATCCAGGTGGATGTTGGTTTCCACCCACCTATCCTATTTGGACCCCCACAACTGTCTCTTTTAGTTTTTCAGTTTCCTTAACTGTAGCACAATTTACTATTTTTAGTAGTTTTTCGGGTCCTGAACTTCCGAAGCCATTTTGAGGCCCTAAACGACGTTTTTTGGGAAATCTTGGAGCAACAACAATCCATATGTTGCTCTTCCCAATGTTGTATTCCTCAGATAGATCTTTCTAACAAGCTATTGTGCGTGTCAAATGGAGATCGTATGCCAAAGTTACAACCCTGGGAAGTTGATGTACCAATTTACCCAAAACGGGGCCCATAGTTTGGCGTTTCATCTTCTAGGGTTAGGTTTTTGGATGTTTAGGGTTTTTCATTATTTCTCAATAATAAATAGGCCTTTGAGCCTCATTGTAACACAGTTCAGAGGCATGTAGCTGCCACATCTCTTCTCAGAGATAAGCTACCGTCGCCTTAGCTGGTTTATTTCCATTTCTGCTTGTAATCATATTTCAGTATTTTACATTAATGAAATGAAGCATTATTTCTGCTGCATCTCTATATTTTTGGTTATATATGTAATTTGTTGCATTCTTGTTTAAATCCGGATCATCAGATGATACTAGATATATCTTCTAGTCTCTTGGCTTGTATTATTTCACTGTGCAAGTTCTAATTTTGGCATTCAAAGCTAGAAATGGAGCTTCCAAGCTAAATAAGGAGCAAAGTGTGTGAAGGATTCCAAGTAGGCCTCATGCTGTCATCTATTTACTTTAAGGAAAAGCATTGTGTTCCTTGTCTCTCTGTTGTTTTAGGTTAGCCACTAACCTAGGGGAGATACTTTTGTTCGCAATCGTAATCCCATATAGCAAGCATGAAATGAAATGAATGAGAAGGAATTGACTGATCATCATGTATGTATTGATACAAAGTTGATGCAGAGAGGAGGAGGGTTTCAAACGAACGATTTAGATGATTGTAGTTGGGGTTGGGGACTTAATGGTGCCATTTGTTACTGTGTATAGTTGAGTAATGCGTATGAGAGCATTCAACAAGTCTACCAAGTCATTCAAGGTGATTATGTGGATCTCATCACCATCACAGTCCACGAGGTTGAAGCTGAGCGATTTACCAGTGCCACTTGAGTTTTTGTATTCACGGAGGGGTGTTATCGCGAGGGCCTTGCCTTGGATGGACCAATATTTACATGATGGATTTAGTGCCTTGAAAGGCAGTGTTTTTGGAGAAGAAATAGTATATACAGTAGAAGTTGTAGGTTGGGACTCTGCAAGGGGCGTCGTTGGGAGGGCATAGCGATTTGTTGAGGATGAGATAGCATGGAGACCTTCATTGTTGGAAATAAGAAGAGGGGTTGGCTCACTGACCAAAGGTGCCTCACAGTGGATAATCTTGAGTTCGATTACTTGGAGCGTCCTACAAGATAGAAGAGTGGGAGGAGGAAAACAATAGAAGAAGAAATAAATATAGTAGATGTCAAAAAAATGACTTAAAAGGAGATGAATGTGAGGAAGTCAGCAGGAGAAGTTGTAACATACAGAGTTTGATGGAAGGCCATGCATGCACTTTTTTCTAGGAGCACAATGGAGCCTGATCGAAGATCCCCGAATGTTGCTAGAGCATTATGAGTAGAAGAAAACAATATTGCATGCTTATGAGTTGCATCATAGAGAGATATTCAATATCGAGGGGATGCAGCCCTATTTGCGCAAATCTATTTAATGTCAATGAATTGGAGGACTGGTTGCAACACGATAGAACCAACCATCAATAATGAATTACATTATTAGTTAAGGTTGCCTCTATTGTGATACACCTGTGTTGTTCGAAGAGAGCCAATGCAAGAGGATAGGAAATGTAAATACATAGAAAGATAAACAAATTGTGTAGAGAATTGAAGATAAAGCACAATGATCCTAAATAAGATACGCACAATTGACTATGATCTACAAGTAATTTAGGGAAATTGGAGGGTTGTTGTTTCTTTAAATTCATAGTGTTGGGGTGGATGGTTGTGAAGAATAGCATGATAGACAGAAATGGGCTTCAAAATAGAAGACTTTCGAGTGGAAATTGCATGACGTAAAAGACAGAATCTGCTAGGCATATTTTTTGGAAGCACGGGATAGAAAAAGGTCATAATGACTTAGATGCCATAATGTCTGTCTGGAAAGTCTAAAAACAGCCTTAAAAGAAATATTTATTTCAATACAACATCAAAGAGCATTATTATAATGAAATTTCAAGATAGATCAAACTATACAATTAATCAAAAATGATTTTATAAATATAATTAATATTATTTCTATTTAATTAATTTTAATAAAAAAATTTGATAAAAATATATATATATATATATAAAATACTATCTTCATAATTCTTAAGTTTATAAAAATTTAAAAACATTTATTATATATTTAGATATTATAAAAAAAAAATTAAAAAAGATTTATATTATTTTTGTTTAAATGTTTTTATTAGTTTTTAATAATTAATATATATATATATATATATATATATATATATTATTTTAAAATGTTTTTATCAAATGTTTTAAGATATTCCTTCATTACCTTCAAACCCATAAAGATTCAAAATCAGTTCTCCCAGTAAGAACACCTCCAATGCACCGACTTCTCTTTGAAAAGTTAAGACTTACTATAATACAGACCGCTAATAACCATGGGGTGAAGAATAAGATTCTGAGATAAATGGTTGAAAGTTGATAATACGTGTTTTTACAATGTCGTTATTCGCGACCCATTCAAAAAAACAGGTGTGAATTTTTGAACTTTTCTCTGCTATATTCACAGTCAACCTGTCATATGAACACAAAACGTACGTTCTCTCTTCAGACCAGATTAGCCCTTTTATCCACCATTAATCTAACTTTAATAACTGCTTCACCCTCCTTAATTAACAAAGTAGCTTCGAATTTGGGCGTGCGAAGCCCAAACGGTTTCAATGGTCTCTTTTTAACCACTCAATCTCAATAAATGTCACCATCTTTAATTTCAAAATACAACTTAAAATTAATTTTTTATTTCAATTCAATAAAATATTATCATATCTGCATACTAATAGTGATTTGAACTCCGGCAGTGAAAAAAAAATATCAAACTACACTCAAAATACCAAGATAAATTAATTATATTCTGTATTTGCCCGCAGAGAAATTTTGTTTTTAAAATTAAACCAGAAATACCCTCCAATTAATGATCATTTAGGAAATATTATATTGTAAGCATCAACTTAAGTCCACCAATACATATTTTTGAACAAAATTATGATTTTTTTTAATAGTTTGAATGCAACAAAGTGGGTAGATTCCTAAGGAAAAGGGTTATAAATAAAAAGATAAGAAAAATTTAATTTAATATTAAAGTGAAATATAATAAATGAGAAGAATTTGTTCAAAGTAAGTTTATTGATAATATTTAATTTTTAATAAATTTATATATAATTTAAAATAAATATATATTTTAATTTTATGAGTTTTAACATTAACACTTTACAAACTAATTGCAGCGATATATCTATTGTCTTAGTTACCTCCCGTGTTTAAATCATGGAAAAATATATTTTGGTCTTCGAATGTTTTCCAAATTAAAAATATCTTCTTACCTATTTCTCAAATCATATAGACGCTAATCCTTTGAAGTATTGAAGAGAGTAGAAACAATGTTTTCCAAATTAAAGATATATTCTTACCTATTTCTGAAATCATGTAGGTGCTAATCCTTCGAGGTATTGAGGAAAGTTGAGTTTCTGGGTATTTAATTTTTCCAGATTTTGAGGAAGTTATTTTATATGGACAAACATTTAATGTCCTTGTGTTAATAATTTTGTATTTGAGAATTATGTATTTGAAAATTATATATAATTTTTAATTTATAAGTGTTATTTTCAAAGTAGAAAAAAATTAGAAATTAAAATTATATATAACCAATGTTACTACATAGTAGTTGGTTCTTGCATTTAATTTAAATATAATTAAATTTAAAAAAAAAAAACAAAAATACAAATTTATATTAAAATAAATATAATTTTTATTAAATTTTAAAAATTATTAAAAAAAATCTTTAAGTAACTCATATTTAAAATTAATTAAATATAATATCAATATATATAAATATTATTTGATATAAAATTTATATAATAAATATATAGAATAAAAATCCTATCTTACCTAAATCTAAAATAAAAATAAATTTATATAATATGATCTTAATAAAAAAATGTTCTTCTATTTCTAAACCACAATTAAAATTTGCTCATCTCAAAAAATTAGTTGTGCAGGTCGCACATCGAAATCGATAATCATTGTGGCCATGAATTATATGAACATAAGGACAGTGGATCACAAGAAAAGTCACTGCAAGCTATTGGAGATTATGGATAAATAAAACTTGGTAGTAGATGTGAGAATTTAATATAAAAATTTTAAATGTATAATATATTTTTTTAAATATTGAGCAATAACATGTTTAATTGGATAGTTAATTAAATTTAAATATAAATTAATTAAAAAAAAATATTTGATTTTCAAATGTTAAATTATACAAATATTTAATTGATTTGTTGGGTCAAGGTTTAATTAAATTAATATAATTTGACTAAAAACTTAATAAAATAATTTGTTGAAAATTGCAACAAGAAATGTCAAAAATAACATCTAGAAAATTTCAATTTAGTTTGTCATTGAATTAAATTGAAAATAATTTTTGAAAATAACAACAAGAAATTTTAAAAATAAGATCTAGAAATTCCAATTTAATTTGTCCTTGAATTAAATTGTGAATTAAATCGAAATTCTATTCTCATTGCAATTTGTAATAGTTAATTAGGATAATTAGGGTAAATTGACTTGAAATTCAAGTTCGAAGTCTATTTAGAGTCATGTAGAGTGATCCCTATATTTTAGGGGCTCAAATTGAGTTCTTTTGAGTTGTAATTAGATAAGTCGGTCTAACTGAATTATAGCCACTTAAACTAATTCTAACTCTTGGAGGAAGTAGTAGAGATCTAGTATTAGAGTAGTACAACAGTGCATCACCAATACCATAGTAGTAGAGTAGTGCACCAGTGGATCACCAGTACCACACTAGTTAACTAAATAGTCACTCATAAATAACTCATATTCACTCATAAATTACTCATGCATGTGAGCTCAGAGTTGAGATTAGACTTCATGGACAATGTACTATCAGTGGTATAATTTTCTGAGTTGTACAGATGGTGCAAGCAATCAGTTGACGGAGGGCCTATGTTTCATGACTTCAGAGGAAAACCAAGTTGAGATTAGAGGTCATGATCAGTGGTATAATTTCCCAAGTTGTACATATGGTGCATGCAATTAGTTGAGGGCCTATGTTTGGATTGTGCAGTTATGTAGAGGGAATTTCCACATTAAATAAAGGTTAATTCCCTTGGGGGTTGCATAAGGAAGTAGGGACTTGGAAGGCTAGTAAATTGGCTAAGTGTTAGCCAGAGTCAATCTAAGAAGCAGAGAGTTAGATTGTACTCTTTTAGGAATTGTTTGGGTTAATGAAGTATAGATAGCCACGGTTTTGAGAAATTTATTTCCCTAGAGAAATATTGTATTATGTGCCATTGATATTCTTCTTTTCGGATTAATGAAATATAGATAGCGAGGGTTTTGAGCAATTACTTTCCCCAAAGAAATATTGTATTATGTGTCATTGATATTCTTTTTTTTTATGTTTATTGTTTGAGCAATTACTTTCCCCAAAGAAATATTGTATTATGTGCCATTGATATTCTTTTTTTTTCTGCTTATTGTTTTCTTCGATTCATCAATCAATTTTGGCTTCCGCAAAAGAGTAGAGTAGATTTTCATCGATCAATTTTAGCTTTCACAAAAGAGTAGAATGGATTTTTGTCCAATATTTTAACATCTCACATAAACTATTGAATCTACAATAAACATCTAGATAATTGACTTATAAATTGACTTCAAAAAATATATATATAAACTTTAATTTCAAAATAAAACTTACAATTAATTTTTAATTTCAATTCAATAAAATATTATTATATATATCCTCTATATATATATATAGATATATATCAAAAATTTAAAATGTAATATATAATAAAACAATTAACTTATGAACTGATTTAAAAAATTCATATGTAAAATACAAAACGTTACCCACTTAATCTAACTCATAAAACTAATTAATTTTCTTTTTAAAAATTACTATCCAATTAAAATACACACTCAACGTTTTCCTCGATAATGAAAATATATATATATATATATATCGCTTAGAGTTGTTTAGTATTTTAAAACCGAAAAAGAATAGCACTAAGTTGTTTATTATTTTAAAATAAATCCCAAAAAAACCAATCACCGCCCCTTCCATAGCAAGGAAATAAACACGGGTAGCGAAAGAATCAATAACAACAAAAATCTACATTGCAGGGATTTGAACACGGTTAGCAAAGGAATGGAATAACAATTTATGCCTTCGTGATTTGAACCTGCTAGGAGTGAAAGAAAGAATATCAAACTACACTCAAAATCCCAATAAAAATTAATTATATTTTGTATAGGTTTCCCGAGAGATGTTATTTGTTTTTAAAATTAAACTAAAATTAGTCTCTAACTTGCAGAATTGAAAACTAAGGTAGCTATACAGAGCAACACTATATTCCACTACAGTTCACAAAATAGCTTGGAAATGGAGTTACATTCTTGACTCTGTGTATGCTTTTCTTTCAAACTGAGACGAAGAAGGTGCAATTGGGTTTCTAGGATCCATTGTGGAGTTAAGGCATTTGGCTTTATCAATTCCAAACACACAGGGTTTTTTGACTTCCAAAATTGGAAGTTAAGGTGGCGATACAGAGCAACACTGTATTTAAGGCAAGGAAAAACCAATAATTTAGAGAGCGTAAGAAAAAAACTGCATTGATAAGTCGTTCATCAATAAGCTTAAGTCTATTGTAGATTATCGGAATATTCAAGAATTTAATGTACATGAATGTCTGTTAGATTCCCAAATATTCCAAAAATCTACAATCAACTTAAAAATGACCGTACATCATATCTCTATGATGACGCTGAGCTAACTAGCTAAGCGGTGAAGCTACTTGGCTCAACTCTGATCTGAGCCTTGGCTACATGAAGCTGTCGGCTCAACTCTCACTGGTGAATGATACTCAGTAGTGAATGATGAAACTGTTCTCCTATGTAGATCAAATGCATGAACAAACTTGTCTTACAAGCATCAAGAAAAAAGGCAATTATTTTGCATGCATGTAGAGGCTTTGCACGCACAGCTCCAAAAGATAAATGCCATTTTTGGAAGTGGGGTTAAAAAAAATTCAAAAACATGAGCAGCTACCTGTTTCAATTTCACATAAGAAAGAGAAGAAGAAAATCATAGTCTACATTGGAACATTATAAATGCTATTTAGTCTTGGAGAGGTAGAGAAATTGTCTGGACGGTTAAAAGTGGCCGGAATCCGGGCAAAAAGATTTCAAAAAATCTTGTAAAGGGATTGCTTGAATTGTGTTTTTGATAATGGGAATGGATTCAGCACCATCAAAAATATCTAAGACACCTAAAATTTTAAAATTTAACAATTATAACCTGGATTTACAAAAATCCTTGCCAAATTTTCATTTCCATAACCTCATTAGAATACACATTTAGTATTGTATTGGAATTAACAAATTCGCAGGAACATGAGTCCACAGAGACTATGTAAAAAATTAGAGAACCTACATGTATTAAATTCACATTAGAATGAGAAAGGACGAAAATTCAGCCTCTAGTTGGTTGGTTTGTTGGATCTCATATGGACATAATTAAATGTATTATTACTATACAATTTTTAATTCAAAGTTATTAGTTAAGAGTTTTTACGTTTAAAATTTGTTGATATTTTTAATTTGAATTAAAATCAAAATATTAGTGATTACCAATCAAGTTTGCTATTTTAATAATTTTTTATTGAAATTAGAGAATTTACACTTACAAAACCCACTATAAGAATTTCGTCAAAATCTCACTAAAAGCTATTTTATTCTCCTCATTTATAAAAAAACAAATACTAAAAACTATTTTATTTTCCTCATGTATAAGGAAATATTTCATATTCTTTATGGTTTATAATTTAATAAAAATAAATTTATTATGACATTAATATATTTGTTATTACTATATTTATTATTGATTTTTATAATATGTTAATTAAGTTAAAAATAATTTTGTTTAAAGAAGTGTTTAGTATAATAACTTTAGCTGTCCTAAAAGGTAAAAGGGATAAAGATAGGCTGATAAGATTATTAAATTGGAATTGTTAAATTTTTCTAGAAGAGATGTTGGTTCAAACCTAAAGGATGAGCAATTTGGGATGGCTAAAGGCTTTCTAATTGTTTTTTATTATAGTAAAATTTGATAAGTCATTGGTTTTACTTTCAAAAGCTTGAAGGAATTTGAAGAGCATGTATAAAATTTCTTTGTGGGATTTGATCCTAAAATCATTGATTTGTAAATACATACTCAATGAAATGTTAATTGGTTGAAACCCTACACAAATGTTTGATATAAGCAAATAAGCTGGAAATTTCTCCAGAAAATTATGTGGTCATCACTGTAAGCATGCATAAGCTTTGATATACTCTATTAGATTCTCTACCATGCATTAGAATGATATCACATACCTTCAAAAACATCATTGTTGATTAAAATTCTCGTCCTTGAATTTAAGGTAATTTATCTTTATGTTTCAGAACATTTTTTTTTATGAATTTGATTTCAATTTACAACATTCAAAAGAAGCTTCTTTTCCTAAAATAAAGGACAAGATTGTAGGATTAAATCTCTATAATCACTAGAAAATAGTTTCAAGTAGATGGTTACAGCTTATAAACCCCTGTGTTCAGTCAGTTAAACATCTTTGAAGGTTTTAGGGGTTATATTTGATCAACTTTAAATTAATTTGGAGTAACGCTATCATAGCTTATAAGCTTGCACATTGTAAGGTGCTGCACATTTTTACCTCTTACAAACCTACCAGGCATGCAGATCAACACAAAGATACTTTAACAATACTTTAACAATCTTATAAAAACATAATAGTACATGAATTATTTGACTTCAAAACTACACATTTGACTATTCTCCCATATCATACAGAAAGAGATATATCCAAGATTAAGCTAAAATCAAAAACATTGTTTTCAATTCAAATGCATATGTTCTAGGAAACCCAACTGTGGCATCACACAAATGAATCCGGCATAAAAGACTACAACTGGATTACTCGTTTAAAATCATGAATAAAATCTTGAAACATTTTAAGAACAAATTATTCACAAAATTCATCGTTTAACTATACAACAATCGAGACACACTCACTGCATGTCCCCAGCTTTCCCACCATGGTAAATACCCAGCAGAATTGAGGATTCAGGGTGATTATTCACATATTTATCCAAGAAAACTTTTTCTGGCCGATTAAAAATAGTTGGTAAGTATATCTCTCTTTTGAACTCTGGCACTTCCATGGATTTCAATACATTCATTAATTTATACCGAGGAATTATCCTCTTCTCCAAGCTGAATAAAGGCAGAACTGGATACTTCACCAAATCATCCAATGAAAGACCCACAGATTTAACCATAAAATCTACATTACGCTTCAATTTTTCCACAGAATGGGACAATAGTTGTGGCTGCCGACGAACTAATCCAGACATTTGTTTTTCTGAGAAACCTAAACATATCAAACTCTGCAATTTTCTAATGTTTCTTTCCCTAGTCCCGAAATCACACATATGGTGGCACTAAACAATTTTGATCCCTTCATAAACCCGAGATTCTCGGCCTGTTTAAAGAGTTCCATAATTTTTTCCTCTGCAACCGTCAGTAGACGGGGTCGCCTCGCCACTAACTGTGATAATGTTTTATCATCAAAGAATGTTAATGGATATGTTTCTCTGAGCATCTTCAATAAAATATTAAGTTGCATATGTAATTGGAATTTTAGTGATGTTTTATGTATATAATTCACTTAATCAATGACATGCCACCATGTGGTTCTTATTATATATATATATATATATATATAATTCACTTATACAAAAAACAATGACATGCCGCTATACGGCTCTTGTTATATAATTGGCTTTACTATCATGATAACTTATATTTTTTCCAGTGGAAAAATCTATAACCTTTTATTTAAAAAATGAAAAGTTACATTTGCAGATGTGTGAAGCATTTCCATAAGCTGCCCATTGGGCTCGAGTGCTTTCACACCCTTCACAACGTTACATAGCTAACATGCAAAAAAGATGAAAAAGAAAGAGAGAGAGAGAGGGAAGAAGGGAGAAGGCAAGAAAAACTGAATTACATATGTGAGTAAAACTCACGCTTCAGGTTTTTCTTCCTTTTTTCTTTTCGACCTTGCGCCACTCTCCTTGAGTGGGCTCGATCGAAGCTATGACTAACTATGTTTCTGCTTTTTGCGAGCCTAATTCCTTGTCTGAATCTGATGTGTCTGATTAGTGATGCCGTTTGATCCCTCCCATGTTCTGGTCATTGTTTGTCTTCTCTGCCTGGTTTGGGTGAAGTTGTGAAGCCTTGTTGTCTTATGTGGTTTCCTTCTGATTCCCCGTTTCTTAGGAAACCTCAGCATTCTCTGTGGTGGTATCATCCTCTTCTGCTTCTGATTCTTCATCCTCTGAATTAGGAGGCGGGAATTGCCATCCTTTCCTCTACTTCCGTTTCTGCTTTCTTTTACTATTTACTTTCTTGGCTTCTGGACATGTGCTTTGCAAGTGTCCTGTTTGTCTGCAAAGCCTGCATCTGAAGGCAACATTTTCATAGTCTAGTGCTTGCAACCAATTTTGTTGTTTATAGATCAGCCTTATGTTGTCAAGCTGCCCTTTACTTAGATCCACTTCCACACAAATGCGTGAAAAAGTGAAGACCCTTTCATCAATCCTTTCCAAATCTGTTTTGATGTATTTCCCTATGTTGTTCCCGATTCCTTCCAAGACTCGTTCACTCCAGAAGTGAAGGGGAAGGTTATATAGACGTACCCAGACCGGAACTTTGGATACAGTGATTTTGTTTGGATCGAAGTCTGTAAACCATGGAGTCATGAACATCCCCGCCGTTCCCCAGAACCAAGGCCCAGCGGTGATGATTGTATCTCTAACTTCCCTGGATGCAAATCTAACTATGAAAAACCCTTTGGAGCATAAATGTATGTCGCATTCCATGGTCCAAGTGGTGAAAATCCAATGAAATAGATCCATTGGTTTTGGCCAGAAACTGTTGAAACGACATATTAGGGCCTGCGTTTCATAGCACTTAAAATAATCATCCAGCCCTGTGGAATCAAAGTTAAGGGCTGGAGTTTGCCGTAGCTGGTCTACTATGTATGGCCTGGGTGTATATCCACCTTGATCTGGAGAGGGCCCTGAATCTCTGTTACCTTGGAGAATGTTTTTGTAGGAGGAACCTCCCTTGGGTTGATGCTGAGGTGCTGTCTTTTTCCCTTTGTCTCCTCCTGAGCTGCTTGGCTGTCCCTGAGGTACGACCCCTCCTCTCAGTCTGAGGTTCAAAACAATGGTTTCTCCTGGGCTAATCTCATAGCTTCCCACGGTTCTGTTTTCCTGGAGAGACCACCTGCCACTAACTAAATGTTGGATCTGACCAAGATATCCGGTTAATGCCCATATTTGCTGCTTCAGCTGCAAAATAGTACTTTCTGCATGTACCCATACTAAAAAGGATTTCCTCTCTGGGGTTTTAATGAAAATCTGAAATCGAGTTTTTGTTACGTGATGTCTGCGTTTTGGCTGAGTTCCTGCTCTGCCTGAATCGGTGTCATTGTTGATTGCCATGTGATCTGGCTGTAAGCAATCTTCCAGATCTGAGCTCCTATTGGGGTGTTCTTCCATTTGCATGTCGCGGTCTGCGAACCCTGTCGCGGTCTGCGAAGCCTGACGATCATCAGACTAACGAATCCTGTATAAATCAAGCCAAACCCTGACGATTTTCCGCCCCCGAATTGGGTTCTGAACCTAAAGACAAATATTCTCTGCGGATCTCTAGCCTCATACAGCTTTGTGGGCTTCTCCTTCAGATCGGCCTTTGCTATATTTGGCCCATCAAGCAATAGGTGATTTGAACGAAAGGTGACTGCTGTGCCAAGAGCGTCTGGTGTTTTCCAGACGTTGGGCCACATGACCAAGGCTGTACCAGTAGCTTGAGGAGGGTCAGAGCGCTCCAGCGCCACGCTCTTAAGGTTGATCCTGTGGGGAGCAGTGATTGTGGCCGTCCCTGCCACGTCGCCTCCAATGACCGCAAAGTCGAGGGTTTCATTTCCAGCGCAGAAGAAGCTCTCAGCGATGGCCATCTCTCCCCGTCGGTCCACCGTATATTTCAGTGTGTGTCAAATGTTTAGAAACATTAAAAACTAAAAAATCATGATAACTTATATATATATACACACACAATATCATATTGAGAAAAAAATAATTCTAAGTGCAATTTTTGATGAATAAGATTGAAGTCAAAAAATTGATTTCACCCTTGTCAATCAGATTTAATGGAGTTAAGTTCAATATCATATAAAACACAAATTCAACGTCAAAAAATTGATTTCACCCCTATCAATTAGATTTAATGGAGTTAAGTTCAATATCATATAAAACACTAATTCAACATCAATATACATTATTTTTATTTCATTTTTTTTTTAATTGATGACAATTCTATCCAAGAAGTATTGGATAAATGGTGATCACGTGCTTTGTTAAGTCACTCTTGATGTGAAGTGACCAGTTCAATTCCCCTTAGATAAATGGTAATCGTGTGCTTTTTAAGTCACTCCTTGATGTGCATTCACCAGTTCAATTCCTGCCCTCATCAAGATGATATATTGGACATGATGAAGATGTACTCTACATATTACATATTTTTCTCTTGTTGATTTTTATTATTGGATGGACTTAGTTCAATCATTTTTCTCAATAAAACTTATCTATATTTTATAGTTTCACAATTCAATTTTAAATAGTGATGCAATATAAAAAATAAAACTTAAGTCAACACTACAATGAACAAGAATTTCTCTTTTGTCTTCACAATTTTAATCATAACTTAAAAATATAAAATAAATAATAATTTCTAGGTCTTTTGCAATCACACTTAAGCCTTTGTGTAGCTTAATTTTTGTATTTTACTATATTAGATATTGTAAGTTTTATATCAGATATTTTATTACATATGAATTCTTTTCCATACAATTAAGATGGCACGGGATACTTCATACCAATTTAATTTTTTCGACATAAAATTTCTACCATAGATTATTTATTTGATGATGAATTAGGATGACTATAAATTTAAAGTTAAATAAATAGTTTGTTACAATAATGCACTATCTATCTATCTATCTATCTATATATATATATATATATATATATATGACATTGTAATTTGTCCTCTTTATTTGGTCCTATAAGCTAAAGATGGAATAAAATGTGCACAAACACATTTCCATAAACTCTTAATATTTGTAATATAAAATAATGTTGGGGTAATGTTTCATCCAAAATTATTTATGCATCTATCTCTATTTTTATCCAAAGTTATCTAATCCATTAATTACTTACGTTACTTCCCTTCCTCATATTTAAATGTGTTTTATTATTAGCTTTATGAATTTGTTCACACACTAAATAATTGTTATCGATTACTTTTCGCATTAGAGACAAGTACTAAGCAACAATGTTGCCTATTAGACTTGTTATATTGATGTTGTTATGCACTTAACATTGGTTTTTCATCTCAAGCAAACTATGGTCACTATGAAATGTCAAATAATTTTCAAGGTTCAGAAGAAATTCATATGTTTTGATCAACGTCAATATAGAAATCAATTTAGGTTAAAGGATCTTTCCAAGGATGGAAAGATAACATTTTGGATAATAATTAAGATTTTCATTGTTTTGTATCAATATTTTCCAAATATTGTAGTGTATTGTTTTAATATTTGTATAATTAAATATCTTTAAATTTAAGTTATTAATTAATAGTTAAGAAAAAAGTTATTTAAAAATTGTTATTACATTAAGAGGCGTTTTATAGTTCAGTATAGGAAAGATGTGTAAACGTTACATGTTAGATGTTAAATGTAAATATTTTTAAATCTCGACTCAATATGTAATATAAGTATATAATCAATCAAATAATAAGAAACTGAAAAAATAACACAAAAGTCATCTATATCTAAAATCAAGAATGTTGATGAACAATGTCATCTTTATTTTTTTTTAATTTTTCCATATTGTTTGAAGAATGTTTCAATGAAATAATTTGCATCGGTCAAAAATTTTGTCTTTATTTTATAAAAATATTCACATATTGTTACTGATATTTTCACTAATTTCTCTAAGGATTCAGATCGTGTAAATTTTCTTGTGTAAAGTGACATTTGAACATGTTTTATTATAAAATAAGTCTAACTTTTGAATGAGTAAATCAATGTTCCTCTATCATGGTTCTCTCATCACCTCGTGTTTATGTGTGTATATCGATAAATGTATGCGTAAATTCAATCTACACATGGGGGTACTAGGTTTTTTCAAGTAGCCGATCGAAGAGTTTAATTGTGAGGCATGCCAAAGTGCCAATATACACCAAGATAGTGTCATTGTCATTGTAACTCTAGAACCCATTGCAAGGTGAGAAAAAAATTGTCGAGAAAGGCTCTCTCCAAAAGTGGCAAATACCGTTCTTATGGCAACAACTATCAAATACCGTTCTTATGGCAACATCTGTCGTTAGAAAAGGTCATGATACGATTTTTAGCACAGCGCAAATCACAACGTGTCAGATGTCTAAATCATGTTTTTCTTCTTATTATAAGAAAAGATAGTTTCATTTGAGCCCATGCTTACTAATAGATTGAACACACACTAAAATGATGGATAAGATTGGATATAGTTTCACCCGAACCTTGTGTGTCTTTACTTTTTATTAAATGATTCACATATCATTTTCAATATTTTAACTCAGTGCTTTGAGGATTCCGATCGTGTAAATTTTCTTGTTTAAGTGACATCAAGAACATTTTTTATTACAAAATGAGGAAAAAATTATAAATTTGAAGTTGGTTAGATATGTACACTCTTTAAATGGGAAAAAATTATAAAACTGAAGTTAGTTAGATATGTAATTTTTTTTATTGGAACGATCTCATAAAATATTGTATAATTTTATACTGCTTTATACAAGGCCATTAATTTAGGCTACAAGGAGGCCTTGGAGGCTCTAATACTTCTAATACTTAACACATTTAGGTGACGACAAGTTTGGAGAGAAGATATTCAAGACAAAATGTGTCAAACTAAAATAAGTTTAAACTAATATTGAAAGCAAAAAAACCATAAAAAAAAACCATTATGACTATCGTAAATGATGTTTAATGGAATAATATACTAAAATAAATTTAAACTAATATTGAAAGAAAAAAACCATTATGACTATTTTAAATGATGTTTAATGGAAAAATATTATTGTTAAGTAATATTCATAATGTCTTTGTACATTATTTCATTACATATAAAATCAGAAGCATTGGCAACGATATTATTTTTGTTTAATTTTTTTATTTCTTATCCAAATTTATGTAGAAATGAAATGAAATATAGATTCAAATAGAAACAAAGAGTTACAATGAAAACTGAACTTCAATTCATTAATAACAAATACTTAAAACTGTTTACATGCAGAATGGAAATAAACTAGTTCGAGCAATGGTAACTTATCTTTGAGAAGAGATGTGATGGCTACATGCTTTCTGGACTATGTTACAATGAGGCTCGAACACCTTTTTATTATTGAGAAACAAGGAAAAACTCTAAACATCCAAAAACCTAACCCTAGGACATGAAGTGCCAAAAGTTTGTGGGCCCTGTTGGGGTTAGTTGGTACACCAAATTCCTGGGGTTGAAACTTAAGAATATGATCTTTGTTTGATACGTATGATACCTCATTAGAAACATCTATCCGAGGAATACAACTTTCTACTGCAAACACCCACCATAGATCCCAAGTTTGCCCGCTTTCCAAAAAAAATGTCATTTAGGGCCTAAAAATTGTTCTGGAAGTTCAAGACTCGAAAGACTGCCAAGACTAGTAAATTGTGCTACAATGAAGGAAACTAAAAGACACAATGATGGGGGTCCAAGTGGAGCAGGTGGGTGGCCACCAATATCCACTTGGATCATTTCTTCATATAGCTTAAATAATGTTTCAGTGAAATCGAGGGTATCAGTCAACAATTTTGTCTTTATTTTTATAAAAAGATTCACATATTGTTTTTGATATTTTAACTTAGTGCTATAAAGATTCAAATCGTGTAAATTTTCGTGTGTCAAGCGAAATCAAGAACAATGGTTATTATGAAATGAGGAAAACTTTATAAAGTTGAAGTTGATTAGGTATGTACACTCTTTCTGTTGGAAAATCTCATAAAATAGTGTATAATTTTATACTCCTCTATACAGGGCCATTATATTAGGCTACGAGAAGGCCTTGAAGGATTTGATACTCAACATATTTACGTGGTGGCAAGGTTAGGAGAGAATATATTCAAGAGAAAATGTGCATAATTTCATATTAAAGCTCGACAAAAAAGAGGTCAAGGAGATTTCATTTATTGGATTCAGTCAAAGATGGTACTTAAGAAATCAAATCATAGGTGAGAGAATCGACTGCCAAAATGCAAGCCGACGTGGAATGATCCTTTGAAAAATATATAGTCTAATTTAGGTACATAATCCCTAAAGTGATAATGATTTATGAATCTAGAAATCAATATAATATTAAATATGATATATTATAATATATATATTAATATATTAATAGCCTCGAGGGTTAGCTCAATTGGTTGAGGTCCCGTTGCTAAAGCACCTTTCCATTGGGAGGTCACGGGTTCAATTCTCCTCGACGCCCTTGGGGTTAGGCTCAAATTAGTTTTGCCAGGGGTGTGGTCCCTTCGGGTGGACCTACCCTGATTTTCCACACAAAAAAAATTTAAAAATTATATATATATATATATATATATATATATATATATATATATATATATATATATATATATCAAAGGAACACAACAGCCTGCCTAACACATAGCTACTACTAAACCTCTAGGGGTTTATGACATGTCCTCCTCTCCGTAAACCAAGTCATATGCAGGGGGCTTTGAACCTTGGATCTCTTAGTTTTCATAGATTTCACATTACTTTGATCACTAATTGAGCTGCCCTCGTGGGACCCATATACATATATATTAATATATAATATATATTACATTATAATATAATATAATATAATACATAAATATATATTATATAATAGATGAATATTAAATTTCATAATAATTAGGCCGATAGGCCTTCCTTTGGAACAGACTTTCGTCGTTCCTTTGGCTCTCGTGCTGACACGTGGCATCGGATTTTGAATGGCTCCTTTGTTCCTCGTACTGACACGTGGCATCGGATTCTGGCGGGACAGTTCTGCGAGGGAGTGGTTCTGCGAGGGAATGGCGGGTCGTGTTAACTTCCTGCAGTTATCTTCCACCTTATGCACGACGTTCAAGACTCGCAGCGCTTCAAGTTCGCCAAGCTCCAGGGGAATTTTTCCAGTCAAACGATTAGAAGAAAGATCCAAGATCTGCAGATTATGCAACATACCCAACTCCTTCGGAATAGAACCCTTGATAAGATTCACCCGCAGTTGAAGTGCTTGTAGCTCTTTAAGCTCACCAAATTCGGGCGGAATTCTTCCAGTCAGACTGTTACCAGAAAGATTGAGAGTGCGTAGTAAAGACAGATTGCCAAGAGACCGAGAAAGGGTACCTTCCAAATTGAAGCAATAGAGGTCTATGGCGACTACCCTTCTGCTGTATTTTCTGCAGCAAATGCCAGACCAGGAGCATATATTCTCAGAATTGTCGGCCGTCCAGTTGGAGAGCTTCTCCAGTGGATCCGACGTGATGACCTTCCGGAACGACAAGAGAGCATGGAGGTCCCTTTTCTCGTGGACGTCTATTGATGATAAATTGAAATCAGGCTCCTCAGCCATGCGTTCAGAATCGGAATGACGTTGAAGTGAAGTTAATCCAGGGGGCATGGTGTCATACACATATTGATGGGCATGGGTATGGGAATTATATGGCTTAGACATCGCCGCAGGCAGAGAGGCAAGCATGCACAGAAGCAATAATATAAGAAGAAAAGGAAAAGCATTGTGATCCATTTTTCCTGATTGGATTTGAGTGTGTTTCACACCCTTGAGCTATATATATATATACACCATGCGCAGGTTTTCATATGAAGTCGACACAGCGAGTTTTCCACGATTGATGGGGAGTATAGATGAAAGAAGAGCGCGCCGAAATTATTTAAGACGGCAGCCCTACTATTTTTCTGGGCTTGTATGCCCCAGTCCAGTCAAGTCAGTCAGCCTCTCACCTATATTTTCACCTCTATTTTTCCAGTTCAGTCAAGTTTTTCGGCCGCCCACTTTACGATGTTCACAGGTATTTAATAGAACTGTTCTCTGTTGTATGAACAAAGAGTATTCAAGTACGTGGTCCACTGCTCTTTGTTTTCGGTTTTATGATTCAACCAACAACTTTTTTTATAAAGAAACACGTTTCTCACTTTAGATAGGTCGATGTTTACAACAACCTATTAGGGAAATTTTCATTCAGCTCTTTAATTCTTTCTATTAGTGTTGATAGGGTCAAAATCTGCATATTGTTTTTTATCATTTACCCAGTTGGTGACTAGCTCTGTCTCTCCCAGTATCTGGATTTCAGCAGTACCTTTCTTACTTGTTAAATTTTTCAGTATCGAAAATGCACTTAACTCTGCCCAGTAGTTGGTACCTTCTGCCAATGCAGCTTTGAAACAGAAACTATGGTTTTCCTTCAGAAATAACACACGTCCAGCACCACAAATCCCTGGAATTTATGGGAATTTTATCTCTCATGCATTTCAGATTCATATTTGCAATTAAAATAGTAGATGAGGATAGTTCTTGACAGTAGAGGTGTTTTCTTTATAATGAACTATTTCTTTTATTCTGGGCTCTTTACATGCTTGGTGATGCATGTTAGAGTGCCAAGTATTGTGAGTTCAGTTATTTTAGTTTGATATTGTCTAGATATGGCTCTTGGGCCTTTACTCGGATTTTAGAAGTGCTATCATTTTCATTTTGGAGGACAGGTTTGTTCAGTTGACATTCTTTACTGTAGAAGCATTTAAGGCAGATACAAGTGATTTGAAGCTTAATCTTGGTGTTGGAGCTTACAGAACAGAAGAACTTCAACCCTATGTGCTCAATGTGGTGAAAAAGGTGTCATTGACTTCTCTCTTTTAGCTAATCTCCGTCGAATAGTATAAAGGTTTTCAGGGCTTTATCTTAGTTTATGGCATTTTGGGGGCTCTTTTAAAGTTATATTATCAATTGGAATCCTTCTTATCACTGCTTCTGTTTTGCAGGCAGAGAATCTGATGTTGGAAAACGGAGACAATAAAGAGGTATACATGTGGTTTTAGTGAAGAAACTATTGTTCCCTTTCCATGGGAATCATTTTAAGTTCTTACACATTTGACATTATCTTGTTATGCTTTTGTCTACAGTACCTCCCTATTGAAGGTTTGGCTGCTTTTAATAAGGCTACTGTGGAATTGTTGCTGGGAGCTGACAATAATGCAACCAAGCAAGGACGGGTATGTTCTCTCTGAATTACTCTCTGAATTACTTCTGGACAGAGTAGGGTGGGGATGGCAAGGTGAGAGGGGTGGGAGAAGAGGGCGAGTTCTGTTTAACTTTTAGGATGTACAATATTTTCTCTTATGCAGACTATGCTAGGAAAAGGATATTTGTATCAAATGTAGATCACCTAAGAGATGGTAGTGAAGGTTGTATCATAGATCCCCTTTGTCAGACTGGCATTAGATTGCTTCTGCGATGTGCATGTTAAGATGATGATATTTTGTGCTTGTATATGTGGAATTAAATTTGCATAATGCCCTGTTGACACTTATCCAGGTGGCTACTGTCCAAGGCCTTTCAGGAACTGGTTCTCTTCGTCTCGCTGCTGCCTTTATTCAAAGATATTTCCCTGGAGCACAAGTCTTGATTTCTTCTCCAACTTGGGGTAAGTATTAGATTTCGGATGCTGAACTCTAAGTTATGTATTTAGAGTTGTCATGCCCATCTTACAGTTGAACATTTTTAATCATTTTGATGCAAACTAATATTCGATCTCTTTGAAGCTATTTGATTCTAGTTTGATTTTGATCAGGGAATCACAAGAACATTTTCAATGATGCTGGGGTTCCATGGTCGGAATACCGGTACTATGATCCTAAAACTGTAGGACTAGATTTTGAAGGGATGATTGCAGACATTAAGGTAAGAAACATTTTTATTCCTAGGTCTTTTCACAAAGAGATGATTGGTAAATGCACTGTTAATTTTTTGGTAGTAGAGGAGACTGATAGTTGCTCAACTTCCTTCAGGCTGCACCAAGTGGTTCTTTTGTGCTGCTTCATGGTTGTGCTCACAATCCAACTGGAATTGATCCAACTCCTGAGCAGTGGGAGAAGATTGCTGATGTCATTCAGGAAAAGAATCTTACTGCTTTCTTTGATGTTGCTTATCAGGTTAGTGATGATATGGGGTTTGTGTTTACAGCCTTTATATTGTGAATCGCTCATTGTATATTACTTTGTTTGTTCATTTGTTTACATTTTTCTATATTGACAAGTCTTATTTTGTTTTTTGAAATTTTTATTTTTATTTTTTAGTGGTTCTTCATTTTCAAATCTTTATGATTGGATTGCAAGTTCCTGTAGACTTTGATTTTCAATATGAGAATAATCAGAGCATCATCAACCTGTATGATTCCATGATGCAACTGTCTACCAAGACTCTGTATGATTACCGGCCTCCAGGATGCAAGAGTCTACCAAGACTATGGACCATACTAAATTGTACAGTGTCATTGGAACCGGTAACACAGGAAGCACTATAAACTGTACTGTCATTGACATGCATATGATAGTAATCTAGGCTGTCATAACATACTGTGATACTAGCCAGGGGAAATAAGGGGTGCATATGGGCTGGATTACTACTGGTCCACCTGTTCTCCAACCTTGCCCTTGTCATGCAACTGAGCAAGGAGTGCTTTCACTTGAGAGAGTACGCAGGCCTGCTTGGAGAGCCCCTTGGAAAGAGTTGTGAATGTCAGATCCAGGTATGACAGCAGATCTTTAAGCAGGTCTCTGAACTTCTTGCATGAAGATGGGAGGCCACAAAAGATCTATTGTGCCTCATCATGTCTAAAGTGTTCTTGCATTGGGTATGCGTCTAGTGTTCTTAGGATCATTCAGTGCAACATTCGAGGGAGGGGTGCCTTCCAGCCTCCTGCCTTTGTACTCCTGCCATGCCTCCTCATCTAGCCTAGCGACCTTGTGTAGGCTTCCTGAGTGATAAATGTGGGTGTCTGTTGTGCACTTTGAAATAAGGAGGATGTCCTTTCCCATAGGCTGCCTGCTTAATGTCTTCATCAATATCTTCTCCCCTGTTTGAGCCCAGGAGAACCCTTCTTTCTCTATGGTGACCTACGGTCATGCAACTTGCAAATCTCTTGCCATGGACAATGGGGGTAGACCTCTCTTCTTCATCTCTTTAGCACTGGTCTCTTCTAGATAAGGATTGGGGTGTGCGTGTCCATGGATGTGGGAGGGTGAGTTAAAATCTCAACAGAGGATAAGCTCAAACCCACAGCCAGTATCAGCCAAGCAGCCTCAACTACCCAACAGAGATAAGCAAAGGAAAAAACCAACTGCAGTGAAACAACAAAGGGGTGGTATGTTGGCTTGCGTGCTAAAAAATAAAGCTTGTTCATGTTGTTCTCCATAGATGAGGTCTAATGTTACATGTTATAATTTGATTACTGTTAGGGTGGTAGGTGGGGGAGGGTATCTTCAACCCTAAAGGATCTCAACTAATAATGAGGTGGAAGCCTTTGCATTGTACAAAGGACTCTTAATCTTAAAAGATAAAGGGGGCCATACAGCTACAATGGTGGGGACCCCTCAATAATTTGAGCATCATTGTATCAAAAGGATTTTGGAGAATTTCAGTCTATATAGGCTAGCACAAAGAATTCTAGTAGAGGTTAAAGACTTTGAAAAAATTTGAGTTTTTTGATGTCCCATGAAAGCAAAACAAGGTCGTGAACAAGTAGACTAACAAGGGAACTAGGTTGCAGATGGGTGTGTGATTCAAATGGCGCCCTACTATCCATCTACCCCCATGAATGCGTTCAAATCTTAGGGCGAGCCCTCATTTAAACACACATATAATCATGTAAAGTTTGACATGGTAGCATGTTAATACACCAATATCACCCCTTGTGCTTCTGCCTCACAGCTTTTGCATAGGTGTTTATGAAGACTACAAAGGAGGACTTGAGGAGTCAAGTGCCACTTGTGTGTTTATTTGGTTAGGAATTGGGATGAGGACTGTTACACTAAAAAATGTCACCATGACTACTTACAGTTAGTATGGCTCAAATCAACAGTCATGCTACCCTCTTAGGCAAGTCTTATGCCTCTGCTATCCATCTCAAACTCAAAGAAGAGAGAAAGTCTTGTAAAAAATGTGTTTATCTCTGGGGTCGCAGGTTCTCTCTAGCCTTACCTGCGGGGACGCTCACAATGTTCACAAAAGTTGCGTCCATGGACGCTCTGTATGTTAAGGGACAGGTGCGTCCTTCTGTAAAAGGCAAAATGCGTGAGTTTCATCTTAAAAAAGTTACTTGTGGTTACTTCTAGAACTTTCTAGAGGTCGGTTTGATGAAATGGATGCGCCTCCAGTTGGTTCATGTATCTCTATTAAGGAGGATCTTATCCCATCAATAAGGGAGCTATCCCACCCAAAGAGGGGGATTATCCCATTGATGGTGGACCTGAATAACCTCTTTACAGCACTATAAATAAAGACATTGAGCCAGAGGGAGGGGAGGTTGGAGCTATACATTTTCTTTGGGTAAACGCTGCAGGAATTAGGACTCCCATTTAGAACCTTGTGAGGAGAGATTGTCTTTGCTTGATTCTACTTGGAAGTGGGTGAGCTTTGTCAAAGTAGAGGAAAACCCTTGATGGACCCTGGGAGGAACTTGCACAACACCAAGGCCAGGTTGTAAGAGTTTCTTTGTTTCGTTATTAATACAAACTGGTTTATTTTTCTCAATAGCTTGTGTTAATGAGTTATTTCATGTGTTCCTTGGTCTGCATGTTGAATATATGTTTTATTATATGAAATGCAAGTGCTTGGTAATTGTTTGATTGTTTGTGGTTGCAGGAATTGACATGAAGGAGGAGCTCATCCGGATCGGCAAGGACGAACTACAACAACAGCGTTTTGGAATAAGGTAAGCCTAAACACTTGTAGTTTTCATGTTTTAAAAGGTATATTTAGAGAAAGATCACTCCATTTTGTCTTGTTTGTCGCTAGAGAGTTTAGACTCCTAGGGAGGTCAGTTGTGTCCGCACAAACGACTTTTTCCGCCACGACAAATTGGCGACCATACTGGGGAATCCATTAATGAGAGAGTCTTTTCCTTTGTGTGAACTTTGCTATGAGAAAATCATTTTTATTTTCTGGTTTTTGACTGTGAGAATTAGTATTTGGGTGGCTTAGCTTTAGATTTAGTTAGATTTGGTTTTTCTTAACTTTTCCAGAAGGACGCACCCTCTGAGTACTGCACAGTGCGTCTTGCGTCTTTGGACGCGCTGTTGCCGTTTGCACAGAGCGGGCCCGCACCTGTTATAACGGGTTGCCTGCGTCTTCCTGTAAAATTTAGGAAAATTCCATTTTTTGCTTTAATTGCTTTTAGATTTTGATTTTTCTTAGTGTTTTCTGCCCAGATCCTTTAGTACCCTGTCAAAAATTTTCACCTGAACTTGTTTTGTGAGCTTTGAGTGTTTTAGTGGATTTCAACGAAGTTTAGGCCTAGGGTTTGATTTTTGGATAGGTCCTGTAGTGACTTTGACGGTAGAAAGTTGTCCAGCCTTAGATCTCTCTGGTTAGTCAGCCTTCTTAGAAGTCGGGCCTGTCGTAAAGTCTCCTTGTGTGAGCAGCTTGCCATTTAAGTTGTTTTGGGTCAAATTTCGAATTACTTGTTTATAAAGTGTTGATTTCCATTTTACAAAAGAACAAAAAGATTAGAGTTTTGTTTTGGCTAGTTTTTGGTTCTGCAATAAGCTAGTCCTTGATTTGATTGTGATCAAGTAAAACACCTTAGAATAATCATTGTTGGTTTTGGCCTCGTTAAGATTGCTTAGAGTAAATTTACCTTTTAGTTTGCTTATGAGTGAATTTTCGTAGATTTTAATAGTTGTTAAGATTGATTTTTGGTTATATTAGATTTATTTGCTTTATTAAAAGAAAAATACAAAAACATCTTCTTTAAAAGTCTTGTTTCAAGTAGCTTTTTGTTTTTGAAAGAGGAAAAGAGTTTTTTCGTGCATGTAAAGAGCAGTCATGTTTTTATGCTTGGAAAAGACAAACGAATTGTTTCTTTGATTGTCTTCAATTAAGAAGTTGCTTTTATAAAGATTGCATTCTCTCAACTTTTTAGTTAAGCAATTCATCGAAAAAGTAAAGTAGTGGGTAAATCATCCTAGGTGCATTTTGTAGTGGTTTCGAGTCGAGTCAACACACCACTGGTTTCACTTCCATCACCTTTTGACTTAAGAAACAACCTTAAAAGTAACGCTTAAATTAAAATCAATCTAGTAATTTTTATTTTTCTAGGGCTCTGAAACACCAACATAGCTTAGGCTAGGGTCTTGGAGTAGGTGAGTACTTAACTCTCCAAGACTACAAAACCAAACAGATAGTTTATCTTGAGTAGATTAAATCCAATTGTTTCAGTTACACTCTGGGAAAGCTCCTCTTAAAGGAGAAGCACGAGCTCGTGTCCGAACCAGTGAGGGGATCATTCCCCCCTCGTTGGGAACGACGCCAGACAGTACGTATTACAAACGGTAAACCTCGGATTAACCATTGTCGAGGAGCCAGGGGTCACTTATCGGTAAACCTTGGATTATTGTCAAGGAGCCGGTAAGGGGATTGAGCTTGTTACTCTGCCCTTGCGTGCTGTCGGAGTTTAGACTGTTCCCCCAGGTGTAATTGTTGTGATTGGTAACTTTAGTGACCATAATATTTAGGGTTCTACCGAGGTGACGGTGGAGGGAAGGTCCCACTGTACCTGGAGCAGACGTCGGTTATACTCACTTGGATTTTCCGGGGGGTTCACTTCACTTCGAGACGGTTAAAGTGGAGGAACTTGTGCCGGTCTATTCATTAAGCAGGTTGCCGGGGTAACTGTTCCACCCGCCATTTCTGTACTGAATCCTGCGAGGTTGGGCCTAATCACCAACTAGCGCTTTTGGTCCGGAAGACTACTGTTTGTGTTTGGTTTGACGCTCTAGATTCTTTAGGCGTGTGCTTCAAATTTGTTTGCTTCTTTAGAAGACTTTAGGTGGTTTGATTTGAAATTTTTACTTTGTTTTCGTGTGTTGTAGTTAAAAATCTTTAATTGTGGCGGAATTACCGAGACAGTCCCGTCGACTTCGGGGCAAGTCTCCTGAGATTGTTACCGGAATAGATTTGTTAAGAAAACTCCGTAAATCGCGGGGTGAATCTCCTGAAGACATTCCGGGTTAGTAGAAGGGTTAAAGGTCCTTGTAACTCCTCCTAGTGACAGTAGAGTAGGTTCACCTGAAGAAGGAGAATCTTCCTTGGTAGTCCATCCAGATTACCAAAGTTTAGAAACAGGTTACAATCCCGAAACTGTTACAGTTTCCGAGCTTGCTGGTAGTTTTTCATCTGCCAGTGAAACAGGCGAAGAACCTGAAATTTCCGAACCTGTTACTCCAACTTCTAGTGTCCCTGATTCACCGAGAATAGAAAGAATTATCACCGAAAATCTTCCTGTTGGTTTAATTGCTATAGAAGAACTTGTTCCAGAGGAAGAAATAGGCGTCTCTGATCCTGAAGATCAAATTACCCTTGATCTAAGGGAGCGTGAATCCATCTTTTACAGTCCTCCTAGAAGTACTTCTTGGTACCTTGCATTAACCAATTTTTTAGACAACTCAGTAGGTTTTTCTACACCTCGTACTCCTTTTCCACCTAGAGGAATTCATACTCCTGTAAATATGTCTGGTCAGTCATCTGTGTTTACACAAAGTCCTGAATCTTTTTTACATGGCGGTCCTTCTGTTCCTACTGGGTATCAATCTCTTTCTGGTACCTTTGCGGGAGCATCTCCTCAACCCATTGATCATGGGTTATTAGTTGGAAACAGTGGTAATGTACCATTGAGTATAGGTGACATTTACATGATGTCAGGTTCAGTTCCCGTTACCCAACCTCAAGGTGGCCAATTACCGCCTGGGGGGCAACCTTCGTTAGTGTCTGGGGGGCAACCTCAAGGTCAGTACGCTCCTATGGGGCAATACATACCTCAAGGTCAACCCCAGCCTCAATATGTACCCCAAAGTCAACCTCAGTATCAATATCAACCTCAAGGATGGCAACCTCAAGGATGGCAACCCCAAGGGTATCAACCCCAAGGGTATCAACCTCAAGGATACCAACCTCAAGGTCAAGGTCAACCCCAGTACCCGTATTTACCTCAAGGTTATCAACCTACGGGTCAATACTCTGGTCAAAGTTATCAACCACCTCAAGGGCAATCATATGGGACTGCACCTTACAATTATCAACCCTATCCTCAATCCGGCTATGGATCTCAGTATCCTCAACCTGTTACGGGTCAATACCCTGGAATGTTAGTGTGGGATCCGTCACAGGGTCAACAGATGTTGCAACCAAGTATACAGTCGGTACCTCAAGCAGGACAACCTGTAGTTCCTGGTCCACCCCAGCAACCGCAACCTGTCCAGTCAAGTGTTCAGACCCCTGTAACTTCGGTAGTTACTCAGCCGCCAATTGCACCTGGTACTCCATCTCAAACGGCTGCAGCAACTACCGCTACATCTACCATACTTACTTCTGGAGTATCGGCAGCTCCGGTTTCTACTGTCCCTGTAACCACTCCTCAGACATCTGTACCGTTGTCTGGATCTACGATTCAAACCACAGTCCAGATGCCTGTAGGCCAACCTGGTATAAGTACGGTTGTTACTACTCAACCTCAATTTGTTCAACCTCCGTACCAGGGACAGTATCAACCTGGGCAAGCTGCCCAACAACCGGTTTACCAGTATCAACCGTATCCTGGGTACACTTATCAACAACCTCAGCAACCCCAGTACGGTCCGGTTAATCCTGGTTTTCCAGGAGGATATAATATCCCAAATGCGACTCCTGTTCCTAGTTATCCTGGATATCCTCCTCCTGGGGCTGGTATTGTGACCCAGAGTTTTAGAGATCCTAACCGGCAGTTACCGTTTATTGCAACTTTGGATTTACCCGACTTGACGCGCCTAACGAACGATCCAATTCAATATCTTCAGTTCTGGCCGCCAATGCCAAATAAGTTGCCCAGCGATATACCCAAGTTCGAAGGTAAGTCTGGAGAGGATCCGTCCAATCATGTGATGACTTACCACCTCTGGTGTGCTTCAAATTCTATCTCAGATGATTCCATCCGCTTACGTCTTTTCCAGCGTACACTCATTGGTCTCGCGGCCAAGTGGTACATTGAGTTACCACGGGCCTCTTTTTACAACTTTAGCCAGTTAGCTACCTCGTTCTTAACTCACTTTCAGTTGCCGGTCAGATACGATAACGGCACGGAGTTATTAACTTCACTAAAACAATCGACGTCCACGTATATTTCTGATCACATCCATGAGTGGAGACGTCGAAGAAGACTAGTGAAAGTTTTTATCCCGGACCAAATCTTAGCTGAATGGTTTGTCAAATCATTATTACCAAGAATTACTGAAGATGTAGCTAAGGCCGGAGTAGTTACTGAGGAGCAAGTCATTGCTCAGGCACAATACCTTGACTTAGTTTACACTCAGTCGGGTACGTTACACGAGAAGATTCCGGATCTTCCAAAGTCGAACCAAATCGCTGCTGCTCCTTCGGGATCTCATGCCGCTGATGGTATGATTGGTATCGTGACTACGAAGAGCAAGAAGAAGTCTTCCAAGGCTTCAACTACTCCAATTATCACTTTGCCTGATTCTCCGACAGGAGAGTCTTCTCCTGAACTTACCGCCGACATTCACGCTGTAGAGTCATCTACGGCCAAATCAAAAAACGGTGGAAAGAAGAAAGGAAAGAAGAAGGCTAAAGCAGACAAGGCTCCAAAGGAGAAAACTGAAAAGTCGGAAACCAATGACGAAAAACGCAAACCTCGATATCCTTGTCTTATTTGTGAAGAGGATCATTTTACGAGAGATTGCCCTCATCGGGCCGAGGTTGTGAAAATAGTCAAAGGTTCTCCCACTCCTGCTGTGTTAAAGAATCCATTTCCAGAGCAGGAGAATAAGATGATAGGTTCTTCTTCGAATGCCAGTGAAGAACCCATTTTGATGATGTCTCATGTGAGGATTGCGACTCGATCGCAAGATTATGGTAGTAAGGCTCCTGTTGATGGCAAGGAAGCAGAATCTTCTCACTCTAACCCATCAACCTCAGCTCCTGGTTCCGATCCACTACAGATCGAAAAACCTAACCCAGACTTAGTGATTAAGCCGCCCGCCAAGGGTGTACTTCGAAGGTCTGCTTTCAATCCACATGCGAGAGCAGCCCAGAATTACAACATTGTTGAGGACTTAGCTGTTTCACCTTCAGCAATGTCGGCACTCGAAGTGCTGCAATCATGCCCAGCACAACGAAAATTGCTTTTGTCGGCTATCGGAGCTGTCGATGTTCAGGACCCGAACCTAATGATCTTTGATCTAGAAAATAGTACACCACGTCTCCCCCATCAAATGGCTTTCCAAATTCCAGTGATAGTCAAAAACAGGCCTATTCATCGGACTGTGATTGATGAGGGAGCTTCTACGTGTATTATGTCGATTCAATGTTGGAGATCGCTTGGTTCTCCTTCGTTGAACCAATCCCCCACCATCCTTAAGGCCTTTGATGGCCGTGGGTTCCGTCCGTTTGGTATTCTACAAGAATTGCCTATAGGGGTTGAAGGTAAAACCGTTAGTCTGGATGTGGAAGTGGTTGATGCCCCTCTAGACTACAACCTTCTTTTGGGTCGAAGTTGGTCATATGCTATGACAGCGGTCGTTTCATCGGTCTTCAGAGTAATTAAGTTTCCACATAACGGTAAGATCGTGACTATTGATCAGCTGACATACTTTTCATCCGACCCAGCCTCTTCAGAGAGTATCCAGCATGTTGGTAAGACGACAATCCCTTATAGGGACGTTGGTGTAGGTTTAGTTAAGGATTCCGGTTTACTGGGAACTTTTCCTCTCCCTCCACTCAGCGCAGATCCTTCGTTTGCAACCATTCATATGATCACGTCAGAAAACATTATTTATGATGATCCTTGGTATGTTCCATCTGACTCTGAGATAGACTCATTCGGTGATGTTATGCCGTTGAGTCCGTATGAAATTGCTTATGAAGCTCTTATGTCTTTTACCGACTTTCATTCAACCGAAGCCGACCAAATGAATGTGGTCAGTGAAGAGTCACTTTTCACCTCACCCTTAGAACGGATAACGTTTCCCGAAGTCGTGTCATCTGACGAACAACTTCGCGAAATCCTAAGTGTAGACGATCTACCATGGGAGGATCTCCATCACAGATCTTCGTTTTTACCTAAGGATGATGCATTTGAAAATGATTTTTCATCTATCTTTACCGCTGAATATGTCAAAGACGCTCAGGATCCAACGAAACATTCTGATTCAGAGTTGAATTTAGGGAATATTTCTCGTACTATTCCCATTGATATTTCAGTGAAGCCCGGAATCGAGGAAAACATTCATATAGGTGCCGCATGTACTGAAGAAGAAATCCAAACTTACAAGGCCCTATTCCAAGAATTCCGCGACGTGTTTGCCTGGTCTTACGAGGAAATGCCGGGAATTGATCCTGCCATTGTTGTTCATGAAATAAAGACCTACCCGGATGCTAAACCCGTCCGGCAACGGTTGCGTCAGATTCACCCTCGAAAAGCGGCTGCGATTAAAGCAGAAGTCGAAAAGCTGTTGAAAGCAGGTTTCATTTATCCGATCCCGTTAACGGATTGGGTATCGAATATTGTTCCCGTCAATAAGAAACAAGGAACAATAAGAATCTGTATCGACTATAGGGATATAAATCGAGCTTGTCCAAAAGACAACTATCCTACGCCTTATATCGATCAAATTATTGATGATTGTGCCGGAAGTGAAATGTTTTCCTTCATGGATGGTTTCTCGGGCTATAATCAAATCAATATTCTACCTGCCGACCAACCAAAAACGGCATTCATTTGTCCATGGGGGACATTTGCTTATTGCAAATTACCTTTTGGGCTTAAGAATGCCGGCGCTACTTTTCAACGGGCGATGTCTTATGCATTTCATGACATCAAGCACATTGTGCAACCCTATCTCGATGATTTGCCTGCTCATTCTTTACATCGAGCTGATCACCTTGTCCACCTACGAGCAATCTTTATGAGGTGTAGGCATTATCGAATTCGGTTGAATCCCCACAAGTGTGTTTTCTGTATAGAAACAGGTCGATTGCTGGGATTTGTTGTTTCAAAAGCCGGCATTCGCGTCGATCCCTCGAAAGTCGAGGCTATCATCAAATTGCCTCCTCCTTCGAGTTTGCGCCAACTCCAAAGTTTGCAAGGGAAAGCGAACTTTTTACGCCGATTCATCCCAAACTACGCCGAGGTCACTAAAGGTTTTACACGGTTGTTGAAACAGAACGCACAATTCTTTTGGGACGAGATTGCCCAACAATCTTTTGATGCACTTAAACACGCGTTGACCCATGCACCGTTATTGCATCCTCCCAACTACAACCAGGACTACTTCTTATACCTCGCAGCTTCGCATTCCACCATTGGAATGGTGTTAGTTCAAGAAGATGAATTCGGAGCGGAGCATGTGATATATTATCTTAGTAGGACCTTGAATCCCACTGAGCTAAAATATTCGCATGTGGAGAAATTGGCCCTGGCAGCCGTTCAAGCTGTCCAGCGTTTCCGTCACTACATTCTTCTCCGCAAAACTACAGTTATTTCGGATTGCAACCCTATGATTTATATTTTGACAAAACAACTGCTAGGGGGCAAGTACTCTAAATGGATTGTCATCCTGCAAGAGTTCGACTTGGAGTTCGAGAAGTCCAAGTCTAAGAAATCCTTAGTTTTTGCGGAATTGATGTGTGATTTCCCGAGTGCTGACACAGAGACTGTGGCAGAGGAGTCCATTGCGGACGAATCTTTGTTTCTTATCAGTACTGTAGATCCGTGGTACGGGGATATAATCATCTATCTCCAAACCCAAACCTTTCGGCCTGAAGCTTCCAAAGCGGAACGTCGAAAAATTCGGTTTCAATCCCAGCCATACAAAATTATTGGAGATACACTTTATCGCCGGGGGGCAGACTTAGTTTTTCGACGTTGTTTAACTCACGAAGAGGCTGAGAGGGTTTTGAATGATTGTCACTCTGGAGCATGTGGCGGTCATATGTCTGGGTATGCCACAGCTCAGAAGGTGTTGCGCGCTGGCTATTTCTGGCCGTCTATGTTTAAAGATTGTATCATTGCAGTCAGGAAGTGCCACAACTGTCAAGTGTTTGATCGCAAGATGCGCGCTCCACCTGCTCCTCTCCACCCTATAATTGCCGTTGGTCCATTCGCCAAATGGGGTATCGACTTTATTACTTGTAACCCTCACTCGGCCGGGGGGCATGCGTATATCATCCTTGCGGTTGATTATTTTACTAAGTGGGCCGAGGCGATGCCTACATTCGACGCAAGCGGCAAAACAGCTGCAGTTTTCGTATTCAATCATATCATAACTAGGTTTGGTGTCCCACAAGCAATCATTACTGACCATGGGAGCCATTTTCGAAACGTCATGATGACTGAGCTTACAAGCCAGCTTGGTTTGCGCCACGATAGCTCTACTCCTTATTATCCGCAAGCCAACGGTTTGGTTGAGTCTATCAACAAAGTTCTAGTTATCATGATCCGACGAACCATTGGTGTTCATCGGTCGAATTGGCACAACATGTTATTTTCAGCGCTATGGGCATACCGAACCTCAGTGAAAAATTCAACAGGGTTCACTCCTTTCCAGCTAGTTTATGGCTTAGAAGCTGTGTTACCCATTGAATGCGAAATCCCATCACTTCAAATGGCTGTCGAATTACTTCCAGCTACTTCCGAAGAGGAGAAACGTTTATTGTACTTGGCTAAATTAGATGAGACTCGACGTGACGCTACATTGGCAATCGAGACTCACGCGAAACGAATGAAAGCTCAGTATGATAGAAATGTAACCCCTCGAAGTTTTTCGGAAGGAGACCTAGTACTATTATATGATCAAGCTAACGATAAGCTAGGTGCCGGAAAATTCGTTCCCATGTGGCATGGGCCCTACATTGTAAAGCGAAAGCTAGCAAAAGGGGCTTATGAGCTAGTTGACTTTGATGGGGACTCTTTGGGTAAACCCAGAAATGGACTTTACCTAAAGAGGTATTATGCTTAAAATGATGGGTATGGAGAAATTTTTAGATAGGTTAGATTTTCTTTCTAGCTAGCAAGTGTGTTAGTTTAGTCAGTGTGCTTAGCTTAGAGAGTGTGGTTTTTCGTCGTTATTCTGGCTTATCTTGGTTTTACTCTTGATATTGCAGATGTCGACGCCTCTCCAAACATACATTGGATTTGCTGATGGTGCTTGTCGTAGTACACGGAATATCTCTTCCGCAGCTTGGGTTATCTATTCGCCCTCTGACGAGTTAGTTTCTATGCATGGGGTAAGCCTCGGTCAAACAACGAACAACATTGCAGAATACAGTGCAGTGATTGAATTATTATCCGAATCTATTTCATTTGGAATTCGACGTTTGATAGTGAGGTTAGATTCTGAACTTGTTGTATTACAGCTTAATAGAGTTTATGCCATTAGGAATCCTGTGTTATTAAGGTTGTTTTTGAGAGTGCGTCTCTTGGAACGTGAATTTGATTACATTGAATATCAACATATTCCAAGGTCTTTGAATACATTAGCAGATGCAATTGCTTCTCGAATGTTGGACAGACATTTACAATAATCATGCAAGTAAATTTAAAAACATTTCATCACATATGTTAAACAAGATAAGCCGGTAATAGTGATATATATAGATAGAAGTGTGTCAAAAATATATACATCGTCTTCGATCATAGGTTGAAAACACCTTATGATCGGCAAAATGATAGTACAAAAAGTCAAAATGTCACATGTGACTACAAAAGTGACTAGTCAATCACTGGTGGTGCTCTCTGTATGACACCACTGCGCGGGCTACCTTACGCAAAAATCTCCTAAACGGTCCAGGGACCGCGACTACGAAACGCTGAAGCCTGATAGGAATGTCGTCCATAGTAGTCTCAGGTATATCTGCCGTGAGACGCTCTAGATCATGCTCCAACTCAGCTAGTACTTCTGCAGCTGCGTCCTGTGGGGCCGGTACCGGTGCAGCTGGATGTAGTCTATCAAAAGGCCGGAGGTTGGCTGGACGCTGTGGACCAACATCTGCATTTTGAAAGTTTTACTGTTAGTTTTGAGACGATATATATGAAAAATAAAAAAATACATAATTAGAAAACTTGTGAAAATAAAAGTACCTCTGTCGTCCCATTGTTCTCCCTGTGGAAGAACCATGTCCGGATCACCTCTAAAATCCACTCCGGCATACGGAAAGTCCTGTATCGAAAAAACCTGGTCCTCTAACCAGTGAAAGTAACTATCTGAGAATCGAACCACTGTCGCACCCTCGTCAGGATGCCGGGCCATCACCGCAACCCATCGTATCAGCTTTGGCTCCCGAGGACCCAAGATATCAACAGTGAGTTGCTGAGGGATCAGCATTGGAACTCTCTCCAAGGCAAAGCTCACGACTAGAGGCCCATATCCAAAAGTCTTTAGTCGTCCGTTCTTTGCCTTGGTCAGTTGGCTCTTCATATGAGCCGACACAGCTTCACACCAGTTGAAAATGGTGCCTTGGTAACAGTCAATTGCCATCCGCATTTGGGATCCGGAAGCAATGTGTAAAGCGGCCGCGCCGCAAATTCTGGTAACCGTGAACGCTATGACTTTGAGTTCAGGCAGAGTGATGTGTTTTATCTCTATGCCTTTTGAATGGTGAGCCCCAGGTGTGCACCACTCGTCGCGGAGACTATCAAGGGATTGGCCACCCGGCCTAGTCCCCGCAAGACTGAGTTGCTCGCCTCTGTTCGGCAAGCCAGTGAGAAAGTATACATCCGAGGGCTCTATCTCGAGCTGGTGCCCTCCTATGTAAAAGCATTGTTCTTGAACGTTCCATCGCTCAACCAGCCATTCCAAGAATCTTACCTGGCCCCTCATGCCCGGTATGGTCCAATATTTGTATAATCCGCATGCTCTTAGGGCATCCAGGGAAGGTTGATGATTTATTGCAGCTTCATCTTCCTCTACATGCTCTCTTTCTCTCCAATCTAACATGGTTAATGCCCTGCACATCAGAAATAGCAATTAGAAATTGATTTGGGAATTTTTGGTAGTTTTTTGAGGGAGTTGGGGTTTTGAAATGCGCACTTCTCGGAAGACGCACCCCGGCTTTGTAGCACAGGGCGCCCGGACGCGGCTGGCCTGAAGGCGGGCCGCGTCTTCCGACCATTTTCCCGTATGAGAAAAAGTCGGGGGACGCGTGTCACCCGAAGGGCACCTGCGTCCGCCGAGAGGCGCATTCCAAAACCAAAACCCCCCCAAAAAATGAAACTAAGACCTAAAAATTGATTCTAAATGGATAGAAATGCAGAGTAGGATGTGTAAAATACCTGGATAAGACGGCGTTCGATTCCGACGGTCAGATTTTCCGCAGCGACCACGGGAAGTTTCTTGTCAAAAGCTCCTTTTTCAACCTCAATAGTCAAACGGTAAAAATGACATGGTAAAAGGTCTTTTTATAGGTTTTTTGGATGAATTAGTTCATTTTTTACCATGAAAAGATGTTTTTCGATGTATTTTTGCCTATTTTAAACAGGTATGAGTAATGTGTTGCTTTTGTGCAGGACAAAGGGATTTCGAGGGAAATTGTAATTTTTCACAAACAAAAATATCAGAGTCATCTTTTAAGCCCTTTTCTGACTCCTAAAACATGAAAAGATCGCCGAGCGTTTCTTTTACACTCGTTAAAACGGAATTAAAAGACGGTCCCCTTTTAGCTCTTTTCTGACCGCAAAATCAGGAAAAGATTGCCGGGTTTTTGTCGTTTCAAACTCGATAAGGAAATAAAACGACGTGTCCTTGATCGCTTTTTACTTTTCAGGTCAACGACACTATTATGAAAGTACTCCTTGGTCGCAAGATCAAGCGGTTCCCCCAGGTATTATTTTATACTTTTTCGGGCTTGAGGGACACAAATATACGAAAAAGTTCAACGTGGAGTCTCCTTTTGTTTTTTCAGACTCTCTAAAAATGAAAAACGCCGAGTTTCTCCTATACTGGGCTCGTTAAACTTTTACAGTAAGGGACCTGTTCAATTACAAACAGGAACGAACCACTCCTTCCTAGGGTTCGAATTTAAACTAGGTTGGACTCGTCCAAAGGATGAGCTTATAATCAAGCATATGTTATCCTCCTCAAGCTTGTTAAAAATAAAGAGGTACTTGCCAGAAATGGTGGGGGAAAAGAGAGAAGAATGAACCTGTTTGTTACCTTTTGTCTCAAAAGAAACTTTATTACCACTCTTGAACACGACACTTTTCATTCACCTGGGTTGGGAAATCTTTTACCTCACAGTTGACCAAACCACTTTGAAAGTCTTTAACCGGGTTCTGGGGATTAACTTTGAGTTATTCGTCACCAAGCCATCTGTCGTGTCGTTATGTGTTCAAGAGGTCTGCAAGCAAAACTTTCATCTGCAAAATACTTGTCATCCATTTGACCATCCCTGAGTCAGTCCTTACAGCAACATTTCTTCAACTTGAACAATGATTTCGTGTTGCAGGCTTGCCTGCAACGGGTCGCTTTCTATCGACATCGACACATTATCTAGAAAGATGACTTAGGAATCGACAGTACCTTGAAGTCTGCATGCATCAATGGCAGGTTTCTCGCCTTTGACGTCAGTTTACATCATTGACTTTCGATCAAAGGATTCCGTGAAGTGTTCGACATCAAAACATCTATTCACATTTCACGGGTTGTGCTTGGTACTTTGAGAACCATTGACATTACTGGTGGTCTCTCTCACGCTTGTTAACAGTTTACATCATCGACTGGTAATCAAGTGGTTTCTAACATGTTCGACATAAAATCATTTAATCACATGGCTAGAATCGTACCAATTCGGGAAGTAGAAGTGAAGACCCTGGATCTAGTTTCTACCATCCAGGCTGCGAGGAGTTTTGTATTCATTATCTATGTAGACTAATCATAAACAGATGGTTGCGTCCATACTGTGTCTACAAAAGTCTATAAAAAATGATGTACTGCAAGATCATTCCTGTATCAGAATAGTTAGTCCATTAGTTAAAGTTTTGAATCTGAGTATGGGAATGCCTACCTCAGTGATGATATAATCTTATACATGTATTTTGTGTTGAAAATTGCAGGTTCCAACCAGGTCATCCACAAGACAATCCTTGAAATGATAAAGCACTTCACCCTTCCTAGAATTACAAAACCCTAATCTATTCCAGGCTTCGCACTTTAGGGGGCAATCTGTTACACTAAAAAATGTCACCATGACTACTTACAGTTAGTATGGCTCAAATCAACAGTCATGCTACCCTCTTAGGCAAGTCTTATGCCTCTGCTATCCATCTCAAACTCAAAGAAGAGAGAAAGTCTTGTAAAAAATGTGTTTATCTCTGGGGTCGCAGGTTCTCTCTAGCCTTACCTGCGGGGACGCTCACAATGTTCACAAAAGTTGCGTCCATGGACGCTCTGTATGTTAAGGGATAGGTGCGTCCTTCTGTAAAAGGCAAAATGCACGAGTTTCATCTTAAAAAAGTTACTTGTGGTTACTTCTAGAACTTTCTAGAGGTCGGTTTGATGAAATGGATGCGCCTCCAGTTGGTTCATGTATCTCTATTAAGGAGGATCTTATCCCATCAATAAGGGAGCTATCCCACCCAAAGAGGGGGATTATCCCATTGATGGTGGACCTGAATAACCTCTTTACAGCACTATAAATAAAGACATTGAGCCAGAGGGAGGGGAGGTTGGAGCTATACATTTTCTTTGGGTAAACGCTGCAGGAATTAGGACTCCCATTTAGAACCTTGTGAGGAGAGATTGTCTTTGCTTGATTCTACTTGGAAGTGGGTGAGCTTTGTCAAAGTAGAGGAAAACCCTTGATGGACCCTGGGAGGAACTTGCACAACACCAAGGCCAGGTTGTAAGAGTTTCTTTGTTTCGTTATTAATACAAACTGGTTTATTTTTCTCAATAGCTTGTGTTAATGAGTTATTTCATGTGTTCCTTGGTCTGCATGTTGAATATATGTTTTATTATATGAAATGCAAGTGCTTGGTAATTGTTTGATTGTTTGTGGTTGCAGGAATTGACATGAAGGAGGAGCTCATCCGGATCGGCAAGGACGAACTACAACAACAGCGTTTTGGAATAAGGTAAGCCTAAACACTTGTAGTTTTCATGTTTTAAAAGGTATATTTAGAGAAAGATCACTCCATTTTGTCTTGTTTGTCGCTAGAGAGTTTAGACTCCTAGGGAGGTCAGTTGTGTCCGCACAAACGACTTTTTCCGCAACGACAAGGACTGTTCACTGCACTATGCTCCCTTGATTTGGGCTTTGACCCCCTCTCCAAGTGCAAGCAATGGCTGTGTGGGCTTGTTTGATAGGGAATTGGGATTTTGTTTGACTTATTTGTCTCTACTTTAGACTTTGGCCTCTGGCACGAGCAGTGGACATAGAATGTTGGTTTGCTATTTGTTGAGATTGTTAGGATTGTGGCAATTGCTCACCACCATTGCAAGAGTGCTTTGGTAGGTTGAAAAGAGGAGTGAAGCACATCCAAAGTAAAAGTGGTTGTAACTTGTGTGATGGAGTGTTATAATGTTATCCTTCCCACTTAGGTTCTATTCTTGTAAGTGACATGACAAAGCTTTGAGCCTCACATATTTGGGTTTACCCTGTATACCAACCTCGGAATGAGGGAAGATGTCTAATGGGTTACTTTGAGATATGCATTATGTGGAAAAAAATTGAAGGAAGAGTTTGAGAAGCAATTTTTGAAGAAAAATCGTCTAAGGACTCTTGTGCAATGGACACATCAATCACATGTTGGAAACCTGGATTGTCAGAAAAGTGATGCATTCATCGGGATTCACTGTAGGAAGTATTTGGAGTTCAATGCACATCTATGGTCTCTATAGCATAGGGTTGGAGGAATTGTGGCCCATTTTGATTTACCTCCAGAAGCTTTCATATCCCCCTATTGAAGATTCAAACCCATTTGTGGCTATATCTTTGGTCTTTGGAGAATTGTAGGGGTATTCAGCGTGTTCAAAATCTGGTACCGGCGTAAAGTACATATGAGGTCAGCCTTGTTGCCACAATCGAGCAAGAGAGGCACTTGGAGGGCTGTTGGAAGTGACACAAAGGAGGACAAATAAGCAGATGCCTATAGTATGCATGGAAAGTTGGAAACTAGTATTTTTCTTTTCCAGTTTATTTAAGGCATTACACCTGTAAGGCCACTAGAGGCTGGATCAGGGAAGATTGACCATATGGTTTGAGGAACTATAATTTTGAATTTTGGACATTCGGCTATGGCTAACACTTCTCATTTTTGTATTACAAAGATGTTTGGCTTGACTGCAACATTTTCTTTAAAAAAAATATCTTTTATTGTGAAAAAATATAATTTGATTACTACTGTGATGCTTGTATGCCTTCTTAGCCAACTTAGATGTGTCTAGTAATATTTCATGCAGTAATGAACTGAACAATTGGTCTGAAAGGGCGTATTTTCATAATATAAATTTGAGATTTTACCTGAATTTGCAGGGATTTGCAAGTGGCAGTCTTGATCAGGATGCATCATCTGTGAGGTTGTTTGTAGCTCGTGGGATGAAAGTTTTTGTTGCTCAGTCCTACAGCAAGAACTTGGGTCTCTATGCAGAACGGATAGGAGCTATCAATGTTGTGTGCTCCTCATCAGATGCAGCAACTAGGTATCACTAATAAACTAGGGATTTTTATTTTTTCCATTGGGTGTTTATATTGCTCCTAGATATAAAGCATTATTTAAATGGAGTGTGAAATTTACCTGCTCATACACTTTTGGCAGGGTGAAGAGCCAGCTTAAAAGGCTTGCTAGACCAATGTACTCAAATCCTCTAGTTCATGGGGCTCGAATTGTGGCAAATGTTGTTGGTAATCCTACTCTGTTTAAAGAATGGAAGTCAGAAATGGAACTTATGTGAGGCAGCGACTCTATGATAATATTTCTGCAAAGGATAAGAGTGGGAAACATTGGTCTTTTGTTCTTAGACAGATTGGCATGTTTTCCTTCACAGGCCTTAACAAAGCTCAGGTAAACTATTTTTATATAACTTTTCCCCAATCCGGAATTCTGACTTTTATGTTACTCCTAATTTATTATTTATTTACCTAATACATATTTTTAATCTGAACAGAGTGATAATATGACAAATAAGTGGCATGTCTACATGACAAAGGATGGGCGTATTTCCTTGGCTGGTCTGTCGCTGTCCAAATGCGAGTACCTTGCAGATGCCATATTTGACTCCTACTATAATGTCAGCTAAACAACAGGATTATATCAAAATCTAATATCAATTTTCTATGCTAGAAATATTACTAATTTTGAAGCACCTGACATCACATTCGGTGTTGATGTCTGAGGCATTCTTATCAGTATGCATTCTACAAAATTTTGGCTGCTTACCGATCTTTCATTGTTCATCTTGTTAAATAAAGGTCTGACATTGGATGCCACCTGTTTGGCCGGAAGACCATAGAGTATTTTTCAAGCAGATTCTGCTTTCTACAGTTTCTGTCCTATTTTTTTAGAGCAGATAACATTTAAAGTTAGTAAAATATAAGCTCGGTTTTTGAAATCTAGGGATATTGCTGTTTAATTGTCTTCTATATTAAGGGATTTGAATAACTTTTGTAGTCCAGTGCCCAATTTCTGTAACGTCAGAGGGAAAATTGTGTCAGGTCTTAGCATATCTTGCATGTGATGTCATTGGTAGTTATTAGCACTTCTGCAGCTATATGCCGGAATTCACACAAATAGATTCAGTTCTGATAATCTGACTACAGAGCACTCTTGTCGGAAGATTCAATGCATTGTATGAGTGGTACTGTGCTAGCTAGCATATTGAGTTACATTCTGGAAATCATTGTGGCTTTGTTTGTTTCCCAGCCTCACAAATGAGAGTGGTGTTAGATTGAAATATTCCGGAAGGCTAGGACATCAAGTCTTGTAAACTGCATGAACAATCTGTAGGGTTCCGATACTTCTAAATAATTTATGCTGTTTGATTAACCGTATTTGCCTCATAACATGATTGTCTTAGTGGAGCTTGCCAAATGAATGAGTGTTGTGGGCAAGTATTACACCTACAGATTGTTCACGAATAAAATATGTAACTTTCTCAGTTTTCATGTCCCAGGAAATTGTTTGAGAAGTCAGAGAGAGTACACTTAGATTTAGCTTGAATTTTAGGCTGTAGGTAGTTGGTCTCCATGCCTGAAACTATTATGCTTACATAACCTTAGGCAGTGGATAATTGATCTGTATGCTTGAAATTAGTAAGCTCATCAATTTAGATTTTTCCTATTTGGTTTTATGTCAATATGCCGTTTATAGTACACATTCCTTGTCTAAGGCATGCTTTGCTTCTTTTATGCATCAATGTGAAAATGAAAGTCATGGATTTAGGAACGCTTTTCTTCCTACATGTACCATGCTATAAAATAAAACAGGTCTAGCCATATTATATTAAAATAGGTTTAGTTCGAATGAGTTCTAGAGTTTTACTACGCATTGGTGCTAAATATGTCCTGACATATGTAATATCGTTAGGGTCTAAGATTTGATAAGCCCTACATTGTACAAAAGAGTTCAAGTTGGAAGATATCACAAAACTTTTGTTTCATGAATAGGATAGCAGGAAGTTGCTCATCTAATAATGCACTGCCATAAAATTTAGCAAATACTACTTTGATTAATTCTTCCACTGATTTCTCGGAAGTCATTATTCTGAACTTTTATTTAGATGGATTCTCTCCCACAAAAGTTCAAGATTGTTAGTAAACCCACATGTTAGTATTTGCACCATGTCATACCATGTGATCCTATTTGTGATTGATGTGGGATCTATGTTGTCATGGGAAATACTATTGAAATCTTCTGAGTTACTAAGACCATAAGGATTTTTTATATTAGATCCAAACTTTGTTTGGCACCATTTTTCCATGCATATTAGAAAGGTTTTACTACTACATCATCCTTTATAGATCTAGGAGGATGATTAATAATAGAAGACTCAAGGAAATCAATATTCAATGTTTTAATGAAAAACGTATTCAAATTATCTACATTGTCTTTCAAATTTTCAAATTGAGATTTCACTAAAGAGGCATTTTCTTTTGCTAGATCAGTAGCAACAATTACTTTCTTGCAATTATTTAAGTTGCTTTATAGAGCATTTTGAGCTGCAAATATCTATGTTTTTCTCTTCCATAAGTAGATTTGGTAAATTTAGGAAATTGAGAATCCATTTCCTTTATTGTATGAGGAGACAAGGATAAGGATCTTTCTCCTTTTAAGATTCTTTGTAGTCTGTGTATTTCTTTTAAAATTAGACCAGAGTTTTCATTAAGCTCATGGAATGACCTTTTTAACTCCTGTGTTCTTTCTTCCATCTCAGTGGATTCTACGTGTCTACCAAATATATATTGTTTCATTTCAAGGATATCTTGTGCCATATCATCAAGATTTTGTGTTAAACAAATATCTTGGTCATTTGACTAATTTTGCAGGCACAAAAGATTTTGAAGCTTAACTGTATTATTTTAATAGCTCAATGGAGACCGCATTCGTAAGTGTTAATCTGAAAGCAGTCATAAGCAGTCATAAGAAATAAACTAAACCTTGATGCCCAAAATCACAATCCTAAAATAATCTGATAGCCAGCACAGCCGAACTTCATAAGATAGTATGGCCAAGGTCTACTAAATTTAAGGCATCCACAACACGCTGCATTTTCTGTTCTCTAAAGATGAATTGTTTTTCCATTGAATGCAGTATACCCCAGAACAGAAACTTTGTACACAAACTACATGATTTCTCACAACTGTCATTTTCTGCAATCCAGTACATGGTCCACTGCTCTGTGCTTTTTGTTGCTTAAATGATCTGTGTTTTGCAATACGAGAGAGCAGGTTGGGCTCTAGAGCCCAAATGGCAAGATTCCTTCTACATTAAACAACAAAAACATGTCAGCATTTTACCCTTCCATCACATTCACAAACTTCAGTTTTATATCATTTGGATGTTCAGCTTTCGAAGATGCTCCAGACACTTGTGCACACTGCTATTACTCTGTTTTCTAAAACTCTCAATTGCTTAGAAATTTGCAGATATGGACATAAATCCAATTCCAATATCAATTTACCATGTCCAATAATCTCAATTCATAACTTTACACAGACTTACAAGCAGAATAGCTCCTGTTCATCACTTTACACAGATTACAACAAGCATTGCTTCAAACGCACCAAATGCCCAATCTCTCAGCTATACAACAGATTATAAATCTATAAAGAATTTAGTTTTACTCCACCCCAATAAGGTGTGGAATGTTATATGCACAAGCCAGTACAACTGTTTATAGTTCATCACTTGAGTTAATTGCTCAACGCCATGATTAGTGTGAAATGGATGTTATTGTTAAGATGCTATGCTGAAAGAGCTCACTTTCTTTGGTGTTGCAACCACAAGTGGAGCTCCTGGAGAATTTGTAATAGCAAATTTGTCATGCATAAATTTGCTATCCACACTGGATTCATCTTTTGGAACAATCTTGTAGCAATAGTAGCTTTTTAGCCCATTCTGGCCCTTGTAACACACATGTCGCTGTTTTTTACTTGCCGGAAGTTCCAGATGACAGAAAATTTACCAACAGTGGCAACTAGATGGCACTCTTGCCTTCCACTCTCAGTAACCTGCAGTGATGAAGAGAATAGATGTCAGAAATTAGTACACTTGAAGAGCTAATAAAGGTTATATTGCAGGCCAACGGTCCTGTAAGGTTCAATTGCTACATGTTATGAAGTTGAAGTCATTTTCTGTGTACCTTATCCCTTCATAGACAATTGCTAACTTTTAATACATTATTATTTGTTTATAGTGGTGATATTCAAGAAGCATATGGCCAAATTTTTGTGTATCTGTAAGGCCATGTTTGGAATTTGTGTTTGGGAGAATCGAATGTAGTGGAAGTTAGAGACATAGAAACTTTGTACAGAAAATAAATGATTTCTCATAGCTGTCATCTTCTGCATTCTCTGATTATCGCTACTTATACTCAACATTCAATGGTTATGGTCAGCTGTTTGATGTGGCGTAGTCTTTTCATGACGGTACAGCTCCAACACTTCCAGTGTCGAAATTGGTTCGCGCTATTTCTCTTTTGAAAGGATATACGCAGATTACATAATTGATCTTAGTTAATTCGAATCTATATTATCTGGATTCGTAAGCCCAAATACAAGACCTAATTGCTTTTACAGTAATTTGAATCTACAAAAAAAGCGTGTTGCCAATAATCTTAGTAAGTATGAACGCGTTCTACACTTACTATATTGATATGCATGGTTTGGTTTTGGTTTTTTTCTTTTAATATCAAATGTACTGGTACAGGATGGTCAACGTGGTTATTGCCTTCGTCACTACTCAACTTTATATATGCCTGACTATCTATAGAACTCTCTTCCTTTTACTAATCCTATCGGCCTCTCTTTGTACCTTTTGGGACAATTGCTAGTTATATTAATATTATAATATTAATATTAACACTATAATGAGGTTGGAATTAGTAGGGAAGAAAAAATGGAGCAAAGCGTTAAGGTTTCTACTCTTTGCAGGTCTGACCAAATTGCCATCACTGAATAGGAGCTTGCTTCTAGCACTAAAGGAGAATCGAGGCTTGGGGGTTTTGGTTTATTCTCCCTCCATGGCTCTAGACGTGAATGGTTTGGGGCTTTGACTATGACAAACTGGTCTTCCATCCACTATTTTGCAACCTTGGAACAAGATGAAAAGAATGATCTTGGTCTTGTGGACACTCCCCACGTCTATACTCACGTTGAGGGAAAATATTAGAAAAAATGTTAACAAGCGATCCAAATCTTTCTTCGTTGGCGCCTATGAGTATAAGGAGAGACCGTGGTGGGATGGATTGTTAGGAGTTATGTCCAAATAGTTTCTTCCCACTTTTTCATTTTCTTATGGATGCACAGCTAAGTCGGGTTTGTGACCCATGACAGAGTAGATATTTACACCCATGGGAAATTTGATATCTCAAGTAGAACACGTAGATGAGAAGGTGTTCTTCTCCTATTCCTACATGGTTTTATGGATAATACATTGGTGTTTAATGGTAAACCCATGCTTTTACCTTTTTTCAGGGTTTCTTTCTCTTCCTGTTACTAGATCTAGAACTATCTCCTTATCATACCCTCTTGGAGAAGGGGATAAAGTATTAGGTTGGAGGAGACTTAGGGTTAAATGAGGTATCAATCCCCTTCTTATAGACCTTTGATTGAAATATATATTGACTTGGATTAGGAGGTAACATCCTAGCTCAAAGGCGGCCCAACATCCATCATGCACAAAGAAAAATAGAACCTTCTAGATTTTCATCAAAATCCTATTAGGTAGATCCATATTGATTTGGGTCACGGATGAAGACTCAATGGAGAGCCTCAAAAACAATATTCAATACTGTGAGGGACTCCCAAAATCATAACAAAGGCTCATCTCTAAAGGGAAACTGCTACACGATAAGAGGATTCTCAAAGAATACAAGAAAAGCAGAGACTCCACTCTCTTCTTGATCTCGAGACCATGTGGTGGAGCAAGATCTACCCTATCACTCTCCTACAAAGAAGTTGCTAGAAGAGGAACAGGACATACCAAAGCCACATAATCTACAGGGACTATGCTCGGGGCCTACATAATGGATAATATGGATAAATATCCACAAATAGAGATCAATAACTCACAAGTTAAAAACATCTTCTCATATTTTCATAAAGAAGTTGTAATCTACAGATTCAATGACTTTTGGCCTAAATATGAAGCCCTTTACTAGTGGGTCTACACAAATTGAACCAAAGAGTTTGACATCTATGTACGCTCGAAAGGTTTTTTCATAGTATACCCCTATACAAAAGAAGATTACTAGAAAATTAAGGAGGAAGGACCATGGTTCTGTGGAAGAGATGGGTTTCTTACTACCCCCTAGTTTCCATAATTTGACTCACCAATCACGGAAGTAACAAAAATGTATGTCTAGGTTCGCATGCCAAACCTACCACTTCCCTTTTGGCATCACAAAATGCTAGAACACATTGGAAACGCATTGGGAAAATTTATAAAAATAGACAACTCAAGAATAACATAAGGGCTTTTCACATACACCCACATTTTTGTCGAGATTGACCTCAGGAAAGGGCTACCAGATCACATACAACTGAAGAATGACCATTCCAAGTGGACTCAAAGCCTTAATTATGAAAATAAGACTTTTATATGCCATATGTTAGTGTACTCACAAGCAAGCTTAGTCTTTTATATTATTTGGTAAATTTGTAAAATATTGCCTATGATTTCATAGGGATCAAGTCTTAGTGTTAATTTGAGTGGAAAAAAATCAAGTTGTCAATAGTTTAAAAAGGGTTTAGGTTTAATAAGTTTAGGGTAATGTGTAATCCAAAGTCATGAGTGAAAGATAGTAGAGGGTCATTATTCTCTCATCATTGAGACAAAATAGTGGTGTCATTTCAGTCAGTTTTGTTGTCAAATCAAGCATGTGTTATGACATCACCCTTCAATACAACGAGTATGAGATCTTCCTTTGCTGCGCTTTCATGATTTGAACTTCAAATTGCAATGATTGTTCTTGAAGGCGGGTTTTAGTCATCTTGGGAGTTCAAAAACTTGTTTTGGCATCCAAGAAATTGGTGATTTACTCCTTGTTCTACTGAAAGCATTTTGGACATCAGTTGGAACTTGTTGCACTAATTCTATAGGGGAGTTGTTGTGCTTAGGGACAATCACTATGCTTCTACAAGTCAAGAGGTTATCGCCACTTCCAGGTTTCAAATCCTCATTTTCTTGAATGATTCATCTTATATGTTGTTCAATTTACCCTTACATGTCGAGGAAAACACCCAGATGACCTTGCAAACCTCAGATTCTTAGCTCATTGTGTTTTCCTTGTTGTGCCTAGAGAATTCGTTGTGCTTTCACACAGTCGTTGTGTTTTGTGTTTTACAAGTGTCAAAAAATAAAATTTCACTTGCCACCTATATCCTGGAGCCTAAAAATTCAATATAAGTGATATGGAGTCTCAGAAACTTGTTGTTGCTTCCCTAGAATATCAAGAAACCTATTCCCCTTATGTGTTGCGCTTTCTCACTGCACCTGTGTATTTAAAATTATGTTGTAGATAAAATAACAAATTGTTGCATTTGGGTCTGAGAGTTGAGTTTTGTTGTCTGAATTTGTTAATATAAGGATTTTCATTCAAATTTTTCCATAAGCCCTCATCTAAAACCCTAATTCCATAGCTGCTACACTATTGCTTTGCTTAATTGTTAAGCACTGTAATTGCATTGAGAAACCCTAGAATTCATCTTTTTTTGTGAATCATGAAAATAGTGGACAGAAGGAAGCACAAAGGGGGAGACATAGTCAGGTTTGAGCCTCAAGACCTTGCCTTGATAAACTCAGATCCAAGAATTAGGGTTTCTTTTGAAGAGACTAGTTGCATCAAATTTTGTGAGAAGATACAGGGTTACAACGTTCAACTGACCAAAGAGTTTTCTTTGAACTTCACGAGGGTAGATGTTAAGGTTGGAGAATTAATTTTTCTAGTGTCAGAGGCTACCATTTCAGCTGCTACAAAAATCCCTCTACAAGGAGAACAATGGTTCAAGGGCATGCCTTTAGACATAGTCAGCTACAAGGATTTCTTAAAACCAAAGTACAAAAACAAATAATATGGAGCTATTGTGCCAAGGGAATATCTGCTTGAACCCTACAACAAACTTCTTAAGGTCATCCAAAGATATTTCACTTGTGAAGGCATATTTGGGAGAGTTTATCAGTATCATTTCAAGTTGTTGATGCATTTCATAGGAAAAATCCCTTTGAGTATGCCTTTCTACTTGTTCAGAAGCCTTGGTAAGATGGCAGATAAGGTTCAAGGTAAGCAAAGTCAAGTAGAGCCCAGTCTCTTTCATTTCTCTTTGACTAAATTGTTAGTGGTGGAGGAGCTGAAAAAGAAAAATCAGTCATGGCAAGCATTCTTGGATTCATCCAAGTTGACAGTTGAGTTTCCAACTAGCCCTTGGAGTTAAAAGGATACACCTTCATCTGTGGCAAAGGATGTTCAATCAACAGTGGAGAGCTTAGTAAAAATGCCACCAACTTCAGTTGATCCATCAGACAAGAAAAAGGGTAAAAAAAATTCATTTTTCTCCCGAGGTGGTGGAGGCTCCTAAGAAACCACTCACAAGAGTTGTTGCAAAGATATTTCCCATGGAGAAAACACCTAAACATCCAACTGAAGTTATATATACCATACCAGAGGATATTTTTTCAGATGACAAGGATAAGGAAATTATAGAACTATAAGAATAGTTGAAAAGGGCCCATTTAGTCATTTCTTAGCTACAACATGATAATAAGGAGTTGAAGAAGAACATTTTGGAGAAGACACCTAAGATTGATGAGACAAATCCATCTTCCACTAAGTCTAAAGGCAAAGAAAAGGCAGCAATAGAGAACATTCAAAAGCTAGAGACCTCATCAACAAGAATTCTTGTAACTAGGTCCTCAACCAAGAAGTGTAGTTACAGAAAGAAGATTTAGTGCAAGAAGAGAATAATGTTGAATCGGATGAACGGAAACAAACTTTCCATAGGCTGAGGAAGCAGTTGAAGAAATCTCAAAATGAAATTACTAGGCTTAGGGAACAAGATGAAAGGGCTAAACAGAAGATACATGACCACTTGAACATATGTGAGCCAACATTGTTTGAGGCCAAGTATATGCTGAAGAGAAATCTTCCCTTACATAGACATCTCAAGAATATTTGCAGGAAAAATATCACTTTGAAGAAGGAATTGAGGGCTACAAAGCAACAATTGCAGGAGGCATTATAGGAAAACCAAAAAGAATAGAGGAAATATGGACTTATTGGTTGAGGAAAGAAAGGTTTAAGTTTGAACAAGTACTCAAGATCAATTTTGAATTTTCCCTTTTTGTTTGAAGTTCATCATCCTACATCAATCATATCCCCTGCATTTTTGGAAGTTTTGGGTAAAGGAAGCAAGTGACATAGTAATCCAGCACAGTCGTTGCGCTACTGTCAAAACATTAATTTTAGTAGAAAATCAATGTTTTTGTGCTTTTTATTATGAATGGAGCCTTAAGGAGGTTGTTAAGACTGTCAGCATCATCAACAAGCTATTTTCTTCAATTAGAGACCCCAGTACCTGGTCAAACCTATGCAGGTGTGCTCAGGCGCTGTGCTTTTGTTGTAGGTGATGTTTTTTAAGGATGGAGGGTTTGCATTATGAAAAGAGGTTATTCAAAGGGTGTTTGATGATTTATTTGTTTTTTCTTACTTGTTGGGCACATCAAGAAGTACATGGCATGATTGAAAGCTTGCAAACCATCAACTCCTTGTGCTTTCTGTTGTGTTTCTTGTGAAGAAGGGAGTCACGCAGTGAATGCAATGTGCTTCCACATAGTCAACACTTTGACCATGAAATTCGTATCTAAAATTTATGTAATTGAATTTTATGGTCATGGTAAATGTCCTGAGGTGTTTGGGAGGTTCGAAACTCATTTTTATGCATGTATTCAATGTAATTTGTTTAAGAAATTCTTAGTCAAAACAGTTTCCTAGTTTCTAAAGAGTAGTTCTATATTCATTGTTGAAGGCAGAAACTGAATCTTTTTTGAGGGAATTTGGTTCCTAAATGAAGGAACTAATTGTTTTTTATCTATATATGATGTATTTTTTATTAAGAAAAGGGTTGGTCAGGGTTAGAGAAAGAAGACATTGTGCATTGTATATCTTCATTAAAGTTTCAGTGAATGATGAAGGCTTAAGTTGACTTTTATAGGGATTCCTGTGTCAATTTCTTATGGTGATGTTTTCTCCTATGTATGTGAATTTTATCTCTTGTTATAATCATTCTTGATTTGTTATGTCTTCATTTTTACATGAGCCACAATTTATTTCAGAATTCACTGTTAAGTGCTCTGTTATAGCTTACTGAACATTTTATGTTTTTCGTCCATTGTGACATCTAAAATTAATCCTCAGTTAGATGCTTTAGATTTTATAAATTCTACTACTCTTCTCACCATATCTACAATGAAATTTGACAAAGACACCATAAGGAATTCCTACCCTTCCCCTATCTAAGGATTCCTCATTTTCCCATCATATCACTAAAAATAATTAGCTCCATATGACTCCATTCCCAATGGATTTTCCCTCTTCCATGCCATCAAATTTTTAAACATATTCCTCTCTGATATAAATACCTAACCTAAGACCCAAGATTGAAGATTCATATAGAGAGAGCCCTCTCTGAAGTTGGAAGGGCTAGATTCCAGTTTTTAAGTGGTTTTTGGTTACCTTTGGGTTCGTCTCCTTAGCCTGGAGGAATTATGAAGTGCTAACACCATATATGTAACCAAACATGAAATTTACATGACAATTTCCAACTGGCTAAGAGAACAAGAAATAAGACGAAAATGTAGCGAGTTAAGTCAAAGAATTGGTAACCCCACGAGCTGCATATTTTAGATAATGATGAAGAGGAGGAACAAAGGATTCACCTAACAAAGAAAATGAGGAAATTATTGCAATAGTCACACATGTTGATCACCCTCCACAAACCATATATCTCAATCAGAACACTGAGATGATAGTCACACAAAATCCTACAGTCATCGAAGCAATAAAAACCAAGAGATTTCATGTTTTAGAAGCTCAAAATAAAAAAATAAAAATATCCCACCCTTATGCATACTCGGTGGATATCGCTTTGGCTATAGTCCAACATGCCTTAAGGATTTGGAAGGAGTTAAACTAGTAATTGCACCAGAGTTGCAAAGGAAACGCCATACAGAGATAACATATGGAGAAAGAGCATGGATGAAGACATATGTGATATGTTACAATTTGAATGAGAGAAAAAACATGGTTTTAAAAGTAAAATGAACTCATCTTTCACTATCCTATTGATTTGAGTTCAATATGTCAATTGAGGGAATGCATAGCAGTTTCAACATTGTAGTTACATCCATTCAATGTGTTTTTGCTTCACCTAAAACCGTCTTTTTTATACCTTATACATCCTCTCCCATGAATACTCCTAATGATTTCCTATCATTGCTTTTTCCTTACTGAATTTTCATACAAATGTACCAATTCAAAGAACCAGGATGTTGGAGTGATATCATCAACTACCAATTTTTTTTTGTTTACAATTCCCATTAAGAGGCTTTTGAGAATAACCAACAAACCAAAGTGACAACAACTTGTTTTGGCTTTGGATATTTCCTTCACCATCTTCAAGATTTCCAACCGACTTAACCTGAAACTTTAACAATCAACATAGAGAGTGGTATTCTATTTTCTCCTCCAATGTACATTGCCATAGTTTCCTTACACTTTTTTGGTCTACAGACCCCTTTAAGAGGCTTTTAAGAAAAAACACTGAGCTAAAGTGATTGCCACATGTTTTGGCTTAAAGGATTTCCTTGACAATCTTCAAGGTTTGCAGTTGTATTAACCTCAAACTTTAACAATCAACTTAGAAAGTGATATTTCATTTGCTCCTCCCGTGTACATTCTAATTGTCAACTTGCAGTTTTTGTTTAAGGGGCCATAATGAATCTAAATATTTGTTCCTCCCGTGTACTTTTTGATTGTCAACCTATAGTTTTTGTTGAAGGAGCCATAATGAATCTAACTTTGACATTTTTTGTGCTAACAATTATTGCTTTATGACAAATTTATGTGCTTGCAATTGTCAATTATGATATATTTATGATCAATTGTAGTGTTGGATCACAACTTGTACCTATTGTATATCCTTTTTCTAGATGTAAATGTGTAAATGTGTGTGTCGTTGAACGTTATCAACAAATCCTTTAACATTACTCTTTTAATATTTTAATCTCCATTTATCTTCATTTTAATTCTTGTGCATTGAATTGCTTACCCATATTTTATTTAACCATTGTTTGATTTACCTTAGTTTAATAATATCACATAGATAATAGGTGCAGTTACTAAGAACATCACTTTGGGAAGACCCTACCTGCAAGGAGAATATGAAGGCTAATTAGTTGTATAGGCATTTGGCAACAAGTGGTTAAACAATATCACACTGACCACCTATTAGTAGAAGATTGAACCAGGCATAGCAATATACCTACTACATATGCTTTGATAATCTAAAGAGCTTTAGTTCTGGCTTATACCCTTGTAGGGAACTGACTAGCCTGGAAATTTGGAAATGGATGGTTTGTGAATGTAGGTATTGATCTTTTATTGAATCACTCTATGCCAAAACGAGTGAGGAGATCAACAGAACTTGACCTTACTAGCTAATATGATCATTAGCCAAAATGTGATTAAAAATATATAAAAACTTTTCTCCATTTATACCTCTTCATAATACATTTTCTTAATTAAAATTTTGTATATATTTTCTAGATTTAATTTTTTAAAATCATTAAAAACAATTTCAATTGCTCCATATCTTTATTTATATATATTATTGAGAAGATATTAAATAAACTATTGGTTTCCTGGAATTGGATATTATATACTTTAGATTTTAACACTAATAACCTTCTCCAAAAATACTTCGTTAGATGATATTAATTAATAATATAACAATTATATTTATATAATGAACCAATTTTAATATAATTATTCTCATTTTCTTAATAAAATTATAAATCAACAAATTGCATTGTAACACTAAGTTATAACACTTTTAATTAAAACTATTTTTTTTATATTTTTTTTTACAATAGTTGAGAAATCTAACTTAAAATATATATAAAAACTTTTCTCCATTTATACCTCCATATAATACATTTTCTTAATTAAAATTTTGTATATATTGTTTAAATTTAATTTTAAAAATTTACATTTTCTTAATTAAAATTTTGTATATATTGTTTAAATTTAATTTTAAAAATTCATTAAAAACAATTTCAAATACTCCATGTCTCTACATACATTTTATTGAGAAGATATTAAATAAACTATTGGTTCCCATTTAAGAATTGGATATCATATTTCATTAGATTTTAATACTAATAACCTTCTCCAAAAACACTTCGTTAGACAATATTAATTAATAATATAACAATTATATTTAGATAATGAACCAATTTTAATCGAATTGTTCTCATTTTCTTATTTAACTTATAAATAAACAAATTGCATTGTAACACTAAGTTATAACACTTTTAATTAAAACAATTTTTTATTTTTTATTTTTTTATAATGGCTCACATTTTTTTTATTTGGAAAAAACATGTTTTTCTTTATTTATAAATCAACTCCATGTTGAGCACAGATGGAATCACACATTTTCCTTATACTAAGTTGAACCATCACTTATTGAGCAGATTTCCAACAGAGAAAGTCATGAGTGAATCTCATAGATATCTTAATGGCTATATTTCTATAAATTTTTGTGCACCATGGTGCAAATGTTTTCATCCTCTACATTGAGACGAGGTGTTTGTCTTACATATAAATTCTTTGATAGTAATTTATGAGCTTGATATAGATTCTCAATAACCTCTGTCACTACTTTAGTGGTTTGTTGAACAGTTTCTTGATGATATTTTTGAGCTTTTTGGGTTCTATGTTTTCAAGATTTGCAAAGATAATGATTGTTTAAAATGTTTTGTAAAAGTCTAGTTAATACTATTAGGTATAAGTAATATATCAGCCCAATTTTAGGTAGTTATGATAGTATTTATATTTTATTGGAATAGTAAAAAAGAACCAAACTTTGTGAGAGCTAGCAAGATCTTCCACACAGATGTATGAATCCTTAACCAAGGGACAAAACAAGTGTGTTGTGTATAGAACCAAACGATAAAACCGGGTCTTACATATCCACTGAACTATATTTTTGGTTAGTGGTTTTGCAATTATACATAAAATCCCTCATTTGGAGAGTCTCATAACAATACATGGAGAAAATGTGCATCAAATGCCATCTTTCCAACCACTGAGTACATTACCACAAAGGTATATTATACATGTCTTCATCAAAGGTATGACAATGTTCATTACTGATATGCTTCTAACCCAAAAACATTGAACCCCAAAGAAGCCATTTATCTAAACATTTCTGGGACTATTCTCAAACCTTGTATATAGGGGTATCCTCCTTTTGCAATGAACTTACCATTTAAGTTTTTAAATGCATTCATGTTTTCTCACACACCTAGATTAACTTAAGTGTCTAATTTCCTACAAAGGAGTGGGATACTTGTTTGAAAAATAGAGAAAACAAGTGTATCAATCTATGACACCTCACGTTACATGAACAATTAACTTATTCTATTGTTTTTATTTTTACTTTTATTGTTATTGTACTGTTTTGTTTTTATCATTATATGTTTGATGGAAATACCAAAGAAATGTGGCTGAGTTGGCCAAACAATTTATGAATAATACATAATAAGAATTAAAGTATTTTCAAGAACAGAAAACAGTTGTTAAACCTCCTAAGGCAGTTAAGGTGGTTACTCACCTTTTTCCTCAAAATAAGAATTCGAGGAAGGCTTAGGGGGTTGGAGAATTGAAGAGAGGAAAGTAATGGATTTGTTTAAAAAGCAGAATGCTGCCACCAGAAACTCCTTGAGCTGGGTGAGATAAACCAGTGGGAGATTTGGAGAGAATCTATGAGGGTATGTAACTTGAGGCTGGACTATTGGTCTTGACACTTCAAGATACCCAGATTGAATACAGAGTTATAAATACTGTCTGAAGGGAAAGAGCTCGGGGGAGGGTCTGGATGTCATTGCCAGACTTGAGGCTAGGTGGTGAGATCTTCCAAGAGACTGAGGCTTGTTCAACCTACGGAAACAGATAAGTATGATTTAGTTTATAAAGTTTATTTAATTCCAGTGTACAGATATGTGGTTAAAGAATAGCTAAGTTGTTATTGTGTAAGTGCCTGAATGTAAGTCTGTATATGCTAATATAATTCAGGTTATTAAGTAATGAGGCTTCAGTCTGCAGGCATGTAGAAAAACATAAAATAAATTGTACATTGCATACTACACATAAATCATAGTTTAAATGCTACAGGAATTGTGAACAGAATGTAAAGAATAAAAAAACCTTGCATTATTGAAAAGTATAAATATTCCAAAAAGGGAAAACTATAAATATTCAGGTTCTGAAATAATTACAAAATGTATCAGTTTCGAAGTCGACCATGTCTAACTGGGTGCGAACGAGGTGATAGGATTAACCACACAAGCATGGAATTATTCTATGGTTGTCCTGTAGCCTTTGCTACAAATTACAACTGAACATCCAGTAAAAACCTAAGTTACAACATGTAGAAAATATAACAAAGCATCAAGTAAATTTAGTTTATTACACATAGAGCACACATAAGAAACCCACCACATCTGATATATATATATATATATATATATATATATATATATATATATATATATATATATATATATATATATATATATATCGACCAGTGTTTTACAACCCGGCCGAGTCAACTCGGAAACGGCCGTTTCGAACCGAGCCAAAGCAAATTTTAATGACCCGGCCAGCAACCCGGCTCGGTTGACCGAGTCATAGTTGACTCGGTCAACCCGGCCGGGTCCGTATTGACTCGGCCGAGTCAAAGAACCCACGGTTGCTCTAGGTGCCATTTGTATTATTTAGGTTTCAAATAGGTGTTCAAGAACAGTTAATAAAATAGCTGGGTATATGTACATCTATGCTCTTGCAGCCCAGGATTAGACATAGTAACTACAATCAGCCACTCAATGACTGTGATGCATTCTTGTGGCACGTATAGCTAAAGTTAATTCATGATTATGATCACCATTCTTTCAGCAGTGTAGACACAACATGTAGGATTTCACACAAGTGTAGACTTATTTAATAAAGATCTAGGCTATGAACTGTAGCATTCCTTTTACCACACAGGAATCTATTAATGCAAGCATCTTAAACTTGAATAGTGTCCATAAGCACCCTTAATGCTGAGATTAATTAGACTCGAGAGTCCATGGCACATGCATATAGAGTACTGCAATTTTCACATGATCAGATGCATATCATGAGGTCAACACATGTAATCATTTACATTTTCATCAACAATCAAAGCATTATCATAACATGAGCAATTCCAATCCCTTAAGAAAGCATACTTCACACAGTTAATTAGCATATAAACCATTCCAGAAATATAAACATGACATCCATTGCTCATATCAATTGTGGTAAACACTTATCTCAAAATATAAGCTGGGAAACTAAGTCGGGGGCTTGAAGTCTCTGCCCACCCATTGGGTACCATTTTGATATAATGGATTAGTTCATGAGCCTACTTTGATCATATGTTGTCTTCCATCTATATTATAATGCTGTGTGTTTGGAAACATGAATGAAAATCTTTAAAATTATGTTTAAAATATTTAAAATTATGTTTTTTTTATAAAAAAAAATAAATATTTAATGTATTTTTTACAACGACCGAGTCATTGAAATCGAGCCGGCCGAGTCATTACCAAGTCCGAGTCCGAGTCGGAGTCGATCCTCGGCCGAGTCCGAATCCGAGTCCAAGTTGTAAAACATTGATATAGACTGATTGAAACAATAACCAATCTTGAAAGAATATATATTTATAATTCCTTCGCTGTGTAATAAAAAAATTAACAATAACCCGCAAGGAATTCCAAATATTCATTTTTACATGAACATGCATCAATAATTAGCACAGAGTTGCAATGTTCCTGAAGTCTGAAAGAAAAGGAAATAAAACCTAGTTTAGAACCCTATCACCTTGCCTGTATGAAGTATAGGGTAGAGATAGCATGGTCGTTTTCATTTTTACATCCCTACATTCCCTGTCACTAGAAAACTGGGAAAAGGTCATGGCCTTTGTGGCTGGAATCACTGTAATAAAGGAATTTCCCGAAACTAACTAGAGACTTGAGACCAAGTGAGAAGACTGACCTAAAACAAGGGCACAAAACCTGTATGTTTATTTCTGCCATGGAATTCATAGGTATACAAGATATAACAGTGAGGATTCGTCATGTACCTATAGGAAGAGATTGTCGAGGGTTAAATTGGTTCAAGGAAAATACCCATTAACAAGTATTTAAGCAGAAATTGTGGGAAAACATAACTGTAAATCGAAGCTTTGGTAGCAAGAAAAACTACGAGAAACTCTGTCAGCAAAATTGACAAGGGTAAGTAGTTGTGAGCTTCATTCAAGATAACTAAACCAACCAGGATGTGGTAAAACCCTTACCTGTGTAAGAACCTCCTTCAAATAATAGTTTAGATTGCATTGTAGACGCATATTGTGCAGAAAGAGGAGTATAGTCCTTGCCACAGCAGGGATGTCTCCTTAAGGTATGAAAACGAACAGTGGGACAACTAAACCCTTGTTCGACCTGTAAGAATGGAGATGAAGCTTTCGTGAAGGCTAGAAGTCATAAAGCGAAGGGTAGTTTATCCATTTGAAACCCTCAGTGAAAAAAACCCTCACCATGTAGAGCCTCTCCATAGCAAAGTTGTTGCTCGAATGTCGTGGGTTGCCCGATGGGGGAGGTAGGTGGTTACCTCATTCTCCCTTGTCGTGGCTTGTCCGTTGGATCGGAATCTGGCACATTGACGGAAGAGTGAGCCTCCCATTGTAAAGGAAGGGTCTATAAGGCATACATCAATGTTAGGTATAGGAGTTGAGTGATAACAGAGTCCCTCTAGTTGCTCATAAACTTATTAAATGACCTCAGGGCAGTGAAACATTGAAAAAACAGTTAAACCTATCACTTAACCTTAGTCTTTCGTATCATGTCAGTGGTAGGGATTTATGTGAACATTCATTTTCCCTTCAATCTTTATGTGAAAATTCATTATCCCTTGAATCTTTATCTGAACATTCATGGTCCCTTGAATTTATGTTATGGCTTGTGTATGGTAATTATCAATATACAATTTTTTTGTTAATTAATGTGTCCATGAGTAAATACATGCTACATATGGTATCAGAGCCTGGGATTACAACACTGAGGCTTCTAGGATATATATAAATATAAATATATAATAATAATAAAAAAATAAGTGGAACTCGGTGTGAATGATTGAACACAAAGAGAGAAGAAAGGCAAGGAGCCGCAAGGATAGAATGCAGAGCGAATATAGAACACCAAATCAGTCAGATGCAACATATGTAGGGTTTAATCCAGAAATGTAGATACAATTGGGAGAAGAATCTCGTCAAGCCAATGCTGCCCTACTCGAAACTGTTCAGCAGTTACATGTTGAGATGACTAACTTGAGAATGGATAATGAGAGATTACGACAAGAACAAGAGAGAATTATGAAAATCCTGTCCAATCGACAAAATCAACGTGGGCCAAACCCTAGTGCTGGTAATGGAGAGAAAACTATGACTGTCCATCAAGGGGAAGATAATGTTGAATCAGAGGAAATACATGATGATGACAAAGGACGTTCTGATAATGTCTCTAATCAACGAAAGTCAAAAAGACAGAAAATTGAATTACAAGGGGAATTTAAAAAGATAAAACCCCCAACTTTTGAAGGTGAAATAGAGGAAGCGATAGAATCTTGGTTAATAGATATGAATAAATATTTCCAGATCTATGAATATAACGATAAATTGAAGGCTCGGCTGGTAGTTTATCAACTAAGAAGTAAGGCCACCCTATGGTGGGAAGAAATAAAAATTGTAAGGAAAATTGATGAAGAGCAAGTCACATGGAAAGAATTTCAGAAGCATTTCAAAGATAAATATTTGACAAAGCATTATTATGATGAAAAAGTGAAGGAATTCCATGATTTAAGGTTAGGAGCCTTAACTATGGATGAATATGTAAAATGATTTACCTCTTTACTATCATGTAACCATGAAGAAAAAGTCAAGATTCAACATTTCATTAGTAGTCTACCTAATTTCATGAAGGAAAATATGGAATTTGATTATCCAAAAACAATGGACGACGTTGTGCGAAAGCCCACATTTGTTATCAGCAAATGAAAAAGAAAAGTAAAGGTTCAAAAGGAGGTTTGAATCAGAGGGGAAGGAATTTTCCCCCAAATAGACAAACACAAATTTCCAATGGAAGGAATTCGCAACAAAGAACCTTTAATAAATTTCCGGTAAAGAATTAACCAAAGGTTCTAGCATCTATTGAAAGTAGGCATACCGAGGGAGCTAATAAGCATGCTAATGACCAACAACAAAAACAACCTCTGCAATGTTGGGGGTGCGGAGAACCCCATTATTACAAAAATTATCCACATAAATCAAGAACGGAGCAACTTTCAAACATGCAAGAAGCCTCTACAGTTGGGGAGGTGGCAAGGAGCATGCCCAGGATTAATGCTGCAATAGACGACCATCAAGCAAAATACTAGCCCACCATGATTTAGTGTGAAGGTATGGTCACTAATCAACCTGTCTCTATTTTTTTTTACCTAGGTGCTAGCTTAAGCTATGTTATTCCTAAGATTATAGAGGAATTCCAATCACAGGGCAGTAAATTTCAAAAACCTTGGTTAGTTCAATTAGCTATAGGGGCGAAGCGAAGGGTAGCTATAAAGATAGAAAATTGTCCTGTGGATATCTCGGGACAACATATTTATGTTAATTTAAACATACTTCCATTGGGATCATATGATGTACTAATAGGGATGGATTGGTTGGAAGGACACTAGTCCTTGGTAGATTGTAAGGGAAAATCTGTTAGTTACCTCACTAAATCAGGACAGAGAAAGTAAATTCAAGGAATTAAGAAAAATATTAAGTTATGCCCTATTACTACTAACCAACTGGGAAAATGCATCAGGAAAGGTTGTCAAATTTATGTTGTACAGGTGGGATATACAAATTCCAAGAGAAAGATGACTTCTCTGGAAGATATTCTTGTCATCCAAGACTTTGTTGATGTGTTTCCTGAATCCATACCCAGGTTACCGCCCAAGCAAGATATCGATTTGACAATTGAGTTAGTTTCGGGTCCAGCTCCTATTTCTAGAATGCCTTACCATATGAGTATACCTAAATTAACAGAAATCAAAATGAAACTGCAAGAGCTTCTTGATAAAGGATATATCCACCCCAATGTGTCTCCTTGGCAAGCTCTTGTACTGTTTGTACAAAAAAAGGATGGAACTCTAAGATTATGTATTGATTATCGTCAATTGAATAAACTGACTATCAAAAATAAATATCCTTTACCTTGAATTGACGATTTATTCGATCAAGTTCGGGGAGCAAGCATGTTCTCCAAGATTGACTTAAGATCCGAGTATCATCAAATAAGGATTAAGGAAGAAGACATTTTTAAAACTGTTTTTTGAACTCATTATGGTCATTATGAGTTTGTAGTGCTACCTTTCGGTCTTACAAATGCCTGTGCAACTTTTATGATTCTAATGAACAATATTTTTCAGCCATACTTAGATAAGTTTGTGCTGATTTTCATTGATGACATATTAATCTACTCTAAGAATCAAGAGGAGCATGAAAAAAATCTAAGAATTGTGTTGCAAACCTTATGGGACAATCAGCTATACGCTAAGTACAACAAATGTGATTTTTACAAAAGTCAGATATAATATCTTGGTCATGTTATATCAGCAGAAGGTATAGCAGTAGACCCGGAGAAGATTAAGACCATTATGGAGTGGAATACCCTGAAGAATGTCACTGATATTAGGTCCTTCTTGGGCCTAGCTGGGTATTATCATCGGTTCATTGAAGGATTTTCAAAAATCGCCTTTCCCATGACTTCGTTACAAAAGAAGGGAAGGAATTTCCAGTGGACTGTTGAATGTCAACAAATCTTTGAGCAATTGAAACACCTACTTACCACTGCACCTATATTAAAGGTTGCAGATCTGGAGAAATCATTTGTTGTATGTACAAATGCTAGTAAGGAAGGTGTTGGAGGAGTACTAACACAAGAGGGAAAAGTTATAGCCTATGAATCCCGCAAGTTGAAGGAATATGAACAACATTACTCTGCTTATGATCTTGAATTAACAACAATAGTACATGCACTAAAAATGTGGCGACACTACCTGCTGGGGAAGAAATTTCTATTGTTAATAGATCATAGTAGTCTTACAAATTTCTTTAACCAGTCCAGTTTAAATGCTCGTCAAGCTAGGTGGACAACCTTTTTAAGCAAATTTGACTTTGAAATAAAACACCTTAAGGGAAAGGAAAATCAAGTTGTTGATGCATTAAGCAGGAAGTTTCATTGCATTTATGAAATACATTTCATCCAAGTGAAGTCGAATCTCCCTGATATGATTAAAGAAGCATCTCTTAAGGATCCAGAATATACCTTCCTTTGGAAGCAAGCAATTAATTCTCAGAATAAAGGAGAAAAATATGAATATGGGATAAATCTTGATAAATTGTTAACCTTTAGAAATCGAATTTATATCCCTAATCAGAATTCTATTAAACAATTTTTAATGGATGAATTTCACAGGAAACCGTATGCTGCCCACCCGGGATACCAGAAACTACTTTCAGCTATCAAGAAAGGTTATTTCTAGCCAGGCTTAAGAAAAGATATTACCAAATACTTGGCTAAATGTTTATAATGTCAGTTCGTGAAGGCAGAACACCAACATCCCTCTAGACTACTTCAGCCACTGCCTATACCTGAGTGGAAACAGGAGGTGATTACTTTGGATTCTATCACAGGTTTGCCCCGACATGACTTAATTATGGTGGTGGTTGATAAGCTAAGTAAAACCGCTCATTTTATACTAGTAAAATCCACTTACAAGACTGTTGAAATTGCAGATATCTTTATGAGAGATATATTTAGATTGCACATGATACCCAAAGTAGTGATCTCAGATAGGGATGTAAATTCTACATCCGCATTTTGGAAGAACCTTTTCTCTGGATTGGGCACAGAGACCCAATTCAGTATCGCCTACCATCCTCAGAAAGGTGGTCAGACTGAACAGGTTAATCAAGTTTTAGAGGATATGTTAAGAATGTTTGTGATGCAACATTTGCATAAGTGGGAATATTACCTCCACTTAGTGGAGTTTTCTTATAATAACAGACACCACGAGTCATTGGGAATGAGTCCCTTCGAAGCATTGTATGGAAGAAGGTGTAGGGTACCCATATATTGGAATAGTCCTATCAATAGATTAACATTGGGTCCTGATATGCTAGCTGAGATGGAGAAAACAGTTAAAAATATTTGTTAGAACTTAAAGGCCACCCAGGATAGACAAAAAGTTTATGTAGACAAAAGAACCTATAGAGAATTCTAGGTAGGAGATCACGTGTATTTGCAAGTCAAGCCAAAGAAAAGTACCTTGCAATGGAAAGGTTGTGCTAAGTTAGCACCCTGGTACTGCGGTCCTTTTCAAGTATTGGAATGAATTGGACCTGTAGCATACAAGATCACGTTACCAAGCCATATCCGGGTTCATAATGTTTTCCATGTCACCTTGTTAAAAAATATGTGTACAATCCTTAACATATAATTAACTGGGAAAATTTGTAGGTTGAACCGGAAGGAGAATTTATGGAAGAACCTCTTCATATTCTCGAACGGAGAGAAACAACCTTGTGGAAATGAGCCATCACCCAGGTTAAAGTGCAGTGGAAGCACTTTGGCCCAGAAGAAGCCACCTAGGAAGAAGAGGATTTCATGCGGAAATCTTATCCTGCACTATTTTTGTAAATCAAAGAGAACACTAGGACAATGTTCCTCATAAGAGGGGGGAGATGTGACACCTCACATTACATGAACAATTAACTTATTCTACTGTTTTTATTTTTACTTTTACTGTTATTGTACTGTTGTTTTTTTATCATTATATGTTCGATGGAAATACCAAAGAACTGTGGCTGAGTTAGCCAAAACAATTTATGAATAATACATAATAAGAATTAAAGTATTTTCAAGAATAGAAAACAGTTGTTAAACCTCCTGAGACAGTTAAGGTGGTTACTCACCTTTTTCCTCAAAAGAAGAATTCGAGGAAGGCCTAGGGGGCTGGAGAATTGAAGAGAGGAAAGTAATAGATTTGGTCAAAAAGTAGAATGTTGACACCAGAAACTCCTTAAGTTGGGTGAGATAAACCAGTGGGAGATCTGAGAGAATCTATGAGGGTATGTGACTTGAGGTTGGACTATTGGTCTTGACACTTCAAGATACCCAGAATGAATACATAATTATAAATATTGTCTGGAGGGGAAGAGCTCGGGGGAGGGTCTGGATGTCATTGCCAGACTTGAGGCTGGGTGGTGAGATCTTCCAAGAGACTAAGGTTGTTTAGCCTACGGAAATAGATAAGTATGATTTAGTTTATATCATTTATTGAATTCCAGTGTACAGATTTGTGGTTAAATAATAGCTAAGTTGTTATTGTGTAAAAGTTTGAATGTAAGTCTGTATATGCTAGTATAATTCAGGTTAATAAGTAATGAGGCTTCAGTGTGCAAGCATGTAGAAAAACATCAAATAAATTGTACACTGCATGCTACACATAAATCATAGTTCAAATGCTACATGAATTGTGAACATAATGTAAATATTAGAAAAATCTTGCGTTATTGAAAAGTACAAATATTCCAAAAAGGGAAAACTATAAAGATTCATGTTCTGAAATAATTAAAAAATGTATCAGTTTCGTAGTCGACCATGTCTAACTGGGTGCGAACACGGTGACATGATTAACCACATAAGCATGGAATTACTCTGTGGTTTTCATGTAGCCTTTGCTAAAAATTACAACCGAACCTCCAATAAAAACCTAAGTTACAACATGCAGAAAATATAATAGAGCATCAAGTAAATTTAATTTATTGCACATATAAGAAACCCACCACATCTGATATCTATATATATATATATATATATATATATATATATATATTAGTCACAACAATGAAGGAATATATATGTATAATTCCTTGCCACATTCACTGTGTAATAACAAAATTAACAATAACCCGCAAGGAATTCCAAAGAGTCATTTTTACATGAACATGCATCAATAATTAGCACGGAGTTGCAATGTTCCTGAAGTTTGAAAGAAAAGGAAATAAAACCTAGTTTAGAACCCTAACACCTTGCTTGTATGAAGTATAGGGTAGAGTTAGCTGGGTCATTTACATTTTTAGAACCCTACATTACCTGTCATTAGAAAACTGGGTAGAGGTTGTGGCCTCCGTGGCTGGAATCACTGTAATAAAGGAATTTCCCAAAACGAATGAGACTTGAGACCGGGTGAGAAGACTGACCTGAAACAAGGGTGCGAAACCTGTATGTTTATTGCCACCTTGGAATTCATAGGTATATAAGAAATAACAGTGAGGATTCCTCATGTACCTGCAGGAAGAGATTGCCAAGGGTTAAACCAGTTCAAGGAAAAGACCCATTAACAAGTATTTAAGTAGAGATTGTGGGAAAAACATACCTGTAAATCGAAGCTTTGGCAGTAAGAAAAACTACGAGACACCATGTTAGCGAAATTGACAAGGGTTGTCAAAGACATTGGATTTTTCCAAGTAGTAAACTTTGTTTTCCTCTCTTTATTCAAAATGGAAAAGCACCTCTTCCTCGCCTACTTTGGTGAAGTTGAATTTACTAGGGTCAAAGCCCTAAAACACCTTGTCCACTAAAAATTCAGTAGGACATTTCTTAATATGACACCGTTCATTCAGTTGAGAAATGAAACCATATTTTATAGGGATGATCTGGAATTTAATACCCCCACACAGTTTGTGGATACAATCCATGTCAAAACATGTCCTTAAAAACATCACCCAAAAAGGCATACCCAAATTAATGTATGTTGAATAAGAAATTTCAAGAATTTGCATCACATTTTGCACATTGAAATTTTATATGTTCCTGCAATTTTCCATACTTTCAACACTTTTATTGGATGCAATATTTTTAGTATGTATTAGGTTCCATATAAAAAAATTCCAACAATTCTAAGTAACTTTGACAACATCTAAACAATTTATTTACATACAAATGAACAAAAAAGGTGAGAAAGTGAGTGTATTGATTTAAATCCTACAAAGGAGTGGGATACTTGTTTGCAAAATAGAGAAAACAAGTGTATTAATCTCACCTCGTAAAAACCAATAAAATTCCACATGAGACTGACATTCATGCCAACAATGGAGAAATTGGCACAAATAAAAAAACAAGCTCGAAGAAAGGTAAATGGGAAGGCTAGATAATAGAATTCACAACTTATAAATGCTTCAATTTGATAAAATTAAATAGCAAAAGATTCACAAGACGAGAGACTGGCCAAAAGTGAAGCCATATCAAGCCATGAGACCTTTGTTAACCATAATAATCCCAACAGATGTGCTGACATTGAACATCCATGATGCCACATCAAGGGCTTCCTTCCTATCTGCCTTGCTTGTAGGTGCCATGCCTACCCAACCTCTAAAATTACACACATATCCAATCACTTCTAGCCCACTAATTTATGCTTCAAGAACCTCGAATCTCCATTCATCCAAGATGGGCCATAATATGCCACATTCCACAATATTGACAGCACATTTTTCCTTCTTTTTAAAAAGTAGTATAAGTATGTCGTTTTCAACAACAAAAAGATGACATATTTTAATTTCAAGAAACAAATTTGTAGCACAGAAGAGAAAATTTTTTATTGTGCCTTCGACAGGTTTATTGTTCAAGGAAGACAACCAACATTACATGCAAAACTATGAGAAAAATGCATATAAAGGCCTGACTTTCTGAGAAAAAATGTTTGCTTCAAGAACCTCAACTCTCCATTCATCCAACAAATAATGAAAATGAAAAGGAAAGTTTTAATAAACCATATTCCTACATCTCAAGATCGTTCCTTCCAACTACCTTCACCTGGGATGATCGAATGGTTGAACATCCTCCAATCATCTAACATATAATCCAAAAGCACAGAGTGATGACAGGTGGGCAAGAGGGAAGTTCTTCTCACGGGGGAACATCTTACGACATAAAAGGAGGAAATGTAAGAAATGAAAAGTGGATGATTTCTACAACTATATAGGGCATTAAGCATTCTTGCTAGGTTTTCTCTTCTTTTTTCACAATTATGAGGGCTTACAACCATTATTGTAATGGAGCCATGTGATCTATATTTCTGAATATATGCTAGACATGTATCTACAAAATATAATTTTATTTCAATATAATAATAAATTCACATTTATTTTTATTTTTTTTATTTTTTATTTATTATTTTTTTTTTCTAGGAAAAATATATTAACTTTATATTATAATATAATAATTATTGGCTAATATCACCGAACAACTAATATAATCTTACATTATATTAAACATAAGATTATAATATTAAACATAATATAAAATATTATATAATATTTAATATAATACTATATAATAGTATGTTTAATATTATATACTATTATGTAATATTGAACGTTAATAACCATATAATAGTATTATATTATATTATTATATAATATAATATAAGATTATACAAATATTGTATAATAATTGTCTACTAATATAACATAACAACTAGAGGGAGAGATGGAGTGACAAGGGAGAGATGGGGAGAGAGTGAGGGAGAGAGAGAGAGAGAGAGAGAGAGAGAGAGGGGGAGAGGAGATAGTGACAGAGTTGGAGGGCGGAGAGAGAGAGAGATGGGGAGGGAAATAGTGATAGAGTTGGAGGGCAGAGAGAGGGAGGGAAATGGTGACAAAGTTGAAGGGTGGCAATAGAGAGAGGGAGATGGGCACTTGGATGGAGGGTGGAGAGAGAGGGAAGGAGAAAGAGACACACATAGACAACTACAGATATTATATAGTATTATATAATATTGAACATTATTAACCATAGAGGAAGAGGAAGTAAGACTCTTACAAAAAGTAAAAGAAGTTGGATTTAGAAAGCCATGAATATTTTTCCTTTTCACCGAAATATATGCATTAATTTCACTGTAGATGTTTATTCATAATACCATTTGATTGGTTGCCCTAGATGTATTGATTTCATTCTAGTAATTTATTTCCAATCCTATTTGATTGCTTGCACTAGATGCATTGATTTCAATGTTGATGTTGATTTTTAATTTGATGTAACTAAATGTATGATGTACATTAATTTTAAAGTAATTAAATTAATAATGTGCATTGATTTCAGTGTAAGCACTAAAAAATTATTGACAAAGTGCATTAATTTATGTGTTGCAATAATTCAACCATAAATAAAATACTTGAATTTTCATCTTAAATAAAATGTTTACTTATCTGAAATGTTTGTTTTTTTTGTCAAGTTGTTTGTGATCCTCCGGGCTTGACCTGTGGCTTGAGGAATTGTGACCCAAGGGCATTTAATCCATCAAAGTCACCCGGGGATTGCACCCAGCCAAGGCCACACCAACCCTAAGTTGACTGGATTATTTAGCAAGTCTCCTCCCCCTAGCATAGGTTACAACCACCCCCTATGAGGTTTGATCCCAAGTCTCCTTGCTAACAAGGCCCAACCTCAATCGGTTGTGCTAGTGGGACTTTACCTATAATATTTTCTTCTTGAATCTATAAATTATTTGTAATTCATTTTATTTCCATTTTCAACCATACAACATTGTTAGTCACTTCACATTCAAATAAGGTAACAGAAAACAAATACCATTGAAACTTCTTTAGGGTTTAACACTTTGTAAGTCACAATGATTGAATTTAGAGAAAGCTACTATTAATATTGGAAAACAAGAGAGACTAGGTATGACGTTTACCACAATATCTTGAGTTAAATATTTGAATTTTCTATGATTTTAAATGTCCTTTTCATAACATTGATATGAAAAGATGGAAAAAATAATTGACGTGACAATAATAATAGTAGAAGAAAAGAGTTTGAGACTAATCACAATGAAACTACTTGTACTTGAGTACATTCTTATTATTCACATTTTTTTTTTATCATTTAACATTGTTACATTGACACTTTGCATTCAAACGTTTTTCATCATTTTTCATCATTCGGGTTATTGATAATCTCTATCATTCCAACAAACTAAGGTAACTAAGAAAATTTAAAATTAAAATGACCATATTAATCTTAGATATGTTAAAAAAAATAATCATAATAATTAGATGTTCAATATATTGTGTGGCCGTATACGACTTAAACTAGCTTAAATCCATCTTAACTCCAGATCTATCAAGTGCTAAGTGGCTTGCACCTCAAGAGATTTGATCCCTCTCGACACTTGATAAATCCAAGGTCAAGAAAATATACAGTAGTTTAATACGAATATAGTTTTTGGGAAGAATTTTTTGAATGTAATTTAATTGGGTGTGGAAAATGTGTTATCACCCTCTCTTGAATTCAAATTTATTTACTACATTGATAAGTTTTCCATGAAAAGTTGACATGTAAGAGGGAAAAAGCTATAAAGGACAGTTTAGGCCTGTCCGTGTGTAGAGGAAGAGGTTATTTAGGTGGCCAAATTACAATCAATGTCAATGACTAGATGTTTCATGGATGAGTTGTTCGTTCACATGGATGTGCACAATACCGAGGATTGATCCATAAATACGAGAACCTCGCACATCGACCAATAAAAAAAAACTCAGTTCCTTCTCTCCAAAATCCAAGAAGTATGTTCAAAACCCACATTGTGCCAATGCATTTCACAGAGGCGTTGTCTACCAAGACCACAATTTTGCTTGGATGGTGAATTTCGCGTTGGAATCTAGAGATTTTTATTTTCAAAATATCTAACAATGAAAGGGTTTAAATTGTTATTTTCTGGCATAAATGGATTCAACACCATCAAGAACACATAGGCACCCAAAATCCTGAATCTTGACAGCTATGATGAGAATCAGAGAACACAACATAGAATAAAATCAATCTCAAACACAAATTATTTTCAGAGACAACACGAAGCAGGAAGACATTAAAATTATGGAGAACAAAAAACACAGGCTTTACATTACATTACAGGCCTTGCCTTTCTTGCCTTCTCAAGCTAAGGCAATTTACAAATTTATAGGTGATGGATAGTGTTCTAGATTTTTCTGCATGTGTTTTTCATGAGCTACATAGTGAAATTTCCAAAAGGTCGATGAGTAGTGCAATTGGTTGGCGGGTGGTGGAGTTGGTTTGCATCAGTTTCAATGTTTGTCTTCACACCTAACATTCTCCCACTTGAACCCAAATGAAGAGTCTTGAATCAAGTCACATTGAGTCCTACCGTGTCTCTATATAACATGTTTATTTCTTGGTAGAATCTTAGTGAGCATATCAACAGGGTTATTATCTGTATGGATATTTTCCAATGATAATTATCCTTCCTCCAACACATGCCAGATCCAATGGTACCTTAAGTCATTGTGCTTGGTTTTTGTGTGAATTTTTTGGTTTTTCACCAAGTGGATGACACTCTGAGTATCACAATATAGCACATACTTGTCCTGCCTTATTCTTATCTCTCCTAGGAATTATTGCATCCACAACATCTCTTTACAAGCTTTTGTTTCAGCTATGTACTCTGCCTCTATTGTAGAGAGAGCTCCTATTATTTGCATCCTTTACACCCAAGATACCGCTGCACCTGCAAATGTATACAAATAACCTGTAGTGGACTTTTTGGTGTCCATATCTCTAGCCATATCTGCATCTGTAAATCCTTCAAGCATAGTCTTATTACGACAAAAAAAGATAGTAATGACTAGTATCCTTGAGATACCTCAAAATCCATTTTACTACTTTCCAATGTTGTTTTCCTGGATTGGCAAGGAACCTACTCACTACTCCCACTAAATATGCAATGTCTAGTCATATGCATACCATGGTATACATCAAGCTGCCAAGTGTTGAAGCATAAGGAATATTTCTCATTTCTTCCTTCTCCTTGTCATCATTAGGACATAACTTAGTACTCAACTTGAAGTGGGTTGCAAGGGGTGTACCAACTGGCTTGGCATCCTTCATATTAAACATTTTAAGCACATTTTAATGTATTTTCTTGTGATAGCCACAACCTTTTTTTTTTCTTGTCACGCATAATCCTCATTGCTAATATATGTTGTGTTGGACCCAAATCCTTCTTTGCAATTTTTTTGCCCAAATATTTCTTCAACCTATTAAACATATTCTTATCATGCCCAACAATCTGCATGTCATCCACATATAGCAGTAATATTATATACTTCCCTTGATCATACCTCTTGATATAGACCCAATGGTCAACTTACAACTTGTGAAAACCATGTTCCAACATGAATGAATCAAAATTATTATACCATTTTTGAGCTGCTTGTTTCAACCTGTAGAGTCTTTTCTTCAACCTGCAAACTAGGTCTTCCTTGTCTTTTTCTATGAAGCCTTCAGGTTGCTCCATATAAACTTATTCCTCCAATTCACCATGAAGGAAAGCAGTTTTTAAATCTAATTGTTCACATTCTAAGTCTATAGCAGTGACAAGACCAATAATGGCTCTATTGGATGACATTTTTACAAAAGTTGAGAAAATCTCAGTGAAGCCAATACCTTCTTTTTGGGAAAATCCCTTCTCTACCAATATTGCTTTATACCTCTCCTTCTTTCCACCACCTTCATGCTTAATCATGTATACCCATTTGTTTTGTATAGCCTTTCTACCTTTTGGGAGATTTACCAATTCCCAAGTTTTATTTTCCAGTAAAGAGTTCATTTTTTCCTCTATTGCTTTCTTCCATTCTTTATTGTGCTTAACTTTACAACCCTCTTTAAAATAATTACGCTCGCCTTCATCTGTTAATAAAATATAGTTTGAAGGAGGATACCTTTGTGAAGGCTTAAGAGGCCGACAAGATTTGTGAACCAATTCTAGTGGTGCATTATCAAGTTGAATCTCCTATAAATGTTCCTACAAGATTCCTTCTTCTTGATGTTCATAACTTTCCACTTGTTTTCCTTCATGCGCTTGAATTTGATGTCCATTTTCTTACATTGGTGGGATTTTCTCATGCTTCTCTTCAAACCCGCCAATAATTTTCTTGAGCTCCAACTCACCTACAGACCTCTTAAACATTTCTGACTCATTAAATATAACATCTCTACTTCTAATAACTTTATTTTTGATTGGATCCCATAGATGATAACCAAATTCTTCATCTGCATATCCCAGAAAAATGCATTTCATAGATTTATCATCTAGCTTAGTTCTATTTTATTTGGGAATATGTACAAATTCTTCACATCCAAATATTTTCAAATGAGAATAATTCAACTTCTTACTAGTCCAAACTTCTTTAGGAATGCCACCATCCAAGGTTGTAGTAGGAGATTGATTTATAAGATAACAAGTTGTCCTTACTACTTCTGCCCAAAAATGCTTCTCCAAACCAGAATTTGACAACATACTCCTCACTTTCTCCATAATGGTGTGATTCATCCTTTTTGCAACACCATTATGTTGAGGAGTACCAAGAACAATCTTCTCATGCTTTATGCCAAACTTATTACAATATTCCTTGAATTCATTTGAGCAATATTCTCCACCATTATATGTTCTTAGACACTTGAGAAATTTGTTAGTCTCTCTTTCAACAACAACATGGAATTTTTGAAATATTTCAAACATTTCACTTTTATGTTTCATAGGGTAGACCCAAACCTTCCTGGATGCATCATCTATAAATGTTACAAAATATGATGCTCCTCCTAATGACTTAATGTTAATGGGACCAAACACATATGAATGTATCGATTCTAAAAAAAAATTCCTTTTGTCATGGCAAACTCTAAGGAATGAAACCCTTCTTCGTCTACCATATATACGATTCTCATAAAGATCAAGATTATATGATTTCAAAACCTGGCAGTAAATTTTTACCAACAAGGATTTTTAAGCCCTTCTTGTGACCCAAGTGCTTATGCCATAAATCTGTTGAATTTCCTTCTTTTGTGATAATAACCAAATCTGATTTTCCTATCATTCCCTTCAATGTATATAATGTTATTGTCTTGAGTCCTCTGCCCATGACCAATGCTCCTTTGCTAATTTTCCAGCCTCCTTTTCCAAAGCTTGTGTAATAGCCTTCATCATCTAGTTGTCCCATAGAGATCAAACTCATGCACATTTCTGGTACATTCCTGGCATGTTTCAACAATATATCTTGTCCACCCTTCATCTTGATTTAGACATCTCCCACTCCAATAACACCGCAAAAATGAATTTTCCCCAAATTCACACTACCATAATCACCAAGATTATATGCAACAAAATTATCTTTGCATGGGGTTACATGGTGATATGCCCTAGAGTCAAGGATCCAATCAAAGCTACTTCTAGATGTATATAAACATGCATCTTATACTAAAACAATAAATAACATATCACCATTTGTGACTACAACAGTGTAAAAAAATTTAGGGGTGAATCTTAGCCCATGGGTGAAATTTAAGGCATTTGATATTTTGGAGGGGCGAATTTTTTATATTACATCCCTTTTTCTATAGTTCACCCAAAACTTATTTCAAAAATAAATAAATATTGTATTTTATCCACCAATATTAGGAAAATAAACCGGATAAAAGACAATTTTGCCTCTCTGAATTTCATTTCAAGCCCCCTGTTTCACCTTGAAAATATAACTGTAGGTGGGATTTTATCCCAAATTACCTCGATTTCCAGTATTGGCATTGATTAGGGGCTATCTCTACCATCAATGATTAAGAAAAGCAGCAGAATGCAAAAAATGGGGGCATTACCAACGCAATGAATGTGGGCATAATAGTAAAATTGGATTGGGACAAGCGGGAGTTATCCTCTTCCTTGGCTCTCAATCTTCGTCATCTTTTTGAATTTCTACAATAATTTGGTATGTGGGTTTCTATTATTGTCTTTTCGAAATTCTGCTACAGTTTGATACGCGGGTCTCTATTATTATCTCACACTTTTAGCTCTGAAAATTTGGGGTTTTTTTAGGTTGCATTTGGCTTAGAATGGATATGGGTTTCATACTTTTAGTATTAAATGTGCTAATAAATGTTATCTATGAATACAATTATGCAATGGATCTCTAAAAATCTCATGTACTGTAAATATGAAAACCTATATTTTCCATTGAATGGGCATAATTTTAAACAGTCCCATATTTGTCTTAGTTTATATATGACATATTTCTATGATGATCTCCAATATGGTCTTCCAACTCTTAGTTCTGAGAAATAACACATACACATATAGACCTCCCTTTTATGCACCTCAAGGCCATGGATTTATTGATTACATATCTCTTGAATTTCGATATATGATATATTTCTCATTTGTGTGAACTCAAATGTGAATTATGTAGTTGGAGGGTGAGAAACCTTGATTTGTATATCACACGCTAGTTTATATGGGTCTGTATTAGTTTTCATATTCAATTCACATAATTCATCATCTAGATTCACTAAATCATTTCACATACAAACACATAATGTGTTGATATATCCCCTGCCCTATCATGGACTATTGAGCACCTAGATTTGCCCAGTGCAATAATAAGGGTTTCATATAAATAGAATCTCCTTCAGTTTTCCAACACCGAGTTATGAGAATAAAAAACTCATTTGGAATTGTTAGATAAAAAGTAGTTTTGCTTTTGTTTGTAGTGTAATTTTATGACATAAGGCTATTTGATATTTACCCTTTGTTCAGAGGCCTCAACTAAAAGCAAGTTAGCAGCACTGAATGACAAATTGAGTACATTGGAGCATCATCTAGAGCTACTTGAAGCCAAGGTCAGAATCGTATCAGGTACTTCGGGATTGGCTTGATCCATGCCCTTTTCCTATTGGAGACTAGGAAACAATTTTTTTATAGATTAAAATGATAAATTTAGCACCTCAGGACATGAGGCACAACATCCTTGAGCACAATCCAGCATTGCACTAAAATATGGGAGTAACTGATAATGCCTTACCTCATATAGTTATATCAATAAAATATATTTACTAGTGAAGTATTGATACGTAAAATCTATTTCTACACCATTTTATGCAAATTCCAGGGCTGATATCATGATATCATAATCAATTTAGAATCCTTGTAGATGATATTTTTTCTCCCAATCTTTTAATATGTATTCTTATACTGATTTCATCTAACCAGAGACATATTTTAATGAAATGTTGACATATCAGGAAAGTTAAGGTTTTCATGTAGCCTGATGTGTGTAAAGCTAAAGTTATATGTACTAAAAGACAACGCAAGGTTTCCCAGGATGTCATATTGGTAATTGTTGCAATAGTGGTTCTTTCTTTGTTTTGTTTTCTCATGGTAGCATTATTCATTCGTTTAGTATTTCCTCTTTGTTTTATTTTTCATGGTATCATTTTTCATCCATTCTGTATTTTTAATTTTATATGTGCAACCTTAATTATACCACAAAATCCATTTATTTTATCACCCAAAAGCCTGCCCAGTGCCTAACACAAAGAATATGTCTTGGTAATCTCAACTATCCTTTGTTCTTTGTAGTTTTTCATCTAAGTCAACCCAAGAAGCACTCAATTGTCTTCTTTAGAACTATCATTAATGTACACCCTCCTCGGTCCATCTACAGAGTCAGGGTCATTCCTCCAAGGGGAGGTGTGAGTCGTGACTATGACTGTCAAGCCAAGAAAACTAGTATTTACTGAGGCAAACCAGAAACTAAGATACATTGTCAATGTGACCACAAAGAATATGAACCTTCTCCCTGGTAATGCGAACACACCCTTATGATTCCTTTCCTAGTAAAATGGGAAGCATATTATGCAAATCCCAATTGTTGTAACTAGACAGGAACCTTATTAGGTATGCTTTTCTCCAAATCTTGTACACATTGAAGATTTAATGGTCACCAACTGAAATGGAGTTTTTCTGCCTCTTTTGTTGATATACCTGTAGAAGTTGGAAGCATATCATTGTACAGGTGTGTAGTAAACAATTATCCACACATAGTTTCTCAGTTAATTTGGTTTTGTAATCAACAGGGTAGTGCTTTTCATTTATTTTGGGAGTCACTTCAATTACTGAGAGGATTCAACATTGGATGACAGTGGTTCCTGAGTGTGTGTAATGGAGAGTTTTAGCATAGGATGATATATATATGATAGATATTTCCATGGATTCTCTATGTTCGATGTAGAGTTGTGTATACTTATTAAGGTTTTTATTTTTTTGCTAACATTTTGACAGTCTAAAATACATTGACAAAGTTTCTTTGGGGTTAGGTGGGTCTACTGCCTCTACTTTTCCTTAATGTGATTATTTTGGATTTTCATTCATAATGTGATGCAATGCTTTTGCAGGGCTTCTAGAGCACGTACGTGTCAAGCCCTGGGTCACCTCTCATACAAAGATGGCCAAATACAACAATAACTTTCAGGTTTATACAATAACCTTCCTTTGTGGTAGGATTGCATTGCTTGATTAATTTCCAACAATTAAGAAGTAGATGGACTTACTACATTGAAAATTTCATTTTTCTTTTTATAATTTTCACTAACGGTTTTTAGGGCTTATAGCTCAAGGCCTGTTGGGAATGATGTAATTGGTATTGATTTGGGTACTACCAACTCATGTGTGGCAATCATGGAAGGGAAGGTTAGTTGTTTATGCTTGAATGCTAAAGTCCTTATTGTTTTCTCTAGGTTGAGTTGACAAAATAATTAGTATTTTGGTTTTCACGCATCTTCTCATTACACTATTTTTCGAATATCTGTAGAACCCAAAAGTAGTTGAGAACTCAAAAGGAGCCAGGACCACACCATCTATTGTAGTTTTGAATCAAAAGGCAGAGATACATGTAGGTATTCTTGCCAAGGCCTTTCCGTAGGATATTCAGATGGGTTTTCATTGCTTTTTTCCGAGGGTCCCATGAAGTTGGAGCAATTACTTGAGTTGATGATATAATGGCCTTTATATTTTAGCATTATGCATTTGGATAAAATGCTTCAGATTTCCATTAACATCTCTTTTACAAAAAATAGTTGGTGAGGCAACCACCACAAGCTACATTTGTAAGGAAAAAATTCTATATAGTTAAAACATGCCATGTAAGGTCTCCAAAACTAAAGTGACATAAATACCAAATCATAAGGAAACAAACATATAAACAACCAGATCATCGAGAAAGAGTCAGTGGATAGACCATGATGTCGCAAGAATTAAACCCATTCAAGGAGGAGAATCTTCATCCTTGGAAGGAACCCCCAAACCTTCAGTTGTGGGATTAGGGTCAACTATCCATCATTGTCATGCACAGGTTCATCATGATGGCCAAAGGAATAGTAGGAAATTTGTCCGTGAAAGACCAATTTGGGGCTCTTGTTTGGGGTCAATGCCTTTTCTTCTCTTGACATTCTCTTCCAACTTGACTTGCTTTATCTTGATGTCATTGCTTGAAGGTTGAGAGTGCGTAGAGTAGGCAAGAGAATATCCTTGAGGTGGCACTTTGTTCATTTTTCATTGTCTAGTAGGCCATTAGCTCATGTAGGTGGATTATTTCTATCTCGCCCTCCACATTTCATTTGGATATGCAGATTCAAATGTGCACAAATGAGAGACCCCTCTTGCTAAGTACATTGGCACCACGCTAAGAACTAGTTGATACACATAGCTTTCTTGCATTCCATAGATGATATAAGATACCAATTCTAATCTAATATTGTGTTATGTGAAAATCTATGGCCCAGGGGAGAGAATCTCCCAATAGGGAAATCTTCTAAGAAATATTAGATGACAGCAAGGAGGGAAAAAGCTTAAAATGAGCATATTTTCAAAACTAGAACAAGTTCTTCAAGGTTTCATTCTTGCCACATAGTGGACTTTCAATGTGTAGAATTACTAGGTTTTCAAGCATTTCCCTACGACTAAGTCATCATGTGTTAAATATGAATCGAAGTAGGGATTTTTGGGTTTTAACTGCCAATTTTAGATGGATTTAATATAAATTGAATTAGGGTTTTTTTGGCTGTAAGTGCCAGTTTTAGATGGATTTAATACAAATTGAATTAGGGTTTTTTTGGTTGTAAGTGCCAGTTTTAGATGGATTTCAAATATTAAAGAAAAATCTTCTCCTTATATTTCATTCTCGAGATGTTTCAGTTTTTCTTAGGTCAATGCCAAAGCCATTTGTAACCATCAACTTAATCGTAGTTCAGAAAACATTTTCTTTGGCTCCATCTCCAATATTTCCACCAAGTTAGAGGTCGTAGAAGGCCAAGATTAAGAAAAAGGTGTTGTAAGATTGAGCTTTCAACTTTTTCTAGCGTAATTCTATTTGTAAGTCTAAGCTTTAATTTTTATATACGGTTCCAATCCTTCCAATCTCTAAAATTTTTGTCATAGAAGTCACCAGGACCCAAATGCCTTTCTTGTATAGTCTCTTGGTTGAGAACCAAAAGATGTTCACAAGAAGATTTCCTTGTTGAAGAACTACTTGGAAACATTATACAATGATCCTTGAAATAAATCCTAGCTTCAAGGAAGTCACTTTTCCACACCAAATTGACCTCCCAAGATTTCTCAGTTATTTTGGCTACAAAGGTCTCATCATTTGGTTGGATGTTGGGGTGGTCAATAGCTTGGTATTGTTTATATTACTCCATATTTTGTAGCAGAGTAAGGACCCTAAGATGATTTATTCCCAAGTAGTCTCTTCCATGCTTCCTTCCCTTCCACTATTCCAATGGTCCATTTGACATAAAGAGCCTAGGCTTTCATTTGGGTGGCTAGAGCACACAATCCTCCTTTATCCTAAGGGGCATAATAATGGCTCTAGCCAACTATATGAAAACCCTCATCTCCACTAGAGTTAGCACAAAGAACATTTTTAAAAATATTTTCTAACTTGGCATAAGTTTGGGGAGAAGTGACTTAATGTGATGAATAATGTAGAAATTTCTATGTAGATTCAAAACTGCTCATGTAATTTACTAAAACATAAAACTTGAATCTACTCTACTCATATGTGGAAAGAAATTCACAATCAAGAAAGGAAATCATAAACATACAACATGAACCAATACAAAAAAATAAATAATTATCTAGGGGAAAGCAATTGATCAAAACCCCTTCCTATCTATATTGCATTAATAAGAAAATATAGAAGAAATACAATGTTTTCTCAAGCCTGAGCAACCTTTGCACTAGTATATTCTATCTCACTACTTCACAGACTGACCCTGGCCAACACTTAATGAATTTTACTACCTATCAAGCTCCTATTTCCTTGCATTTTTCCTTGAGGAATTAGCCCCTATTAATTAGAGAAATTGCTCCATGAAAAGTGCACAATTCTTGTAGGCCCTTCTCTGACCACATGCACCACCTGTACACTTCTGAATAGTCTACAACTGATAGTACAATTCCCTTGAAATCCAATCTCAATTGGGTAACTCAATTTATCTGCATGCATCAATTATTCTAGGATGATTGGTGAGTTAGTTGGTTGATCATTGAGCCTGTACACACCCCAGTATTGGACCCTCCACTAATTCTCTAACAGTTAGAACTAGTTAAACTCACAATAACTCAAATTAATCAAAATAGATTGCTGGAAATTAGCAATCAATCATACTAAATTGAACTCAAGTGTCTCCTACTTGAATTAACTAAGTTAAATAAGTGACAAGTGCCATGTCACCTTAGTTAACTACCTCCAAGTATTTTACTAAAATTGAAATTTGAATTTTAATCTTGTTTGACCAAGGTAAAGTCAAAACTAGATTTTCTTGTTGCATTTTCAACACTCCCTCTCAGCAAGAAAGGGATTATCTGATACCCTTATCCTGCCTCTATGGAACTCGAATTTTCCCTTTGATAAAGCCTTTTTCAAAATATTTGCATCTTGTTCCTCTGTAGGAATGTATTCCAACAACATGATCTACCTCTGCACACAATCTCGTAGATGGTGATACCAGATGTCGATATGCTTGGATCGATCATGAAATACAAGATTCTCAGAGAGTTTGATACAACTCTAATTATCATAGTAAATCACAGTAGGATCCATCATCTGACCAAATAACCCAACACGAATCTTTCTCATTCAGATGCTTCTTCTGAGCTGAGTGCAACAAATCTCTGCTTCCTATTGTACCAAGAAATTGTTGGTGACCTAACACTGAAAATTCCTCCTGATGTGCTCTTCCTATCTGATGGACTCACCGTACATTCTACATTTATGAAGCCTTACAACTTCACTCCCTCTGTTCATTTGTACCAAAGACCAAACTGAGTGGTGCCTCTGAGGTAGCCAACACATGTTTTTCTGTTGTCCAATACAGTTTGGTTGTCTTAACCATTGCTTGACTAAGCTGGTTAACTACATAACACATGTCTGGTCGTGTGTTCACCAAATACATAAGTGAACCCATAAGCTTCCTATAAATGGTAGCGTCCACTTCCTCACCTGAACTCCAATCTCAACCGGGTAAATCGAGTTATCTTCATGCATAAATTATTATGGACTGATTGATGAGTTAACTGGTTGATCATTGAGGTACACACCCCACTATTGGACCCTCTACTAGTTCTCTAACAATTAGAACTAGTTAAACTCACAATAATTCAAATCAAATGAAATAGATTGCTTAGAATTGGCAATCAATCATACTAAACTGAACTTAAGTGTATCCTACTTGAATTAAGTTAACTGAGTGAAAAGTTCCATGTAACCTCAGTTAACATTCTCCAAGTATTTTAATGAAATTGAAATTTATATTTTAATCTAGTTTGACCAATGAAATGTCAAAACTAGATTTTCTTGCTGCATTTTCAACAAATAATAAATGTGGGTAGCAACCGAATTTTGGATACAAATTTGAATTTTCCTATGAGGAATAGAGGTTTCTAGATCCATTTGTCGATATTGCTTCTTGTTAAAAAGAAAATGGAATACAAAGGAATTTAACACTTTGCTAGATCCTAACCAATCAATTAGGGCATCCTTTTGACTATGTTGATAACATTGGATTTTTCCATTTATAACTTCCACCTAGAAGCCTCACATAATATTTGCAAGCAATCCATGGTGTTTTCCAAATTTTGATTCTCTTCAATGATGATTATAAAATAATCATTTGTGAAGTGACTATTCATTCATTGATTACCATATACAACAGAGAGAAGAAACCTTTCATGAGGTGATGTGTTATTATACTATGAAGAATATATCCAATGGCTTTAGTAGACATTACATAGAGGGTTAGGGTGAGTGGGAAACCTTTACTGATTAACTAGAATAGCCCTATCTCATTAGACTTGGTATGATTGATAGAAGGACAAGTTGTGACATGTGCAAATAAAGTTTCTACCACTTTAGCAGAATACAGGCCAAATCCAAGTTCTCTAAGCATGGTGAAGATTAATGGCTATTCCACTTTGTTGTAGGCTTTTATAAAATCTATTTTAGTGAATAGGATCTTGAGGGATTTTTCTTGGTTTTCCCTAGAAGTGAGGAGTTTGAATTCTATGATGAAAGTATGAAAGATAATTATTTAATTAAGCTAACGGTTCCTCAACAAAACTAGACAAATTGATATTAAGTAGATAAGAATGGTCTAAAATTAATCACAATAATATAAGTACTAATAATTATTTATTGTGACTGGTTGGGAAAGTATAATATGCAAATTTATTTTCTATAGCATTGCATTATTATGTGCATTCATATTCTTGGTTTGGAAGTTTGTTTTCATCCATATTGAGGGACATGGATTGTGAATATCTTTATCTCTGTTGCAAATTCTTCCCAACAAACACCCATTTACTATTGCAGATTCTGCCCACCAAGCACCCACTTGCTGGTTACTAGGATTATTTTTTATACATACACATCACGTGCTTGAATTCATGCTAGTAAGGCAGCGTCTGTAAGCGATGTAGGACTTAATCTATATGATATACTATCCATGGCATGCTAGAACTTGTGCCAACAAAGTTGGGGAAGACATATAGGCTAATCTTAGTTTCCCAGCTTAGAGTATTTCTTGTAAATGAGATATTGGCATACCAAACTAGTGCAACTTCTTCCACTGAGTCAAAGAAATTATCATGAACAATATTTTTAAATATTTATCTTGAATAGAAAATATTCAAAGGCCATCTAAATCAATGGGAAGTTTAGGATTATTATTGTGAGTTATTTATTTGTGGAAGTTGGCCCTCACTTATCTTTTCTTTTGGGTTTATAAAATAAACATGTAGTATTTCTCCACCTAAGCCTTGGAAATGTGTTGGAAGTTCATCTGGGCCTTTTCCATTCAGGACTCCTTCAACTGGATCCACAAGTACTGTGGTGGAGTCGTTTGGAGTAGCAAAAATAGGAGAGAGTTCTGATACTGAACGAAATGTGCCACTTGCTAACAAAATCACTATTGGTAGACCTATGCCACTAAGACCGTGGGAGCAGGGTAGCTATGGAAGTAACTATGGAGGTAAATGTGTTGCAATATATCATGTTTAACTAATGTAGCCCAGATTATTTTGAGTTTTATCTTGATTATTTAAGACTTAATCATTAAGATTATTATTCATGATCAGTACAAGCTTGTAGTATTGTTACATCTTGCTTGTTAAATTGTAATTGTGTTATTAAGAAGTTCTGCACCTGACAACCTTTTCTTTTGCTAAATTCAGGCTATGGTTATGTGAAAAACTATAATTCAAGCTATGGTTCCATGATAAATTACAATTCATGCTATGGTTTTAGCCTTTATGGATCCAAAAATTTATATGGGGGAATGGGAGGAGGATATGGGGCGATGTCAGGATCATATGGTGTTGGTCTTTATGGCAACAATATGTACAGAGGAGGATATGGTGGATCAAATATGTTTGGTGGAATGTATAATAATAGAACGGGGGATTGATGGGTGGATATGGCATGTGATATGGGGCTACTTATGATAAAGGAAATGGTAATCCAAATGATCCATTTGGAAACCTCTTTCACCCCCAAACTTTTGGTAGTCTATGCTTTGTGTGATGAGTGTATTCTTGCTTTATTTTCTTATGTTTCAACATAAGATAGTACAACTTATTGTTGATCTTCAAATGAATGAAAAAATGCACTGAGTGGATGAATGGAGGATGTACAATCAAATATATATTTCTTTTATTTTGTCTTTGTGCATGTTCCTGATACATGTGTGCACACATAGAGTCTGGCATTACATTACATTTTGGACCATGAATGGGGGTTGTTGGGGGGTTTCATTCTGCTAGTTGAGGGTCGCAGTAGCTCCTTATTATCATAAAATGTTGTGATACAACCATATTGATCATGAATGATTTTAAAATTTTCCATTTCTTTCTCTAGGGATTAGATTTCCCTTATGTTTTGGAGTTGGATGGAACTAAAGTAGTGACTTGTTTGGAACATTTCATTGTTGGACAGAGATGGATGCTTAAAAGTTTGGATATTTCTCTAGACCATAGTTGCATTGGTAATTTTGTACCTCTACAGCGATACCTGTACTTGTTATACCCATATAATCTTGTTGTACCTAAATCATGATTAACTCCTACTTTAGAAAGGAATGGTGCCATTTCTTTGCACCTGTAGCTTAAAATATCTTCATCGTTTGTTGTCCCTACAGCTAGACCCAACTACACACATGGTTTATATGATTAATCTATTAAATGCTAATTATGGTCTCTTGTCTTTAAAAGAATGCACACTTAAATGTATTTAGTAAATGCCTCATTATTGGGATTATTATGGCAATGTACATAGTGACAAAATGCATGTTGTTGGATTGTATAACACATTCACTTTAACTTGAACTTGAGAAGGATGCAAAGCTTCCTTGAATAGTATGAAGGTTTTGACATGGGATGAACATCACAATTTTATGCATTTTGACCTTTCTAACTTGTCTTAAATATTTTGAAAGTACAGATGCATGGTTTTGTGACATTTTTTGGTCGAATTTCCATCCTTGTTGATCAAAACACTCAAGCATTCCATTTTTATTATGACTGCCCTTCTCCAAGTAAAACTTGCACATAACCATATTCATTTTCACAGATTTCATTTGTTTATCACTGTATGTATCGATTTGACCATTGGTTTCTAGTTTGGTTTTGTCTATTCTATTATTCTCTAGATTTGTTTGATCAATCTGGTGTATTGTATTAGGAGTTTGCTCGTTTTGTGCTAAGGTGACTTGGCATTCAGACAAAACCAAGGATCCCATCCAGGTCTGGACCTAAAGCAATAGTTGGTCAAGGCCCTGAAAACTACGATATTGAAGAACCTAAAGAGGCAGCTGGTTGGCTGGGAAAATGTCTGAGAAGGTTAAGGTGGAAGGTTGTAGTAGTCAGTTGTAGGTTCTGCTTCATGCAGATTTACTCAAATATCCTCTTTGAAAAATATGAGATATGTTTTTTCTTGCTTTTTCGGTGGCTTTCATGTGCTTCTTGTATGAGTATGTTCTAGAATGCATTGTGCAAGGAATTGTAATTTTTAAGTAGGAACTGAATTTGGGCACCACTGGTGTGCACATGGGGTGTGTAGTAGATTCAATTTTCAAGTGAAAACTTTTTTATTATGGCACATAACATTATAAGTGCACTATATTCTTTAAATAATAAGTGATTGGATCATAGCTTATGAACCTTAGATGTAGAGAAGGACAAATTCGACTGATTTGTTCAAGTGATAAGTGATTGTTGCAATTTCCATATCTGTTGATATCCTGCAAGTACAAATACTTCCTTGAGACTTAGATTACAAGGTTCCATTGTGAGTTGTATATTTTCCTTTAAACCTACTAGACATTATAGAAAGTTTTGGTTTCTATTCAGGTGAGGAGGCTATGGAAAATTCCATGTATGTAGGTGTTGATGGTGCTGGATCCACCAACATGTCAAGGGATCTCCCCGATAAGATGTCCCAACTAGACCTCAGACCGTTTGGAGTAGGAGTCCCAGCAGTGGGCTGTAAAGTTATGCCATGACTGCGATAAGGCATAGAGGTAACAAAGATATCTTTGTTGGAAGAAAGTGTGTGACCTTGCAGTGAATCAAGAGAGATGCATGGGTAGGTTCTAACACACAGAGGGGAAAATAAAGTGTTCCCCTTAGAAGCCTGTAATAGTACGCAACCTAAAAGGAACACACAAGTTGAATGACATCACAAGCTGGAAAGAAGAATATTCGACAATCCAAAGTGATGGGTTAAACCAACAACATGACTTGAACAAGATTCATACAATCGTATATGAAATAGTTCATACACAAATGCGTAATTTAAACAACATACATTGCTAAAGTAACTAGAATAGTCGAACTACAATAACAACATATGCATGAAGACGTGCTTGATATTTTATATTATATAAAGTGAAAGTTCCATCCATACATGCAACCATGAAAACCACTAGCTCTAATAGTGGAACGTTATTGTCAACACTTCCTACTCCTCTAAAGAGATGTACTCACTTTGTACTATGGAGAAGACAAGGCTCGTCACAATAATCTCCAAGCCCTTCTCTAAGCAATGTGTAGCAAAAGTTTGGCTCCCAAAAGCCTGTTCTATGAGTTATGAGGTTCTAATTATAACAAAGGGTGGGGTGACCCTTGACATTCCCCTTTGTGACTCTTGGACTACCCTCATGAGTCTTCAACTTCATTACATATAACTCTTTACATTACATATAATTGTTTGTATTACACTAATGACACTTGGAATTTCACTTTACATCATGTTTACAATAATAATACATTTTCCACATATACCCATGTGGGACACAAATAGGATTGAGTCAGCAAGACAAGACAACACTAAGACTCAGACAGTTCTGGAAAGACCAGCTCATTAACATCCTCTCTATGATCCTCAGTGACGAACGGATGCCATGCTTGGTATTGCGCAATGGTGTCTGTCTATTGTTTGATGCTATCTTTCTCGACACAAACTCTTGCATCCATTGCTTCCAGGTATACTAAGCTAGAACCTCTATCCAAGTTGTCCTGTAACATGCGCAACTTAGTCCTGAGCACAGTCAGACTGGCGACATATCTCTGCATGTTGTCTGCAATGATCTGCAAATCTATGTTGTTGGCCATGTGCATCAACTGATCAAAGTACGCATCAAGCTCCAGCCGAACTTGGTTCTTCTCTTTGGCTTCGATGAGTGTTCTAATTGATGGGGTTCCATAATTTCTCACCACGACATCCAAACTCCTGAAAAACCGTGCATACAAAGCCTCAACATTGGCGATGGGAGTTCCTCATAGTTCTAGATCATACTTCGGATGCGTGCTTTGTCCAACTATACTTGCGACTTCATCATCTTGTGCAAGTGAAGCCGGGCTCCTTTGTACCTCATTGTCCATTTCTGTACATGATCAACCATGGCATGTATATCTGTGAGTGTTCGCGATATCTTGGTGCAGCACTGATGATGACCCTGTAGATGGAAAACTGCCTTGTGCATGGTGATGAACCTGTCATATAGTCTTCGCATTACTGTCTCAAGAGCCGATACTTCAACAAGTATTGCTTTCTTCATTTCTTCTCTAGTGGATCCTGTTGATTATTCCTCTTTGCCTAGCTGCTTGCAATTCCTTAGCCATGCACTCATTTTCTACTATTTAGAACTTCACACTCAAGCTCGTGGATTCAACATAAGCCTTTGTAGCATCGACCAAGGCAGTTGTATGTCTTTGTACATTTGACACAATCACTTGTTCTTCAACATGTGCAAGTGATGCATGCTCATCCAAGATATGCGCTCTATGTGCCTTTACAACTTTGTGTTGTGACTCGTCAAAGGCTATGTTGTACACATCTGTTCCCAGATCATCTTCAAGGAGAATGGTATCCCCTTGTTCACTTGGGACTTGCTCTATTATTGGAGTTGGTGAAGTGTGTGGGATAACCTTGGTTGCTTTTTGCATGAGGTGAGTGTCTTGATCCTATTCCGTCTGTTCCATCTTCATGTCCATTTGTTCACCCATCAGTTCATCTTGCTGAGCAAGTTCCTGTTCCTGCCACTGCTCACCCTATTCCTCATCTGCTGCTGGTGGATTTGAGTCTTCAACGTGTATCGACGCAGTTTGCATTATCTCTGCGCCTTGCACTTCCTCATATTCATGTTCCCATTCATGTTCCTGCTGCGCTTCCTTCTCTCGTCAGTGCAACTCTTGTTCTTCTTTGAGCTTCTACTCTAATTCCTGCAACTTCCTCTCCGTCTCTTCCAGTCTTTTCTTATTTCTCCTTTTCCACGCTCCTGTCGCACTATTGCCTCTTTGCTTCTATCTCCAAATCTACTCTCTCAACAAGTGGATCGTCCTTAAAATTATAGCTTTGCTCCACATCTACACTTTTGCAAATCTTCCTCTTGCCTTGGTCTTGTGCAAGTTTGCTACTCGCTGATGCTATTGTTGCTTCTCCCTGTGGTGTTGCTACCTTGTGTTATGCTAGACACTCTATTGCCATGCTGACCATTTCATTAAGCTTAGAGGAGTTATAGAAATATCAAGGGTCTTCCTCTAGTCAATGACACGCCCCTTGGATCTAAGGATAGTACATTCTCGAACATTGGTCCATGCATAAGCCATGTGGATTTTACAGATTGAAACTCTTGGTGCCAAAATGAAACTTCTTGAAGTCCTCAACCTTGTCATCCACTTCTTTCAAACTCTGGATCACGTACTGATGAGCCTAGGTATTTTAGCAAGAATGTTGCAACTCCCAGGGCTACCAGCTTTACTTATCAACCCGGTGTTTGTACAAAATTGGAGGCTACTGTGCTATATACACAAGTAGAAGTGAAGGTGCTGCCTATTGTCACTGCTCATCTGGCAAGAGACCCCAGGGGTTCCAAGCCAGACTTCTATAGGGTCAGAAGAAGCTTGATTTTGATGGAAGGAGAGCAAACCTATTCTAGGGGAGAGCTATTCTACTACAGAAATGAAGAAAGCAATCATGTAATGCTAAACTCACACCAGACCCTAGCTAACCAATTAAACAACTATGATAAGCAGAATTACTAGGTCAATCACTAATCTAATTCTAATTATCTAAGTTGCAGAAGTAAGAGCATCAAAACTAGACTAAGGGGTAAACAATGGAAACTAAGTTGAGTCTGTGTCTAAGTGGAAGAAGCAGTCAGAGGTCAAATTGGTGAAAAGAGGACGTGAGGGAGCAAAAATGCTTAAGAACCATTGGATCAGGGGGGTGAAAAGAAAATGAACGGCTGAGATCGAATCGCAGGAGGGTACGTAGGTAGATGGGAGAACAGTGTGAACTAACAGGATGAATGATTGAGATTATATTGCGAGGGTGGAGTCAGGAGATGGACAGACAGGATTAATCAGCAAATGGATGGCGAAGATTAGATCGAAAGCAAAAGAAATGTATGGAAATGGTATCGAGTGATGCAATGGCCGTCAGATCAGGAGCTAGATCGACGGTGGAGATTGGAGTGCTTAAAGGAATGTGCAGAAATGAGGGAGCAGGTTTAGAGAGCGGTAAGCAGTATATCGCACACCCTCAGAGCTGTAAGTGGTTTCCTAAAATTTTACGTGATTAACCTCCCCAGCCAACACGTAGCACGGGGAAACCACCCATTTCGTATGCCCTCAGGTAGATAACAATCAGACAGAAATCCACGCGATATCGCGCGATGGCCATCAGATCTAGCGAGGTAGATCAACAGTGAAGATTTGACCGAGCTGGTTGGTGAGCAAGTGCACGATAGCCGTCGAATTTGACAAGGCAGATTGATGATCAAGATTTAAAGTGCACAAAGTCAAACACTAAAAGTGAATTCAGGCGGTGATTGGTCAATTTTGTTGCGTGCTCAATCTACGGTTAAAACCATTTGGACGTGGATTAATAGCTTCTGCTCTACTTTTCATGCTAAAGGAGAATGAAATGGATGTGAGGGAGATCAAATGACTAAAAGAGAGTGAAGGAGAAGATGACCAGTAAAGGAGTAGAGTGATATGAAATGAGCTCAGCGACTGTGTTAAGCAACAAACTCCCTATGAAAACTAAAACCCTGTGTTTTTGGGGTTGCTACAGGGTTTCTTCCTCACATCATGGTCCCAGAGGGAGGAGGTTAGGCTGAAACACTTGTGAGAAACCTTGTGGATCTTTTCTTTGCCAACCTATTGGTTGAATGAGAGCATAAATGGAAGTAGACTGAATCACAGCTAATCTACTCTGTACTACCATAATGAGACTACAACTACTTAAACAAATAAACAGAAAACATGAAGCTACTTCAGTGAATGAACAGGAAAGCCATAAATCTATGCTAAACTATTGTAATGAAAATGCATCTACTTTAACAAATGAATAATCAAACCATGCATCTATGCTATACTGCTGTAATAGAAATGAACTATTTAAGCAAATGAACAGAAAGCTATGCTACTTAACAATACAATAAAGAGGAGCTTTGGCTACTAGGGTCAGGCCCTAACCCAAGAGCTTCAGCCCTTTGAGTTAACTTAGTGCTGGCTTAGAACAAAACTCATCTTCATTATAAAAACATTGTATTACATCAAGAACTGTTACAGGTCTAGTTCTATAGTCAAAAGTTCGAATTATTGCTAACTCTTGGTAACTGACTACTGGTGACTAAAAAAACTGAGGTCCTAAGCCTCTCTATTTATACATTTGAAGTCTCCAACGACTTCCCTCAAAATTGGGGAGGTACATCTCCCAACTTAATGATAAACCTGTGCTTTTACTTTCACTAGCTGAGCTGCCTTCTAGTAGGGAGGCTTGGCTCCCAACTCAAGATAAACTCGTACTTTCACTTGCTTGGTTGTCTTCTAGTACACCTGGTTTGGCTGTTTGCACCTTCACTTGCTTGGCTGCCTTCTATTACTCCTGATTTGGCTGTGTGTACTTTCAGCTGATGGAGGGATATTCAAATGGAGGGGTTGTAAATGAGGAGGATTTACCTCTTGTAATTCCTCTCCCTTGTTCCATTTCAGTTTTTACCAAGTTATTTTACCATAGTTACTTGCTTTTATCTTTTATTCTTGCATTTCATGCACAACAGACCACAAAGCAAAATATCCCACTCTAACTCATCTCATAAACAAAATATAATAAAAAGTATGCAATAAGTTGTGAGAATAGTTGGTTTAACTAAGCTAGGAGGTGAATTAAGGCCAATTAAGGCCGATATAATTACTTAATGATGAGGCTCATCATCACCCCCTACTGAAAGTGTTGCTCATCCTCTGAGCAACTTAGTGGCTCTGGTAGCCTCTCTGACATCCTATGCTTCTGTTGTGGTCTCTTCTTCTAGTTCATAGAAGCCTGCTTTCCTTTCTACTTCTCCCCACTGATATTCTCTGATCTTCAAGCTATGTGGCAGTGTTTTCCATCTCCTTATGCATGTATATTTCTTAGCAGCTTAAGCATGTCCTCGAAATGTGAAATTACTTTCTATTGGGCAGCAAGACATCTAAGTGCCAGCTAAGGATCATTTGCAATTAGATTATTGGTGTGGATTAGGGCCATGGAATTTGATTATTCAGCTTCTTCTCTGTCCTTGAAGCCACTTAGTTCTTTTGTTTCTTGCTTCTCTTTTTTTTTTTTTCAATGCCTTCTTCCTCTTCTGTTTTAGCATCATGTTTCTTTGTATTAGTGTTGGCTTATATGGGCCTAGCCCAGGTTCGGAAGAATTATTTAGCCAAGCAAATCCCATAGCTACCAGCCGTTTCGCCAACAGCCCACGAAGCGCAGACTGAGGTCTCACCCGAGGTAGCAGGAGAGGGTGTTGGAACCAGGTTTCCGCACCCTTGGGATGTCTAGATGTGGTTTGAGAGGTTCGCGTGCCATCCTGCAGCCTCGTGTTGTGCTAGATCCGCGCAGATCCAGATAACCTTAGCTTTCCTTTACCATGCTGATTACAGATCTTATTAAGTATTATTACTCAGATCTACTTAGAGAGGTATTTAAGCAAACATTTATTACTTTCATTCAGTTCGCGCATTAAGATTAAACCCAATTCACAAGTATTCAATAAGCATACGCGCGCAGATCAGAACAGTTTCATTCACCATAAAAGAACAGAGTTGCGATAGAATTAACACAGAATTAAGAAGAAACTTATCTTTATTTCCACTTATCACCCTTACATCCATGTCTGCCTTGCGCACTCAGCTACAGGGGTCCGCGCACACAACTGTGGACTCTTCCAGGCCTCTGCGCACACAGCTACAGAGCCTCTATCCTCTATCCAAACTCCTGACTTGGACTTATATACGCTCTCAAACTGCCCTTCTCAGACACCCATTACATATCCGATCTCAAAATCATACTAACCAGAGAACTGCCTTTCCCCTCATAGAGTCGTGGTCTATTTATACCTATCTATGGTCCGCAGACCGACTTACTTCCTATTATTTTACATTATTTCTTGGGTGGACAACCCTTCAACTCGACATTTTATATTTCGTGCTCTGCATACTTCAGAGTTTTTACAATAATTTACTCCTAATTTCTAGGCTTTCTGTCCCAAAACCATTATGCGGGACCTCCGCTACCCAACAGTTCCCCAACACAATCATCGTGACTCGTCCTGAGTCACTCGCCGGTGCAGCGAGATGCTCTTGGCTTCACAGTTCACCTCCCTATGAATGACGCTCGTCATCCTGCTGCTCCTTTGTTGTCTCCTGCAATGCTTCATCCAACTCCGGCTTCGTTGTTTCTCCCACTTCTTGCAACCGATAATGCTCATTCTGCTCTGCTCGGTTAACACAGAACACGCCCTGATAGGATTTTAGCGTGAGTAGGGAAGCCACCTACGGGACCCCTTGGTACCACCGTAGTCACTTCTGACCTTCGTATCTTCTCTTAACACTGTCTGCTGCAGCCTGTGTTGCAATTTTGCAAGACCCTTGTTGTTGTCTGTAAGATCCCAATTTTGAAGAGACAGCAGAGCCAACTTAGTATCTGCATATCTACCTGTGGTCTCCGTCTATCGATCCTTTCGATTTTCTGTTGTAGTTCGCTGGCCAACCCCCGGGCGGAGCGACAACATCCAGACCAATTCTGCTTCGTGTCTCCCTTTTTCCGGTACATCCCCCACCATTGATGCTGCCATCTGCGGGATGCCCGCAGCTGTCACCACCATACGTCTTAGAGAGTCTCGCTTCTTCAGTGGCCATATCACCACCCTCGGGCGTACTCCTTGTGTAGAGAGAATGAACAGCCCCATATCGATACCCAGTATATGTTTTCTAGGAGTGTATGTCACCCGGTGGATGCCCCTCGGTGATTTATAAGTCATGCGAATTTCAAATTCACTGATTCCCACCTATTCTAGCATCTTCGTGTAAAATCTGTTGCAGCTCATGCCATATCTAACTTGTACTTCCATTCTTAATTGCCCACCGCCCACTCCCTTTTGCCATAATGCAGACATCATGTCGTGAATAGTGATAGAAACGGTCACCTTTCTTCGTAGCCACGCAGCGGCGCACTTCTGATTGCGCGACCGCAAATGTATCACTGATCTAGCTTGATGTGTAGCCTGGTACTCGTGCCTTCCTCTAGACTGCTTTACCGTCCCGCACTCTCTTTCAACTAGTTGGAGCGGTGAGATTGTTCCTTGAACAGTTAGTTAGGCGGCCAAACCGCCCACGTAGAGCTTCAGGTGACTACCATTCACTCGGCTCGGGAAGGTGTCTCCATTAAGTTTAGCTAGCTGAACCGCGCCCCCATTGGTAACTTCTTTGACGACGTAGGGTCCCAACCAATGCATTCGGAGTTTGCCAGGGAACTTCTCGAATTTACTGTCGTATAGCAATACTAGATCATTCTCCTTGAAGGTGTGCACCTTGATATGGCGATCATGCCATGCTTTTTCCCGCTGTTTCTACACTTGCTGATGGAATCCAGCCAAAAATCGTTCCTCCTCCATTTCTTCGAGCTGCGCAAGCCTTTCCTCCAAAGCCCCGCGGTCTGCCATACTTGTGATTGTTGTGATCCGCAGACTAGGTACAATGTATTCCATAGGCATGATGGCCTCCTTGCCATAGACTAACCGAAAAGGTGTCTGGCTCGTCAATTTCTTGCACGTAGTTCGATATGCCCATAGCACAACAGGGATGCGCAAGTCCCAGTCATTTCATCGCGCATTACAGACCTTGGTCAATGCAGTCTCCAAGATTTTGTTGAATGCCTCCACGGTCCCATTTTCTTGCGGGTGGTATGGCATACTCTGTTGATGATATATTTGGAATTCCTCAGTGAGTGCGCTGATGGTTTCATTCAGAAAATGTGTTCCCCGATTGCTCATGAGAATTTTGGGACAACCAAACCTTGTCAGTACATTCTTGAACAAAAACTTCGCAGCTGTTGCAGCCGTGCAATCTTTAACCGGTTGTGCCTTGGCCCATCGGGTTAAATAATCTGTTGCAGTGATGATATATCCCACGCCCATTTTTCCTTGTGGCTCAATAGGTCCTACGAAGTCGATTGCCCACTTCTTGAAGGGCTATAGTGTCATCTACCATTGGAGCGACATTTCATCTCTCCGTGATGGTTTCCCCATCTGTTGACAGATGTCACAAGCTCGATAGTGAGCTTTCGAATCCTGATGTAGAGTGGGCCACCATAATGCTTCGCCAAGTATCTTCTGGGATATGGCGCGATCTGCATAGTGTCCGCTAGCAACCCCCCTATGGGCTTCGGCCAGGATGTGTCCTCGTTCGAACTCTGGGACATACCAATGCAGGATCTCATCGTTGCCCATTTTCTAGAGGTGTCCTGCAATCATGGTAAAGTCTGCTATGCGTATCACCAATTCCTTCTTCTGCTGAATGGAGTATCCCTGCGACGCAGTCCCTATAGTTAAGAAATGGATTATATCTTCAAAATGACCATCACATCCAGCTGGTAAGGTGCATGTGTGGGTCATCACGTCCATCGTATTTCTCTATTATGCGTACTTCCAGTTTCCCAAATCTGATCTTCATCATACGCCTGCAGGCATGCCAATCTTCGAACGTTCCTTCATGTGTGCCCCACCATCGCGCAAGCATCGCGCGCAGTGCCCATTTCATCGCGTCAAACCGTTGGTGCTCTAGTATTGCGATTTCAAATTTGGTTAGAAATTCATCTACCATTGTTAGCCCATCATATTTTGGCAATTCGCGATCCTGGGCCTTTACGCAGTACAACGATTTCGTCACCATGTTGCAGTGTAGCGTGGTTACTCCGTTCAACTGGTTGTGCCACCGCTCGTCTTCCTCATCTGAATCATCATTGTAGGATTCTCCATCCCCTCGTGATATTCTTCTATCCTCCAATGTATTGACCCATCCTCGCTCCTAGGCAGTCATTCTGTAACTACAATCTTTGTCGTCATCATCGTGCACCGGTTCGATGTAGCGCGGTCCTTCAGCCAGATCTAGAGGAATAGCGACGCGAAGCACCTTTGTTTCAAATATCATTGTCCTCTTCTTTAGATTAATAACCCCATTCATGTTGGTGGCCTAATCTATTCCTAACAACACAGGATAGGGCGTATTTTCATCCATGAGCTCGATAACTTCAAAATCCGTGTGGGTACTTGCAACATCAAGGTCTACCGTAATCCCTTGCATCCTTCCCATGGGCAACACTTTCTGTTGATTTTCCATCCGCAATTGGATAGGGGACCATTGTAGTGTAGGCATACACATGCGCTCCCATGTCTATTTTGGCAATATGTTGGCATCTAAGCCCAAATCCAAAATGACCTGCTCCATCTCATAATCACTGATCTATGCTATTAACCGCATTTCCCTTCTAGTCCGCGATGCATGTCTTCCTAATTTTTGAATGACGTGAGGCTCAATCCACCCTGTGCACTTATTTATCAACTCCTGTAAGCCTTTAACCGCCCTGTTGTCGCAAAGCAATTTTATACATGTCTATAAAAAGGTAGTTATCATCGAGGGATCCTTGTCCGTCTTGGGCTGATCCCTATTACCTGGGGTAGAGACCTCCACGAAACTCCCTTGAGCTTCCTGATATGTCCCCTTATTATCACAAAATTCACCGAGACCGGACAGTGATCTTTATTGTGTCCCTAGCTCTTACACCATACACACCATACTTCCTCCCAGACTTCTGAGCATGGTGTTTGTTCTTGTTTTAACTTCTGCATTTCCAAGCATAAGTTTTGGACCTGCGCTTGAATTTGCTAAAATCCCAACCCTGGGTCTGGTATCGGGGTTTCGTGCAGCCACATTGCTGCCTCCAGCGCTTCAGCTTGGGTTGAGATCTTTTGTTGTAACAAAGATGACTTCAGATATGCCGTTAATGTTGTGGCAAACCAAGCGTAGTGCTGCTCATCTGTCAGTGTCATGTTGGCCTCACGGATAGCAATTTTCAACCTCTGATCCAGATCCCATGGAGTTTCACTCGGCATCATTACAATCTCTTTGAACCCTACGACCGACTGTTTTCCTGACTTCGGCTGGCTAAATTCCTTTTTTAATTCGGTCTGGATTTCTGCTACCCCCGCTGTTGGGTTACTGCTCGAATACTTCATGTACCATGTCAGCGCTCAGTCCTGCAGTGCGCTGACTAAGGTAGCTTTCCTGATATTATCATCCTCGATTTGCTCCGTGTTCCATACTAATGTTATCAAAAACCAGAATTTCTCCGGGTCTTTGCCTCCTGCTCCCTTGAATACCGACAACTAAATCACGCTTGCCATAGTTACCCTTGATCTATTACCATCCCTGATCCCTTCGATCCTTCAACGTTTTTCTCTCCACATTCCATGCCAGACACCCCTTAGGCAGATCTTGGTCCCAGCAATGGAACCATTTGTTGGCTTGTATGGGCCTGACCCAGGTTCAGAAGAATTATTTAGCCAAGCAAATCCCACAGCTACCGGCCCTTTCGGCAACAGCCCGCGAAGCGCGAACAGAGGTCTCACCCAAGGTAGCAGGGTAGGGTGCTAGAACCAGGCTTCCGCACCCTTGGGATGTCTAGATGTGGTTTGAGAGGTTCGTGCACCGTCCTGCAGCCTCGCGCTGCACTAGATCCGCACAGATCCAGATAACTTTAGCTTTCCTTTATCGTGCTAATTACATATCTTATCTATTTGATTAAGTATTATTACTCAGATCTACTTAGAGAGGTCTTTAAGCAACATTTATTACTTTCATTTAGTTCGCGCATTAAGATTAAACCCAATTCACAAGTATTCAATAAGCATACAGGCGCAAGTCAAAAAAGTTTCATTCACCATAAAAGAACAGAGTTACGATAGAATTAACATAGAATTCAAGAGAAACTTATCTTTATTTCCACTTATCACCCTTACATCCAGATCTGCCTTGCGCACTCAGCTGCAGGGGTTTGTGCACACAACTTCGGACTCTTTCAGGCCTCTGCGCACACAGCTGCGGAGCCTCTATCCTCTACCTAAACTCCTGACTCGGACTTACAGACGCTCTCAAACTCCCTTCTCAAACACCCATTACATATCCGATCTCAAAACCATACTAACCAGAGAACTGCTTTTCCCCTCATAGAGCTGCGCTCTATTTATACCTATCTATGGTCCGCGAACCGACTTAATTCCTATTATTTTACATTATTTCTTGGGCAGACAACCCTTCGACTCAACCTTTTATATTTCGCGCTCCACATACTTCGGATTTTTTACAATAATTTACTCCTAATTTCTAGGCTTTCTGTCCCAAAACCGTTACGTGGGACCTCCGCTACCCAACAATTATTATCTTCTTTATCCATTTCATCCCCATCTAGCTCTATATCTTCTCCTTCTTGTTTTGCCTCCTCCTCACTAACAGAAGGACTAACACCATAGATGAAGGTTTTGATGTCATCCTCTGCTGGTAAGTCATTGAAGATTGTCCATGTTATAGGGATCCTGAGGTTTTGGAGGGCATCCTCAATGAGGATTCTGATCAACCCATGGTGAACTAACTATTGGGAATTTCCTTTCTTTTCTTTGCTACTGGAGTCCATGAGTGATTGCATTAGAAAATAGGGTATGCTGAGGCTTTGATGAACTGGTGTTTCTACCCCAAATCTTAACTCTTCAAGCATTCTAAAGTGGTAGTCATAAACACACTGTATCTACCCTCACATGAGATATACTTGATGAACATCTTGCTTGTGAGGCTTGAAGATGAAATGAGAAAATTCTTGAGAAAACAGAGTTTCCTATGTATGTAATCCATTAACCCTTTTTTAGAGGAAATTGGCCACCTTTTCACTTTCAAACCCACTACCTCTTAACATTTACAACTTTTGATCAAATGACGCATATGAATGAGTGAGTAGGATATTTACCTATGGCCGTAATGCCACGCTGCAGTTGTCAGAGATCAGAGGTGTTGCTGACGGTCATTCTTCTTCCTCCTCTACTGTCTGCTGATGGTTTCTTGACTGCAGATCTGATGCTGCTGCAGCTGTTGTATGGTCATATTTCTTCCTCTTCTGTTGTCTAGAGATTTGATGCTGCTGAATGGACAGAGGGAGTAGGAGTATGTGTGAAGGAAGGGATGATGGTAATGGGTGAGGTGAGGGGTCCTTGTAGAAAACACAATTTTCACCTGAATTGGAGCAATGAAGTGAAAAACAATGGAATTTATGGAGGGATGCATGGTAAGGAGTGGAGGAGATGAACATATGTGAGGCAGGGCCCCCTTTGGATCTTCTCTTTTCTCCCTGATTGTCTTTCTCATCCTCCTACAAATAACAATTATGTTTTTTTTCCTTTTTCTCTTATTTTATATCTATATATATATATATATATATATTAAAAAACACCTAGGCTGCCTCAGAGAGGTTTTCACCCTAGATATTTGCCCTAGGCGCCTCAAGGAAGGTTTTCACCCAGGGATCTTCTTTTTCTTTCCATTTTTCTCATCCTTGGGCCACCTCATGGAGGTTTTCAACCCAAAGATGGGACTCAAGCACCTCATGGAGGTTTTCACCTGAATCCTTATTCTGTTTTTTTTCTTTTTCAGTGACCTGATGAGGGAGGAGCTGAAACTTGCTCCACCATCATCACTGTCTTATTAATATTGTCAATGAATTCTTGTTTAGATAAAGGCCTCTTGTACATTTTCAGTCTGTGTCCATTAACTAGTAATGGAATGGCTTCTTCATCTATAGTTCTAATCTGCACTGAACCGTTGTCATGGCATCTTTCCACCACATAAGGTCCGAGCCATCTGGTCCTTAGCTTGCCCTTGAAGTCTTTGTACCTTGAATCATATAATAATGCCCAGTCTCCTTCTTGAAATAGCTTCTCCTTAATATGCTTGTCATGCCAGATCTTCCTCTGAAGCTGAACTATCTCTGTATGAAGGAGGGCCTGCATTCTGAATTCATCCAAGCCATTCAAATGGAACAGTCTCTCTCTTTGTGCATGGCTGAGATCCAGATCTAGTTGGGCTGCCATCCTCAATGTGTTATATTCAAATTCAATGGATAGCAAATCCTTTTTCCCATAGACCAGCTCATAGGGTGTAAACCCAGTGGTGGTCTTCCATGTTGTATTATAGGCCCAGGTGGCCTCAACTAGTCTCTCTGCCTAATCCTTTCTACTGTTGTTCACTACCTTGGTTAGGATGTTTTCTAGTGCTCTATTGGTCACCTCCACTTTCCCATTAGCTTGTGGATGATAAGGAGTGGAGGTCCTATGCTTGATTTTGTGATGCTTGAGCAGTTCTTCAATCATGCTGGAGGTGAATTGGTTGCCTTGGTCTGTGACTAGTTCTCTAGGGTATCCAAATTTGTAGAATATATTCTCCCTTAGGAACTTAGCCACATTTTCTTTTGTTGTTTCCTTAATTTCCTTCCTTTCAACCCACTTAGTCAAGTAATCAGTGCACACAATAATGTGTTGTTTTTGCCTTGAAGGAGGATTGATAGTCCCAATGAAGTCCATGCCCCACTTATCAAATGGCTCGAAAGTCACTTGAGGTTTTAGGGGCATTTCATCTCTTGGAGTAGGCTTTCCCATCCTCTGGCACCGATCACACCGAGTGATGTACTTCCTCACATCCTGATGAAGAGTAGGCCAATAATAGTCTGCTTTTAGCACTTTGAATGTTGTCCTCTTTGCTGCAAAGTGACCTCCACAAGGCCCATCATGATAGGTTAGAAGGATGTCAAAGACTTCCTCTTCCCTTACACACCTTCTCAAGATTTGATCTGGGCCAAGTTTGAATAGATTGCCCCCAATCCAGGTGAAGGGGGCACTTTTCCTGATTATCTTGTTCTTTTCTCTGGAGGGCAGGTTTGGTGGGAACTGTGCTGACACCAGATAGTTTGCTATATCAGCAAACCATGGGGAGAGCATTGAAATAGCAAACAAATGCTCATCTGGTAACTGATCATCCACCATTCCTTCTTCACCTGCAGGCAGATTCATTCTAGACAGAAAGTTAGCAACAACATTTTCCTTACCAGGCTTATCAACGATAGTTAGATCAAACTATTGTAATAAAAGTAACCATCTTATGATTCTAGCATTTACATCTAGTTTGTTCATTAAATATTTAATTGCAGCATGATCAGTATGCACAAATGTCTGATAGCCTGTAATGTAATGCCTAAACTTGTTCAATGAATGCACAACAGCCAGGAGTTCCTTTTATGTCACGGTATAGTTTAGCTCAACTTTTGACAGGTTTTGCTGGTAAAATATATGGCGTAAGGAAGTTTCTCTTCTACCTGACCTAAGGCTGCTCCTATGGCTTTATGTGACACATCAGCATTGTTGAGCCTAAGAATTATCCTTAAAATACATCCACTTTCACTCCATTCAACATCCCCTTTCTCTCCATTCACACATTTTCTCACCTCTATTCCACCACCATGTCATCACATTAGCTTCACTTTCATCATTATATGGGTTATCCTTGTGTTTTCCAAAACATTATTAATTCTTAGTATTTTTAAGTGAATTTGTGGTTAAACTTTAGAAAATAATCTCCATATACTTATACCTAACAATTAGAATGAGTTTGTTGACATGTGTAGGTACAAAGGAAGCTTCCAAGTCATCTTTATGTGGCACTCTATGTTCAAATTCGAATTTGAGGAGATCATGGACCTCATGGAGGATATCATGGAGGATAGGGTTATGTGTCACCATTGGTTGAGAGATATGTGGATTTGAAGAGGGAATAGTGGATCCACATTTATGAGTTTGTTATCATAACTTTTGTATAAATAGGAGTGTTATCTCCTTCATTTGTAATTTGGAATTTAGAATTTAGAATTTAGAATTTAGTACCTTAGGATCTTATAAGTTTGTAATGAGAAGTTAGAATTTAGAATCATTGTAATGGAGATTTTAGAACCTCTTGGAATGTAGAAATTGTAATTGCAATTTGCAATTGATGATAAATAAAATAGAGCTTCTTCGATCTTCTACATTTGACTTCTCTTTTGATATTCTTGTGAATCCTTGGAAGGGCCCCCATTGTCTAGAAAGTACACTTTTGTTTTGGTAAGCTTTCATTTTATGTTTTTTTGTAAATTTTATTAGGTTCATATGTTTGAAATATTAATGAATGACCTGTCGTAAGAAAGTATTAATGTTTCTTTCAACGAATCTGATTTGTTATTTAATGTTTGAATTCATTCGTTTAAATAGTTTCTTGATGATTAGAAATATTAATGAACAGTCTCCTATAAGGGAGCTTTAATATTTCTTACACTTGTCACAATGTATTTAGATTTCATTTTGTTAAACGACTAAATAGGTGTTGGAGATTCCAATGAAAGACCTCCTGTAAGGGAGCTTTGGCATTTCTTCACCTAGCTTAGTTTAGTTTGTCTCTAAGTCCATATATATTGGATGATCCTCGAAGTTTACTTATCCGGATTGATAGTAAATGAAACTCTAATTTGCATCCACATTTTAGACCAAACATTTTGGCGCCGTTGCTGGGGAGGATGATTTGGAGATAGACTTAGGAAGTTATTTTTATTCAATTTCTTTTTATGGACTAACTTGTGAAACCTGGTGATAGCAGGATCTTCATAAGGGAGTTCAAGTTTGAGCATTTTTTATTTTCATACTTAGTTAGTTTCAAATTCAGTCTTTCTAAACTCCCCATTTCATACTAATCCATCTATGATTGAGAAAATTGAAGATGTTGAATATGTACTTCTTGGAGAGCAAGAACAATATCAAAGACTAGTTTCAAAAGAACCTTGCGCCAACTCCAAAAATAAGACAGGTTACTCACATATTTGCAAAGCATAAGGTAAAAATTTTAAACCTTGATGTGAGCATTTTCAAATTCTTAGTCCGTAGGTGGCTTCACTAGAAGCATTCTTTTACCTAGGAAATAAAAAATTTCAGGTTAAAGGTAGAATAGATTAGAAAAAATAAAATGAGATCTCATAGAGTTTTCCTTTAGTTTTGTTTTTTTTTTAAATAAAAATAATAATAAAAAAAATATCCATATTTCTCATGAATAAAATTAGTAAGAGCCACTTCATCCACGCTAACCTACAAAAAAAAAAAGAAGAAGAAGAAGAAGAAATCAATAGATTAGTATGCTCTCTTCCTGCACTTTGAGCTATCAGGAAGATCAAAAAATCTATTGATTTATTTTCAAAAATAATATAAAAATCTCTTGCTCGGAAATTGCACAAATCATTAAAACTACAACATTATAAGAAATCGAAATCATTTAAAAAAAAATCGTTTATTTTCGATTTCAAAATTTAAAATTAACTTTGTAGTTTAGTGATTTGATAATTATGTTAAAACTTCACTGCATAAAACTTCTTTGCATGCATTAAAAATCAAGGTGCAAGAATGTATATCTGTAAAAAGAGAGAAAATAAAGAGCCCTTTTTATTAAAGAGCACTGTTAATTAAAGAGCAATTTAGGTTGTCCTCAACACTGTAGCTCTCAAAACGATAGCATACTTTTGCTCAAGAGTTTCCTTGGATCCATGGAAATTATGTCGCAGAAGGTAGATAGTGATTTCCTTTGCACTTTGATTGATAAATACGCTACCCAGGTATCAAAGTAATAGTCCAGAATTCCAAGGTGTGGCTACACATTCAGTCCAACAAGTCTCTAGCTGATATGTATTACGTGCATTTAACTGTCAAGCTGCCCAAAAATGTTTAAAAGCTAATATACAGGACCAACAACATTTACCCTCATGTAATAGCCCAGAAATGACAAGGTTCGTGGCCTTTGTGGGTAGCAAAAAGCCTCTGCATAGGAGATACTCCCTCAAGCAACATGTACAACCAAGCAAGCAACAAATCTTGGCCGTGTCCAACTCGCACCAGCAAAAGACACTAGCCTAGACTCCAACAAAAATGTAGCAGAGAAATTCAAGCTTATTTCCTTGGTATTTTGACCCTGTATAGCAGTCAAACTTGGTGAGAGAATGAGCAGCAACTTGGCCCTTGAGCTGGGTATGATTTCGACATCCTTTTTGACTGGAAACTCGACTAGAAGACGCAGCAGTTTTGACACATCGTGTTGAAACATGTTTTGTGATCAAACCAAAACAAATCTGGAAAAACAAAGACATGGGTTTCTTCTGGAACGAAATGAGTTACATAACCTAGAAATTGTTTCCTTGGATTCCTAACGGTTTGAGAGGAAATCACGGTTCTTTGGGACCTTGTTTTGGTGACTGCGTGAAGGAAAAAACGGTTTTTTTTAAGACCGAACATTTCTTCAAACAAGCCAAATCTGCATATAAACAATTCAAGGTCAGTCTTTAAAGAAGAAATTTGTAGGTGGAAACCCACACTGTCCATAATTTATTGATAATGTATATTTGTCCTTCCATATATATATCTACATCAATAAGAAGACCGAACTTTCACCAAAGCAGCGATACTTCATTATTCAACCATCAAGATGAAATTTTAAACACGCATAGGAAAACGTAGTCGAGGTATGGTTTTCACTGTAACCAAAGATCAAACGATTTGATACATGCAATTGGAGAAAACAAGTCTCCTTATATAATGAAAAGGAGGGATTTTAGGTAGGCTGAATTGAGCAAAAATAGGAGGGAATTATTAAATTCAAATTTTACTAATTGGATCCGAAACCTGATCTAGTCTTCAAGCACAGGAGGCACGCAGAACCAGTCTTCCATATTTGCTGATTTGAAGATTATCAATGATTAAATGCAGATTTTGTGAGAAAATCGTGCCATATTTATAGGGGTATCTCCAGAAAGGAATCTGAGGTAAGTGATCTGCCCAGAAAATTGTCTTGGAGATATGCGTTGTTAACATTCTGCCAAGAATTACGAGCGTGAAGAGTTTTTCCCATAAATGTGAGCCCAGAATTGCAAGGATCGTTTTGTAGGACGTGCACCATTTGAGGATCTCGGTCCACATTTCAGTTTGACTGTGCTAAAATGATATTGGTATTATCACGTTTCTTCTACACTATTATTTTTGTCCACCTGCTTCGATGGCTATCCTTGTGGCCTCCATGTTCCTTCATCATTCTTCAACGCTGCACAAACCACGCTTTTTCACATGCTTCAACATTTGACACATTTTGATTATTTCACACGTTTTGACTTTTCATTTTTAAACATGGCAAAATTCATTTTTTTTATATTGCATCATGTATGTATTGTTTTGATGTTACGTTGTTTTTTTATGTATTCATATTTTGAGGTCAATTTGTTTTAATATCGTTTCTTTTAATGTTTTTATAATATATGTTTTGTTTTGTTTTGTTGTTAATGTATATATTTTTTTGTTATATATATATATATATATATATATGTTTTATGCATTATGTTTTTTTTAGTATATATTTTAATGTTATGTTTTTATATATGTTTTGTTTTTGATGTTATGTTTAGGATATATTTTGTGATTATTGTGTTTAATGTTTTGTTTATTTCACTTTTTAATTTTGTAAATATTTTATTAGTTTTATTGTTTTTCAGAAAATTGTCAAAAAAAAATTGATGTGAAATTTATTGCGTGATTGAAACAAACTGAAAAAAATCTTTATGAAATTTTATGGTTCAAACAAAAAAATGGAGGAAATTGTTTATCTGTGCATATCGTCATTTCTGTCACCCATGTGAAAAAAATTACAAGCTTGAGAGGTCGAAATTTGTTTACTTTTCTGGGTTTACACTTGGAAGCAAATTAGGAGGATTCATTTATAGTTGGCATTAAAATCTATAATTGTATTCTTGTTATATGCTTTTATGTGACGTACTAATCTGCAGGACACAACAAATCTACAATGCCAAGCTTTTACATGCACATTCCATGAGTCATCGGACACAAACAGGGAGTTGATTTACTTTTCATGGTTATTTTTATTAAAAATAGATTGTTATTAACATCATGAACTGGACTAAAATTATGCTTTTGATATTCCTTAATCTATTTAATTTTGGCATACAATTTTTGCATAAGAATCAGAAAGGGAATGGCCATCTCTTTTTGAACAAACTCATGTTATTTATGTCAATTTTTTTTTAGCAGGTTTCGGATGATCAACTGATCATTAAGGAGATTAAAATGTGATGACAATTGGTCTTCAAAAGACTAGTTTCATGAAAAATTCTAAAGAACAAGACCATGATCATAAGAACAACATTTCCAAAAACTTACAAGTTCTTGTAACTTCCTGTAAGGGTTTAATGGTTTGATATGTTGCATGACAGATTAGCAAATTCGAAGACTTGGGGGTTGTTCCTAAATGTACAAGGATGGTGAAATACCTATCCACACTTGAATTCAACATCTACAGGTGGTTAGTCAACGCAGGTCAAACTCAATTATTTTAGCAGAAATTCTAGAATTAAGAAGCAGATTTGCTATTTTTTAGATTTTGCATGCCATAATTCACTTTTTCCCAGCAAGAGTCATTATCCATTTCCCATTATCCACATACACTTCATTACATTTTCTTCAATCCTAACCCACCAATAAAAGCAATGAAGCTCATTTACTAGCTTTTCGTTCCACTTTACATATTCATTGTCAGTTTCCTTTTTCCTACCCTTGCAAATAAAACCTTCCTTCCATACACCATTGAGTCCATAGTCCTTGAGTCTAAATATTTTTCTAAAAACACCTTGAAGCTTGCATGCCTTAAGGGCAAGCTATCATGCTGATAAACAAAGGGAATACATCAATGTCCCTTTTTCATCGGATCTTCTAAGTATTCGACAACAACAAATTCATTCATACTTAGAAAGATGTGTTAGGGGCACCTTGACTCTCATCCAAATCAAAGATGGGAGCTCTCGTGTTGACTAGTGGCATCCATTAATGGCCACTAAGTTAACAATTTCTTGTTATGTTCGACACCGAAACATTTATTCACATGACAAGAATTGTGCCAACGAGGGTTGAAGACTTGAAGACCCATCATTTTGTAGTAGAGGAAGCAGATTTACTTTCATTATTTTTCAGTTTTTGATGTAAATGACTTGAGGACAAGTCAATAAATAAGGCTGGGGGGAGTGTAAATTCTAAATTTTATATACCTTCCAAGCCTTATACATTTCCAACCGCATTCAGCAGCAAATTCTGAACATTCAGCAGAAGATCTAGCAGCAGATGCAACAACAATAAAAGATTCACTTTTTCGACTTCATCCACCATTTTCACAGCCAAGTGAAGAAGACTATGATCAGAATTTTGCAGCCACACATGCACAACTCTCATCCATTTTTGAAAGGGTAAGTTGAGGTATGATATTTTCTAACTTTTAACCATTTAATTCCTTGAAAACTAGAATGATAATTTTTGGAAAAACTTCCTTTCCTCATTTCATAAAATTGCCAAAACCATCAGTCTAGGGGGGGATACATTTACATTCATAATTTGTCACGTTCATATTTTTCCATATTCATATATCACATTCTAAAACCCACATACCTTCAAAATATATTCATTATTACATGAACATATAAATGTTTTTGTAAAAAGTACTTAAAAGCTAATTGGATGCAACACAATCATGGTTGTTACACAAGAACCAACCATGATGCATTCCAACAAAATACTTTGCAATAAAAATCAAATTATCATTATGCAAAGTTCATACATTAAAATTGAATGCAACAAACAAAACATGGTTGAAACACAAGAACCAACCATGTTGCAATTCATCAAAAACACTTTGCAAAAGTTAAGTAAATGATATCATGCAAAGTTTAAGCCAAAGCTCAAGTACCAAAAAGTAATGTAATAGATTGCATGAGGACATGCAATACCTTTAGTTTGGGGGTATGTTGGGCCTAAGAATTATCTTTAAAATACATCCACTTTCACTCCATTCAACATCCACTTTCTCTCCATTCACACATTTTCTCACCTCTATTCCACCACCATGTCATCACATTAGCTTCACTTTTATCATTATATGAGTTATCCTTGTGTTTTCCAAAAAATTATTAATTCTTAGTATTTTTAAGTGAATTTGCGGTTAAACTTTAGAAAATAATCTCCATATACTTATACCTAACAATTAGAATGAGTTTGTTGACATGTGTAGGTACAAAGGAAGCTTCCAAGGCATCTTTATGTGGCACTCTATGTTCAAATTCGAATTTGAGGAGATCATGGACCTCATGGAGGATAGGGTTATATGTCACCATTGGTTGAAAGATATGTGGATTTGAAGAGGAAATAGTGGATCCACATTTATGTGTTTGTTATCATAACTTTTGTATAAATAGGAGTGTTATCTCCTTCATTTGTAATTTGGAATTTAGAATTTAGAATTGAAAGTTAGAATTTAGTACCTTAGGATCTTATAAGTTCGTAATGAGAAGTAAGAATTTAGAATCATTGTAATGGAGATTTTAGAACCTCTTGGAATGTAGAACTTGTAATTGCAATTTGCAATTGATGATAAATAAAATGGAGCTTCTACTTCTCTTTTGATGCGCTTGTGAATCCTTGGAAGGGTCCCCATTGTCTAGCAAGTACACTTTTGTTTTGGTAAGCTTTCATTTTATATTTGTTTGTAAATTTCATTAGGTTCATATGTTTGAAATATTAATGAATGACCTTTCATAAGAAAGTATTAATGTTTCTTTCAATGAATCTGATTTGTTATTTAATGTTTGATTTCATTCATTCAAATAGTTTGTTGATTAAGATGATTAGAAATATTAATGAACAGTTTCCTGCAAGGGAGCTTTAATATTTCTTACACTTGTCACAATGTCTTTAGATTTCATTTTGTTAAACGACTAAATAGGTGTTGGAGATTCCAATGAAAGACCTCCTATAAGGGAGCTTTGGCATTTCTTCACCTAGCTTAGTTTAGTTTGTCTCTAAGTCCATATATATTGGATGATCCTCGAAGTTTACTTACCGAGATTGATAGTAAATAAAACTCTAATTTGCATCCACATTTTAGACCAAACAAGCATGAATATGAAAAGGGAGGGCCCAATTTGGGCCTCTCAGGATTGGTGTAGTGGTTAACTTACCCTTTAGAATGTCTAGGGCCTCTTGACAGCTCTTTGACCATATAAATTCAGAATCTTTGGCCAATAATCCAAACAAAGGAGAGGCTAACTTGTTGAAGTCCTTTATGAACCTTCTGTAGTATCCAACTAGCCCTAAGAAACTCCTAACATCTCTCTGCTTTTGTGGAGGTGGGACCCTTTGAATGATTGCTATTTTGTTTGGGTCCACCTACAGTCCTTGCTGAGATATGGAATGACCTAGCACAGTCCCTTCAGTCATTAAGAATTCACATTTTTCTGGACTGAGAGACAGGTTCATCTCAATGAATTTGTGTAATACTTTGCCTAGGTTAGTCAGGGCCTCTTGGAAATCACAGCCATAAGGTGTAAAATCATCCATATAGATCTCCACAGCGTCATGAACTAATTCAACAAAAATACTCAAGACTGCTCTCTAGAAAGTGGCAGGAGCATTGCATAAGCCAAAAGGAAGGACCCTATAGGAAAAAGTACCACAAGGACAGGTGAATGTGGTCTTATCCTGGTCTTTTGGGCAGATTTGGATTTGGTTGTACCCACTGAATCCATCTAGGAAAGAAAAGAACTTCTTCCCTGCCAGGCCATCTAGCACTTGGTCAATGAAGGGTAAGGGAAAATGATCCTTCTTTGTGGCTTTGTTCAGCTCCCTATAATTGACACAAATCCTCCACTTCCCATTTTTCTTGGGAACTAACACTAAAGGAGAGACCCACTCACTGTCAGAGATAGGGTAAATGAACCCTGCATCTAACAGTTTTTGTAGTTCTTCTTTGACTATGTCTTTGAGGGCTGGATTCATCCTCCTTTGTGGTTGCCTGACTGGCTTACAACCTTCCTTGATGTATATGTGGTGAGTACACACTGAGGGGTGTACTCCCTTCATTTCCTTGTAGCTCCAAGCAAAGGCTTCTAGGTTCTCTCTCAACAAGTTGCATAGTTGTTCCTCTTCTAAAGTAGAAAGAGATGGATTAATCTTCAAGGTTTTCTTTGGGCCAAATTCTATGGTTTTGACTCGGATTGGGTTGGAATTGGATAAGCATAAGTCAATTTGATGATTGTTCAGTGTTTCCTTTACTTCTTCTTCTAATGGTAATGAGCTAGGAGTTGGACTTTGGAGTAGGTGTTCAATTAAATCATCCTCATCTTGTTGTCCTCCTCCTATGATGGCTTCCAAAGTATAAAGTTGGGCAGAATAAAGCTCATCTTCTTCCTCCTCCTCCAACCATAAAGGTAAATCATGTTCTAGGGAGGGTTGAGCAGGAGGGTATAGGACTAATTGTTTGGACATATGCCCATTCTTGATGGTCATACTCCCAGCTCTGCAGCTAATGTAGGCATCAGCTGTGGCCAACCATGGCCTCCCAAGGATGAGAGGGTAACTAGTAAGCTTAGCCTTAGGCTGGAGAACTAGGAAATCTGCAGGGTACTCCCAGGAATCAATGGAGACCATCACATCCTCCACAATTTCCTCAAGGGTGACTATGGAACAGTCTTCAAGCTGCAGCACTGTTGTGGTCTTCCTTACTGACCCTTGGAGGTTAAGCTTGAGCATGGTGTACTTGGTCATCACATTAATGGTAGCCCCAAGGTCAATCAGAGTGTGTGGGACAATGGTGCCATTGATGTGCACATCAACTACAGGGCTTCCAGGGTCTAAGTATTTTGGACATATTACCTGCCCTAGCATTAAGTCAGATAATTGCCCAATGACATTAATGGTAGGGGCATCCCTTTTTCTTCTTCCTGGATGCTTAAAGCACTTCTCCTTAATCAATTTATTGTAAATAGGAACATCTTTGATTGCCTGGAGAAGGGGGATCTTTACACATAGGTTTTTCAATTCTCCGAGAAGTTTAGTTTCTTCTAGGGTAGGCTGGAGTGGTTGGGCTAATCTCTCAGGAAAGGGTGGATTTGCTTTAAGGTTTCTTTACTCTCTTTCTTCCTCAACCTCCCTATGTGGACCGGAAGGTTGGTTATCTGGGAGAATTCTCCCAGATCTTAGGTTGATCTCTTGGATTTCTACAACATAAGTTGGGTATGATGTCTCTCCACCGTATCCCTGTTGAGCCTACCTATTGTTTGGGTTTGGATTTGGCTGGGTAGGCATCTGGGGTTGCTTAGGTGGAGCAGAGTGCAGGAGTTGTGGTTGGGTAGGTGGTGGAGGCAATAGGGCTAGAACATTGTTGACTTGGGGCCTCCACCCCTGGGGTGGGGTATTCCACTGATGTTGTTGCTGATTGTAAGGTTGAAATGATTGGCTGGCTAGCTGGGAATGATACTGAGATGCAAAGGACCAAGGAGAGGGTGTAGACCAGGAAGGATGAGCAGGGGGTTCCCAAGAAGGTATAATTGTGGTTTGGTTGGGTTTGTAAAATGCATGGGATGATCCTTGCATACCTTGCTGGTATGGTCTCGACCCAAGAGGTCTCCTTTAGTTGATGTAGCAAAGTTTCTCAGTGACCCCTTCAGCTCCTTGATATATAACTTTGAGTCGAGGTAAAGAAAGGCACTTGTCTGTGGAGTGGTATTTTTCATAGACTGAGCAAATCTCAATATAGTTCAATGGGCCTTCATTCCTAGGATGCCTCCTGGTGCATCTGGGACAAAAGATGGCCAAGGCTCTCCCTGCTTCCTCTTGCTTCCTTTTGATATTCATACAATCCAATTGCAAGGCAAGGGTTTGCAGCATCTCACTTTTGAAGTCCTCCAGCATATTTCCAATTTCACACTTGATGGATGAGTTGGAAGATGATGTACTGGCCATAGGTTGACTACTCCTACCCTTATTTCTTTTTTCCCTAGAATGGTTTATAAACACAGTCTTGATGTCCTCATAGGGTAGTTGATAGATATCTCCTTCTGCTAACAAATGCAAGGTATCTAGGATATCCTCCCTTACTCCTCTAAGCAGGACTAGCTTTAGCGACTAAGGGTTAAGTGTGCACCTGGCCCTTTTGTAACTAAGCTGGAATCTTTCTTCATAGTCTTCTAAGGATTCATATTAACCTATGGTCATCCTAAAAATCTCTTCTTTAGTGTCTTTTGACCTACAGTAGTCCCTATATTTGTTGTGAAAGGCCTGCTGCATCTGAGCCCAAGTTGTGATGTTATCTCCAGGTAAACCCATGAACTAGTGCAATGCTGCATCCTTGAGGGTAGATGGAAACAATTTTAACTTTTTCTCATCCTTTGTATAGTCATAGGTTCGGCATATAACAGCAAACTTAAATAGGAAAGTGCCAGGGTCTTCTGTGGTCAAGCCATGGAAATGAGTTAGAGCAGAGGGGTTTATATTCTTCATTTTAGTGTCCCCATTGATTTCCCTAATGGGGAAGACACTCTCAATTCTCTCTCTATTTCCTCTGTCATCTTGGTTTTCAGCCATTGGTTCAGTAGGAATGGGTTCTTCCTCTTCTTCTTCCCCTATAGGTTCTTCAAATATGTTAGGTTGCTCACCTAAAGGTTATTCCAATTCACAGTCACCGAAGAAGAGAGAAGGTTGACTGTTGGATGTAGTGGGGGTATTTGGCAATAATTTTCTTGAATTATCCCTATTCCTAAGAGGCATGAAAGGAAATGTTTTTGGGATTTTTTGTAAGATTATTCTTTAAAGCTAGAAAGTACCCTGCAGAAAGGAAATTTCTGATTGAATGAAAACCACTAACAAAATGGAAACTACCTGCTGAATTAAAATTGATAAATGAAAGACTACTGACAGAAAGAGAACTACTTGCAGAATGAAATTGCTTAATTGAATAAAAAACTACTAATAAGAAGGAAACTACTTGCTGAATTGAAATTCTACTTGCAGAATGGAAAGGAAAGTAAATAAATGACAAATGAAAGAAAGAAACTAGATTACTTTTGCAAAAATAAGCTAATGGAATAAAATTGAAGACTAGAAGTAGAAGAAAAGAAATATAGAGACTAGAAATAGAAGAAGGAGAAGTAATCACTCCTCCTCTGACACCTCCCCGACAACAGCGCCAAAATGTGATGAGCCTAGGTATTGTAGCAAGAATGCTGCAACTTCCAGGGCTACCAACTTTACTTATCAACCCGGGGTTTGTACAAACTTGGAGGTGATTGTGCTATATACACAAGTAGAAGTGAAGGTACTTCTTGTTGTCATTGCTCATCTAGAAAGAGACCCCAGGGGTTCCAAGACAGACTTCTATAAGGTCAGAAGAAGCTTGATTTTGATGGAAGGAGAGCAAACCTATTCTAGGGGAGAGCTATTCTACTACAGAAATGAAGAAAGAAATCATGTAATGCTAAACTCACACTAGACCCTAGCTAACCAATTAAACAACTATGCTAAGCATAATTACTAGGTCAATCACTAACATAATGCTAATTATCTAAGTTGCAGAAGTAAGAGCATTAGAACTAGACTAAGGGGTAAACAATAGAAACTAAGCTGAGTCTGTGTCTAAGCAAAAGAAGCAGTCGGGGGTCAAATTGGTGAAAAGAGGACGTGAGGGAGCAACAATGCCTAAGAACCATTGGATTAGGCAGGTGAAAGGCAAATGAACGACTGAGATTGGATCGCAGGAGGGTACGTAGGTAGATGGGTGAACAGTGTGAACTAACAGGATGAATGACTAAGATTATATTGCAAGGGTGGAGTCAGGAGATGGATAGACGAGATTAATCGGCAGATGGATGGCGGAGATTAGTTCGCGGGAAAAAGAAACGTGCGAAAATGGTATCGGGTGATGCGATGGTCATCAGATCAAGAGACAGATTGACAGTGGAGATTGGAGCGCTTAAAGGAACGTGTGGAAATGAGGGAGTGGGTTTAGAGACCGGTAAGCAGTATATCGTGCGCCCTCAGAGTTGTAAGTGATTTCCTAAAATTTTACGCGATTAGCCTCCCCGGCCGACAAGTAGCACGGGTAACCACCCATTTCATGTGCCCTCGGGCGGATAACAATCAGAAATAAATCCACGCAATATCGCGCAATGGTCGTCAGATCTGGCAAGGTAGATCAACGGTGAAGGTTTGGCCGAGTTGGTTGGTGAGCAAGTGTGCAATAGCCATCAGATATGACAAGGCAGATCAACAGTTGGGATTTAAAGTGCACAAAGTCAAATGCTAAAAGTGAATTCGGGCAGTGATTGGTCAGTTTTGTTGTGTTCTTGATCTACGATTAAAACTGTTTGGACGTGGATTAACAACTTCCGCTCAGCTTTTCATGCTAAAGGAGAATGAAAGGGATGTGAGGGAGATCAAATGACTGGAAGAGAGCGAAGGAACAGATGACCAGTAAAGGAATAGAGTGATATGAAATGAGCTCAGTGACTATGTTAAACAACAAAATCCCTGTGAAAACCAAAACCCTGTGTTTTTGGGGTTGTTTTAGGGTTTCTTCCTCACGTCATGGTCCCAAAGGGAGGAGGTGAGGCCGAGACACTTGTGAGAAACCTTGTGGATCTTTTCTTTGCCAACCTACTGGTTGAATGAGAGCATAAATGGAAGCAGACTAAATCACAGCTAATCTACTCTGTACTACTGTAATGAGACTGCAACTACTTAAACAAATAAACAGAAAACAGGAAGCTACTTCAGTGAATGAACATGAAAGCCATAAATCTATGCTGAACTACTGTAATGAAAATGCATCTACTTGAACAAATGAACAATCAAACCATGCATCTATGCTATACTGTTGTAATGGAAATGAACTATTTAAGTAGATGAACAGAAAGCTATGCTACTTAACAATACAATAAAGAGGAGCTTTGGCTGCTAGGGTCGGGCCCTAACCCAAGAGCTTCAGCCCTATGAGTTAACTCAGTGCTGGCTCAGAACAAAACTCATCTTCATTATAAAAACATTGTATTACATCAAGAACTGTTACAGGTCTAGTTCTATAGTCAAAAGTTCGAATTCTTGCTAACTCTTGGTAACTGACTACTGGTGACTAAAAGAACTGAGGTCCTAAGCCTCTCTATTTATACATCTGAAGTCTCCAATGACTTCCCTCAAAATTAGGGAGGTACAACTCCCAACTTAATGATAAACTTGTGCTTTTACTTTCACTAGCTCGGCTACCTTCTAGTAGGGAGGCTTGGTTCCCAACTCAAGATAAACTCGTACTTTCACTTGTTTGGCTATCTTCTAGTACACCTGATTTGGCTGTTTTCACCTTCACTTGCTCTTCTGCCTTCTGGTACTCCTGATTTGGATGTGTGTACTTTCAATTGATGGAGGGATATTCGAATGGAGGGGCAGTAAATGAGGAGGATTTACCTCCTGTAATTCCTCTCCCTTATTCCATTCGAGTTTTTACCAAGGTATTTTACCATAGTTCCTTGCTTTTATCTTTTTATCCTTGCATTTTCCTTGCTTTTATCTTTTATTCCTGCATTTCATGCACATTACACCACAAAGAAAAATATCCAACTCTAACTCATCTCATAAACAAAATATAATCAAAAGTATGTAATAAGTTGTGAGAATAGTTGGTTTGACTAAGCTAGGAGGTGAATTAAGGCCAATTAAGGCCCATATAATTACTCAATGATGAGGCTCATCACATACAACCCAATCTGAAAAGGAAGGATAGGTCTTTGTGCCTTCTTTCTGTGAAATCTAGCTGATAACCCTATCAAGATGTGGTATGCAACCTCCTGCATGACCAGCTTGTCCGTGGCAAAATTTAGTGTTACACAGTAATTTGTCACCATCCCTGTTACTCCTCTTGTCGCACCTTGGAGGACCCATCCCGGGAGTTATAAGAAGTGACAAAGTCTAAAAACACTTGCATTATGTTCCCCTGAGTATGTACTCCATGTTCCCTAAAGACACCTTCTGCAGATCATCCCTAAAAAGTGCTCTTTTTCCATTGGCGCAAGTCCACAGTATTCTACCCGCGCCAATGGTGGAGATCCTCAAAAGAGGGCGCGACCATTGGCGCTCTGTCTTAGAGCAACAGTCGCGCCAACCAAATTTAGTCGTGCTTTTTGCCTTAATGCACGTCCGACTGTTGTTTCCTTCATTACATGGAGCTTTTCTGAGGATAAAAAATCAGTCTTTTGTCGAGCTTTATCCATCTTTATGGCTTTTGCTAAATCCGCGAAAGGTGTCCCGGTTCATTGCATCCTCCTCCCTTCTTCATCTATATAAGATTTTCATTATGCATTGGACAAGCTAGAGTGTTGGTGTTAGTGTTATGCTAGTGATTTGGTGATTGAATGATAGTAGTGATGATTATTGGTCATGGAGTGTTAGATGTTGAGTTCTTGGAGGAATTCTAGTGAGTGCTAGAGAGGTTATGCTGCCGGAGAGGAGATGCATGTCAAGAGACATATAGTTACTCACCCAGCCAGGAGAAGGGTCGGCGTCAGAACAATGGTTGTAACTTTTCCTATTTATTAATTGATGAGCGACTACCATTATAGTTCCAATCTCATTATCTATCATGGTGATATGTTGATTTATTTCCTTTCTGACTGAAATATAGTTGTGCCTTGGTAGTTTTTATGTTGGTATCTGTCTCTTCCTTTGCATGTGCAGGTATTCGTTATGATCTGTTGGAGCAAGGGAGCGAGGATATCAACTCTGCTTCAATCATAGCGTTGGACTCCAGGTTAGTCTTCTTGATTCACCTTTGATGCATAACTAGGAACTTGCATAGCAGCGTGGTTTGTTTATGGCTAGTTATGTGATAGGCTAGTGGGATCGCCTCTGTCCGCAGAGGGGATTTACCTTACCAACAAATTGGCGACTCCGCTGGGGAGTAACTCTTTGATTTCTGTCTTGCATGTTAATTTTCTTTTGCTTGCTTGAGTGCATGAGCTTCCTGAGTCAGTTTTGAGTTGATTCTTTACTGTTTGACCCATCTGAGCACTGTCAACCTGACCTGAGGTCGTATCTTTTATCTTTTTGGTTGGGAGGCTTAATTGGCGCGGTTATTTCTCTGACAGTCGCGCCAGTTGGCGCACGTTTCTCAAAAGCAACGCGCGCCAATTCTGTGGTAGCGCAAGTTGCAGGCTGACAGTCGCGCCAGCTCTGTAAATTTTGCCTGTGTGTGGGTGGAAAGATCATTCAGTCTCTTTATATATCTCTTTCAGCCTCTGGAACTGTGTTGAACCTCTGCTTGACTGGTTTTAGCCTGTATCCCTCAGCTGTTTGCTTATTTCCAGTGACTTTGCATGTCTAGCCTTCTGTGGGAAGTTTCGGTCTCTTGATCATCCAGTCAGCTTGTTGATTGTTCTACACTTATCCAGTGATTTGTTAAAGCTTGATCTTCTATACTCTGAATACTTCACTTCTAGCTTCTTTGGATTTCACTAGTCTTTGTGTTTTTCCTTGCTTGCATGGTTCATTTTGTGTTTTAGAATTGGTTCTATTTCATTGACCGAACTTGGATTGTGCATATCTCTTAGAATTTGTTTACATGCATCATGCCATATTAAAGGAAAGAAAAACAAAAAATCTCTTGCATCATAGTAGTTAGCATTTATTGTTATTTGTTGCTATTAAAAAGAAAAAGACAAAATTTCGTTTCTTGTTATTAGCTGCATTAGGATCTTTGTTGTTTGTTGAAGTGATCGTTTCGTTTGTGAAAAGGATCTCAACCCTCCTGTAGATAGAATTCATCGAATCAAATGATTTAATTTCGGCATATAGTTTGCATGTAAGAAGTTTTCGAGATATCACATACGGTAGGACCAAAAAACTGAAACATAATCAAAGATAAACTTTAAAATGAACCAAATGAACATAAAAACGCATTGGAACATAACGCAAACACTCTAGAGGTCTAGGTTAGAGACGTGTTCCGGCGTCGTTAAACCTGGTAGTTTATCGTCGAGTGGTTGGGTGATTCCTCCACGGTGAAACGGTAGCTGCCAATACGGACTGTGCTCCCACGTACCGTCGAGTATATATTGGGAGACCCCTATAGGAATAAAGCCTTTATCCATAGGAAGTTGTGTCAGCCGCCCTACGATTCGCAATGCAGTGAACACAGCATTCACGAAGATCGACCACCCGTACCCTAAAAAGTATTCTGTGGTTTTGCGAAAAGTTCGGCACACCCTCTACCTAGCATTCCAGAGCAGTCACTTTTGATCCTTTTCGGACTCCCTAAACGAAAAGGTGCCTGTGAGCGTCTTGTCACTTCGTGCTCATTAAATATTCGAAGGAGACTAGAGTCATATTTTACCCTTTTCTCGACTCTTAAAAAATGAAAAGGTTAAGTTCAGTGTCTTAAAAAATATTGGCCATGATAACATTACCCAATTAGATTTTGTTTGCGTTAGCTTGAGTAGGGTTATTTCTCGTTCAATGGCAGCCTTTCCGGTGCCCACCGGCCAAGGTGTTCCTCCTGATGGGAACCCTTGCCCATTTCCTTCTGTCGGAAATGTTGGCGTTCAGTATATCACAACATTGTCTTTGCCTGGGTTGACCATTGGTTTACCCGTATGGTTGTTTTCAAACTCGGTGGTCTCAAGTGTGATGACTCCTATCCCACCACCACCTCCTCCACCCGAACAACACCATGTTGATTCTAAGGTGGACCCCTTCCCTTCTTCGCCTATTGCTGCGTCCTCATCTTCTACTTCGCCTGGTGAAACCTTGGATTTCACTAACCAGGTGACTAAGAAGAAGAAGAAGAAGACCAACAAGAAGAAGTCTTCTAAGGGGAAGGTCGTATCTACCACGAAACTATCAGAAATGGAACCACCTTCTGCTCCTCCGCGGAAGCTTCGGTCTCCTTGTCGATTATGCAAAGGGGACCATTTTCTTTCTGATTGTCCTGGCATTCCCAGGATCCTAGATATATGGTCCCGTGACCCGACTCGCCCCTTGCTGTCGCAAATTGACGATACCTTACTAGTTGGTAACAGAAAAGGGAAGGTTCGTTTCCCTTGTCGACTTTGTGAAGGTAATCATCTCCTTCGCCTTTGTCCACTTATGGATGAAGCTTCCCGTCTTTTGGCAAGTCTGTCGGATTCCTTACCCCAATTACCCGCTGGATATCAGCGTCTTTTTACACCTGCAGAGCGTCTCTCCACTAACCAAGTGATCAAACATGATTCCTCTTTGGTCTAGCTTTCTCTTCCTGAACCTACCTGTGCTCCACCTGCTCCAGACCAGTCCCTGGTCGGAACAAGTGATTTATATTCATCATCTACGCACTACTTGATCATCAAAGATGAATCCCCTGAGTCCAAACCAACCGAAAGTCCACAGTTCCAGCTTACAAGTAACCCGGTCTTTCAAAAGGTCCAGCTTACAAGTGACCCGGTTTTGCCTACAAAAGTTCCATCTTTAGCTACTCTTACATCTGAATCTAAACCAGACGAAATTCAAAAGGTCCGGCTTACAAGTGACCTGGTTTTGCTTTCAGAACTTCCACCCCTAGATGATCCTACATCTGAATCCAAACCAGACAACAGTCAAACGGTCCGGATTACAAGTGACCCGGTTTCGCCTTCAGAAGTTACCTCCTCAGATGATGTTATCACTGCCAAGAATGACGAACCCACCGTCCAAATTCTATTCATTGACATAGACGTTAATGATCAAGTGAGCATCCCTCTCATTTCTTCACAACAGGAAGAAAGTCCATTAGAGGCATATCCGGCTGTCTATCCAGTCCCACCTCCGAGCAACCTAGTTATTTCTTTTAATTGGGATCAACTAGTCAATCCTCGGTTACCAGCCTCCATACCATTTCGAATTATAGTTCAAGTCTATCGCATGGTTATGGCTGGTACAATTATTGATGAGGGATCTCTTGTGAGTATCCTTTCTTCAACAGCTTGGGAAGCACTTGGTTCCCCACTGCTTCTGCCTGAGATGAGAAGCCTTGTAGGTTTCCATTGAGAAATCACTCGACCTTTAGGAATTCTTCCCAATGTACCTATCACGTTAGAAGGGAAGACTATCCAAATGGGTCTGATGGTAGTCCAAGGTCCGTTAGATTACAATTTACTCCTTGGACGAGACTATATTTATCGCATACGTGCTATTGTGTCCTCACTCTTCAGAGTGATGTGTTTTCCGCATGAAGGAAGAACGATCAAAGTCGTAGACCAACTTTCATTCCCCGGTTCACACTTCACATATAGCCATTTTCCATTCCTAAATGGTCTTATTTCCACAGGAAATGCCCCAGCACCCACCCCGTCATTCTGATGACGGCAGCTCACCCGGGCACATGACTGAAGCCCGGGGGCATCCTCCAATCGAGTCTTTCCAAGTAAACCTTCATTCCATCCACTCCGTGAATGCCATGAAGCTTGGGGGGCATGTACCTCGATTGGTATAATCATGCTGGGGGCATGCAAAAAAAAAAATTTTAACAAGCAAAGTTCTCCATGGTTCAAGCTTGTGTAAAAATGAACCCATTTACATCCCGTGATTGCCTTTTATCCGCTAGAATTCTGCTAAATGAGCCTTGGTTGTTTCATTCCATCACTACCATCTTTTTGGCCGATCATATGCTTTCACTTGGTTGTTTCTCCTTTCCTGAGGAACCGCAGCGATGAGTGGTCTTATTAGCCAGCCTCTTAACCTCTACGTGTTTCAAGTAAAGTTCCACTATTAACGGAACCAGTTGCTATCCCTTATACCACTCATTCCTTCAGGACGAGTCGCCTTTACGCTCTTTTCTGACTCGTAAAATATGAAAAGATTGCCGAGTATTTTTCCCTTTTTGACTCGTTAAAGAAAATAAAAATGGAGGTCCGCTTTCAGCTCTTTTCTGACCATTTAAAGAGGAAAAGATTGCCGAGTCGCTCCTCTTGACTCGTTAAATGGTGATAAGGGGCGGTCGTTTTAAGTTCTTTTTGTCGACCGTTAAAACATAAAAAGATTACCGGGTTTTTGTCGTTTCAAACTCGTTAGTGGTTACGAAACGACGTGGTTTTGACCACTTTTTTACTTTTTCAGGTCAAAGTCACTAATCATGAAAAGTACTCCTCGATCGTAATGATCGGGCGGTTCTTTCGGGTATTATTTTATACTTTTTCAGGCCCGAGAGACACAACTTTACGAAAAAGGACATCCCTGGAGTTTCCTTTTCTGCTGTCTTTTCAAACTCTCTAAACATGAAAAGACGTCAAGTTCTTCCTTTGTCAGACTCGTTAAAACTTAATGACATCGGATTTTATCACAATACAAGCATATGCTATCCCCATCAAGCTTGTTAAAAATAACTGGGGTACTTGCCAGAAATGGTGGGGGGAAAATAAAATTTTTTGAACCATAATTATTACCGTAACGGCAGTATGTCGCTCTTGAACATGGCACTTTTTGCTTTCGTGTCCAGGGTGGGGATATCTCATCTCATATTTTTCACTTGCTCCCATGGACTTGGGTACCTTATTTGGCCTCTCATCCATTCATTGCCTCGTCATCATGACCTTTGATACCTTGATGTTAAATACTGCCAATTCTGTTAATGTGCCACCGATATGTTCAAGAGAAGTTGACCTCTGCAAATAAACAACCTCCCTCTGATAGTTCGTACAATCTTGATTCACGACATTATTTCTCTGTCTCGTGTTGATGATGTGGGAAACATTATGGCCCACCTTCGATCAAGGTCACTCCCTGTCGACTTCAACTCATTATCCAGGGAATTGATCTAGAGACTCCTTTCCGGTGCCTTGGAGCCTGCATGCCTCAATGGCAGGTTCTTCGTGTTCGACGTGAGGTTTTCATCATTGGCCTCCGATCGAATGATTCTACGGGTGTTTGACTTCAGATCATTGATTCACACGCCGTAGATTGTACCTATAGTACCTTGAGGGCCATTGTCATTATTGGTGGTACCTCTCGCGTCTGTTAACAGTTCCCACCATTGACTGGTAATCAGACGATGTTCATGCATGTTCGACTTCAGCTCATATATTCACATGCTTGAACTTGTACTCTTGTTCGGGTCGAGATGGAGCGCAAGACCCTGGATTGTGTCTGTTGTAATCCGAGCGTGATTCTTGGTACTTGACTCATTCACTGGATGGCTGCGACCATACCTGAGTCAGTTCATTGATCCTAACCAGATGGCTGCGTCCATACTATGGATCTAGATTATTTATGTACTCTCTTATGGATGGCTGCGACCATACCACGTACATCTTGTAATTGAACTATCAGTCATGTCTCTTAATACGGCTCCTTGGCGGCAGTAACTATATTTGCTCTTGTGTGCTCTTATGTGTGTATTCTTGTAAAGCATTCCACCCCTCTCCACCTCTCGGACTTCATGCTTTAGGGGGCATCTGTTACACAGTAATTTGTCACCATCCCTGTTACTCCTCTTGTCGTACCTTGGAGGACCAATCCCGGGAGTTATAAGAAGTGACAAAGTCTAAAAACACTTGCATTATGTTCCCCTGAGTATGTACTCCATGTTCCCTAAAGACACCTTCTGCAGATCATCCCTAAAAAGTGCTCTTTTTCCATTGGCGCAAGTCCACAGTATTCTACCCGCGCCAATGGTGGAGATCCTCAAAAGAGGGCGCGACCATTGGCGCTCTGTCTTAGAGCAACAGTCACGCCAACCAAATTTAGTCGTGCTTTTTGCCTTAATGCACGTCCGACTGTTGTTTCCTTCATTACATGGATCTTTTCTGAGGATAAAAAATCAGTCTTTTGTCGAGCTTTATCCATCTTTATGGCTTTTGCTAAATCCGCGAAAGGTGTCCCGGCTCATCGCATCCTCCTCCCTTCTTCATCTATATAAGCTTGTCATTATGCATTGGACAAGCTAGAGTGTTGGTGTTAGTGTTATGCTAGTGATTTGGTGATTGAATGATAGTAGTGATGATTATTGGTCATGGAGTGTTAGATGTTGAGTTCTTGGAGGAATGCTAGTGAGTGCTAGAGAGGTTATGCTACCGGAGAGGAGATGCATGTCAAGACACATATAGTTACTCACCCAGCCAGGAGAAGGGTCGGCGTCAGAACAATGGTTGTAACTTTTCCTATTTATTAATTGATGAGCGACTACCATTATAGTTCCAATCTCATTATCTATCATGGTGATATGTTGATTTATTTCCTTTCTGACTGAAATATAGTTGTGCCTTGGTAGTTTTTATGTTGGTATCTGTCTCTTCCTTTGCATGTGCAGGTATTCGTTATGATCTGTTGGAGCAAGGGAGCGAGGATATCAACTTTGCTTCAATCATAGCGTTGGACTCCAGGTTAGTCTTCTTGATTCACCTTTGATGCATAACTAGGAACTTGCGTAGCAGCGTGGTTTGTTTGTGGCTAGTTCTGTGATAGGCTAGTGGGATCGCCTCTGTCCGCAGAGGGGATTTACCTTACCAACATTTAGCAACAAATGTGGAGCCTTCTATGCGTTGTATATCCTGATATAGGTACCATAAGGTGAGGCATACCAATCTGCAATGTTTAATAACGCCTCCGTTGCTTCCTAGGACATGCAAGGCAGATATTTTTCAAAGATCATCGTGTACAGAGGAGAAATAAAGTGGTCAGATACTCTAGCCATGACTCATCGGTAGCTGCATTCTAAAAGCAACTTGTAATATACGTTCATAGCATTCTCTGAAGGTGTCCATGCCCAACCCATGCCAAGAAACTGTTGATGGGCATAGATTGCATCGAGCAGGTAGGCGAACATGAAGAATATTGCTTATTGATCCTTGGGCGGACTCCGGGCATTTGATACATGCACTTTCAGCTGGAGAGCCAACATGTTAGACCAGTTGAAAGGTTTTCCTTCACTTTCCAGTTGATCCAACATAACAACCCAACTCTGCGGGAAGGTCTCCGTACTCTCTTGGCCATACAAGCGACATGCAAAGATGACCAAGAGTTGGTAAGCCTTCTTGAGTGTCTTCGTCTTGTATATCTGGTTGGGTGTTGTCCTGAACTTTGATGGCTCCCTTACCCAACACTTCAAGATGTCTCTTGTGTTCACGTTGTTTTTGGGAGTGTAGAACGGTGCATCCATCATGTTCACCAGTTATGGAAAATGATACATCTATTGATAATATTTCATCCTAAAGGTAACAAGCTCTATTCTACTGACATTGCTCAGCATCATCATCTCAGGATCAGTGTGTGAGACAATCAAATGGATCACGTCTATGCACAGGAAGGCGGGATACCTACATGTAATGTTGTACAATCCTAACTTATGGATGTTTACATAGACTTGTCGGTCCTCTAGATTCTCCTCAAAGCTACCTGCGAAAATAGTGTTGATGTCTTGCCATGTGATCTTGATGTCTTTCTCAATTAACATGTGTGTGTATGTGTACACGGGCAAGCTCATAGACACCTGCTCAACCACATCTGTAGTAATACTTTCAAATGTGTCTTTGATCCATCTCTCTTGGAGGCCATGATACTTATACTACTGAGAAGCTGCTCAACACCTGTTGTACCTAGAGACAGGGGAGACACTCATGACAAGCCAATGTCAGCTAAAAAACATAAAGCAACTTAGGAATCAATCATGTGGCAAACCGGGTGACTGCTGGGAAAGATTTCACAACATTGACTCGGAGTGTTTGGGAGACTGTTAGCTGGAACTGCGCATTACGCAGTCGCAACTTCCAATGAGGCTTATTGCTGACTAGAACTGTGCAATGCGTAGTCGAGAGAGGCTAACTAAGGACTGGAATTGCACAATGTGCAGTTCAGTGAAGCTAGGTTATTGGCTGGAACTGTGCATTGCACAGTTCTAGTGGGCAGGACTGGGACATTGCTTCCTAGGATTGTGTAGAGCACAACTGGGAGCCAATGCGGGCAACCTCTGCGCAATTCTTGGAGGGAAGGTAGAGCCTAGACTTCTAGGGAATGCACAGTGCATGCTGAGAGAGGCAAGATATGGGCCAAGGTAGCCTAGATCTACCCAAGGGAACCTGGAAACGGGAAGGATTGAATGTGTGTGCAAAGTTGGTGCAGATCTGAGTGAATAAACATGCATGCAATTTAAAGAAGTGCAAAAATCAGTCAAATGAGAAAACAATGAAGCTCATGAAGATAGTTGCCCCAACAACGACTGTTAGTGCAGAAATAGGGTCATGCATGCAACACTAAGGAAATTCAATGCAAAACTAGAAAGGAAACTTCTACAAGTTATAACACATTGAAACACCAATGGTCATTCAATAAAACAAGGGAAACAACACTCACAAAAGCCAAAAAATCAAAAGTGAGAGAAAAAGCAGTAAAAGACATGAAAAGAAAAACTTACACGAAAAAGTTGTGCCAACTGTGCCGAAGGTTCCTTGATGCCTCAGGAATGCCATAGCTCCAAGATCGAATGTGAAGAATGAGATTTGAGGCGTCCATTAAATAGATTTGGTGAACTTAGGGTTTATGACGAACATGCCACAAATCTAGGAAGACGTGACACTTGGCGGGAAGTTTCTAAATCGGCTTTGCATGTAACTCCCACTGCTAAAAATGTATCCCTAAAATCTAGGGATGCTTTTTCGGTTTTTTTTCCTTTTTCAGGAAAATATGCTCGGCATGCAAGGAAGGGTTGCGCAGTTCTGGAGGGGACCAAGCAACCTACCGAAACATGCAACAAACAGTTAATGAGGGAAACACTTCTGTGTTGTTTCTGGGTTGAGTGGCTCAGGCTGGCTGGCCAGCTCTGCACAATTTTCCAGAGCAAGGTTTTTGGCCTGCTCTGCACATTTTTCCAGAGCAAGGTTGGCTGCCTGCTCTGCACAATTTCTGGGAGGAAGGCAACTGTCCCACTCTGTACAATTTTCCAAAGCAAGGTTGTTGGCCTACTTTGCGGAATTTATGAGTGCAGGGAAACTGCTAAGCTACTCTACGCAATTCATGAGGGGAAGACAGTCTGCCTTCCAGGATTGTGCAGTTTTCCCAGAAAACACAAAGACCAGATGTGAGCCAAGTTTTGGGTCATGTTGTGGTTAGTCAATGGAACAAGTAAGTGAACACAAGTTGTTAAGCGACAAATATAATCAAATAAACACAAGTATCTGATCAATGTAGGATACAGGTTATGGTTTCGAGGAGGGAGGCTCCAAAACGAAGTGAAGGCAAAATTTTGGAGGGTGTTGTAGCTGCTAAAATACTAGGAGATAATGAAAGTGTCGTTAAGTCATCGCAAGTAAGTAGTTTCCATACCAGGTATAAGGATTCAGATGATTCCTGAGGGAAGATACCATTGTTGTTGGCTTAAGTGAATTCAGTGCTTGTTATGAGTAATTAGGTTTGCAAATTATGTCTGGAAATCATATTTCATAGATTTTATTCGCTGGACTAATCGGACTCAATCACCATATAAACCCCAGCCTGTAGTAGATTAATTGGCATCTATAGTCTCATCTGCGCATAGTAAAGTCCCCAATTTAACTTGTAGCAATTGCAATGTCACTCCTTATAGCTCCAATGTAAATTGTGTCAATTGTATTGTTTTGAGTTGACCAATTTGCAGTGCACATACCATTATCACTTCCAACTGGAATGACAAGAAGTCTAATAGCTACATTTCCTATAACTAAGTCTGTACAAACCCAACATCAGTTATTTGCATAGTTTTTTTTCCTTCTACTATTAGAGTTGTATTTTCATGTTAAACCCTCCTAGACATCCAAGTGAAGGAGAAAATTTGGTTATACAAGTACTCCTTGGGTAAGTAGGGATTTTCTAGTTATGTTCTTGCATTTACAACAAAAAAGGTTTACCCTTTTTATTCCCTTTAAAATAAATTATCTTTTATGGAACTCATGGGCTTATTTCTATTGTTGCCCAGTGGGTTGATCTAGATTTTTATTACACACCAGTGCTTTTGAAGTGAGAAAAATGCCTTTTAAAAGGTCTTCATTTGATCTGTCATTTAGTACACTAGGTTGATGGTGAAGGGTTGTAATATCAAAGGAAAGGCAAGTTTGGGTGCAACATCTGTTTGATTCTGGTACAAGAGGACACCTCAAATGTAGCCTTCTTAAATAGATAAAAGAAGCATGTCTTCAAGAAAGAGAAACTATGTCTCTCTTATGAAGTTTGTAGACTACAAGTTTCAAAAACTTCCTTTCACGTTGACGTTTTGTGTTTCAACAGGCAACTATAGGTGCTTTAGAGGATGGGATGATGACTGAAGAACTATTAGAAAAATTGTTGGGAGAGAAAATGCCAAGCACTAGAATAGGAAAGGGATTGACTAAAAATTATTTTGTTCCATCATCATAGAAGGTAACAAAATTATGTTTTCTCATCTATCATTAGTCTATTGTTTTCATAATGTTCAAGTCATAGAAATGCCAGGCACTAGCATAGGCAAGGGATTGACTAATAACTCTTTTGTTCCATCATCAGAGAAGGTAAAAGAACTATGTTTTCTCATGTATCATCAGTGTATTGTTTTCATAATGTTCAATTCATAGTCATGTGATCTGTGTAGGCCATGTTAGTACTAATTACTATATATATTTGCCTCGGGTTAGTTTTGTTTATGATCTGGCTTGAGTAGATTGTAGAATCAAACCTTTATGTCTAGTTATATATGAAATTTAAGTTTGGGGATGAGTTTAGATTTTTTCATAATAATCATGTCAAACATATGGCAGTTCAACACCTGGAGGTTCAAATTCATTGTGAGGCTTTGTTCTCCAGGACCATTGTTGATTTTTTTTGTTACAAATTTTTGTTTCCTGGTTGCAAAGATTTGTAGAACCTTGTTCATAGGGAAGTTTTTTATTTTGCATATACCCCTTATCAATAAACTCAAATGGAAAGATATAAACCAATATTTGAATTCCTATGAATTTAATAATTTAAATATAGGGGAAAGAGGAATAGGAATTTCAACAATGTGACGTTTTTCCCTTTGTATTTTAGCCTGTAAAGTTAGCTACTTCTATCAGCTTTATGGAAACATGTCTGGTTTTTATTGGTTCATGAGATCTTAATAAGAAAGAAGACCAACAATCCAAAATAAGATATATTGGAAACTTATTGTGTTCTGATAGAGGGAAACATAGGGTTTATAACATTCTAAAATTTAAATCTCTTGATTGTTTAAACAATATATGTATTTTTCCTTAGTTCTAGTATATGATTAAATTCATTAAAATATGTTCACTATTAACACCCTTCAATGTTAATTATGACTTAAAAACTTTTTCCTTAGTTCTAGTATATGCTTAAATTCATTACAATATGTTCACTACCCACACCCTTCAATGTTAATTATGCTTGAAAAATTGCCATTGACCTGACAGGAAGTAATAAATGGCCTTTCTCATATACCGGTTGTAGCAAAAGTTGTCGAGATTCAACAGACTATAAAAGTGACCCAGAAGGTGTTGAAATGTCTGAAAGATGAGTATACCTTCTTGGTGAAAACCGGTGGGAAGAACCTCAAAGACTTGTAGATAAGCGACGTGGTACAAAGGTTTCCAAGTGTTTTACTTGTAGAGGGGAAGGAAAAACGTTGTGCACAGGTATTCTTTTTTTGTGACTATATAGTTCAAGAATTTTTTTGAATCCATTATATATTGGCAATGTATGCTCTGACCTATCACAATTTTTTGTTTTTTTGTTCCTTCTATAGAATGTGAAGGCACTGGTGACCTGAATGTTGAAGAGCAGGTGAGAAATCTTCAGACAATATTATAATATTTTTGTTCATAAATATTTATTGTTCTTTTGCATTTGACATGTGTGGGAGCCTAATTTCCTTATATATTACCAACAATGTTGTGAATCGATGAAGATAAAATATTCATATACCAATTATGTCGTGTGTTGTTGTAGTTCTTAGATTGGGTGGAAGAAGGAGCTGGATGCCCGTATTGTGAGGGTTCAGGATATCTTGTTTGTGATGTGTGTCAAGGAAAGGGTGAAGAGTTATGATGAAGATGGTTACTGTTTTATCCCATGTGTAAATGTGTGATACTGTGAATTTCTTAGATGTCTTGATTGCAGTAACTCTTTTCGAAGATTTTAATACTATGGCAATATAATGTTTTTTTGAATTACATCACACATGGTAGGGTTCCTATACATACATTATAAAAACACTAAAAAGCAGTCTTTGTGAGTCTATCCACTTCATAAATTCAAAAGAAGTAGTCTAACGAGGCGATATTTTGGCCTTTTAGGTTGTTGAGTCTCCACAATCTAAATGTTCAAGATTTTCCTAGGATGTTGAATCTATTTCTGCATTTAAAAATATGATTTAAATAATGAAACATCATAATCTCACTAAGACTCATGTCACCAAATTTCAGTAAAAAAATTCAAATATTCACCTCATACCCCAACTATGTGGGCCTGTAATCTCTATTTTCCAAGGCCATAATGTCCATATTATGTCTTAACTAAATTAAACAGAACTTTGAAGAATTGAAGAAGACATATTCATTGCATATATTTGAAAGTTTATACAATAAAGGTAAAAGAAACAGAATGGTAGATATAATCTAACCTCTTAGTGTATCACTTTATTTTGTAATATCCTGATTTTGGCCCCGGGGCTAAAAGAATAGTTATGCAAAATCTATGTAATGTTTCATTGAGTTCAGTTCTTCCACACACAGTTTCAAGACATCTCAGTTGAGATGCATTTTTTTACACGATCATATAAGTGACAACTCTCTATGTGGCCAAGATATGAAGTCCTAGCTTACCACCTACTGATTTGGCTTGTGTTGAGTGAGTACAACCCCTCATGAACTAGTGGGTGATCTAATGTAATCACATGGACCATGACTATGAAATATTACATGAGCCCCTCAAAAAAAATTTAGAAGGGATGGAAAAATCACTAGCAAGGCTCCTCTCTCTTTAGGATTGTTGATTTTCCAATTTGAGGTGTTGTCCCCCAATAATGATTGGATTGCTATTGAGGCCCTTGTAATTTGGATGTTGCAATGGAGCTAATGGAAAATGATGATGAGGAATGAAATGATCAACAACAAATGGAACCTTTGGAGGGTGTTGCTCACGATTCATTAGTGCATCAAAGGCAATGGAGTCAATCATTATGATCAACAATCTGATAAGGAGGATAGAGAATTACAACAATGAAATGGATACTCGATGAATATTACTAGTTCAATTACCACAAAATTTTATTCCAGAACAATAATGAAGGCACCAGATAATACATGGTATTTAATCAACAATCACAAGATTGTAGGGAATCCAAGAAACCAAAATACATAATAACTTAATGAAACATAGATGCTTGGCTCAAAAGAAGACTAGTAAATCAATTGAAAGTTATTCAAGTTTACAAATAAGTATTAGAAAGTGAATAGGTAATGCAACCAAGAAAATTTTCAATACGACCTAAAAAGTGAGAATAAACCTAATCATATAAACATGGTGAAGCAAGGACTGCTTGATTCTTGCATCAATGATGGTTGTGGAAATTGGTCTAAAATCTTTGTTAAGCATGTCATTTATAAAATTTTCTCGCACATGTGAAGAAGGGTATAACGAGTTCAGAGACCTCCATCCAAAGGCTATTTTTTTTATTACTTATTGTAAATTTGTATGTCACCATCTTAAATATTTTATAGGTAAGCATTACATTTAACATTGTTAAATGTATCTATAGGAATGGGTGGCTTTACTGCGTTCAATGGTACTTATCCTTTCTGGTATTGCAACTTTGAATGAATGCAAGCCTCTTTCCAGCATAGATGTAGAAGTGGACTTCTTCAACGACATTCTTCACATTCAGGTTTGATAACATGCCTTTCCTTTCCAATTCTTCCTATTTTCTTCCTTGTGCTGAAATTAGTCTAGATGTTGACTGGAGTTTGTTTAGTTATGCAGAAGCATAGGAGATCAAGAGCAATGGCATGGTTTAGAAATATCCTAGATGCTGGAAATCTATCTGAGGTAAGATATAATGTTTGAGTCTGTATGCGTTTATATGTTTATATTTGTGAGTGACATTGGAGTGGCATATTGTTAGTCTTTTCTCTATCCTTTTCTTACCATAACTTGCTACAATCTATTGACATTTCTAGTGTATATGGAATGTTATGCAGGGAAATCTCATGCAAATATTTGTGCCACTCTTTTTCAGTTTGTTGTTTGAGGCCAAAGGTGACAGGGAGGGAAATGTTGTGAATTCTTGCTTAGAAACCCTTGCTTGTATTGTTGGTCACATAAGATGGGACTCTTACTTCAATTTATTGATGAGAGCATTTCAAATGATGGCTTCCCTTATGAATAAAATAGCAATATACTTATACGATTGATTTGTTCTATACTAGATAAGTTTCATTTTATTGATGGAATGTCCTATACTGTAGAACCAAAAAACATGATCATCAAATTGAGATTGGTGAAACAACATTTGATCAGCGAGATATGGAATTAAGGAGGAATAGTGATTAAAAAAAATATTATATCCCCTGAAATACAAGAACGCCTGCAAAAGTATGTTCTACATGAGATAAATAAGTTGATGATATCTCACTCAAATTTGGTTAATATTTTAGTTAGTCATTCTACACTAAAGTTATTGAAACTTATGCCTTTGGAAACAATGGAATTAGAGCTTCCTCGTATTATACAACATATTGCAAATCTGCTGAAGAGTCACCCTCACTTTTTAAGAGATCATGCCAAGGCTTCCTTAGCTGCCTGTGCAAATGAATAAGGAACACAATGTTTGTAGTTCATTGTAAAAACACTACATACAATATTAACAAGGGGTTATGAATTGTATGTTTTAGGCTATGCTATCAATTTCATCCTATCAAAAGTTTCATCTTCCCTAGACATTGTGTACAACAACTTCTAGAAGTTACAAAAAATGATATCATGGGAGAAGTTGCTGAAGAAAAGGAAGTTGAAAACATTTCCTTCAAAATGAAAGAGACAAGGAGTACCAAATCTTTTGAATGTTTGTAGTTAATTTCTCAGAGTATTACTTTCTCTATGCATGCTAGTACATTGTTAGTACCTTTTACATGCAATCTTCATAGAACACTTACACCAAAAGAAAAAAATAAAATTGAGTCCATGCTACGCTATTTAGTAGCCAATTTTCAAGCTAATGCATCATTAAGTCAACCATATTTGTTTGTTTCTGTATATGGATTGATTGAGGATGATATGGAGGAAGAAAAGATGGGTAGGAAGACTGTTTTTTTATTAAACTAGGCCTAACATCTTCAAGATCATTGGACTCATATAAAAAATCAATGGAGGGACCTACAAATGATAAGCTAGATACACCTAATAGGTATCTAATTTCAATGTTTTCACTGAGGCTTCCTAAGAAACATACGAGAATATTCAAGTAGATAAGAGTGATTAATATTTAATAGCGATGTTAGACCCTTTTATAGAACTACTAGGGCATTGTTAAAAATCTAAGTATGAAGGAGTTATATCACATTCTGTGAAATGTCTGGCTTGTCTATTGAGACTTCCCCTTCCATCTATTGATATTCACAGTGGTAATATTGCCTTCTCGGTTTTTAATATGGTCCTAACATCAGGAAAGAGTGACAATCCCTTAATGTAGTCTTCTATTAATTTACTTGTTATGCTTTTGAGACATGCAAATACAACCATCTCAAATGGTCCGTTAAATATTCTCCTCTAATGTCCACTCCTTATCAATTTATAAAGTATCTCAACTATCATTGCATTATCACTTTTGACAGCAATTGTTAGGTGGCAGCTGCTGGTTCTAGATCTGTATGATTTAGTCGCTAGAGTGGCACACTTGATTGTAACTAGTTAAGCTCTTTTGATTCGCCAACATTGTAGTCAAGTTGTTTTACAGTTTCTTCTTGGTTCCAAGCGACTGAAACAACCCTTGGATGTCTTAGTGATTCTAGTGATTCACCATGATTTTACAAGAAAATATAATTTGGTGAGAGATTCACCAAAAAAAATGCATATACATGTTATATTATTAATAAAATCGCCTTCCATTTTTCCTATGTATCATGGGGATTCGCCCATTATATTATACATATAAATTTAGGGGGGTTTTTTAAATTTTTCCCATATAATAGTGGTCTCACCTTCATTTGTGTTGGATGACTTGTGATTTGTACTGACCAGTTTTTTTATCCTTTCGTCCATTCTTCCAGACTCGACGCTCTTTCTTCATGTTCCCTGGTTTACCACAATGAAAGAAAATGACCCTACCCTTCCTGGTTCTAATTGGCCTCTTGATCTTGAACACCCTTGTCGACCTTAATCAATTATCCTACTACAATCAACTAGAGCTAGAGCTTTTCCTCCTTGGTTTTCCACAATTGACTTCAACCACAACTCTTCATTCAATAAATTGCTACTGACATTATCAAACTTCAAGGTTCCTGTAGGTGCTGAAGTGCTCATAGATACAATTAAATTTTCTCAGTTGACTGGCATAGAAAACATTTACAATATGACTCTAATTTCATCATTTAGAATGATTTTAAAAGAGGCAAGCTGACTAGTAATAATATTGAATTCATTCAAGTGCTCAACAACTAAAGCACCCTCTTTCATATTGAGATTATAAAGTTTCTTCATCAAGAACACTTTGTTTGATGTCGTGTTCTTCTCATATAGATCATGGAGCTTCTTTCATAATCCTTAAGTCATCTTTTCTCCAGACACATTGAAACACATTCTTTGCTAGATATTGAGAGACTGTTGCAATTGTCTTTCTATCTAGCTTATTCCATTCTTCATCCATCTTCGATGAGAGTTTCTTTTCTATAGCCTCAATCGACAAATAATGATATTTTAAAATCAATATATTCTCCATCTGTGATTTCCATAGGGCAAAATTAGCCCCGCTCAACTTCTCCATGTATTTTCCATCTGTGATTTGCATAGGGCAAAATTAGCCCCGCTCAACTTCTCCATGTATTCTCCATCTATGATTTCCATAGGGAAAAATTAGCCCTGCTCAACTTCTCCATGTTAGTTAATGTTGTTGTCTCCATTCTCAATAAAATTCAGGGCCCCAAAAGATCAAAACTCCACTTACAAAATAATCTCTTAATTATTACACCCTTTTAAAATCAAAAGCCAAAATCAAACCTTTTTTAATAATTTTTTTTTATAACAAATTATGAGTTTAATTTTTTAATAATTTATTTTAAAAATATATAAATCACAATTTGATCAATAATACTAATGAACTTTTATAATTCTAAATAATCACACAAATAATGCTATATGGCCAACCACCTCTTCCATATAGAATCAATAAGCCACCTGCTTTTGTTTTGAGGAGCCACAACGCTCTTCCATTCCATTGCAAACAATTTTACATTTCGCAGCATAACATGACCCACGTAGCAACGCACCAGCCAACACGAGTCTTGGTTACAGGCTCCTTTGTGCAATGTTCTACACCTCACATATCATATCGGTCTTCGCCTCAGCCTCTTATCAGAGTGTTCACTGCAACATCAACTCAAGGAACACAACACTCTGGTCTTTAGAGGATTCTCTCTCCGATCAGCCGTTGATTTCAACTCATTTGTGGAAGTGTTTGGATGGGAAGAGCAACAGAATATGGGCTTTGCTACGGTGGGCGATGGAGTTTACACAGGCTCTGATATCAGTTAATGAGAATCAGAGAACACAATAGAAAATAAAAGCGATATCAGAGATTATTTCAGAGACAACACAAAGTAGGGAGACATTAAATTTACGGAGAACGAAAAATACGGGCTTTACATTACATTGTAGGTCTGGCTTTTCTTGCCTTTTCAGGCTGACGCAAATTACAAATCTATAGTTCATGGACAAAGTTCTAATTACAAATACAAATCTATAGTTCATGGACAAAGTTCTAAATTTTTCTACATGTGTTTTCATGAGCTGCACAGTGAAATTTCTAGAAATTCGATGAGAGGGCAGACAGTGAAGTTAGTTGGCATGAGTGTTAATGTTTGGTTTGCATGCTGTAATTTGGATTTTCAAAAATTTATAACAGATTTTCGGAAATCAGGCTAAAATTTCCATTTTCAAAAATTTCTGTTAGATTTTCTGAAAATCATGCCAAAATTTCCATTGTTTTCTTGAGACATGTAAACCACTAATTTCAGAAAGTTGTTTCGAAATTAAATGGAGATCTCCATGTATTTTGTGTATTATCATATTATATTGTTCCTATGTTTTCGAAATTGAATGGAGATCTTCATGTATTTTGTGTATTATCATCTCATATTGTTCCTTTGTTCTTGAGGCAAAAAGAGGGTTTCTCTACGTCAGCTTGTATTGGTATATTACTTATGTGGGTTTAATTGTACAAGAAATGTGAAGAACATAATAATATAGAGGAATTGGCATGATTATTGACCGTTAGAGCCATCATCTTGACCTTTATGTAAAAAATCACATTAAAGAGCTTTGCAAGACACACGAGAATTAATTGAAAAGAGAAATACAAGGAGCAAAGGCAATTCAGGTATCACGACATAATCTATTTGTAGATGTGTATCCAATAGTTCGGATTCACACGTGATATGCCCTATATATTGGAACCGATGCAGATCGATGCCAATAAACAAGGCAATGCCTAGCTAGATGTGGCACGTGCCAGTGTGAACATGCATTGAATCATAAGTGACATTGTTTTGTAAATAAATGCAGTAAAGACCATTAGACAAAATACCATTCCCGACACAATCAGATTTATAAAATAAACTGAAAGATATTTCTGAAAAGTTGAAGGAATATCCAAAAGGTACAAGCCTTGAAACTGAAATCAAGTTTCTAGAAAAACTTGGAACATAAAAGGTCTTTTCTAATTATAAAACAAAGCCACTACTTAAAGTTAAATAGCATGTTCCTAGAGCTTCCACATGCGAGCCCATCTTGTTCCCTGGTAAGATGTTTTGCTCACTTCCACTGGCTTCCTTAGGTTTTGCAAACCCTGCAAGGAATTCAAAATGTGAATTTTTTATCCATAATCAATCCACTAGGTGTTAATATTGACATTAACCATATTAGATTCATAACAAACAAACGAGATTGGATTACCTTTGTCTGCAAGCCATTTCTGAAATTTTGCGCATTCCTTCTTCATGTGTCCCTTCTTTTTACAAAAGAAACACTTAGAATCCTTCTTGATATCATCTTGGGGAGGTACTTTACCTTTCCCTTTCCGATTGGCTTGAGATTTGTCCTTTCCACGCATTGCCAGCATTGCACTTTCTTCCAGTTCCATCGCCAGTCTCCCTTCCTCTTGAACACACATGGTCATGAGTTCCTTAATTGACCATTTATCCTCATGTGTGTTGTATGAGATTTTGAAGGGTCTGTATTGATACGGAAGGGTGTTTAGGATGTAGTGCACCAGGAAGGACTCCGATATTTCAACCTTGAGTTTCTTCAATTGAGCCACAGTGTCCCTCATTTGCATGATGTGCTTGCGTACACCTTACACACTGGTGAGCCTTACGAATGAGAACTTCATGATTAGGGTGCTTGCTAGTGCCTTGTCTGAAGTGACGAATTGATCATCAATGGCTTTCAGCAAGTCTCAAACCTTTTCATGTTAATCAACAGAACCACGAATACCAACAGAAATTTTAGTCTTAATGAACATCATGCTTAGGCGATTAGATCGCTCCCATCGTTCATAAAGCGCGATGTCCGCTGCAGTGCTGGCATTAGTGAGTGCTAGTGGTTCATCTTTCCTAATAGCATAGTCTATGTCCATACACCCCAAATGAAAGAGAATTCTCTCTTTCCAAACTTTATAGTTATCTCCCTTAAGTTCAAGGATATCACAACGAATATCAGAGAAATTTGCAGGTTGTACAACTGCATAAAATTAAAGATTACATGCTTATGTTAAAATTGAGGCCTAAAAAAGAAAATCTCATGCTTTACCAATGTAAACCATGCTTAAAATTGAAGCTAATGACATAAAGATTGTCTGTGGACTAAAATTTCAATTCAAGCAGATTCAATTATTCTTTATGATAGAATTTATCAAATTATTCACTTAATTCATAATTCTAAAGGGCATATTATGGTTATAATTTGATATAAATTCTATCTTAGATTTGAACTTTATGATAAAACTATTAATTCATAATTCCTATGGGTAAGTTATGAATATTTTATCCTAATTAATTATATAAATATAATAAAAATTCTTGTGGGATAAAATTTATTATATTTAGTATAATTAATTACAATTAATGTCTAAATATTCTTTATGTGATCCTAATCAATCATAATATATAATATTATTTAATTAGAGATGTTGTGGCTATTCTCTAATCAATTAAAACTATATGGATCACTAGACATTATTTCTTTTATGCATAAAAATTAGCTTGAAATAAACTATAATATTCATGCATAACATTCAACGATGGGTGTCGTATCCTCATCCAAAATAATGTGTTTTAATTTAAAACAAAAATAATCAATTCATGAAAATTAAATATGAGCATTAATAAATTTTGCACAACAATTATCCAAAATGCATATAATTAAATAAATATTATAAGCATAAAAATTGAGCAAAAATTAGACATATTTCCAAATAAATGCCTTAATTCAGAAAATTCTCAAAATATAACATTAGCATAATAGAGCATGTCTATAAACACCAAGGCAGAGATAAAAATTGCTCTGATACCAAATGATAACTAAATAATGATTCTTTAATGTGGAATAAATACTTAAAAGAATCGTAAAAAACTTGATGCCCAAGAAAACATACCTCCGGCCATTGATGCTTGCTGTCAATCTATCACTGTTTCTCCCTCCCGTTTTGGCACTGGGTACACCTTCAACCTTTGCTCATTAAAGCCTTAAATCTGCTTCTCGGCTCTAAAGTTCTTTGTCTCAGTTACTAACAAATGATCGAAACCAGTACGCGCGCGCCTCAAGCCTCGATCACAACCTCATCTCGTTTATAATTATGTGATGGCATCCAAATTAAATTTACCGCTTAATACTCAAGCACAACGCGTAACTTGTTACAAGCCTCAACTTTAAGAAATAGAAGGGGCTCCGAAAATAGAAGGAGCACTCCAAAAATCACACCACAACAGAAAAGAGAATAGAGAGACGAGAACGCAGTGCGAGAAGGGGGTTAATGAGAATAATGATGTGAACAGTATTTTACTGCCTTCACAATTACAAAATTCACCCAAAATCTCTCATCCGTGTGGCACTTCCAAGCTCTGCTCACTCTAACTTGATGGTGTTAGGCTGAAGGGGATTGAGTTAGTCAGCTTGGGAACCAAACAGAGGTATTTATAGCCAAGCTTCCATCAAGCTTCTGTTGGCTATGTGTCAAGTGTTCCATAGATCATGGTAGAGAACTGCAGAAGGAGTAATGGACCACTCCAGGAGCTCCCAACAAGAAATTAATTTAACTGCAGTTGGTTTTCGTAATTTAAGGAAATAACTGCAGTTGGTTTCCATAATTGCAAGAAATAACTGGCAGATTGTTTCCAAATCAACTGCGGCTATTATGGGAGCTATCAGTGGCTGTTATGGGAGCTCGCAAATATATTTAAATAAATAAAATGTGCGTTTTTTTATAGGTGTTCGAAAATGCTCTGCCATAAAGGCAGCTTCCCATATTCCTCGTTCACAGTGCCATCAGTCATAGCTTCATGATGCGATAACATTTTATTAGCAAACTAAAAATGAAGCTATTTCACATTGAGGGTTTTTTTTAAGGAGTTGTTTTTATTGATTTTTTAGATTTTTTTAGTGTTGGAATTTGGGAAAAAAATTGAGGTGAAATTTTGATTTTTGTTATTTAAATTAGTTTTTTGATTTTATATATGGATTCAATACCTTGAAAAACCCTAGGGTATTTGGATTGTGCATGGTTACCCATCAAACTTGTGATTTCAATAAATTCCTACCAGATTTTAGAGAAATTAAATTGAAAAAACCCACCAAAAACTTCAAAAAAGTCACACTACACATAGCTCGGTTATTTAATCATTCGATACAGACAGCTCGGTTATTTAATCATTCGATACAGACAGACCAGAAAAACAGCTTGAAGAACTCTGCTAAAAAAATAGCCATAGTTAGTGCCTACCAAATCCATGGTTAAAAATTAATTACAAACTACTCAATGCCATGGTGAAAATTAAAAATATTGGAAATTTATGTGACTGGCCAAAACAGGCATTCTAGCAATCTCTGCAAATCTACCAAAGAGTTGTCCCCACCTTATTAGTCAGCCTTACACCTACAGTTAAACAAAGAAAACACACTCGAGACCTATAGCTATATAATAAAAACTCACTCAACAACAATTTAATTTAATAACATTCAACAACTAAATATTTTAGTAATTGTGAAATTTTAAATTAATGACTAGTTATCTGCAATTAGTGAACCATCTTTGTTCTTGCTGCTCTGTATCGACGAAGAATTCTTCAATTTCGTTTTTGGTGGGAACTTGAAACTGGTTGCATCTTGCCCATTACTTTTGTAGTTGCAAAAAGTAGGTCAGCTGTTGTGAATACCAGAGGGCCATCAAAGTGTGCAAGCTTTCCTCCTAACTCTCCTCCTTTGACCCAAGCAGATGGAGCAATAGTGCCCTTCTCTCTGGCAACTTTTCCAGTAGATTTCTGACCCAGAAGAGGAGAACTAAACAAATGATCATCATCAAGCGAAGGACGCCCCCAATAATAATCAAAATGAGCCATATAGTTTTGAATTTTCTTCCCTTTTTTCCTGTGAGCTCGCTTGAGATGTTGCTAGAGACCCACTTGGTGATAAGAATTGATTACAGGGGGTTGTAATATTGTATCCATTGGAGCTGAAACTCCTGCTTTCCTTCACCCCATGTATTAGGCAATGAGCCCTGGAGATTGTTATTCTGGAGGTTTAGAAATGTCAGAGAAGGATTCTGAGCCAGGTCTGCAGGAAATGATCCAGTGAGGTTGTTGATGCTCAAGTTAACTCTATATAGGTTGCTTGAACTTCCAATCCCAAGAGGAATAGCCCCACTAAATAAATTGTTACTCAGATCCAGAGCTTGAAGGGAAGGAGAATTACCAATCCCTTGTGGAATGGTACCAGAGAGCTTGTTGTTAAAGAGTGAAATATCCCTTAGGTTCTTCAAAACAACTAGGGAACTTGGCACTACACCGGTTAAAGAGTCATCATGCATATTCAACTTTCTCAATGCTGTGAGCTGACCCACTTGCACACTTTCTCAATGCTGTGAGCTGACCCACTTGCACACTTTCTCAGTGATACGACCTCCCAGACCCCTCCATGGAATCTGTATAGAGATCACTTGTCCCTTAACACATTTGATTCCAAGCCATCCTCGTGGTTCGTTTCTTCATGGGTGTTGTGGTAACCCTTGGAAAATTTCTTTAGCTTTCTGCTTTGTAGCTTAAGGTAGCATGTCTACATGGAAGCATATGAGCCCTCATTCTCATGCCGACCAAGCCCTGTGAGACCTCCATCACACCGGAAAACCCTGTGATACCTCCATTACATGTTGGTGCATTCAATACAACTCCATAGATCGGCCCTGTATGACCAGGGTTGTTCAAATGTTAGAAGGAAATGGAGACGATGTGGATGATCCTCCCTTGCCCTTCAATTCCTCCTCAGCTGCACCCGAAATAGTCACTACAATAGAAATACCTTGGTTGTCCAACACTAAAGAATCTACATCATTGAAAAGTCAAGTTAGGTTATTAAAGTTGGTCTTTACATTTTTTAGAATGGATCCTCTATGTCATGCTATGCATATCATATTCAATGTCTTAGTAAATCGGTATGAGTTTAGAGACTTAGTCTTCCACCACATCTGGTTGAAACATCCCTTGATATTGTTTTCCTCCCTTTAAAATCAACAAAACATATATGTAGTTGATAGTATAGAAAGCGCCACAATAGGGGCTATTTCCGTGCAAATGATGACATGGGGATGTTATGGAAAGTGATTACAAAATAGTCATCATATTTGTTGTAAAGAAGGGGTATGTAAATAGATATAATATGCATCACACATTTGAGATGGCATGTTCTCAACATTTTGTTAGTGGTAAAACCCTGTTAGCCTACGCCTTTCCCTTTTCTCATGTATTTCCGCATTTTTGAACTATGGTCAGAAGCTACGGTGGAAACCCACTGACAAGCTCAAGATGACACGTGTTTGAAGCGGAAAACATATATACACGTGTTGCTTTTTCTTGTTGGATCTCCTTGCATGAAGAAAGCAATGTGGAAGAGCAAGAGGTGTAGTGTTTATCGTGTTATGCCATACGTGGCACTCTCTCTCAGCAGATCTCCTTGGATGAAGAACGCAAGCCAACGTGGAAGAACAACATATGATAAGTGTTTATTGTTTTACAAAGCACCCTTTTTGAGACACCCAGGGTATTTTTGTGATATATATATATATATATATATATATATATATATAGGAGCAAAATAAGCCATTAGAACGATTTTGTCATTAAAATCAACGTGCCAAATAATTGGCTTTTACTATACTAAATTAATAGTAAATTTATATTAAGTATTTTTCACTTTTCAATGCTTAAATCCTTAAAATAAAAAAGATGTGAGTTTGAATTGAATATTAGAATTTTATATTTAAGGTATTTCTATGCAACTATATATAATTGTAAAAGTAGAAAGGGCGAATATTTAATTAAATTTATATGTATTTATTATAAGTTTTAAAAACAAAATTAAATTGTATGAATTATTAAGTTTAAATGTATATGAATTGTGCTATGAGCTTATGACGAGTAGTGGAAGGGAGGAACATTCCATCATGATGGTGAAACCCTAGTTGCGAATGGCGAAACCCTAGATGCACCATGGGCGGTACCTTTACCATGGCGGTTCTGACCCTATTGCCTGACAGCTGACCGTCTAGTTTGGCTGGTCCACAAACATCGAAATGGCACCGTCGCACCTCCTCCACTTACGTTTTTTCTCGGGCTCACAGCGTCTGTGGAATACTTGTTTTCCCGATAGCAGTTTCCACCATCATGAGCGGTTCCTAGCATGGAGGGGGCCGAAAAAACAACGGTCCCTCATTTCCACGAGGTCAACAGGACTTCGCACTGTGTCGTGTCACTCCTAGGCCATTCCACTGCTCCTTAGCGACCTCTGTCATCCTCATGCTCTACTCATGGTCGAACTCCTTCATTAGCTGTGTCGGCCGGATAAATCGTTCTTGCGGACAAGACCGATCTCCCTAGTATCAACAGATATCTAGTGACAAGCAGAACAAGCAAATATATCTTTCTCTAAATATATTGTGATTTATAAATAAAAACCAAGAGGTGTTTTAGACCCTACCTTAAGTCCAACGCTAGTTTGTGGCATCCATGCTTCGACCGTCCGAATGAGTTTCCTTTTGAGAACCTGCAAACACAAACAAGCACACATCAAATAACACTTGCATAGCTAATATAATAAATCATATTCATCATGGTGATTAAGGAATCCATGAAATAAACCATTAAACATAGCTTATTGAGAAAAATAAACTTGATTGTATTAACTTTGAAAATAAGAAGAACTTTACAACCTTTGGTGCCTTGATGTTGTACAAGCTCCTCCCAGGGTCCAGACAAGAATCTCCTCTACTTTGACAAGCCTCACACTCTTCCCAATGAGATCAAAAAATGTATGTAATCTCTCCTCTCAAGCTCAATTAGGAAGACTAAATTCCAACAGCATTTACCCTAAAAAATATTCAGCTTTCAACCTCCTTAGTAACCAGCCCAATGCCTCATTTTATAGTGCAAAGGAAGGAGGTTACAGGTCCACCTATGAAGGGATAGAGTCCTCCTTCAAAGGGATAAGCTCCTCACATCAAGGGGTTAGCTCCTTTAGGTATGGGATGCATGCACCTTAAAGGAGCGAACTTGCCACCTCAAGATTCCCTCTAGAAGCTTCCAGAAATAATCCAAAGTGAGTTTTTAAGAATGTACTTGCGCCTTTTTGACTTTTACAGGGGTCCACACCCATTACACAGAAACAGAGCGGGCAGGTCCGCAGGGGACATGACCAGTGGGTGCGGGACCGCAGGTAATGCTAAGAGAAAGTGCGGAACCAGAGTTTTAGAGATTTTTAAGGGCTTTCTCTCATTTTTCAAGGCTTGACATGAAGAGCTGAGGTTTAAGACTTGCAAAGGAGGAAAGTATGAGTGGTGATAGACTCACACTGATTGCAGAATGTCATGGTGACAATATTTTGTGTAACAAATTTCCCCCAAAAGTGCGAAGTCTGTAATAGATGAGGATAGTAGTATTTGTCATCTGAGAAGAGTGAAGTACTTTATCATTTCAAAGATCATCCTATGGACTGCCTGGTTGGAACTTGTAAAAACATTCAATACAAAATATATATATGTGAACATATCATCGCTGAGGTAGGCATTCCCATACTCAAATCAAAACTGACTAGAAAACTAACTCTCTGATATAGGAATGATTTTGTAATACATCACAGTATAGACATATGTAGACAGAGTATGGACGCAGCCATCTGCTTATGAATAGTCCACTATATAATGAATAACAAAATTCCTCGTAGCCTGGATGGTGGAAACTAGATCCAGGGTCTTGATTTCTGCTTCCCGAACTAGTACGATTCTATCCATGTGAATGAATGTGTCGAAGTCGAACATGGTAGAAACCACTTGATTACTAGTCAATAATGTAAACTGTTAGCAAGTGTGAGAGAAACCACCAGTAATGTCAATGGCTGTCAAAGTACTCACTACAGTCCATGAAATGTGAATAGATGAGCTAATGTCGAACATATCACAGAATCCTTTGATCGAAGGTCCATGATGCAACCTGTCGTCAAAGGTGAGAAATCTGCCATTGAGGCATGCAAATTCCAAGGTACTGACGATTTCTAGATCATCTTTCTAGATAATGAGCTGAAGTCGATAGAAAGCGATCCGTCGTAGGCAAGCCCACAACACGAAATCATAGATCAAGTTTGAAGAAATATATTTGGCAAGGACTAACTCAGGGATAGTCAAGATGGATGACAGATATTTTGCAGATGAATGGTTTATTTGAACTGACCTCTTGAACACTTAACGACACTGTAGATGGTTTGGTGACAATTGACCCAAAGCTAATACCCAGAAACTGGCTGAAGACTTTCAACATGGTTTGATTAACTGTTAGGCAAAGGATTTTCCAACCCAGGTGAACAAAAAGTGTCGTGTTCAAGAGTGGTTGAATGCTTTTCTAAGACACAAAGTATGACAAACAGGTTCATTTTTCTCTCTTTTCCCCCACCATTTCTGGGAAGTACCTCTTTATTTTTGACAAGCTTGAGGAGGATAACATTTGCTTGGTTATAAGCTCATCCTTCGGATGAGTCCAACTTAGTTTAAAATTCGAACCCTAAGAAGGAGTGGTTCATTCCTGTTTGAAATTGAACAGGTCCTTTATTGTTAAATTTTAACGAGTCCAGTATAGGAGAAACTTGGCGTTTTTCAATTTTAGGGAGTCAGAAGAAAAACTTAAGAAAACTCCATGGTTGTCCTTTTTCGTAAATTTGTGTCTCCCAAGCCCGAAAAAGTATAAAATAATACTTGAGAGAACCGCTTGACCATTACGATCAAGGAGTACTTTTCATAATTAGTGTCTCTGATCTGAAAAAGTAAAAAAGCGATCAATGACACGTCGTTTTATAACCAATATCGAATTTGAAACAACAAAAATCCGACAATCTTTTCATGTTTATACGGTCAGAAAAGAGCTATAAGTGGACCGTCCTTTTAATTCTGTTTTAACGAGCTTAAAAAGAAAAACTCGGCAATCTTTTCATATTTTACGAGTCAGAAAAGAGCTTAAAGAGGACTCCAATGTTTTTTGTTGAAAATGATCAATTTTGCCTAAAAAATCCGATATTCTGCACAAAAACTCAAACATTACTCATACCTGTTTAAAATAAACAAAAATGCATCAAAACGTTACATTTTTAAAGTGAAAAATAAACAAATTAAAAATTCATTTATTCAAAAAAGCTTATAAAAATGGTTTTTGTAAATTCATTTTTACCATTTGACTTCAGAGTGAGAAAAGAGAGCTTTTGGGTAAGAAACTTCCTGTGAAGATTGCGGAAAATCCGTCTGTTGGAATCGAAAACCGTCACCTCCAGGTAATCCACATCACTTTAATCTTGCATTTTAACTGTTTCAATTTTTTTTTTAGGCCTTCATTTTTATTTTTTAGAGAAAAATTAGTTGAAAAGACCGCTCGCGGGGGTCCGCAGGCGCAACATGCGAAACCTGCGGACCCCAAATTTTTCCTACAAAGGAAAGAGCCAGGGGCCCGCACCTACTGCTTGGGCAGAGTGTGGACCTACGCACTGTCCCTAACTAGCGGGTGCGGACCTCGCGAAATAGGTTTTAAAAGTGCAAATTTTCAATTTCCGCCCAAAAATTTTGAACAATGTTCTAATCCGCTTTTTTTTTTTTTTTTACAATGTAGGATATACACAATGCTCATTTGGCGGGAACGGGAGCACGAAGATGTGGACCTTGCCGCAATTAATCATCAACCCTCAATAGATGCATTGAGGGCATGTGGGCTATTTAAATTCTGGGCCATACCTGGCATGAGGGCCCAAGTAGACTTTTTGTAGTGGTTGATGGACAGATGGAATATACAGGACCAGTGTTTCATTATTGGTGGCCACCGGCTTGAAATGGAGCTAGAGGAAATTTAATTCTTGACTAGTTTTCCCAAGAGAGGTGAACGATTATCTCTATTCGGGACTAGGCCAGGTGGCCATTCTGTTGATAGTCTCCGACTAGAGTTTTGTAATGACCAAACAAAGGATAAAGGGATTGATATCAAAACTATTTCCCGTCCCGAACTCAAAGTGATTGCATTTACTGTCACCAGACTCTGCGGAAGCGCAGCACTGCATGCAACTATCAGATCCCAAATGCGAATGGCAATAGACTGTTATCGAGGCACCATCTTCAACTGGTGTGACGCTGTGTTGGCGAATGTAAAAGGCCAACTGACTAGAGCAAAGAACGAACAACTAAAAAACTTTGGATATGGTTTCTTAGTTGTGAGCTTTGGTCTAGAGAGGGTTCCGATGTTGGTCCCACAGCATCTTTCCATTGGAGTTGGACTTCCTCGAGAGCCCAAGCTGATGCGATTGGTTACAGTTATGGCCTGTCATCCTGAGGAGGGTTCAAAGGTTGTTCGATTTCCTCCTGAGTATTTTCGTTGGTTGGAAAACCAGCTTTTCGTGATTCAGGATTTTCCTTATGCTGGGATGGATTATCGTGGTGACCCAGACATGACTCTTCGACCAGGAGAGAAGTGGGACAATTCAGGTAAAATCATTCTCAACATTTTCTAAAAATTTTAATTTTTTTGTTTTTAAATCGTCCAAAACTGATAATACAAGTTTCAAATGCAGATGTGGGTCCACGGCGACCAGCCACTCTCCGGCCCTATGAGAGGAGACACCCAGCTGCAGCAGTACCGGTCCCACGGGACGAATCTACAGAGACCCTGACCGAATTGGAAAATCATCTAAAGTGTTTGACAGCAGATATTCTAGAGACTAGCATAGATGATATTCCTCTTAGGTTACAGCGCTATGTGATTGGGGTCCCAGGACCTTTCAGGTGGTTCTTTTGTAGGGTGGCTCGAGCAGTGGTTTCTTATCGTGATCATCACCAGTGATAGGATGATCACCTTTGTAGACTCATACGACATTTTTGATTTTTGTACTGTCATTTTTGCTGATCATAAGGTGTTTTTCAACCTATGATTGAAGACAATGTATATTTGACACACTTCTATGCTATGCTATATCACTATTACTGGTTATCTTGTAAAACATGTTATGGAATGTTTTTAAATTCACTGTTTGATTATTGCAAATGTCTATTTAACATTCGAGAAGCAATTGCATCTACTAATGTATTTAAATATCTTGGAATATGCTCAAATTCAATGTAGTCAAATTCACGTTCCAAGAGACGAACTCTCAAAAATAATCTTAATAACACTGGATTTCTAATGGCATAAACTCTATTAAGTTGCAATACAACGAGTTCAGAATCTAACCTAACAATCAAACTCCGAATCCCAAATGAGATGGATTCAGATAATAACTCAATCACTGCACTATACTCTGCAATGTTGTTCGTTGTTTGACCGAGGCTTACCCCATGCATAGATACCAACTCATCAGAGGGTGAATAGATAACCCAAGCTGCGGAAGAAATGTTCCGTGTATTATGACAAGCACCATCAGCGAAACCAATGTATGTTTGAAGAGACATCGACATCTGCAATATCAAGAGTAAAATCAAGATAAGCAGGAATAATGATAAAAACAGTCTCTAAATTAAGCACACTTTTCTAATCTAAAACACATCAGCTAGAAAGAAACTAATCTAACTAAAATCTCCACACCTAGATTTAAGCATAATATCTCTTCAGATAAAGACCATTTCTGGGTTTACCCAAAGATACACCGTCAAAGTCTACCAATTCATAGGCCCCTTTCGCCAGCTTTCGCTTAACAACATAAGGACCATGCCACATAGGTACAAATTTTCCAGCCCCTAGCTTATCGTTTGCTTGATCGTATAGTAAGACTAGGTCTCCTTCCGAAAAATTACGAGGTGTGACATTTTGATCGTACTGAGCTTTAATTCGTTTGGCATGAGTTTCGATTGCTAATGCAGCATCACGTTGATTCTCATCTAGCTGAGCTAAGTACAACAAACATTTCTCCTCTTCAGAAGTGGCTGGGAGTAACTCTATGGCTATTTGTAATAACGAAATTTCGCATTCAATGGGTAACACAGCTTCCAAACCGTAAACCAGTTGAAAAGGAGTGAAACTAGTTGATGTTTTTATTGAGGTTCGATACGCCCAAAGCGCTGAAAATAACATGTTATGCCAATTCGACCTATGAATACCAATGATTCGTCGGATCATAATGACTAGAACTTTGTTGATGGCTTCAACCAGACCATTAGCCTGTGGGTAATATGGAGTAGAACTATCGTGACGCAGGCCAAGTTGATCTGTTAGTTCAGTCATCATGATGTTTCGAAAATGACTCCCATGATCGGTAATAATCGCTTGTGGAACACCGAATCTAGTAATTATATGATTGAAAATGAAAATTGCAGTAGTTTTGCCATCTGCCGAAAATGTAGGCATCGCCTCGGCCCACTTAGTAAAATAATCTACCGCAAGGATGATATATGCATGCCCCTCGGCCGAGTGAGGGTTACATGTAATAAAGTCGATACCCCACTTTGCAAAAGGACCGACGACAATTATAGGGTGGAGAGGAGCAGGTGGAGCACGCATCTTTCGATCAAAAATTTGACAATTGTGGCATTTTCGGACCACATAGATACAATCTTTAAATAAAGACGGCCAGAAATAGCCAGCGCGCAATATCTTTTGGGCTGTGGCATACCTAGACATATGACCACCACATGCTCTAGAGTGACAGTCATTTAGAACATTTTCAGCTTCTTCATGAGTTAAACAACGTCGAAAAACAGAATCTGCCCCGCGACGATAGAGTGTATCTCCAATGATTTTTTATTGTTGGGATTGGAAATGTATTTTCCGACGCTGAGATCGTGAAACTTCGGGCCGAAAAGATTGGGTTTGGAGATAAAGAATGATATCTCCATACCATGGATCAAGAGTACTGATAAGAAACAAGGATTCGTCCGCAATGGGCTCTTTCGCCATAGTTTCAGTGTCAGCACGCAGGAAATCACACATCAGTTCCGCAAATACCAAAGATTTCTTTGACTTGGATTTTTGAAATTCCAAGTCAAATTCCTACAGGATAACAATCCATTTGGAATACTTGCCCCCTAGCAATTGTTTGGTCAAAATATAGATCATAGGGTTACAGTCAGAAATTACTGTAGTTTTGCGTAGTAAGATGTAATGACGAAATCTTTGGACAACTTGAACAACTGCCAAGGTCAATTTCTCCACATGTGAAAATTTAAGCTCAGTCGGATTCAAAGTTCGACTAAGATAGTAAATCACATGTTCACTATCGAATTCATCTTCCTGAACTAACACCATCCCGATGGTGGAATGAGAAGCGACGAGGTACAAGAAGTAATCCTGGTTGTAGTTGGGAGGATGCAATAACGGTGCATGGGTCAATGTGTGTTTAAGTGCATCAAAAGATTTGTCAGCTATCTCATCCCAAAAGAATGGAGTATTCTGTTTCAACAACCTAGTAAAACCCTTTGTTATCTCGGCGTAGTTAGGAATGAAATGACATAAAAAGTTTGCTTTCCTTTGCAAACTTTGGAGTTGGCGAAGAGTCGAAGGAGGAGGAAATTTGACAATAGCTTCAACCTTCGAGGGATCGACACGAATGCCGGCTTTTGAAACAACAAATCCTAGTAAACGACCCGTTTTTATATAGAAAACACATTTGTGTGGATTCAGCCTAATTCGATAATGCCTACATCTCATAAAGATTGCTCATCAATGAATGAGATGATCGGCTCTACGTAATGAATGGGCAGGTAAATCATTGAGATAGGGTTGCACAATGTGCTTGATGTCATGAAACGCGTAAGACATAGCTCTTTGAAAATTTGCTCCGGCGTTCTTCAGTCCAAAAGGTAATTTGCAATAAGCAAATGTCCCCCATGGACAAATGAAAGCCGTTTTTGGTTGATCAGCAGGGAGTATGTTAATTTGATTGTAACCGGAAAAACCATCCATAAAGGAGAAAATTTCACTGCTGGCACAATCATCAATGATTTGATCGATATAGGGAGTTGGGTAATTGTCTTTGGGACAAGCTCGATTAATATCCCTATAATTGATACATATTCTTATCGTTCCTTGCTTTTTGTTAACAGGAACAATATTCGATACCCAATCCGTTAAGGGAATTGGATAAATGAAACCTGCTTTAAGTAATTTCTCAACTTCTGCTTTAATAGCAGCAGCTTTTCGTGGATGTATCTGACGCAAACGTTGCCGGACAGGTTTAGCATCCGGGTAAGTTTTGATTTCATGAACAACAATTGCTGGATCAATTCTTGGCATCTCTTTGTATGACCAGGCAAACACGTCACGGAATTCTTGAAATAGGGCTTTATAAGTTTGGAATTCATTGTCCGTACAGGAAGCGCCTATATGAATGTTTTCAACAATTCCAGGTTTAACTGAAATGTCAATAGGAACTGTTCGAGAAATATTTCCCAAATTTAACTCAGAATCAGGATGTTGCAATGGATTTTGTGGTTCTTTGACATAATCAGTAGTAAAAATAGATGAAAAATCATTTTCAAAATGATCAAGCTCAGGTAAAAACAAAGATCGATGATGAAGATCTTCCCATGGTAAATCATCAACAGACAAAATTTCACGAATTTGCTCATCAGTATGAACAAGCTCGGAAAAAGTTGTTGAATCTGAGGTTGATATTGAAAGTGATTCTCCATGGACCACATTCATTAGATCAATTTCGGTTGAACAAGGGTCAGAAAATGACTGTACAGCCTGATACGCAATTTCATAGGGACTCAAAGGCATCGCATCACCAAATGAATCCACCTCAGATTCGGAAGGTACGATCCAAGGATCATCCAAAACAATAGTGTTTGATGAAATCATATGAATGGTTGCAGTAGAGGGCGATACATTAGGAGGAGGAAAAGAAAAAGTTCCTAGTAAACCAAAATCTTTAACCAATCCTACCCCAACATCCTTATAAGGGATAGTTGTTTTACCGACATGTTGGATACTTTCAGAAGAGGCTGGGTCGGATGAAAAGTAAGTCAGCTGGTCTATAGTTACAATCTTTCCATTATGAGGAAACTTTATAAGCCGAAAGACCGATGAAACAACAACAGTCATAGCATAAGACCAACTGTGACCCAAGAGAAGGTTGTAATCTAGAGGGGCATCAACCACTTCCACATCTAGATTAACAGTTTTGCCTTCAACCCCTATGGGTAAATCTTGCAAAATTCCATAAGGATGAAACCCTCGGCCATCAAAAGCCTTTAGAATCATCGGGGATTGATTGAGTGTCAGAGAACCAAGCGATCTCCAACACTGGATCGACATAATACACGTAGAAGCTCCCTCATCAATTACAGTCCTAAAGCAAGGTCTGTTTTTTACTAACACTGGAATCTGGAAAGCCATCTGATGAGGTAGGTGAGGTGTACTATTTTCTAAATCGAAGATTATAAGGTTCAAGTCCTGAATTTCAACAGCTCCTATAGTCGACAAAAGTAATTTACGTTGTGCTGGGCATGATTGCAGCACCTCCAAAGCCAATATTGCTGAAGGGGAATTAGTTAAGTCTTCAACAATGTTATAATTCTGAGCAGCTCTCGCATGCGAATTGAAAGCTGACTTCCGAAGTATACCTTTAGCAGGTGGTTTGATTACTAAGTCTGGGTTAGGTTTCTCGATCTGTAGCGGATCAGAACGAGGAGTTGAAGTTGATGGGTTTGAACTAGAAGTTTCTGCTTCCTTACCACCAACAGGACTTTTACTTCCATAATCTTGTGATCGCGTCGCAATCCCAACATGGGACATCATCATTATGGGTTCTTCCAAGGCATTTGAGGAAGAACCAATCATATTACTATCTTGACTAGGAAAAGGATCCTTCAAGATAGCAGGCGTTTGAGAACCTTTGATGATTTTTGCAACCTCAGCGTGATGAGGGCAGTCTCTTGTAAAATGCTCTTCATCACAAATGAGACAAGGATAGCGAGGTTTACATTTCTCGTTAGTAGATTCAGTTTTATCTAATTTCTCTTTCGAATTTTACTTATTTTTCTTCTTCCCTTTCTTTTTACCACCAGATTTTGATTTGGCCGTAGATGATTCTACGACATGAATATCGGCAGGAATTTCAGCGGAAGAGTCTCTTGTCGGGGAATCTGGTAAAGTTATAATAGGAGAATAATTCTTTGAAGATTTCTTCTTACTTTTGGTGTTAACTGAACCAATCATACCGTCAGCGGCATGAGACCCTGAAGGAGCTGCAGTTATTTGATTTTGTTTCGGAAGGTCAGGGATTTTTTCATGTAAAGTACCCGACTGCGTATAAACGAGGTCAAGGTACTGAGCTTGAGCAATTACTTGCTCTTCATTAACAACTCCTGCCTTAGCTACATCCTCAGTGATTTTAGGTAACAATGATTTAACAAACCATTCTGCTAAGATTTGATCCGGAATAAAAACTTTCACTAAACGTCGTCAATGTCGCCATTCATGAATATGATCTGAAATATATGTGGACATTGACTGTTTTAATGAAGTTAATAATTCCGTGCCATTGTCATATCTGATAGGCAACTGAAAATGAGTTAAGAATGAAGTGGCTAATTGACTAAAATTATAAAAAGAGGCTCGCGGTAACTCAATGTACCACTTGGCCGCAAGACCAATCAGAGTGCGTTGAAAAAGACGTAAGCGAATTGAATCATCTATAATGGAATTGGATGCACACCAAAGGTGATAAGTCATCACATGGTTTGACGGATCCTCTCCTGATTTACCTTCAAACTTTGGGATATCACTAGGCAACTTATTCGGAATTGGCGGCCAAAACGGAAGATAATTAATTGGATCGTTCGTAAGGCGCGACAAATCAAGCAAGTCCAAAGTTGCTATAAATGGTAACTGATGATTAGGGTCACGAAAACCTTGGGTCATAAGACCAGCCCTAGGAGGAGGATATCCAGGATAACATGGAATTGAAATTGCATTTGGGATATTATATCCTCCCGGAAAACCAGGATTAACCAGACCGTACTGGGGTTGTTGAGGTTGTTGATAAGTATATCCAGGGTACGGTTGATACTGGTAAACTGGGCTTTGAACAGTAGGACCAAATTGGTACTGTCCCTAGTACGGTTGATAAGTAAATTGAGGTTGACTTGTGACAACAGTACTTGGACCAGGTTGTCCTGCAGGCATCTGAACCGAAGTCTAAATTGTAGGTCTCGACTGAGGTAAAGATGCTTGAGGAGTTGATGTAGGAACAATAGAAACCGGAGTTGTCGATACTCCAGAAGTAGGTGGGGTAGATTGATTAGAAGCTGCAGTAGTTTCAGCAGTCGTTTAAGGCGGAGTTCGAGGCGAACTAGGCCCAGACTGATGAGCTACACTAGGTGCAGAAGTTTGAATAGTAGGTTGTGTTAGTGTCAGTCTTTCCAGCCTTCCTCCAGTCATCAAATGTGCTCTTACAAAGTGATTTTGAAGTGTCAAGGTCAAATTTTGTCATTTCAGTGAGTCTTCAAGCAAAATTTGGTCACTAGGCATTAGGTCTAGGCTTTGCCCAAATGTCAGTCCATGTCATCATTCAGCTGAGCCTATCATCATTCAGAGGGTTTTCATTATCATGTCAGTGTCTAATGAGTCTTTTTACAACTTATTCATGCTTCAGTTGTGCCTAGGCAAGGTCATTTCCCTCTCCTAGGGTTTTGAAGGCAATTTCTCTTGGGCGGCTAAATAATCAGCAAAACTCATATCCTGATGTTCATACACCTTCCCCTATCCTTAAAGTACCTTATAAAACACTTCCCATCCCTTAGATCCGCCAAATTCCTCATTTTTCCACAAACCCTAGTTTCTAGCTACAACCTGGCAATTTTCTAGGTTGGGCCTGTGTTTTGCCCTTTTGGACCCCTTCCCCTCACTCAATCACTGAGATTCCACTTTCCCCTACTTCCTAACATCCCTCCCCACTCCCACAAATTTCCCCAAGAATTTAGAAGCCCCCTATCCCCTTCATCTCGCTCCATTTCGACAAAATTCCTTGTTTCACACATCGGGACAAGTCGCACTCAAATGATGTTCCAGAGCAATAAAAGATGAATTTTGGAAAACTGAGAGATTTTTTTGCTCATAACATGCCAAAGAAGAAAAACCTCCTTCACTTTTTGCACAGGTGTCATTTTTTGAGAGAAATGTCAAGAATACCGTTGCCTCAGGAGAATCAAAGACACCTCTGAAGTGACCTTGGGAAAATCAAGTTTTCTTCTAGCTGGGTTGGCCAAATTATTTTCTTAATGGGTAAAATGATAACTAGACACAAATATCTTTCCAATGAGCTATCATGAGCTCAATTTGGGGTTGAGGCAGTCATTCAAAAGTTGACTGCAACAGTACTCTTCTTTCAGGCAGCCTCATTGGGAACTTTTTGACCAGTCTTGGGAGATTTGATTTTTGATAGGTCAAATCAACTCCAAATTGAAAAATTACAGTTGGGTTGGAAATTAGACTCAAATACCTTTCCAACGAGCCATCCTGCGCCCGATTCTGACACTGGGAAGGCCTCCAAAAGCCTCCTGCAAAAGCGCGACCCGTTGGGAGGTGCGCGACCCGTTGAGAGCCCTCCTGCAGTGTAAAAAATCAACGTGCGCGACCCGTTGGGAGGGGCGCGACCCGTTGAGGATTTCTCCACAAAAAATTGCCAGTGAGCTGCCAAGTGACCACAAACTTGCTCAATCTTCCTCCAAATCATCAAATTTGTTTGAGGTAGGCCTTCTACACTTCAGTTGGTGGTTTGTCATGATTGATGGCTCTCGTGTGCAAAGGTTGAATTGTGCAAGTGGATGAAATTTTAAATGGCTCCTCAAACATGTCAGACACTGAAAAATATGAGCAGAGTGATGACCATTCATCATCTTCATAGGTTCAGGTACAGAGGAGGCCACATAGAGGTGGAAAAGGTGGCCATCACAGGAGAGAGGAGCCTACTTCTTTGGCAGGTCTACAAGCTTGTCCTTTGGCAGTTTCTTGCTTTCAGTACATGTTCTGTTATGAGTTATTTGTCTTGCACTTGCATGAAGGACATGTCAACCTTGCCGGGGTGGATTTCACTTTGACACCCGAGGTGATTGCACAGGCTACAGGGATTCCAAATGTTGGGGAGATATGAGAAAGTCCTTGATGAGCTATGGAGGATTCGAGGAGACCGAATCTTGAAAAGAAGGAGGCCCGGTGACCTATTGCTTGCGGAACGAGAGTCCATGCTCATTTAGGTGAATGCACACTTAGAAAGGTTGTTGGCTAAGGCCAACCAAGAGAAAAAGCTGCTAAGGAATGTGAAAAATCACTATTGGGCAAGGATGCATGTTTGCAAGGCTAAAATGAAAGTTTTTCAAAGGAGGTTGACCGAGGCACTAAAACGGAGAAAAATGCCAAATCTACTCCGTATCTTGGCTGAGGCATCCATCAAGGAGCATGGAACTCACTAGCATCATCTTCAGCACAAATCCCAAAAATTTTGAAGAATTTTGGGTAATTTTGGTATTTTTGGGAAATTTACAGGTTTTGGCTTCTCAACGGGTCTCACCCCCGGTGAGACCCTTTGTCATCATAGCTCCGTTTTGCAAAAACTCAACATTTTTGGATTTTTCATGCAAAGTTACACATGCCTATGGATGGACTTGAGTTTTTATGGAGTTTTGGGCCTCCAAAAGGTCAAAATACAGCCAAATTTTGACTTTCTGCCCCTTTTTTGAGCTGCAGAAGTAGTCTTGGGAGAATTGACTTTTGACTAGGAAAATGACCTCCAAATCCCAAAATTCTAGTTGGGTTGGAAAGTAGACTCAGAGACCTTTCCAACGAGCTATCCTACACCTCATTCTGACACCGGGAAGGCCTCCAAACAGAGCTCCAAAGTGCGCGGCCCGTTGAGAAAGTGTGCGCGACCCGTTGAGGAATTTGTGCCAGATTTTACCAATTCGCCCAGAAAATCACTGTTTTCACCTAGTTTGACTTTTTGGGGTTCTAGATGATGGATTTTTATGTAACTATCATGACTCAAAGACACTTTTACTCTTCTTTAACTCTTCTAGAAGTTTCTTGAATGTAAATGGTAAATATTTAATGTATGGATAGGTTTCCTAGCTTATAGAGGAAAGTTGTTTTGACTGCCTATTATCTAGTGCTCAATTTAGAAGTAGTTGAAACAGCTCCTAGGAAGGGGAGCTCGACCCCTAGAGGTGGGGAAAGAGGTTAGATCATCTATATTATGCACTCTTTTTCTCATTTTCATGGTTGGACTCTTGAGGGAGGAGCTATTATTGTATATTTCACTTGTATCTCTGCAATTTTTGGCTAAGGAAGACCAGGGTTTTGCAGTCATCATTGGGATTCTTGTGGACTCATGTGTTGATGGTGTGTTTCTACATGTTATTGAAAGCTTTGTTATGTGATTCATTTCCTTTCTATACTGCTGCATATTAAACAAATGAAGTGATAAAGTTAGAATTCATGCTAGCCATGCTCTGCTTTTAAATTTGTTTAATTTCTATGTTTTCTGCTGTCTAAAGAGAATTCAAATCCATTGTTTGCTCTCTTTAGCCCTCTCATCTTTCTTCTTAATCATCCACTTCAGCTAAAGACATCAATACAGGCTCCTACCTTGCCCAAAAGACCCCCCTGCAGAAACTGTGTCCAATCCCCGCACCCTAAATTACAGTTCCTCAAATTGCCACCAAAAACCCAAAAAACCCCAAATCAACCTTTTTAATCAGTTTACTACCCTAATATCAGTGTTACCTAGTTGGTCATCTCATTCAATTGAAGATCTACCGAGATTGACCGGAGAGAGCCTTCTCCTGCCCCGTAGGGTTAGCTACGAGGCTAAATGGTTTGATGTAGCCTTGAGGTTTACCTTTCTCAGCCTGAGGTGAAATCTCAAGCGCTAACAGGCTGGACAGGTTGCTGGGTTGAACCATAAACCAAAGGTTGTCTAGATTGAGATGACAACTGCACATTAGGTTGCAAAATTTATCGAGATTGAGATGGATCCCACACCATGTTCATTCCGGGGTATGGACCCATAGAAGGTTGAGCATATTGAGGACCATAACCGGGTTGAGCATAGGGTTGATAATTCAAAGGTACATTTCCAGCTCCTTGAACAAATGATTGACCTGAAGGTGGTTGGAAACCTTAGGTTGGGTACTGAACTTGAGGTTGATAACCTTGAGGCACGTACTGAAACTGGGGTTGACCTTGAGGCATATATTGATACTGGGGTTGACCTTGAGGTATGTACTAAGTATGGGGTTAACCTTGAGGAATGTACTGTCTCGAAGGTATGTACTGTCCTTGAGGTTGCCCCCCAGGCGGTAACTGACTACCTTGAGGTTGCGGATTTGGAATAGTACCAGACATCATAAGAATTTCTTCTACGCTCAACAGTTTAGTTCCGTTATTACCAGTTGATATCCCATGTTCAATGGGTTGAGGAGATGCTCCTGAAAAAGTACCAACAAGTGACTGATACCCAGAAGGAACAGAAGGACCACCGTATAAAAATGTTGCCGGTGAATGGGAAAACATGGATGACTGTCTTGACATATTCAAAGGAGGATAATAACCTCTAGGTGTTGGGTGAAAAGGAATTCGAGGTGGTGAAAAATTAAGACCCGGATTTTCTAAAAAGTTGGTCAATGAAAGATACCAAGCATCCCTCCTAGGTGGACTGTAGAAAATTCATTCACGCTCCCTAAGTTCTAAAGTTGGTTGATTTTCAGGGATAGTTATACCTTCTTCCGGACTAACAAGTTCTTCAATAGAAATGAGTCCAAAAGGAAGATTTTGGGTAATGATCCTTCCTATCCTAGGTGAACCAGGACCACTGGAAGTTGGAGAAGAAAATCCCAACGATGGAGTAGCAGCAGGTTCAGTTTCAGGCTCAGAAATTTCAGGTTCTTCGGCTAATTCACTAGTAGAAGAAATGCTACCAATAACTTCAGAAAATGAAATTGGTTCATAAATATACTCTGTTACTTGAACTTGATAATTAGGATGAACAACTAAAGAAGATTCTCTATCGTCTGGTGACCCAACTCTACTGTCACTAGGAGTTACAAGAGCTCGTAGCCCTTCAAGCTGGCTTGGTGAATACTCAGGAGGTTGCCCCCGAAGTCTACGGGATTGTCTCGGTAATTCAGACACGATTAAATATTTTAATTACTTTACACGCAAAAAAAGAAAAATCTTAATAAAACCACCTAAAGTCTCTAAAGAACCAAACAAAGAATCACACGCCTAAAAAATCTAGGAGTTCAAACCACACACAAAGAGTAACTTTCCGTACCAAAAACACTAGTTGGTGATGAAATCCAACGTCGCAGAATTAATACAGAAAGTGCGGTTGGAACAGTTACCCCGACAACCTGCTTAATGAAACAGACTGGCACAAGTTTCTTCATTAAACCGTCTCGAGTGAAGAGAACCCCCCAGAGAGTCAAAGTGAGTCTAGTCGATGTCTGCTCCAGGTACAGTGGGATCTTCCCTCCACCATCACCTTAGGAAACAATCCTATAGATTATAGCCACTAAGGTTACCAACAGAAACAAATATACATGGGGGAACAATCTGTGATCTGATACACACGCAAGGGAAAAGTAACAAAGCTCAATCCCCTTGAAGGCTCCTTGACATAATCCAAGTTTTACCAAAAAGTGACCCCAGGTTCCTCGACAATGGTCAATATGAGGTTTACCATTTTTAATACGTGTATATCTTCTATCGTTCTCAATGAGGAAGGATTGATTACCCAACTGGTTCAGATATGATCTCATGCTTGACTCCTTTAAGAGGAGCTTCCCAGAGCATAGATGTAACAATTGGAATTTATTTCCTACTACAAGATATAGCTACTTGTTTGTTTTAACTATCTTGGAGAGTTAATTATTCCCTACTCCAAGATACTATCCTAAGCTATGTTGGTGATAAGAGCCCTAGAAATAAAAAGATTGCTAGATCAATTTTACTTTAAGCGTTATTTTTACAAGTTGTTTCTTAAGTCAAAAGGTATGGAGATGAAACTTTATGGTGTGAAGACTCGACTCCAAAACACTAAAAATGCACCTAAGATGATAAAAAATTCTTTTTCTTCAATGAATTTCTAGCTAAAGAAAGAGTTGAGAATGCAATTGCTTGAAAAACAAATCTTTCCTTAACATATAAATGAAAAGAAAAACTTTTTTGTCTTTTCCAATAAACTCAAAATGAGACTACTAATTATGCTCACGAAAAAATCCTTTTCTTTTTCAACACTCAAAAACTACAAAAACAAATTCTTTCAAAAGAGATTCTAAAATTTCTAGAAAACACTCAAAACTATAAAAAACTATGCTTGAGATCTAAAAATTTCTAAAAACCTAATTGAAGTAAAAGCTTAAAAAATTTCTTTTTGAGGACGTTTTACTTAGTTATTCAGCAAACTAAGGACTAATTCGTTCAGAAAAACAAATTAATCAAAAAACACCCAGCTATGTTTTCTTTTTTAAAAATGAAATTCAAAACCTTCAAACAAGTTCTTTCAAAGCTTTGCAAAGAGAAAATGAGATCTATTTCTCACCAAGGGCAGATTTCACAAATCAGTCAGACTCATCAAGAAGACTAAAAAGACCAGGGTAATCTGAGGTTTCTTAGGCTTCTAATCTCTGAGTTACTACAAAGACCAAGCGAAAATCAAACCAGGCACGCAAAACTTCTAGAAAATCACCTAAAACCAAAATGCCAATGGAACTCACTTACAAGAAATTTTTGATAGGACACATGCAGATCTGGGTAGAGGCTAAAAAAACATAAATAAATCCTAAGCTTTACTGGACAAAAACTATTTAGGTTTTTCAAAAAGTTTGTGTTATGAAATCAGCTCACAAAAAGATAGAAAAGAGAGATCCACGCCTTAGAATTCAGCCTCTTCGAGGGGGAAACCTCCTTTACATTACATAAATGAGCAATTCTTTGATGATACAAATGAAAAGACCTCCTTTCTATATATAGGAGTCCAAGGGGTCATAACATAATCAGAGCCGACATAACAATAATAATAATAGTGGGCTTCTATGGGGCACAATAGTAACAATATGGGCACTACATGGGTACATCAATATAATAAGTGGGTTGTACTAATAACAATAAGGGGTTACACTAGTAGTATAGGGGCCTAACATGCCCCTCTCCTTCAAAAAGCGTTGTCCTCAACGCTTGAGTAGTTCTTGATGCTTCTGTATAAAATTCTTGTCCTCCCATGTGGAATCTTCAGCGGGTAAGTTCTTCCACTTGATGAGATACTTTGAAATTGATTGATTTTGTAGCTGTCGGGTTCTTGTTTCTGTGACTGCTCCAGGTTCCAATATGATTTTTCCTTCCTCTTCAATTTCTGGAAATATTGTTTGAATTGGGATCTTTTGCAACTTTTGAATAAGTGGCCATACTGCTTCTTCCTTCTTCCATTCATCCCTTGCTTCGTTTATCCAATCTGGTTGGATAATAGAAATAGCACAAAATAATGCTTCCACATCGTCATCCTTGAAGAGTCTTCCCATTCGGTAAGGTCGTCATTTTTTAAGTGCATGTAGTATTGCCAACATTTCCTTCTCATAAATAGCTTGCTTGAGATGTAGAAATAAAAATACAAAATCACCTACATCAAAACATTTTTCACTACGATGTTGATCTACCTGTTGTTTCATTTGATTTTGCACCGAAGTGGCATTATCCTTTAAAATTTGGAGAACTTGTTGTTGATGCTCAATGTGATATTTCACTGCTTGAACCTTTTTCTTCTTGATATGTCCTTATATCTCTGGAGTTTGAGGAGTGGTAATTTCTTCCAATCCTTTACAAGATATGGTCGGATTCATTTCTTGATGCTCGATGTGATCTTTCACTTCTTGAACATTTTTCTTCTTGATATGTCCTTCTATCTTGATAGTTTGAGGAGTGGTAATTTCGACCAATGAATTACAAGATATGGTTGGATTCATTTCTTCTTTCTCGATGTGATCTTTCACTTCTTTCACCTTTTTCTTCTTGATATGTCCTTCTATCTTGAGAGTTTGAGGAGTGGTAATTCTTGCCAATGCTTTACAAGATATGGTCTGATTCATTTCTTCTTTCTCTGGGGTGGGGTCCTGGCGTATATATTCTTCTTTTGATGTTTCTTGATCCTTTTCTTCCTCCTCTTCATATTCTATATAAAATAATTTCTTCTCAGCACACTTATGACCTTTAGTGCATTTGCTATCACAGTTGTAACAAAGCCCTTTTTCTCTTTTTTCTTCCAATTGTTGTGGTGTAACCCTTGTAGGTTGTGGAAGGCTAGGAGAAACAACACTTCCATCTTTATAGTTGTGAGGAGTATGCTTCCTGGTTCCCATAATTTTTCTTTCCAATATGTCACAAAGCCCTTTTACTCTTTCCAATTGTTGTGGTGTTGCTCTAAAGAAGGTGTTGCTCTTTGTATCCTCATAATGTGCTATCATTTCCTCCGTGAAAATTGACCACGTAACAAGTTGTTCACGAGAAAAAAGCCCTTCATACCATAAAAATTGATCTGGTTCTAAATATGAAGATGCAATGCATACCTTTTGTAATAGTGGTACACCATGTAGATCAAAATATTGCTCCATCTGAAGTATCCAATTTACCAGATCCTTGCCATCAAACTTCCTCATCTTGCTTTTTCTTGATTTTAGGAGCTCGATCTTGAAACGACTGTAACTCTGTACTTTTGGATCTTTAAGTTCTAAAATTGTGACCTGTGGTAGCCCTCTTTGTCCTCTTTCTAATGCCACAAGTCTGACCCAAATTGGATTCTCCAAGGAAGATTTAAGCGAAATCTCCCACAGTGACTTGATTATAGACCTTTCCAGAAGAGCGAACTTGTATGAAGTGCCACGTGTCACTGTTTCGACCTTTGGCTCTAAAAAATATCTACAAGAAACTACAGTCTGTCCTCTTTCTGTACCTTCTTATGAAATTTCAATCCGATGCTCATAAAGAAAGTTATGACGATTTTCCCTAGGTCACCTGTTTGGAATGTAATTCAGGAGTCTGCAAAAAGACCAACTTCCTCAGATCATATCTCTACAAATATAGTGCGAAAATCTCTGAAATTTAGACCTGAGCTTCAGTGCGATCTCGTCTCAAATGGGTTTTTTTTTAGCTTCTAAAACATCACAGAAAAAAAGTTATAGTGAAAATTCCACGATGACCTGTTTGGAACAGCGAAACCCTAGAATCCAAAGCTCTGATACCAAATGTTATGAAACCAGCTCACAAAAAGATAGAAAAGAGAGATCCACGCCTTAGAATTCAGCCTCTTCAAGGGGGCAACCTCCTTTACATTACACAAATAAGCAATTCTTTGATGATACAAATGAAAAGACCTCCTTTCTATATATAGGAGTCCAAGGGGTCATAACATAATCAGAGTCGACATAACAATAATAATGTAAGGGCACAATAATAACAATAGTGGGCTTCTATGGGGCACAATAGTAACAATATGGGCACTACATGGGTACATCAATATAATAAGTGGGTTGTACTAATAACAATAAGGGGTTACACTAGTAGTATAGGGGCCTAACAGTTTGACAGGGTCCACAGGCTCCCAGTATAACTAGATGCGGTACCGCTCTATGCAGTAAAGTAACAGTGCGGGGATGTTCGCACTGTGTTACAAACAGAACGTGCGGTCCTCTTTCAAAAACATGAAAAAAACAAAAAACAATTCAAAATCTAAAACCTACCCAATCCCACACACATCAAGCAAAAAACCAGAAACAAGAAAAAGTTTCTCAAGTCAAAGTAAAAGTAAAGGCAAAAAACCAAAATTCAAGTCCCCAGTGGAGTTGCCAATTTGTCGGCCAGATAAATCGTTCTTGTGGACAAGACCGATCTCCCTAGTATCAACAGATATCTAGTGACAAGCAGAACAATCAAATCTATCTTTCTCTAAATATATTGTGATTTATAAATAAAAACCAAGAGGTGTTTTAGACCCTACCTTAAGTCCAACTCTAGTTTGTGGCAGCCACGCTTCGACCGTCCGAATGAGTTTCCTTTTGAGAACCTGCAAACACAAACAAGCACACATCAAATAACACCTACATAGCTAATATAATAAATCATATTCATCATGGTGATCAAGGAATCCATGAAATAAACCATTAAACACAGCTTATTGAGAAAAATAAACTTGATTGTATTAACTTCGAAAATAAGAAGAACTTTACAACCTTTGGTGTCTTGATGTTGTACAAGCTCCTCCTAGGGTCCAGACAAGAATCTCCTCTACTTTGACAAGCATCACACTCTTCCCAATGAGATCAAAAAAGGTATGTAATCTCTCCTCTCAAGCTCAATTAGGAAGACTAAATTCCAACAGCATTTACCCTAAAAAATATTCAGCGTTCAACCTCCTTAGTAACCAGCCCAATGCCTCATTTTATAGTGCAAAGGTAGGAGGTTACAGGTCCACCTATGAAGGGATAGAGTCCTCCTTCAAAGGGATAAGCTCCTCACATCAAGGGGTTAGCTCCTTTAGGTATGGGATGCATGCACCTTAAAGGAGTGAACTTGCCACCTCAAGATTCCCTCTAAAAGCTTCCAGAAATAACCCAAAGTGAGTTTCTAAGAATGTACTTGCGCCTTTTTTACTTTTACAGGGGTCTGCACCCATTACACAGAAACAGAGCAGGCAGGTCTGCAGGGGACATGACCAGTGGGTGCGGGACCGCAGGTAATGCTAAGAGAAAGTGTGGAACCATAGTTTTAGAGATTTTTGAGGGCTTTCTCTCATTTTTCAAGGCTTGACATGAAGAGCTTAGGTTTAAGACTTGCAAAGGAGGAAAGTATGAGTGGTGATAAAATCACACTGATTGCAGAATGTCATGGTGACAATATTTTGTGTAACAAGCTGCCCATACCTCCATTGTACACCTGATTGCCCCCCACTCTCCCCTGCGACCCTGAATCTGCTTGGTTCCTTCTTGCAAGCTTCGCCACCCTTTGACGTGTCGTTCCCTCAGTTACCTCACGTTTCCACCCTGCCCGGCTTTGCACCCATCTTTGGTTCGTTACTTGAAACCCTGCCCCCAAACCCTCATCCCCCTGGAGGCCCATCAAACCCTATTGTCCCTAACCCTAACCCTAACACTCCCATACACACCGGCTGCTTTAGCTCCCCTATACCCACCCCTTCCACCCCGCAGACAATAAACCAAGGGATCCGCGAATTACTGAAGGACTACCCGATGGTCATGCGCACAGACAAGAAAAAAAGGGCAGGTGCCTTAGGGCTGGAGACAGAGACATCAAGCTCGCCCTCGAAAAGGATCTAATGATGGGTGAAGTGGACAATACTGTTAAGAAGGTTCTGGTTGGGCGTGTCCATGGGAGGAATTACTCTATAGAACGGCTGCAACTATAGACTGAGGAAATCTGGGGCTCCCTCCTCAAATAACCTCCCATCATCCATGTTCTGGCAAAGGGTTGGTTTGCCCTTCGATTCCACTGGGAGGAATACAGGGACTGGATCCTCTCCAGATTCTAGCATATAGAGTTAGCGCCAGTATTGCTAAAGCGTTGGGATCCCTTATTCGATCCCGAGAGAGAACAACTAGGGGTAGGTCCTATATGGGTTCGGCTGCCGGGTCTCCCTCTGCAATACTGGACCCCCACAATTTTCAAGAGAATTGGGGATGCCTTGGGTACCTACCTGGATCATGATCAATCCTTCGAATCAACCAAGATCATGACCATGACCCGAATACTGGTGCATCTAGATACTAGAGTCAGACTAGAGGAGAAGATCACCTTGCTCTGGAGACATTTCACTCGCAGGCAAAACCTAGACTACGAGGGGGTGCCCTTCCGGTGTCGATGCTGTCACAAGGTCAGACACCTCTACAAGGACTGTCCCCTACTCAAGAATTCAACCTCTGCAACTAAGGGTCTGTCGCATAGGCATTCAGAAGAATCAATGGTGGACGTGCAACCCCTAGATCCAGATCGTACAAAGGAAGATGCTGGGAACACTGTCCAAACCTCCAGTGCCTCCCAAATGTCGCCTCCATCTCCTCCTAAGACTAGATCCAGATCTACGGCAGAAGCCACTCCGTCTTTGGGTACTGTCTCTGCTCCTTGCTCCTCTGTCTTTCATTTAGATCAATTATCTGTCTCTATGGTATCGTATTCTCCCTCCAATTGTTTTAATATTGTCCCCATTACTTGCTCCTTTATACAACCGAAACCTATATTCTCCACTACCCCTCCACTGATTTCTGGGCTAGTTGATCCCCCTTCATCTAATCAATCTCCCATGGGCCTCCATGCCTATAACCTTCATCCCCGTAGGCAATCCACACTTGATACTCTGGGATTGGGTATCGTCTACGCTTCCTCTGAACATAAGCCTACTACAGGGAGACCCTCCAAACTAGCCAAAGCTATAAAAATCGCAAGGGATGACGTCACCCAGCACCGTCAAAACACCATTGATTAGGTGCTTAGAGCAACAGACACCCTAGCCATGGTTTCCCAATGAAATGGCTCTCCTTCAATTGCAGGGGCCTGACCAGCCCCCCAAAAAGACTGGCCCTCAAGAGACTCATAAATTGTGAACCCTGTGACATAATCTTCCTACAGGATACCTTGGGGCCCTCAGACCAGACTATCAAAATTCTCCTTTGTATCATGCTTGGATGGCACTTTCAAGCCATTGATGTAGCTGGAAGATCTAGGGGACTCGCCCTTGGGATAAATCCCCATACCATTAGGGTGATCGCTTCCTGGGATGGCCTTGGCTTCCTTGGCATGGATCTCTTCTCAGCAGCTTTGGGTAAACAGATCCGCATCATTAATATATATGACCCCTATCAAAATAGTTTCGATTTCTGGAATCTATTTTTGGATAGCTCGTTGATCAACTCCACCACTATACTAGGAGGTGACATTAACTTCTCCATTGATCACGAAGAATCATGGGGCCATCACTCACAACTTGATCCTCTTTCGGATCAGCTGAGCTCTATTCTTGACCAGAGAGGCCTCATTAACGTACATATGAATAATAAGATGCCTACTTGGCATAACAGAAGAATAGGTGAGACAACTTTAGGGAGAAGACTGGACCGGTTCCTTATCCATGAAGACCTGTTGATGACTCTCACCATCTTCAGATAATGGGTGGGCTCGGGTGGCATATCTGATCACTCACCAATATATTTGGAATTGGTTGATGCCACAACAAAACCTCGAGGCCCATACAATTTCAACTCGTCCTAGCTAAAGGACCCAAACTACCTCAAGATGGTCACAGATTTCTGGAAATCACACCCCCTTCCTGCTAAGAGGTGGAAGGTTGTTGGGTTCTGCAATAACCTACACCATCTCAAGCGTCTCTCGATTGACTAGGCCAAGTAGAAGAAAGCTAAGGAGGATCAGGCCATAACTAAATTAGAATCCATGATAGCCAATCTCACGGATGATCAAGGCAGGGGTTATAACTCCATAGAAACAAAAATGTAGCTAGTGGAGATAGAAGCTCAAAGAACTAAGATACTACTGGCCCGAGAGGAAACTTGGAGACTTAGGGGCAGGGCCATCTGGTTACAAGCGGGGGATGGAAACACGAAATTCTTCCATAAATTTGAAAATGGAAGGAAAGCCAGCAATACATGCTGGCAAGCACACATGCTCTGCTCTCACAATTGGGCACTTCGCATTTCAAAAAGCTGTTCAAATCCCCCCTGGTGCTACTCTACCTGATATTATTCATACTGCTCATCACTTCCGTAGGTGCGTGGATCCAGAAAGAATGGAGGACCTCATTAAACTCGTCACTTTGAGGGAATTGGAGAGCACCCTCAAATGGTTCAAAAGAGATAGAAGCTCGAGTCCGGATGGTTGGCCTGTGGAGTTCTACCTTACCTTTTTTGACATTCTTGGACCTGGCCTTCTTGCTATGGTAGAAGAATGCTGAGCCCAGGGAAGATTACATGAACCCATTAACTCCACTTTCATTGCCCTTTGTTGGGTTGTGTTATATTCTTTCCACGACTAACCTATGTAGTTAAACGGGGGGTTAGAGGGGGGCGGTAGCCCCCCCTGTCTGGGGGGTTTGAGGGGGGCGGGTAGCCCCCCTCTACGGGGTCCGGGGCAGCGCCCCGGGAAAATTGTTTTTGGACCCTATATTAGGTTGGGCGAACCTACCTATGGTTTTGTGCATGATTTTCGCACATGGTATTGGACGCGATGGTTTTTCGGTTCATGGTATTGGATGCTTCGGCATGTATAAATATGTATTGTAACATTGAAAGGAACATAATGAAAAATCAAGATGGTAGTCCCGGTTTTGGGATCCAGGGAAAAATCTCTGTGCATATGTGTTTTATGGGTTATGCTCTCGCATTGTTTATTTTCTTTGTTTAAGAATTTGTATGCAGGTAATTTCTGTACAGGGTTAAAACCTACATTTGGTATCAAAGCTGTTTTGGCTTCAAGGGGACGCCTTTGTTGCTGAGGGGTTTCGCTCGGGCCTGTGGTAGACCCTGTTCAGTGGGAGATCTGCGAGATCGATTCTGGTGGTGAAAGAAGATGGCGAGCAGTGGAAAGATCGAGATTGAGAAGTTCAATGGTCAGAGTTTTGAGTTGTGGAAACTCAAGATGGAGGATCTGTTGGTCGATAAAGATCAGTGGATCGTGGTAGATCCAGGTACTAAACCATCGGGAGTGACCGATGAAGAATGGAAGAAATTGGATCGGAAGGCAAAGAGCACAATACGATTGTGTGTCTCAGATTCAGTATTGCTGAATGTATCAGGGGAAGCTACGGCAAAGGCTTTGTGGGTCAAGTTAGGGACTTTGTACCAATCTAAGTCTCTGGTGAATAAACTGTTCCTGCGGAAAAAGCTGTATAACCTGAGGATGAAAGATGGGGACTCGGTGATAGAGCATCTGAATGCGTTTAATACTGTGGTAAGTCAATTATTATCTGTTGATATTAAAATTTCAGATGAAGATAAGAGCATCAGTCTATTGTGTTCTCTACCAGATTCGTGGGATAGTCTGGTTATTGCAATAGGTAGCAATGCAACTGCTTTGCAGTTTGATGAGATAGTCTCAGCCTTGCTGACGGAGGAGATGAGACGGAAGAATATGGAAAACCAGAATGGTGATGCCTTGTCTGTACGAGGACGGTCCCAGAACAGAAACAAAAATAAGTCATCGAGTGGGAGATCTAAATCTAGAGGGAGATCTAAATCTCCAGGAAAACCTACAAAGGTGGTGTGCTGGAAATGCGGAAAGGAAGGGCACTTCAGAAGGGATTGTAAATCTAAAGCTCTTGATAAAGGAAAGGGATCTGATGATGCTCCTTCTGCAGAGGCGAAAACCACCTCAGATGAAGGTGGGGATGTGTACTTGGCTTCTTCAAGTACACATGTAGATCATGAGGCATGGTTGATTGACTCAGGTGCATCCTTTCACTTCACTCCCCATAGAGAGTGGTTCTTCGAGTATCATAAATACGATGGTGGTGATGTCTTCTTAGGAGATGATAGGAAGGCTAGAATCATTGGTCGGGTAAAAGTAAAGTTGAAGTTGCAAGGTGGAAGGGTTAGAACACTTCCGGGTGTTTTACATATTCCTGCATTGGCCAGAAATCTGATTTCTGTAAGCAAGTTGGATGATGCAGGTGTAAAGACGGTGTTCGAGAAAGATACCTGCAAGATGGTTTGAGGAGCACTGATATTGATGCGGGGAGTTCGGACTGGAACTCTGTACAAACTACAAGGTAGCACTGTTGTTGATGGGTGCAATAGTTCTATGGTTCCTGAAAATGGAGTAGAAAATCTAGTGGTCTCTGGAGAGAAGACCATGTTGTGGAATCAAAGGCTTGGACATATTGGAGAGAAGGGCCTTCGAATACTTCATGGTAAAGGTATGGTAGAAGGTATGAATGATAGCTCTCTGGATTTTGATTTCTGTGAAAATTGTGTGTATGGGAAGCAAAATCGAGTGAGTTTCCCCTCTGGTGGTAAGAGGACGAAACAGATATTAGAGCTTGTGCACAGTGATGTGTTTGGACCTGTGAAGGTTCCATCACTGGGTAAGTCTGTGTACTATGTATCATTCATAGATGACTTCTCAAGGAATACATGGATATATTTCCTTAAGAAGAAATCTGAAGTCTTTGACAGGTTTAAAGAATTTAAGGCTCTGGTGGAAAATCAGACAGAGAAGAAGATAAAGGTGCTGAGGACAGATAATGGTGGAGAATTTTGCAGCAAGGAATTTGAAGAATTTTGTAAGAAGTGTGGTATAGCACAGCAGAAGACTACTCCATATACACCTCAGCAAAATGGAGTCGCAGAAAGAATGAACAAGACGTTGATGGAAAGGGCAAGAAGCATGCTCAGTGGTGCCGGGTTAGGACAGGAATTCTGGGCAGAGGCGGTGGATACTGCACGTTACCTGATCAACAGATCACCCTCATCAGCGTTGGAGGATAAGACTCCACAAGAAGTATGGACTGGTAAGAAACCCTCTCTTTCACATTTGAGGGTATTTGGATGTGATGCATATGTACATGTTCCAAAGGAGAAACGAACCAAGTTGGATAGTAAATCTGAAAAGTGCATCTTTATTGGGTATAAGGATGGTTTAAAGGGTTATAAGCTTTGGAACCCAGTCACACAGAAGGTTGTGTATAGACGAGATGTGGTGTTCAGAGAGGTAAAAGATGTTATTCAATCTGAAGTCCAACCAAAGGAACCTGAGAAGATAGAGTTTGAGCCAAAGGAGGAAGAATCAGACTCTGCAGCAGAGGAGGAATCAGAAGATGAAGAGCCACAAACTCCGGCTGTGAGAAGATCAGGTCGAGAAAGAAGGCAGCCAGAAAGGTATAGTCCAACTGCTTTCAGTTCAAATTTTGCTTTGTCTGTTACTGATGATGATCCCAGAACTGTGAAGGAAGCAGTGGATTCAGAGGATGGAAAACTCTGGAAAGAGGCCATGGTTGATGAAATGGCATCTTTGCACAAAAATGAGGCTTGGGATCTGGTAGAGTTGCCGGCTGGAAGGAAACCCATTGGCAACAAATGGGTGTTCAAGAAGAAGACTAATGCAAAAGGAAAGGTGGAGAAATACAAAGCTCGGTTGGTAGCAAAAGGTTACTCCCAGGTGCCGGGAATTGATTTTGGTGATATTTTTTCTCCTGTTGCCAAGGTAGCTTCTATTAGATTACTTTTATCTGTTGCTGCTGCTTTTGATTTTGAGGTAGAACAGATGGATGTGAAGACAAGATTTCTTCACGGGGATTTGGAAGAGGAAATCTACATGAGGCAACCTGAAGGCTTTGCGGTGAAGGGTAAGAAAGAACTGGTATGCAAGTTAAAGAAGTCTCTGTATGGGTTAAAACAGTCACCAAGGATGTGGTATCAGAAATTTGATACATTTATACGGGGACTTGGCTTCACCAGAAGCAAAGCAGATCATTGTGTGTATTTTAAATTAATTGGTGATCGTGTTATTTATCTGGTCTTGTATGTGGATGATATGTTGCTGGTTGGAAATGACAAAGAAATTATCCAGGATTTGAAGACCCAATTGTCCTCCAAATTTGACATGAAAGATCTTGGTGCTGCAAACTATATTTTGGGCATGGAAATTAAAAGAGATCGGGCAAAGAGGAAGCTCTGGTTAAACCAGAGGAAGTATGTCGAGACAATACTGCAGAGGTTTAATATGCAGGATAGTAAACAGGTGAAGGTTCCTATTCCTGTAGGTGTGAGGTTATCTGCTGAACAGTGTCCCAAGACACAAGAAGAGGAAGATGACATGTCCCGTGTTCCATATGCAAGTGCAGTCGGTAGCCTGATGTATGCAATGGTCTGTACTAGACCAGACATTGCACATGCAGTGGGAGTATTGAGCAAGTTTATGTCAAAACCTGGGAAGGAGCACTGGACAGCAGTGAAGCAGGTTTTCAGGTATTTGTGTGGCACTAGTGATTATGGTTTGTGCTACCAAGGAAGACCAGGATTGGACAGAGTGTTGGATATTCATGGTTTTGTTGATGCAGACTGGGCTGGAGATCTGGATCAGAGAAGATCTACAAGTGGGTATGTGTTTAACCTATTTGGAGGTGCAGTCAGTTGGATGAGTAAGAAACAATCTGTAGTGGCACTATCAACTACAGAGGCAGAATACATGGCAGCCACTCATGCAAGCAAGGAAGCAGTTTGGTTGCAGAGATTGTGTTCAAGTATGGGGTTAGTACAGGGAGCTATAAGAATAGACTGTGACAGCCAAAGTGCAATTTTCTTGGCAAAGAACCCTGCTTATCATTCAAAGACAAAGCACATTGATGTTCAGTATCACTTTGTGAGGGATATGATAGAAGACAAAAAGGTGTTGTTGGTAAAGGTGGACACTTTGAAGAATACTGCAGATGCATTGACAAAATCTGTGAGCTCTGAGAAGTTCTCTTGGTGTAGAGAAACAATGGGTGTTTCAGGGCTGGAAAAATGACTAAGGAACATAATGAAAAATCAAGCTGGTAGTCCCGGTTTTGGGATCCAGGGAAAAATCTCTGTGCATATGTGTTTTATGGGTTATGCTCTCGCATTGTTTATTTTCTTTGTTTAAGAATTCGTATGCAGGTAATTTCTGTACAGGGTTAAAACCTACACCCTTATTCCCAAATTGGACTCTCCCCTATCCTTTAATGACTTCCGACCTATTTTGATCTGCAATTGCCTTTACAAGATCATTGCCAAGATCATAGCTAACCGTATTAAACCTATTCTATCAGAGCATATTTCCCTGGAATAGTTTTCCTTTTTACAAAACCGACAAATTCATGAGGCCATTGAAACTGCTCAAGAGGCCCTCCACTCCATCAAGTTGAAAAACCTAAAAGGAATGATGCTCAAAATTTATCTCTCAAAGGCTTTTGATAAGGTTAGCTGGCTATATCTCCAGATGTTACTCACCCACCTAGGTTTCCCTCCAGTTTTCATCAGATGGATCATGTGTTGAATTACTTCAGTCTCCTTTGCCATCCTTATCAATGGATTGGCCTTCCACACCTTCTAGGCCGAGAGGGGCTCAGAAAAGGATGTCCCCTCCCCCCCCACTTTTCCTCTTGGTTATGGAAGGTCTTAGCAGAAGGATTGCCTCGGCGAAGGCTGAAGGGAACCTCAAGGGTCTAAAGATAGCATACCAATGCTCTCTGACTCACCTCCTCTTTGTAGATGACATCCTCATATTCTTGAATGGTGGCATACAGGACATAATTACCTTCACAAGGATTCTGAGACTCTTCAACTCAGCCACTGGGATGGAATGCAATTAGGCTAAATCTACCATAATCTTGTCAAGATGTACTCAACAGGAAACCATCCTCGCTCTTCAAAACTTCCCCTTCCAAATTCAAGCCCTCAAGGATGGGATGAAGTATTTGGGATTTACGATAAAACCAGATGGATACAAAATAGCAGATTGGATTTGGTTGATCACGATGATAGAAAGAAGACTTAGTCTCTGGAGCCACCGGTTACTATCCAGAGCAGGAAGGTTGGTGCTTATCAAATCGGTCCTCAAAGCCACACCAGTTTATTAGATGTCCTTGGCATAGATTCCGCAAGGAATCATTCATAGGATTCAAAGAATTTGTTGCAACTTTTTATGGAAAGGAAATAAAGAGGGGAAGCTATATGCTTGGGTTAAATGGAGCAGCATAGCCCTCCCCAAAAAGTGGGGTGGGTGGGGGTTAAAAAAATTATTTTCCTTCGCCGAGGCTCTAGTAGCGAAACTAGGTTGGTTACTCCTAAAACAAAGGAGATTGTGGACCGATGTGATCTCCTACAAATACATCTGGCCAACTCCACTGTCGGACTAGATAAGACTACCAATTTGGAATAGAAAGAACATTTCGGTCATTTAGAGGGTAGTTCTGAATACCCTCCATACTATAAGAAAGGGACTCATTTGATGGATTAGTAATGGAGGGGAAGCTCGTATTGGTATAGATCCATGGATTGGATGTGGAAACTCACATCTACTACCATAGGCCCTGATAGATTTTCTGAATCAAAAAGATATCTTCTCTATTGCTCAGATAGGTGACCCTCAAAACACTTCTGTTTATAAGCAAGCTTGGTTATCAGGGGTAACTTTAGAAATCCCTGATGGATGACACTTGGTATGGGGGTCATATTTGAGTGCCTTATCTAAATCACATGTTAGATTAAGGGATGAGCCAGACGAGCTGCTATGGGGACTAGCACAGAATGGGAAATACACCCCAAAGGCGGGATACATAATAATTCAAGCAAGGAAAAAACCACAAGTATTAAAGAACTGGTGGCGGAACCTATGGAAACTTCAAGGCTTTCCCCATTCCCGTTTGCTAATGTGGAACATTATTGCAGATAAAATTCTGACTGGTAATAATATTAGAAAATGGGCTTTCCCTGGACCAACTTGGCGCGTCCTCTACAAAAATGAGGAGGAATCCTCGAATCACCTCTTCCTCACTTGCCCGACAACTCAGAGTGTCTGGACACAAGTCCTTCAAATCCTTAAGATAACTCATATATGGAATGGGGAGAATACGTACATAGCCTGGAACAACTGGTGGAACGACGTTTCAACCGCGAAAACAAGGAACCTGCTGCTGATCGTGTCCTGGCACATTTGGATTAGTAGGAACAGCTATATTTTCCATGGGAAACATATCAGTTGGGCTCTGATCATCCCTAAGATATGCATGAGCTTTCTTGAGATCCCGGAGGAGTCACCAAACACCCGGACAAGGCACATTACCCCAGAAGCCATTGATAGAAGGAGCCCTTGGGCATACTTCGATGGTGCTGCCCAAGAACAGGGGTGTGGTGGTGGCATCATCTTACACAAATCCGATTCTCACTATTTCCATGTCAGTCTGGGGCTGGGTAACGACACCAACAATTATGCGGAACTTATGACCCTTCGCCATCTATTGCACTTTGCCATATCCAAAAACTACAGACACCTACAGATATTTGGGGACTCAAAGATGGTCATAAACTGGTTCAATCACACTACTACATGCCATGCTTACTCACTCAGAACAATATTGGATGATGTATTATTTATAAAATCACAATTTGACTTGGTTTCTTGCACTCATATTGTTATAGACATTTTTGTGCCTAACAGCATGGAGCATGAAATTTCAATAATCTAAGGGATCCAAAGTCCCTAAACATGTTGTTCTTACCCTTAGAGGAACAAGGTCAGCAAACCATAGCACTGAAAATCAGTTCTCCACCTGAAAACACTCAAAAACAAGCTGTTTCTGGATCATGTCAGCTGCTCCACTGAGCATCTGCGCTGAATGTCAACTACTCCACTTTGTACCTGCGCTGAATGTCAAATCTAATGAAGGCTACCTGTGCTGGGCGAGATTGGCCAAGTGGCACAGTCATTCTACAAGGTGTCAACTGCCCAGGAAGCTTCCAAACTGACACTTGGGTCAAGGAATTCGCCTTGTGATGAGTAAGAGGGTCTTGATCTCCAAGTGGAAGCAAGAATCTCCAAGTGGACTCAAGAACTGAAGAATAACTAAAGTGGGAGAGGACACTAGTCAGCTTCATGCCAGCCTCAAGCTGACTCATCCTTTCTCCAAATCTCCTATATATAGAGCTCTCTCATGAGGTCTAAGGAGGCTGGAATTTTGTGCAAGTAAGGAAGTGCTGTTGGTTTGTGTATAGAACTATTGGGTGATTGCTTTGGAGGTGAAGAGGAGATTTCTTTCTGCTGGGAGGTGTTGCTGGATTGGGCCTATTATGGTTGTAACTCTCTCAGAACTTTGCTTCTTCTATTAATAAAGCATTTGAGGTTCTTCTATATGCATGTGTCTTTATGGTGAATTGATGCTTGGATATTTGATTTATGCTAATCCCTGAATCGATTATGGATGTATGCTTCTTGTAGTTTCTTTTTCTTGTGCTTTTACAGGATCTTTGTGTAGCTGGGCCGGTGAAAGAGCAAGGAGCTAGGAGCAAGCAGCAAGGAGTGAAGACTGGATCGACTATTAAGCGCAAGATAACGGTTAGTAGATCATCCTTCTCTTCTCTCTCTCATCTCATAAAGAAGTAATCTTGAATAGCTTTGCATTCAGTTGTTGCTGAGGTACTATCACCCTTAGAGTGGGATAGGGTCATTCCGTATTGGATACTTTTCCCAACAACAAATTGGCGACTCCACTGGGGATCGTATCTTGTTGGTTATTTGTGTTTTTTGCTATTCATTTTATAAACAAAGGGAGTACCGAATCGAACTGTGTTTGAATCCTTCAAATACAAAGTAGAGGGCAGCTACTCTAGCTCAGTTTCTGGGCAAGTTTATGATTTGAAGAGCTGATCCACAAGGACTCTAATAAGCTCTTAGTGATAGCTTTTCATCTTCCTTGTCATCCCTTAGTGTGTCCTTGACTGATAGCTTCTGATTTGAGCAAAAATTGTGAATTTTTGAGCAATCTGTGACCCGGAAACCACCAGAAACGAAAGTTTCATTCTTCAGTGCAAGCTGTACAAAGGCTGTTTGCATTTCAGTGTAGTTCCCGAAGGGGCTACCTGCGCTGAAGGTCAAACAGGCAGTGTTCCACCTGCGCTGGACCAGTTCTGCCTTGTGCTGCTGGGGTTTCCTGCTAGTTCTTGCCTTGTTTTCACTCTTGTTTTTGCTGTTTGTTACCAGTCAGTAGGCCTATCTGAAACCAACTTTCCTTATCATTATTCCGCCTCGGTTGTATAAAGAAAATGTGTTTGTTCTTTGTGTATTTCTTGTACATTTACAGTTTACCATAACGAAAGTGAACTAGTCTTGTTGTGGCCTCTTAGATCTAGACCTGTGATAAAGTGTCGTTTTAATCTTAAGAGTTAGTTTGTTTGTTGTTCATAGCTGATTGAGCTTTTGCTTTCGTCATATTGGTTTGAATTTATATATTTCTAGTGTCGAAACAAGTAAATCTTAAGGTGTCTTTTGATTTTGGACAAGCTTGTTTACTTTCACTTGAAATTGAATTCAAAATTATACAACAACTTTCTTTTTGCATTTCACCAACATTAAGAAAGAGAAAAGAAATACTTGCATTGTGCATATACATCATGATAGTTTGCATGTCGATTTAGGAAAAAGTGCATTAGTGTGTGCTCTATGATCTGTGTGAAAAGGTGTTATCTTTCTTTTCCCTCAGTAGTTAAGGTTTTCAAAGTTGAAAGATTGAAAAGCTTGCTTATCATCTTAGACTGCATTTAGGAGTGTTACTATACATCTCGTGGTGATCCATAAAGGAAAACTGCTAAACAAGATCAACCTTAAAATAAATTGAATTTACATAACAACGCATTGAAACATAACGCAAACATTTAGAGGTCTAAGCTAGAGACGTGTTCCGGCGTCGTTAAACGTGATATCTTAGCGTTAAGTGGTTGGGTGATTCCTCCACGGTGAAGCGATAAGTATCAATACGGACTTGTGCTCCCACGTACCGTCGCGTATATATTGGGAGACCCCTATAGGAACAAAGCCTTTATCCAATAGGAAACCGTGTCGGCCGCCCTACTGATCGCAATGCAGTGAACACAGCATTCATGAAGATCGACCACCCGTACCGTAAAACGTATTCTGTGGTTTTGCGAAAAGTTTGGCACACCCTCTGCCTAGAACTCCAGAGCAGTTTCTTTTGGCCTTTTTCAAACTCTATAACTGAAAAAGTCCATCCGAGCATTTGTCACTTCGGGCTCGTTAAAACATCGAAGGAGACTAGAGTCATCTTTAGCTTTTTCTCGACTCTTAAAAAGTGAAAAAGCAAGTTGTGTCTAAGCGTCGTTATAAAATTTATTTTAAACGGAACATAATCACCTCCTATTCCTGCGTTGATCTTAAGTTGAGAACATGGAAGTGCTGTTGGTTTGTGTATAGAACTATTGGGTGATTGCTTGAAGGAGGTGAAGAGGAGATTTATTTATGCTGGGAGGTGTTGCTGGATTGGGCCTATTATGGTTGTAACTCTCTCAGAACTTTACTTCTTCTATTAATAAAGCATTTGAGGTTCTTCTATATGCATGTGTCTTTATGGTGAATTGATGCTTGTATATTTGATTTATGCTAATCCCTGAATCGATTATGGATGTATGCTTCTTGTGGTTTCCTTTTCTTGTGCTTTTACAGGATCTTTGTGTAGCTGGGCCGGTGAAAGAGCAAGGAGCTAGGAGCAAGCAGCAAGGAGTGAAGACTGGATCGACTATTAAGCGCAAGATAACGGTTAGTAGATCATCCTTCTCTTCTCTCTCTCATCTCATAAAGAAGTAATCTTGAATAGCTTTGCATTCAGTTGTTGCTAAGGTACTATCACCCTTAGAGTGGGATAGGGTCATTCCGTATTGGATACTTTTCCCAACAACAAATTGGCGACTCCGTTGGGGATCGAACCCAGAATCTCTGGTTTCGTAGACCAGCTTTCATTTCCAGGATCACGCATCGCAAATAGTCAAATACCAACCCTCAATGGTCTATTCACCCAAGAAATGTCTCCACCCCCAGTCCTCCTTCCCGATGAGTGCGAGTGATTCGGAAAGATAGGACTGGAACCCAGGGGGCATGCATCCTGGTCTGCTTCGGGCAGAGGAAACCTTGGGTATAAAGTAGAATTTCCGCGAAGGAATATGACTAGTCCGTACCCCGTCCATGGAAGGAAGAGGGGTTGTTCTAGAACAGGATTCTTTTGTCAAAGTTATGTGTTTGATGATTTCTAGTCATTCACCTTTATCTAAACAGGTAGGCTACCAAAGAAAGAGATTCTTTTGCGGCAGCAAATTGTAACCATCTTTGGGTAAAAGGCAAGCCTCACCCATTAAAACTAATGTTTTAGAGGATAAGTAGGGGCAGCCTCCAAAGAAAGAGATTCCTTTGCTGCAACAAATAGTAACCATCTTTGAGTAACCTAATGATAGACATCGCCGAAGAAAGAGTTTCATTTGCGGCAGCAAATAAAACCATTTTTTGGATAACCTGAAAGAGGCAAGCCTCACCCATCAAAACAAATGTTTTGAAGGATAAGTAGGGGCAGCCTTGAAATTGTACCTTATACCTGGGGGCATGCAAACCTTTTGGAGTGTAAGCAAAGAGCGGTCATTGATCGTTTCCTAACTTACATAAAGAAAGGATGGGGGGCAAAGGTCAAAATTTGCCAAATTATGGAGCATAGCTTATGTGAGGTGCAAGCTCTATAAAAATTGGAATCTTGCAGGAAGACATTTCTTATCCTATGACTGGTATATCGAGCAGTTTTACCGCGGAATTTATGCTCGTTAAAAAATAGAAAAGCGAGATCCGAGCAGTTTTAGCGTCATAGTTCATGCTCGTTAAAAAATAAACATAAGCTTTTGAGCAGTCAAGCTCATTAAAAAATGAACTTCCCGGTAAATAACCATTAAGAATGTACCCTGATCAACCATAAAAAGACCTTGGTCGTGTTTTGCTGCAGCCATCACCTCCACCGTTCATTTGGCCGATCGTTTACCTCCATATGATTGTTTACCCATTTTGAGGAACAGCTGCGAAGAGTGATTTCACTTAGCCATCCTTGTGACACTGCCGTGATTGGAAAATTCCAACATGTACCTGGAATCTACTGCTATCCCTGTTTATCACTCGTTCCTCAAAAGACGAGTCTTCTTTGAGCTCTTTTCTCCTGACTCGTAAAATATGAAAAGTTTGCCGAGTATTGGCCTTCCAGCTCGTTAAAGTGACCGGAAGAGCTATCCCTCCTCTAGATTTTAATCTTTTTGGACCTGAGGGATTATTACACAAAAAGGTCGAGCGCTTGTTTTATTCGGCTCGTTAAAGTTATCGAAAACTCATCCCTTCTGTATTGTTTTATACTTTTTCGGATTTAAGGGATTAGATGACGAAAAAGGAATTTTGGAGTTAACTTTCTGTACCTTTTTAGACTCTCTAAAAATGAAAAGGACCGAGTTTTCCTTGTCGTGAGACTCGTTAAAATGATTAAATAGCGACAAACTTGTCTTTAGACGAGAACGAGTTTCCCTATCGCTAGGCTCGTTAAAACATAGCGATGGGCTTGCCCAAAGGGCAGGTTATAGAACAAGCATATGTTATCCTCCTCAAGCTTGACAAAAATAAAGAGGTACTGGTCAAAAATGACTGGGGAAAAATTGGGAGAACCTCAAAGCTTTAATGGTAGCAAGTCGCTCTTGAACATGACACTTTGTCCTCCGTATCACATCGGGTTGGGTTGTTTCATTCACCGGTCTCATCACCATGGTCCTCGCCAAACCATCCACATTTGGGGTAATGCTACCGATCCATCACATCAGTGTCGTTATATGTTCAAGAGATGTGTTCAGAAAGAGTCAACCGTGTCCCATCCACTGCCATACATTATCCTTCATCCACCCATGATCGCCACCCTGAAGCATATTTCACAGATTGTTTTCACCTCCACTAAAATCATTAGCTCCGTTCCGTGTCATTGATGTGGGATTCATTAAGGCCCTCCTTTGACGGATCGCTTCTTGTCGACTTCAGCTCATTATCCAAGAAGTTGATCTAGGAACAACCCCCTCAGTACTTTGAAGCTTGCATGCCTCAATGGCAAGTTTCTCACTTCCGGCGACAGGTATACATCAATGACCTTCGACCAGAAGATTTTGCGTGGTGTTCGACGCCAAGTCCTTTATTCACACCACATGAATTGTACTGCAGTACCTTGAGGGTCATTGTCATTATTGGTGATTCCTCTCGCGCTTGTTAACGGTTTACATTATTGACCGGTAATCAAGCGATGTCTTTCCATGTTCGACTTCAGCGCAATTCTCACATGGATCGACTTGTACTTAGAGTGAAGATCGAACGAGTTTGAAGACCCCGGATCTAGTTTCATCCATCCGGGCTGCGATATATATTCAGGATATAAAGACATTTGTTATGTACATCATTGCAACAGATGATCATCCTACTCAAAGGATGATAATTTCAGCAGAGAATTATCAGTCTACCATCAGACGATCGTCTGTTCTATGTACCAAAATGAATTTATAAAGCTGAGCATGGGAATGCCCGCCTCAGCTAGATCATGAAAGCAGAATGAAAAATAATGTATTGTATTGTATTTTATTACAGGGCACCTCTCAGCGATTGAATGAACTTCGGATCCTCCTGATAAAGCATTTCACCCGATAAACGACCTCATACTTTAGGGGGCAACTGTTATAGACATTTTTGTGCCTAACAGCATGGAGCATGAAATGTCAATAATCTAAGGGATCCAAAGTCCCTAAACATGTTGTTCTTACCCTTAGAGGAACAAGGTCAGCAAACCACAGCACTGAAAATCAGTTCTCCACCTGAAAACACTCAAAAACAAGCTGTTTCTGGATCATGTCAGCTGCTCCACTGAGCATCTGCGTTGAATGTCAACTGCTCCACTCTGTACCTGCGCTGAATGTCAAATCTAATGAAGGCTACCTGCGCTGGGCAAGATTGGCCAAGTGGCACAGTCATTCTGCAAGGTGTCAACTGCCCAGGAAGCTTCCAAACTGACACTTGGGTCAAGGAATTCGCCTTGTGATGAGTAAGAGAGTCTTGATCTCCAAGTGGAAGCAAGAATCTCCAAGTGGACTCAAGAACTGAAGAATAACTAAAGTGGGAGAGGACACTAGTCAGCTTCATGCCAGCCTCAAGCTAACTCATCCTTTCTCCAAATCTCCTATATATAGAGCTCTCTCATGAGGTCTAAGGAGGCTGGAATTTTGTGCAAGTAAGGAAGTGTTGTTGGTTTGTGTATAGAACTATTGGGTGATTGCTTTGAAGGAGGTGAAGAGGATATTTCTTTCTGCTGGGAGGTGTTGCTGGATTGGGCCTATTATGGTTGTAACTCTCTCAGAACTTTGCTTCTTCTATTAATAAAGCATTTGAGGTTCTTCTATATGCATGTGTCTTTATGGTGAATTGATGCTTGTATATTTGATTTATGCTAATCCCTGAATCAATTATGGATGTATGCTTCTTGTAGTTTCCTTTTCTTGTGCTTTTACAGGATCTTTGTGTAGCTGGGCCGGTGAAAGAGCAAGGAGCTAGGAGCAAGCAGCAAGGAGTGAAGACTGGAAGGACTATTAAGCGCAAGATAACGGTTAGTAGATCATCCTTCTCTTCTCTCTCTCATCTCATAAAGAAGTAATCTTGAATAGCTTTGCATTCAGTTGTTGCTGAGGTACTATCACCCTTAGAGTGGGATAGGGTCATTCCGTATTAGATACTTTTCCCAACAACACATATATACAGGGAACGCAATGCAACTGCGGATAGGTTATTGAAAGAGGCAATGAATCATCCTCGAGGAGAATGGTTGTTCAGAGAGCACACTCAGACACAGGTCTATCAGTACTACCACAGACTGTATATAGACCAAATTTTGCAGAGGGCAGATGAGCCCTAGTCACAATGTTTTTTTTATATTTCTGCACAACTATTTGCATATGTAAATATATATGTATTTGAACATCTATCAGTCTACCAGAACAGGTTTTTTTTTGTAAATTTTGATACAGGTTTCTACAAACTTTATATTGCTGACCAAGGTCAACTTATTGCATATGCCAAGAGCATTTATAACATGTAATTTTCTTGATAATGAAAATTACAATTTTTCTTTCCCATTTTTTTTTTTTTTTTTTAAATATATATATTTTTAAATATATGATTTTTTTATAATTTTTTAATGATAGTTAATTTTTGAAATTAATTTATTTGAGAATATTATTCTGATTGAAATTATCTTTTAATTCTGATTAAACAATTTTTGATGTGCTAGAAGCCTTAATAACGAAATTCACGATTGCATTGTGTTTTTCATGGGAAGAGCACAACATATCATGTGCTGAACACATTGTTTTTTTTTGTTTTAATGAGTTTGATTAGAAATTTGATTAAAATTTATTAAAATAATAAATTTAAGTTGTATAATTGGTATATAATGGTTTTTAAAAAGATTGAATCTGGTATATCCACAAAGCACATGACGGTTATATTATTTAAAGACTAGGGGATATTGGGACAAGAATGAGTCTTTAAAATGTCTTTTAGAGAGGGTGAATGTGAAGGAATACAATGGAAGATGTGATATAGGAAGCTTTGAGATGTCTTTTAAGTAGAATTTAATTAGTATTTTTGATGGAGTTTTCGAGAATGATAAAATGGTGACATATAAAGAGAATGAAGTCTAAAGAAATATAGCGTTATTATGTATTATGATTTTTTTTCTTCATATTATTATTATAATTTAACATAAACAAAATTTAGATAACTTATGCGTCATTAAAACAATTATTTAAAAACGTGTTCATTGTTAAAATAATAATAAAATCTTAAACCTGGATAATAGTTTGTTATTTAGAAATAAGAGTGGCCTTAATTTGCTACTGAGAAATAAAAGTGAAGGCGACATACTATTAGACATATTTTGTTGAAAGTAAATGTTTTCCAATTCCAAACTAGCATAAGTGATTACTGTTATGTCTTTCAGATTCCAAACTAGTATAAGTGATCACTGTTATGTCTTTCAGATATTGGAGGAGGCTATATAATCGATTAAATTTTTTACTATTTCTTATTTTGGTTCATACCAAGAGATTTTAATTTCAGTTTGGTTGATGCCACGAAGATGATTAAGAAGATGATTAACCAATAATAAGATCAAATTTTTTTCAACATATTGCTTTTTGCATAGCTATAGGTGTTTTGTAGGGAAATTTTAGGGGCTAATATTCGTCCATGGGCTAATTTTCTATACTTCTTCCCAAAAAAATTCGCTAATTTCCATTTTTTTGTAAAAGCGATTTGCCCAAATTTTATATAATGAAATTATTTTACCCTAAAAATCGCTAAAAAATAATATATAGATTATATAAAAATATTATAAATTTGAATATTTTTACAAAAATATCTCCAAACATTTTATAGATTTCATATTATGGACTAGTGGGATTCACCAAAGTTTCTAAACTTTAAGATAAATTTCCATCCTTAAAATTTTCTCTGGTGTTGTGACACTTAAATATCGGCATTTCCAACACTGCGACATTTCTTTCAAATCTATCCATGGGATAGTTCAGGTTTATTAGAACTATGTTAGCTATTGGAATTGTTAAGAACCTCCAATCCATAAACTCACCAATAACACTGAATTTTTATTTTCTTCTATTCACGTGATTAATATTAACGATATTATGTGAATTATAATGTTTATTAGATCGGTTTTCAAGAATTAAACATCTTAGCGATATAAATAATTAAATTATTGATAAATGTTTATAAATATTAAAATATTAAAATTATAATATATATTTTATTATTTTAGAAGTTAAAAAAAATTCATAAAATTTAACTAAATTGTTGTAATAATAATAATAATTATTTAAAAAAACTTAAAAAAAAATCATAAAAATTAATTAAATTATAATTTTGTTATAATAATAATAATAATAATAATAATAATTACTATTTATGAAAAAACTAATATATGAGATAAACATAAATACATTTTAAAAATATTTAATAATATTTTTTATTAGAGAGAATGATTCTTATTTTACTTTTGAGATTTTTAATTTGTAAATAGATTTCATTAATATACCATGGGTCAATACCATGGTTTACTGATGATGATTATGGTGGTGGTGGTTAACGTCCACTGAGACCAAACTTTGGTCTATCGAACCTTAAGAAACAAATTATTTAGTTTGATTTAATATTTTATTCCTATGCTCAAAAAGCTTGGAGAGAAGCCTCTCAAGCTCATTATAATTTTGACATTGTAAAAGGCTAGGAAGGCCAATATTGCAACAAAGATTATGAAACTGAGATCTAATGTGGTTGTATGCGGGGCACTTTAAGAGGAAGTGGTTTTCATCCTCGATGTCCATATTCTCACAGAGATGGCAAATCCTTTCCATCCATGGTGTTGTAGGAACTACCCAACGACCTGTTTCACTATGGAGCTCATGATAGTTCATTCTAATCTTCGCTATGTTAATCTTCTTCTTTGAGCTAGTTAAAACAGAAAGATACTTTTGATCTTCTAGGGTGGGGTTGATGACCTTCTTATAATAGCTTAATTTTGTTTTAGTTGCTAAATCTTTCTCACACCACATTTTTTCTTTGAACTTAGAAGTAACAATATTTTTAATGTTACTAATGTTTTGCAATGCATCATTCGCGTTGATCTCCCAATGGTTTAACCAGGCCCTCGTGTCTTTATACCACCCCTGCTTGAGCCTTAGGTGGTTTTGGCTGGAATTTAAAGCTAGCTTAGGAAGTCTATGATCTCCTATGTTATTGAGTTTGTGCTTGTACAACAGAAGCCTAGTCATAGCTAGGCTCTCGATAGGGGAAAGACCTACTTCTATAAGGAGAATAGGATAGGGTGTATTGCTTTTCATTTTTAGGTTATATGTTATAAAACGCTTATGGATTTGCTCAATCTTTCTCCACGATTCTCTAGAGATGCTGCAACCCCAGACCTCACATCCATATAAGATAACAAGAGTGACTAAAGTTTATAAGATAACAAGAGTGACTAAAGTTTCAAAGAGGAACTTCTTTTTATGCCACATTAGGAGGTTTGCCATTTTACAATTATTTTCAAGACCAAAATAAGCTTTCCACATGTTAAAAAACCTTAAATCATGTTTATATGATAAAGACTTGTATCACAATTTTTTTAATTAATCAATTTAATTAAAAAGGCAAAATTAATAATTATTTTTTAGATAAATCTTAACCTTTAATTTATAATTATTATTAAAATATTCTAAAATATTTGATGGAAGTTAAATTATCAATTTTTTAAATGAAAACTTTTAAATAAACCATATTATATTAAATCTATTTTTTTTTAGTTAAGACTAACCTAAGTACCTACGGGGGATTTGAACCGGTGACCTATCGCAAGGAGTGCCTTAACAGCGCACCCATTCACCGTCAATCCAAAGCTCATTGGCCTATTAAATCTAAATTTAATGTAATTACAATTAACAATTAAATTCTTTATTTTATAATTGTATATTAAATATTTCTTTAGGAAAAAAAATATCTTATAATAGTTAATTTCGAAATGCAACATCCACATTCTCTTAACACATTTTATAATATTTTTTTAATCATTTGTTTATGGTTTTCTTTCATTTCTTGTTATGAGGGATGATGCACTTGTTTTATGTTTTTTACTCCTTTTTCTTGTGTTGAGAGGTAGAGGCAACCTAGTTTAGGAGAGACGTTGTTTGGTAATAGTATATTAAAAATTAAAATAATATTCATAGTAAAAAATTTAAAATATTGCCCACGGGGCTTTGGATTGACGGTGAATGGGTGCGCTGTTAAGGCACTCCTTGTGATAGATCACTGGTTCAATTCCCTATGGGTGTTTAGTTTAGTCTTAACATAGAAAAAAAAAAAAAAAAAATTAAAATATTAATAATGAATAAAAATTCAAGATAGATCGAAAATATTAATAATAAATTATTATTTTTCAATATTATATATAAATAAAATACTTTTTATAAATGTGTAATTTAATATGGAAGTGATACATAACATTTAAAATAATATTGATAACACCCCTATTACATAGTTGACGTGTGGTATCTAAAAAAGAAATATGTTTTAACAAAAATATATTTCTATGTCAATAAAAAATAAAATATTTCAATTTAACATAATTTTATATCAAGTCTAAATCCAAAATAAAATAATTGAAAGTAAAAAAATTAGTTGTAATTGGTTTTCTAGATCCATCCATTCAAGTGGATATTTAAATTTACGTTTCTAATCTAGGTTCATCATGAGGAAACAAAAGTATGTGGAACTCTGATTCGACCTTGGTATAATAAATGGGGACATGTATTTTAGGGTTTAAATGAAAAAATTGGACCACAGTAAGGCAAAATGTATTTTAGGGTTTAAATGAAAAAAATTGGACGAGAGTGAAATTAATTTAGGCTTTATTAAGAATATTATAAAATTAGTGTGATATGTTAAAATTAATAAAACAATGTGAATAATTGAATAGTAAAAAAGTTTGTATATTATATTTATTGATTAGAGAAATCATTTTTATTCTTGAATTGTATATATTAATTTTATTAAATAAATTAAAACATTTATGAGGTATTGGAATAAATATGAGAGATTTATTGTGGTTGAAATTTATAAAATAATGAGATTAAATAATTAGAGTGTTTATATACACAATTAATAGATATGTTTAATATTTTTTTAAAATTAATAATTTGATTTTTTGCTCATGAATAGTTAAAGAATTTGAAATATAATAAGATTAATTAATGAATTAAACTAAACGAATGTGGGAATAGAGTCAAATAGAGTAGGTAAAAATCAAGCAAAGAAATGATGATGCAGGGATTAAAAAGTTTTGGATTTGGATGTTAATGTAAGGATCCAATTTTTGCTTATGCTCCATCCCTCATCCTTGTTTAGGTTTTTAGGATGTTTATGTTTACATCTTCTAATATGAGGGAGACATATGCTAACACAAAGGTGGAATCAATTCCGAGGACCTTAGTCCTGTACAACTGGATAGGTCTAGAGTATTCGCAAGGGACGTGCTAACTTCCATAATAATATGATTAATATCTATAGATTTTTTGCTATCAGACCATCCAAGGGTATAAAATGAGTCAAAACTATTTAAATGTTGTGCGAAAACATTGATCCACCGAAACTTGGAATGAAAGAAGAACCCTGGTCCAGAACTGCAATATTGCTGGAAATAGTGCAATAGTTGAGGATAGAGATGAATATCTTAAGGGATGATAATAAGCGACTAATGAGGGACCAAGAAAGAATAATTAAAAGTTTAATTGATAGGCAGAATCAAAAAACTTTTGCTCTGACCCCTAATAATGGAAATAAACCAAAGAAAAGTTTTACACGAGAATCAGAGGGTGGTAGGGAAACAGAGGAAGAAGAATTTGGAAATGTTTCTCAGGGAAAAATGCATAAAGGGTTGAAAAAACAGAAAATAGAATTACACAGGAAATTTAGAAAAATTAAACCCCCAATATTTGACAGTGAATCCAAGGAAGTTACAAAGGCATGGTTAGTAAATATTAATAATTACTTTAATATTTATGAGTATGAAAACAACTTGAAGGCTCACTTAGTAATCTATCAGCTACAGGGAAAAGAAACCCTGTGATGGGAAGAAATTAAGGCAGTCCATGGAATTGATGAGCAAGTGGTAACGTGGGAAAATTTTCGGCAACATTTCAATAATAAGTATCATATTGAGTGATTTTATGATGAAAAAGCCAAGGTATTTCATGACCTTAGATTAGTTCAGCTATTTTTGGATGAGTATGTGGCAAAATATACTTCCTTGTTGAGGTATGTACCTTATATATGAGAAGAAAAGGCCAAACTTGTACAATGTTTCAACATTAGTTTGCCGGAATTTATGAAGGAACGCTTGGAGTTTGATAACCCTAAAACTATGGACGAAGTTGTTCATAAAGCACTAATTTTCTATCAACAACTAAAACAAAAGGGGGATAGTAGAAGACCATGGTCATGTAAGAAAGGGTAGTTACGCTCAGAATACTAAGAGTACAAAAACTGCGATTACTAAGAATTTTCATAGAGGTCAACAAGGTAAAGCTATTTGAAAAGGTCAACAAAAACCTTGATTGTAGAATGGATATAAACCAACAGAAATGTCGAGAAAATTTGATTCTCGTCAAACATAAACCAACACAATTTTTGAGAAAATTTGATTCTCGTCAAATATAAACCACACTATCTTAAAATATGCACTTACCATGGAAAGAAAGAATAGGCAACAAATATTCAAGAGGCATCTATGGTAGAATAAGTGGCGAGAAGTTTACCTAGGATTAATGTTGCCCTGGAGGATCGACAAGCCAAGCATCAATCTATAATGATCGAATTCGAAGGTAAGATTTGTAATCATGTTGTGTCCATTTTAATAGATATCGGAGCAAGCGTTAGCTATTTTGGTCCCAAAATAGTAGAATGATGTCATCTACAAGTTGGTAAGTTTAAGAACTCGTGGTTACTTCAGTTGGCCACTGGAGCTAAAAGGAGAGTGACAACAAAAGTTGAGAATTGTTTAATAGAATTGGCAAGATAACCAATAGAAATAAATTTAAAAATTTTACCCTAGGCTCTTATGACGTCTTGATTGGTATGGAATTCCATAAAAACATTTGTCCCTTGTAAACTGTAAAGATAAAACTATTAGTTTTATTAATAAGGGAGGTTCAAGGCAAGAAATTCAAGGGATAGTAAGAAGTGTGATGTTAGGACAAGTAACAACCTCGCAATGTGGTGGTTTTGGTAGGTTTTGCATTGATGTAAAAGATAAAATAGGGTTGTTCATTGTAAAAAAAAATCATTACATATATGTTGATTCTTTATTAGGTTAGTGAAGCACCCAATCTATGTTTGGCCTTTTGCATGTGTTTGGATTTGCAATTGTACATGTTTATGGAGATTATTGTAGTTATATATTTGAAATCGGTCACATAACTTATTATTTCACAAATACTTAACTAAGGATCATAATTGTGAGGCATAGCCCAAGTCTAGTACTAACTATTTGGGTAACCCACCAAGTAGAATGACATTGGTTCCATATGCCTTAGGAGTGTACAATGTACCTTGATCTATGTGGGTTTCCTTAGAGTCGTGATAGGTAGTATTATATCAAGTTTGCTAGTGATTTATCAACTCCACTCTTATCATCATGATAGGTGATATTAAGAGTGAAGAGAGGTGAAGTTGGTTTGGTGATGTTGTCATATCCATGGTAGTTTGTATTAGTGTAGGAGGAGACTACAAGGTCATTTTTATTATTACATCCATGATGGTTGGTACTCAGGTGGAGTATCATTACTAGTGTAACAAGTTGGTGTATTGGTTGAAACTATGACAAGACTAGTACTTATGTGAATCTAGTATTCTTGGAGTGACAAGTTTCGATAGCTAGATCATAGCAGTGAAGTAGTGACACGGAGAAGGACCTGAAGACCTCAAAGTTGAATAAACATTTAGTGAATATCAAGAGGGTTGTGAGTTAACTGAAAGACGCATTACATGGACATGATTATAGGTATGATACAATAGAATATAGATTGAAGGGTATAGAGAAAGAGATGATGACCGTTCGACAAAAGTTACAAGATTAGGATAACGTGGTCAGTATCTTGAAGAAGGCTATCGGGAAAGGGTTTTACAACACTTTTATGAGGATTAAAATCAGAGAAATAGAACCATATGATAGGATGAGAAGTGCAAAATTATTTGCAAATTTCTATTTGGGATGAGAAATAATACTTGAATGGAATTTGGAACAATACTTGGATCAAATGAGTGGGAATTTGAAGGTTATCTTGCATGTACAGTTTGGGTCTAATAACCAAGCGTGGATGGGTTAGAACCAATTGATGTCCTTGAAGCATTTGTAAAATATCTGTACATATATTAAAGTGTTTTTGGAGATCGTGGATATGCCAGAGGAGGACAAGTTATTATATTTTATGAATGTACTATAATAATGGGCATAAAATGAGTTGCAATGACAAAATATTTAGAGTCCTATAATAGTAATCACCACTGTCAATAAATTATTGGACTATAGAGGTGAAGAGAATTTTGGTCTAAAGAGAAATGAGATGGAGCATGAAGACAAGGGAAAGAAGATGAAGGAAAAGGGGAATTTGAAGGTGTTAAGAATCAAATGAGCAAGAGGTTGGATGCCTCAAAAGAGAAGAAGCCAATATTGGCATCTGATAACACATAATTAGTTTGGGTATCTAGCCCACTTTTCTAGTAATTTAACCTCTTCATCAAATTTCATGAGGATTTCATTTGAATGCTTCTCTTGCTCATTTATTTTATCCTTATTTTGGTTGTCAATACAAGCTAATTTTGTCCAACTCACTTGTTCTTGGAATTGCACTCCAGTGATTCCATTGTTTGTTTGTGCATGGATTTCTCCTTGATTTCCTTTGTGAGACAATTATTTTTCCCCTTTCCTCTGCTCTTGAGAAGAAATTTATTAAATTTTCTCCTCTTTTGGTACAAGCTATCCATGCTCACGGCCTACAAAATTGACACACAATTTGTTAGTTTTAAAAAAATGAGGTTTTCTAGCCTCTGCATCCTCCTGTTGTTCTGAACTTATAACATCTTCATCATCTTCTTCCCTAAGGAATGATCCTTTCTCTAGTTCACGATTGTGAACCATTTCCTCCTCATATACTCCCTCCCTCCCCCTTGGACTTAATTTTAGCCGAATGGGTGGTGTTATCTTCAATTAATCTAATCTCCATGTTCTCATTATTGAAATGGGGTTACAAAAGTTTATTCTTAACCAAATTGTGTGGAACGCACTTTGGTTTTAACCATCGTGTTCATCTCATCTCAATTTAGCTCTTCTTCTATCAAGCATTCAAGCAGTCCTGATGATGGATCCCAGTTGGTATTTGAAACGTTGACGGAAAATAAGTTTTACTGTGGATAGATATATACCACAAATGTCTTAAATCCAGAATCGTTTCCCTATACAGAGGGGATACATGGAGTGAAATCATTTTACTCGAAAAATTCAGAGTGAAGATAGCAAGAAGAGCTGCCCTCAATTTAGCTCTTCTTCTATTCAAGCAGTCCTGATGATGGATCCCAGTTGGGATTTGAAACGTTGACAGAAAATACGTTTTACTGTGGATAGATATATACCACAGATGTCTTAAATCTAGAATCATTTCCCTATACGGAGGGGATACATGGAGTGAAAGCATTTTACTCGAAAAATTTAGAGTGAAGATAGCAAGAAGAGATGCATCAATTTAGCTCTTCTTCTATCAAGCATTCAAGTAGTCCTGATGATGGATCCCAGTTGGGATTTGAAACGTTGACGGAAAATAAGTTTTACTGTGGATTCTCTGGTAACTATGTCTAAAAATATAAAACTTATCTCAATCTAACCTATGGATTGAGAGTTATGCCCATTTGAAGTTTGGGTCCCACAATCTTGCCACATTAGTAAGGACTTTCCACTTAGCACTTAGATGGCACTACTACTTCATTAGGAAGAACACCATGGCACTAATACATCATAACGCTCTAGTTCCCACCATCTCTTGTGCCTCTCCCTCTTAATGGAAATCCATTCAACCTATGTGACACATCATATATTTTCACATCTTTTGATGGGGATGATTATTGCCCCTTGGCATTTTTCAGTGCCCCGCAACACTTCTTTAGATAGACACCTGATTTGGACCTCCATGGTGCACCACACATTATTTACATCATTGAACAAGGACAATCATTGTATCAAAACTTATTTCTACCTCACACTTGTGGTAGGAAAACACCACCTGAAAATCAATCGTCCAATGAAATTGATACAAACTGTTGGATGCATTGGGTAACTCCTCATGGCTTAATCCTCAATCATTTTTTCATATAATTTAATCTTTGATCGTCGAATTTGGTTGATGATCACCATTATATTGTATTGGTTGGTAATTTCCTCTTTAGCCCTCATGCGAATTTGAACCAGATACACAATCTCACCCATTGGATCAATAGGCACAAGAAAAATGGTCTTGAGCTCTGCAGTGATGTGGCTTCCAACCATGTGCACTATCTCGTCAGAACCACATAACATCCCACACTAGGTGGCACCATAAACCATTGTCACATGTCATTTAAGCCACGTTAGCTTAATCTCCATGTTACCATATTCTATAGTTTTTCACTGATGTTATGTTGACACCAAGGTGATATTATTATGCCATGTGGCATCTTCTAATGGTGTCATGTGTCATCCAAAATCTAGCCACTTGGTCATTTAAAAGGACCATAACTACTAGCTAGGTGTCACATGAAATGCATGCCACATCAACATTTCTTACTATGCCACATGTACACATCATCAAAGCCCTGACATCGCCTCTGCCACCTTAGCATGAAACATGGGTCCTACTAGGTCTTGGACCCTATGCAAAGAAACACTTTTCCATTATATGATGGGGAAGGAATTTCTATCCCACCCTCTGTAAAAATCACCACTATTCTCTTAGGAGGTGACACAATTTCCCTCCCTCTATGGCGTGATGGAAAGTCTTGGTGACAAGTGACATGCATTTTCTTGTACCATGCCCTTTGTTGATGACGCCCACTTCTTTCCAAATTCCCTTAGTACCTATGATGCGACATGATGCGAATATCCAAAATAGGTTTTAAACACACCCCCTTACCCTAAGGAATGTGTTCACTATGGTAACCCAACTTCCATGGTATAGTTAGAGAGATGGGGTAAAAAAACAATTGAATTTCTTTTTAGCTTCCAAAACTCTATTTGGATGTCATCATCATATTTGTCTCAACGAAAATTTTCAAGTAATATAAATTTTGTCCAAGTTGGACTCCACGATTGAAAATTATGGTCCTCCAAAGTCTCATTAATTTAAGAGTGCCACCTCTCTTTTCCTGCCATGTGGTGCCCACATGGCATGTCTCGATACCTCATTCTTTGTTTTTCTCCCCACCCTTACATTTGGGTGTATTATCCATGTATGTATGTATATATATATATATATATATATATATATATATATATATATATATACATATATATATATATATATATATATATATATATATATATATATATATATATATATATATACATATATATATATATATATATATATATATATATATATATATATATATATATATATATATACATGCCTATATAACACCATGGCCCGCCCTTGTAAATCATTTCACACACACACACACACAGTCCTTTACCATATGACTTTCCACATTAACCATTAAATCAATGGCTTCTATTCAATATCGGAACCCCCCTTCCCCTCATTGATGTCATGGGGGCAGGGGGGGTGTCCACTATCCTAGTTCCACCTCACGGTTTTAGGGTAGAAATTCAATGATCCCTGCTCACTTAACTTATTTGACGACCCACATGCTATAGCACATCCCCCCCTCCCCAGGTTGACGTCATGGGGGGGGGAGGGGGTTGTTATTTGGGTTCCACATCACAGTTCTAGGTGAGGATACAATGACCCACCGCTACCTGATTAATCCAACAAATAGTGTGACCTCACCCTTCCCTCGTTGATGTCACAGGGGGGAGAGGCCCTACCAATTTCATGGCTGTCAATTTCCCACGGCTTGATCAACGGTCCTAATTCAAGAAATACAACCCCCTCCCCTTGCTGACATGACAGAGAGAAATTTCTACTATTACTCCAAAGCATCGATCTTGCAAAATAGTCCTCACCACCCATTATTAAAAGACTTCCATCCTTGGTTATAAGACATGGACATATAGACTCACGACTTGTGCCTTCAACTAGGTGCACACATTGGGATGAGCCCCAACCTTAATATTGGTTCTATTAACCCTTAATTTTATTACACACACACACATAATATCTCGGCACATGCAAATAGTGAATATATTTGCTCACCACGGCTAGTATTCGACATGAATATTCATGTAATACCATTGCCCATAAAAAAATTTCAATGAAAACTACAGTTATGTTCCATTCCCATAACTAACTAATGTTAGTTGCAGTGCTTTCCTCCCTTATAAATATACAAACACATATTTTAATTTGCATGCTTAAGGAATAGTGGTATTCATCCTGTGCACAAAACACCAACACACACACACAAACACACACATATATGTATATATATAGAGAGAGTTGTACAGTTGTTTCTAGACTTAAATGCTTTGGCTTATATATGAGCTCTTTCATATGTGCAAGAACCATACTTATATATATATATATATATATATATATATATATATATATATATATATATATATATATATATATATATAGTCACATCACTTTGAGCTATGTTGAGTCCAAAATTTCATGTTAAGAACAACAAAATCATTGTAATGAATTTAAGACTAAGCACCACATATATGTAAAAATCTCCTCACACATGAATTCATCACATTATTTAAGCACCATTAATAACAATATCTACAACTACATCAGTTAGATATGGGAAAAACCAAATTTCAAATCATGCCTCATACATTGATGGAATCAATTCAACTTAGTAAACATAAACATGCATTCATTGCTACTGATGAGCATAAAAAATAAATATCTCAAAATCTAACTAGGCAACTAAGTCTGGGACAACAACTCTCCACCAAATCATATGCAAGCTGCAACCATTCATTACTTGCAGTTGTCACCCACAAGCCATATTCCAAAGACTGAGGAGATTTTTTCTCAAGGAATTAAATTTTGACTGCTAGTTGAGATAGGGATTCTAGAGGTTCTCCCACCTCTACCCACCAATTATTTAGAAGTCAATAGAAACATAGGTAACCCATAGGCCCCTTGCCTCCACCCGCAAACCAACACTAAGGAGTCCAAAGGCTTCACCTCCACCTGAAATAATGCAACACAATGGTTCCACTCAATGAAGGGAATCCAGAACTCACTGCCAAAAACTAGATGAACAAGCAAAGGAGACTTAAGAACTTTCCCTTACCAAGAATCCAAGGATCAAATCTCCACCCCAGGTTGTCAAGGGAATCCAAAGAAGACCATCTCCACCCTCCAACCCCCAAGGTATCTAGAGACTTATCCTCACCCGAAGGGAATTTTTTTCGTACTCCCATTGCTCAATTGAGATATACATATAAATTCTCTAAGAGTTGTAGATGTGAAAGACTCTCGCTTCCCAGCAAATGTATTCAATTGTCTCTAGGCCAGGGATATGCACAGGTACCTTGTAGTCTCCTGCATAACCTCTATAATTTACTAGCAATTTCCTTTATGGGAAAAACTTATCAGTAACCATGATTCACAAAAATGAGCTCTCCAAGATATGGGCTTGTTATTCCACTGCTTCTGGCTACTGTTATCACCCCAAGAAACTCTCCTAGGTTGTATATTAGAGATGCTCGGGAACACTACAAACTCAACAAAAATGTTGGAAAATGGTGGATGAATGAAAGGAATGTTGCATATTCAAGCCAGATAACCACTTCTACTATGCTTAACCCCAGACATGGGTGAACACCCCCAAACTACAAGGCTTTAGACCACCAATTACTCACAGTTTTAGGGAAAATGTGAAGATGGAGAAGACTGATCACACCAGCAGATGCACAGGACCCTGAGATGGCCAACTGCAACCAGTTAAAAGGTCTGTCAATCTATTTCTTAATGCACAGACATGATGACAGCTCTCTGGCATTAAAACAACAGAAACCTGCATACAAATTCAATGATACAGCTAAATTCTAACACAGAGGTGGGATGACAGCCCCTCTAATGCTAAACATCAATAGCACATGAAATAATGCATAACAGGCACAGCCTGGAACAAAGAAGAAGAAATGGAAAGTGAGCAATCAACAACAAAAGAAGCTTGTATTAGCTGGAAATGAAGACCAAAAGCTGCAGGTATCACAATAGTTACAGTCTCCAGAAGTTGAAGCTTACAATAGAATAACATTCATCAACCTGATTACATCTTGCTTTTTGATATATATAGAGTTTGTTCACAAAAAATCTCTGCTAACCTATGTGTGGAGGGGTCATAACTGACCACCGACCGCATTTACAATCAGATATGGGTCTCTGATACAATTTCATTGTTTTAATGTACAATTTGACATTTACCGGTACTTGGTTGTCCTTCATGAATAGGTGAAGTATTATTTGAATGAATTTTCATAACTGCTGCAGTCATTGAGCTGCTTGAGGATTTTCCTTCTCGTCCTTGACCATGTTGTTCTTTAAATGAAGTTGTTGAGGATTCAATGCATTGGGTACTGGATCATCTCTTCCTTCTTCACGCACACAAAACAGGTCGAAAACACTGAAAATAAATTGAAAATGGACGAAGAGCCGAGAAGGAACGCTGGCCGTTGGATGGCCCAGATGGACGGCCTAGATCTAATGGCGGGAGGTGATGGAAGACACAGAGGCGCAGTTGATTATTAGCCGTTAGATCTGGCAAATCGGACGGCGGGGATTGGATTACGGAAGCCATCGGGAGCAAACAGGAATGGATGAACGTGGGCCGTCCGATCGCGGGATGGATGATCGGACGGCTGACGGGCGGCAGAGATGATCGCGGGTTAATGGGCGGGGAACCGTACCGGAAGGGCGGTAAGCGGTTTCCCCGCACCGCTTTTCGGGAGAGGGTGGTTTACGTACAAGGTAGCGCGACCTTGTTAAAATGTGCCATGTGGCTGACAGGACGGCGGGGAAATCGCTTTCCCCTCTGACTAACGGATGTGCAATTTATGGGAGAGGGGGCTGCGTATGTCGTCGGATGATAAGGCGGGATGATTGGACGGCCCAGAATTAAAGCATGTGCTTTGGATGATGTGACAGGTGAGGGCCCGCCGAAAGGTGACTTTTTTATTATATGCGCGCGGTTATGTGCATAACATCATATGGCTTTGAATTTAAGTGAATAAAGGTTTTAACCCAATAAAAGGACTTACACATGGTTATATAGTATTTAAATAAAAAACCTGTGGGAGACAGGGAAAAAGGGTTATACGATATTTTATAGTATTAAAGGACTTAAGCGGGGAAACTCAACTTTTACACTGACTTCGGGTGTAAAACAAAGGTAATGAGGTTTAAATGAGTTTTGTGAAGAGATTAAGCGGGAAACAGAGCTATTGGGAGAAAAACAGGGATAGAGGGGGTCTAAAAGAAAATAAGGAGGATTTAAGGGGAAGGAGGAAAGGGAAATGTGGGAGTTATAAGGAGAAAAGGGAAAATGAAAGGGAAGGATGAAATGGAGGTAGCGGGGAAAATAGGGAGAGACAATGATAACCATTATAAACCCTCTTTGAGCCAGCTACCAAGGACCAAACTTATTCCTTCTCCTGGAAAATCAGCAGCATGTAACAGAGCTAACACTGGCTCCTTCGAGGGATGAGATCCTCCCTGTGAGGTCTCACTGCAGATCAATGCCTTTCTACCTGAAAACAAATTAGCCAAAATTCCTAGTGTTCCATTAGGCATGGAGTCTACTACATCTGTACTAAAACTGATAAAAACACAATATTTACAACCCTTAAGGCCAAAGACCTTAAACAACATAAACTTTCAAAAATCGCCCATTAACTGGGCCATCAAAAACTGCTTCTCCCCCCATACTTTTTAGTATGAAGGTGTTGTTCCCTTGAATCTGTGAAATAATGAAAGGCCCTCTCCAAAAAGCATCAAATTTTCCATGATTGCCTTTCTTTTCCTTTAGTGCATCCCACTTCAAAACCAAGTCACCAATCTGAAAATTATTTGTTTTTGCCTTTTTTTCAAAGGCTTCCTTGACCTTTCTTTGATGTGCTGCAACCTTTTCAACCAGTTGTTCTCTAATCTGATGTATTTCTGCCAAATCAGTGATCCTCTTTGCCATGTCTTCTTCTTCATCCTGCTCTTCTTGAAGGAATTTTGCCACAGGGAGAGTTAGCTGAATTGGGAATACAACATCAGTACCATATACCAGCTTGAAAGGAGAATTCCCTGTGGATTTCTTAATGGTCACTCTATCAGCCCACAGTGCATACTTGAGCTTTGAATCCCAATTCTTTTTATTGTCCTCTAACAGTTTTTTAATTATCCTGATCAGACTTTTATTAGAGGATTCTGCTAGACCATTTCCTTGAGGATAATATGAGGTGGAATGAACAAGTTTAATACCCATTGAATCACACATTTCCACCAATTCTTTTGCCCTGAAGGCTGTTGCATTATCTGTTATTAATTTATGTGGACAACCAAATCTGCTGAAGATATTCTCTGACAAAAACGTCATGACCACATTATAATTAGCCTCCCTGGTATGGATTGCTTCAATCCACTTGGTGAAATAATTAGTAGCTACTAATATCCACCTGTGCTGGCCACTGGAATGTGGATTGATTTCTCCAATGAAATCCAAACCCCACTACTTAAAAGGTCCTTTTGCAATTATTGGTTTTAAGGGCAGGGACTTCAACTGCTGTTTTCCTTCAAATCTTTGGCACCTATCACAAGTTTTAATAAAAGAAAATACATCAGAAAATAAAGTGGGCCAATAGTACCCAGCTCTAAGAATTTTATGGGCTGTAGTCTTCCAATAATGGTGCCCTCCACACATGTTGTTATGAAACTGTTGCATAACTTCTTTTGACTATTCTTTGTCTAGACACCTTAAAAATATTCCAGATGGATCCCTCCAGTAGAGCAGATTTTTATTGATGCAATATTTTGCTGCCCTAAGCTTCATGGTTCTAGCTTGACTTTGAGTAAGTTCTGAAGGGATTTCTAGCTTCAGCAAGAAATTAATTATTTCAGCATACCAGTTACAAGAAGCTAGGTTCTCGGCCACTAACTGCTTTCTCTCTGTTTCAGCTATTTTTTCCTCTTCTGCCTGACTATTTTCTGCAATTGTGCACAAGAAATCAATATCTAAAGACCTGCAATTTTCTTCAGCCAATAACTTGGCAAGCCCCTGACCTCTGACCAGCTTGGTGGGCTTCAGCTCTATATTAAATTCTATCATTTTTGCAATCCATTTTTCCCTTCTTCCATCAACATCAGGTTGTGTCAAGACATCTTTAATTGTAGCAGAGGGTACATATGCAACTATTTTGGAATGAAGGATATAAACTCTAAAAGCTTTCAAGGATTTGATAAGAGCATATGCCTGTTTTTCAATAATATCATACCTCAGTTCAGCATCCCTCAAGTTCTTGCTGAAAAATGCCACTGGATGTTCTGAACCTTCTTCATCTGCCTGCAATAAAACTGTTGCAATGGTGTCTTCAGAGGCAAAAGAAAATATGTGAAACTCCTTGCTGTAGTCTGGACTTATTAATGTGGGAGCCTCCATAATAGCCTTTTTAATAGACTCAAATGATTTTCTTGTTGCATCAGTCCATCTTACCTCTGATCCTTTCTTCAACATGGAGGTCACATGCTTAACCAATTCTGCAAAATTTGGAATAAACCTCCTGACAAAATTAATTTTGCCCAGAAAGGATTGGATATCCTTCTTTGATCTAGGGACAGACAAAGTCTGTATTGCTTTGACTCTTTCTGGGTCAATCTGAACACCTGTAACAGACACAATATGTCCTAACAGCTTGCCTTCATTTAAAGCAAATTGAGATTTTTTAGGATTGACTAAAATTCCAAACCTCCTGCACTTCAGAAACACTTTTTTCAAATGCTGCAAATGATTTTGATGGCTGTTGGAGTAAACAGTTATGTCATCAAGGTAGATAAGGACAAATTTATCCTTCTCTCCCACAAATGCTATATCCATAGCTCTCTGAAAGGTGGCTCCAGCATTCATCAACCCAAAAGGCATTTTAGCATACATAAAAGTGCCCCAAGGAGTGGTGAATGCAGTCTTCTCTTGGTCATCTGAGTGCACAACAATCTGATTAAAGCCTGAAAAACCATCCAAGAAAGACATTACTTTACCTCCTGAGACTTTTTGCAGCAAATGCTCCATCATGGGTAGAGGATAGTTGTCTTTCTTTGAGCATTTGTTCAAATTTCTGAAATCAACACACAGTCTGATTTCACCACTTTTCTTCCTCACCACCATCAGATTGGCTACCCATTTTGAATATCTGAGAGGTACTATGATCTTAACAACCAACAATTTTTTAATTTCTTTTTCGACTAGAGGAAGAAGCATCGGATTTATTGGTCTCAGCTTCTGTTTGAAAGGTATTGTGTCTTTCTCCAGAGGGATTTTATTTTGAATTGTGTTCTTGTCATATGTTTTCAGATCATTATACTCCCAGGCAAACACATCAGCAAATTGCCTCATTAAATTACAGTATTCAGCACTTTGATCAGCTGACAAATGAGTGGACAAATTTATATATCTAGGCTGACCTAGACTTCCTATATCATGCTTACATACTGTAGATTGGTCTTCTTTTTGGGCAGCCTTGTAAGGCACATCATTTTGGTCAAACAGTCTTTCAAGAGGAATTAGACCCTTGGGAATATGATTACTAGGAAGCGGGACAATGTTGTTTTTACCAATTTTATTCCTAAGCTAGGATTGGGAGCTTTCTTCCAAGGCTTCATTTTCTTGGTCAATTTGCATCTCAGAAAACTCATCAATGACTTGCAAGAACCTATTCAGCTCATTATCATATTCAAAAATTTCCAATGGTGGACATTGCCAGGCAAGGATGGTCTATACTTCATTTGAACTTCATACACTAGTCTGGGAGGCATAGGAGGAATAAATAGACTAGCAGACATAGCAAGGGAATCAGCAAGCTGATTTTGGGCTCTAGGAATGTATGAAATACAGAAATAATCAAAATAATCCCTGATTCTCCATACCTCATCTCTATATGCTTTCAGCCTTGGGTGCTTAGTTTGAAATGTTTTATTAACTTGCTGAATGATCAAATCAGCATCTCCAAACACCTTCAGATTCCTGATTCCTCTGTCTTTTGCTACATTAAGGCCTAACAACAGTGCTTCATATTCTGCTACATTGTTTGTCACTTGAAAAACTAGCCTAAAAGACAGTTGAATTCTTTCTTGTTGTGGAGATATCAGCACCACTCCTGCTCCTGCAGTCTCTCTGGAACATGCTTCATCAAAAAACATATCCCAAATCAGACTTCCTTGCTCTTCTTTGGCCTGAACTGTTGGTTTCCTGAGCTGCATTGAGGCCTTCTGAGATTCTTCTATTTGGAGAATACATGCTCCAAAATCAGTGTCCACTACATAAATGGGATGATTAGTAGGATTCCTCTCATCACTAATGATGTATGCCAACTGTGCTTCTCTGTACAATCTCCTACTCTCTCCTCCAAAAACTGGGATAGTTGCATAAGATAGATCATTCTCTAATGTGCCACCTAGTCTCTTAATCCACCCTCTGGATAGCAGCATGCCAAACTTGGGAAGGACATATGCCACCACAATATCCATCATCATACTCTTCATGGGCAGCTGAGTTAAGGTAATGGCCAGATCTTTAATCAATCCAAGACATTTCACCTTCCTTGAATAAAAAAAAATAAATCATGATAGGGTCTAGTGATATCAAGGCCTAACTCTTCCATGACAGCTTTAGGCATTAGATTGTGGCTAGCCCCTATGTCTAGCAGGCAGTTATGAAGGATTTTGTCATGAATGGTCAATGAGACATAAAAAGATGGAGAATTATTATCAACAGGTTCAATCATGGGGTTGAGCACAATGGCAGGCTTGTCATCTTGCAAATTGACTGAGTCAGTGGAGGTTTGTGTGGTTTCTAGCTCAAGGGCTTCAAGGATAGGCTTTCTAAACACTTCACTCCTCACCAATTCCACCAGAGGCACAGATATTTTCAATTTCTGAACTTTTGACCCAAAGCTGAAAGAGGAAGGTAACTTATCAAAACCTTTTACCTCTTGAACTGGAGCTTTGAGGATGACTGGATCAGCAGCTGGTCTTCTGTGTTTGACATTCTGTGATTTTGCTTGGACAACAGCTCTTTGGGTAGAATTTTCTTTGACATTCTTTGCATTCGACCTCAGGTTATATCTCTACTATTGTTTAGCTTGTAGGACAACTTCTCTATCCCATTCTTGACTTTCTTGTTGCTGCAGCAATGATTGTTCATACTAAGCCAATGTCAAAAATACAGCGTTGCCTTTATCTTCCATGTAGTGAATTTCATCCTCATCTTCCTCAAATTGTTCATCCTCCATGACCACATTTTGGAAATGAGCTTTAACTTTCTGATCCTGTTTTGATTCTTCACCCCTCTGCATTAATTGTAACTGCTCATTTGCTCTTCTGAATGGATTCTGATTTCTTGGAGCAAATGTGTTCTGCTGCCTTGTTTTCCCTGAATTATGTTCAACTTTCAGCTTAGAAATTTCAACAGCCAATGACTCTATAATCTTAGTCATTTTGTCTAATTTAGGCTTTGAATATGATGCAGAAGAAGTAGAAGCCTGATTTCTCTGTCTCCTCCTGTCAGCTTGACTTTTGAGCTTTTCTGTAGCCATGATATTAGACTCTACTTCTAGTGTTGCATCCTACATATCAGCTAGAGTAGCACATCTTCTTTCTCTCAATAATAGGCAGAAATCAGAGTCAAAAGCGTTGGCATAGGTGAGTTTGGAAGAGGTGGGAGTAGGCTTTACTTCAATTGGTATCTTCCTATACATACGATTGAATCTTTTATTAAAATCAGGAAAAGATTCACCATTTTCCCTCTTCAGGTTACCAAACCCAGTATGGTAATACAACAGGTCTTTTTTATCTCCCCAGTGCTTTAGAAATGCATTATCTAAGGCTTCAATATCTGTTATAGATCTCTGGGGCAATTCTCTGAACCACTTCCTAGCCTCTCCATCAAGGCTCTGGAGAAAAACTCTCATCCATACATCATTTTCACTTATATCTAAATTATCAGCATAACTGTAAAAAGCTTCAAGATGTTCTTCTGCTGTCACTCCCTCTGTTCCAGTGAATTTAGGCATATATTTTTGATATTCTCCCACAGGCATAGGATTTAAAGGAACAGGCAAGACTAAAGGTCCATATATAGCAGCAACAATTCTCTCAATATTCGTGGGTGCTTGCTGCCCTGCCATGATTGGAATATGTGGAGGAACACTAGTAGATTGTATGGTAGGAAGTAATGTGATGGATGGCAGAAACAAAGGGATGTTTTGGACTGAATGGGAAGTTTTCTTTGGACTGAGATTCAAAGGGTAACTAACTGAACAAGGGGTTGTATTAATCTCTGCAGACTTTTGTTCACTAGCAGCACTAGGCTCTAAGTCTTCAAATTGTGTATTTTCAACTAAGAACTCCTCATGCAGAGACAAATAAGATTTCTTGGGCTTACCTGATCCTGATGCCCCTTTCTGAGATGCTTTCTTTACTTTGACAGTACTCTCAGGTTCAAGCACTGATTCAGCAGGTGATTTCTGAGTATTTCTTTGAGTATGTCTCACAAACTGAGCCAGAACTTCAATGTGGAGCCACCAAAGGATGGTCTTGCTCCAATGGAGTCGCCAGATAGATGATTACAACCAGAAACTGTGTTCAAACCTTGTCTATCATCAAGGCTTGAAGTTGTGTCGTTCTCCCAGGGAAGCTGAGTTTCAATTCTCCTTTCCCTGGCAATGGCGCCAACTAATGTTATCACCCCAAGAAACTCTCCTAGGTTGTATATCAGAGATTCTTGGGAACATTACAAACTCAACAAAAATGTTGGAAAATGGTGGATGAATGAAAGAAATGCTGCATATTCAAGCCAGATAACCACTTCTACTATGCTTAACCCCAGACATGGGTGAACACCCCCAAACTACAAGGCTTTAGACCACCAATTACTCATGTGAAGATGGAGAAGACAGATCACACCAGCAAATGCACACGACCCTGAGATGGCCAGCTGCAACCAGTTAAAAGGTCTGTCAATCTATTTCTTAATGCACAGACAGGATGACAGCTCTCTGGCATTAAAACAACAGAAACCTGCATACAAATTCAATGATACAGCTAAATTCTAACACAGAGGTGGGATGACAGCCCCTCTAATGCTAAACATCAACAGCACATGAAATAATGCATAACAGGCACAGCCTGGAACAAAGAAGAAGAAGTGGAAAGTGAGCAATCAACAACAAAAGAAGCTTGTATTAGCTGGAAATGAAGACCAGAAGCTGCAGGTATCACAATAGTTACAGTCTCCAGGTGTTGAAGCTTACAACAGAATAACATTCATCAACCTGATTACATCTTGCTTTTTGGTATATATAGAGTTTTTTCACAAAAAATCTCTGCTAACCTATGCGTGGAGGGGTCATAACTGACCACCAACCGCATTTACAATCAGATATGGGTCTCTGATACAATTTCATTGTTTTAATGGACAATTTGACATTTACTGGTACTTGGTTGTCCTTCCTGAATAGGTGAAGTATTATTTGAATGAATTTCCATAACTGCTACAGTCATTGAGTTGCTCGAGGATCGTCCTTCTCATACTTGACCGTGCTATTCTTTAAATGAAGTTTCTGAGGATTCAATGCACTGAGTACCGGATCATCTCTTCCTTCTTCGCGTGCACAAAACAGGCCGAAAACACTGAAAAATACATTGAAAATGGACGAAGAGCTAAGAAGGAACGTTGGCCGTTGGATGGCCCAGATGGACGGCCTAGATCTGATGGCGGGAGGTGATGGAAGACATAGAGGCGCGGTTGATTATTAGCTGTTAGATCTGGCAAATCAGACGGCGGGGATTGGATTACGGAAGCCATCGGGAGCAAACAGGAATCGATGAATGTGGGTCGTCCGATCGCGGGACGGATGATCAGACGGCTGACGGGCGACAGAGATGATTATAGGTTAACAAGCAGGGAGCCGTACCAGAAGGGCAGTAAGCGGTTTCCCCGCACCACTTTTCGGGAGAGGGTGGTTTACCTACAAGGTAGCGCGATCTTGTTAAAATGTGCCACGTGGCTGACGGGACAGCGGGGAAACCACTTTCCCCGCTGACTAACGGACGCGCAATTTATGGGAGCGGGGGCTACGTATGTCGTCGGATGATAAGGCGAGATGATCGGACGGCCCAGAATTAAAGCATGTGCTTTGGTTGACATGACAGGTGAGGGCCCATCGAAAGGTGACGTTTTTATTATATGCGCGCGATTATGTGCATAACATCATATGGCTTTGAATTTAAGCGAATAAAGGTTTTAACCCAATAAAAGGACTTACACATGGTTATATAGTATTTAAATAAAAAAACGCGCGGAAGCCAAGGAAAAAGGGTTATACGGGCTTTTATAGTGTTAAAGGACTTAAGCGGGGAAACAGAACTTTTACATTGACTTTAGGTGTAAAACAAAGGTAATGAGGTTTAAATGAGTTTTGTGAAGAGATTAAGCGGGAAACAGAGCTATTGGGAGAAAAACAGGGATAGAGGGGGCCTAAAAGAGAATAAGGAGGATTTAAGGGGAAGGAGGAAATGGAGGTGTGGGAGTTATAAGGAGAAAAGGGAAAATGAAAGGGAAGGATGAAATGAAGGTAGCGGGGAAAATAGTGAGAGACAATGATAACCATTATAAACCATCTCTAAGCCAGCAATCAAGGAGCAAACTTATTCCTTCTCCTGGAAAATCAGCAGCATGTAGTAGAGCTAATAGCTACCTCCTTCACAATTCTCATGGTTGTAAATTATCATTGTTGCCCTTGTATTTCCACCAACATCCTCTTCATCTCTCATCCATGTTGTTGCTATTCTCAGTGATCATGGGGAATGTTGTTTGTGATCTCCTCATCTTCCTTGTCTATGCTATTTTTTTCCCTTCCAGGTTGACTTCCTCTATTTTTCCCAACTTCCCATGCAACCCATCCTTCATAGTTTTTTGTCCTTTCTTCCTTGTAAATTTTTCCAAAGCAAGAATTTCCCTCATCCTTCTTGTTTAGCTCAATTAATTTAGAGAACCAGTCCATTTAAGGAACACCAACTAGACTTCAATGGCTTTCATATAGTAGTTCAAATTTTCTGTTGCAAGGAAACCTTAAAACATCCCAAGCAAGTAACCTCCTTGTCTATGGAATTTATGTCCCTTAACTCAACCAATTTTAATTTATAATAAAAATAAATGAAATATTTATAATGCATGTAAGAGGGGGAATTTTCCCAAATGGTTTTCACAAAACCCTCCCCCCTGGAGCAACATCATCCTTGGTGTTCTAATCCCGAACACAATGAAAAACATGCTTAGTCCCAACATAATGACCATGACATTTATAATGCAGCTCACTGACAATCACATCATATATATACAATTTACTTATTCAACACTAAATAGACATGAATTTTTTTCCTTGAATCAACCACTTTCTATGGCTCCTTACAATCTTCTTGGTGCTTTTTGTTGTGCATCATGATACCTTCAAATTGCTGCTTGTTTGTCCTGCAACCAAATCTATTCACCCATCCTAGGAAATTCTCATGCTTCCCTATAACATGGCATACAATCTGATGAGCCTCGATATTGCAACAAGAACTTTGCAACTCCCAAGGCTACCGACTTTAATTATCAACACGGGGTTCGTGCAAACTTAAGAGGTGTTGGCACTATATGTATGGCATAAAATGTGTCCTTCCTTTGCTGTCATGATGTAATGGAGTGCATGTACTAAAGTCAAATCCTAAACTAATTGTAGAAAATTAAATGTTCGAAATAGAACCTTAACCTATTGCAAGAAAGAAAGTAGAAGGAAAGAGACGAAAATTCAATGCTAAATCACATTATTTCCTAATTATGTACTAAGAAACTATGCTTTGCAATAATGCTAAATTATCATGAACCAAATGCTACTATCTAAGCATGGAAGTAAGAAGCATAAAACATCGCTAATGTGTAAGGAAAGGGACTAAAAGAAATCTGTTTTTGTCTTTTTATCTTTTCATGCAAAATCAAGTATGCAAACTAATTTCTTTTGGTGATGTGGCAGGTGAATTAAGGATGTTGGAGGTTGGATGGAAGGGTTAGGAGATGGTTGGATGGTGTGGGAGACCCTTCGGAGGATTTTGGTGACTTCCTAGAGATTTTCCATCAATTCGGTCTCAAAACAGGCCATTTCAGGAAAACCTGCAGGATGTACTAGAAACCTATAGGATGATCTTGTAGGAATTACAGTGAACCTACAGGATACAGCCGAGAGCAAAACGTGAGGTGTTGGAGGTGATGGGAGGCCTAGGAAATGTGTGTGATGGGTGGAATGGAGTGGAAAAATTCCTAGGATCACTTAGAACTCAAAACCAAAGTCAGGAGATAGATGGATTCGCTCAAAAAGCTTGGAGAAGTTTCTTGGTGAAATGATGAAATTGGTGAGGGTTTAATAACCAAGAAAATCAAATCCAAATTGGATGGGACATATTTTTTTATTAATTAGGATGTCTTAGGTCCCTATTCCAAGTGGAATCACTCAAAAAGACCTATGTTAACCCATGCAAAAAAAATAAAATAAAAACATTACTAGTCGAAAATCTAGAAATTCGAGAACTAGTGAGCTAGTAAATTTAAAAAATGCCTAACCAAATCAAGTGAAAATGCAATGAGGTGATTTTTGTTATGAAATTTAATGCTTTTTTGATCTAATTCAAGCGGAATCAATTTGATTGAAGCTCGTTAGCATGCTCTAAAAAATAGCAGAAATTTATTGTTCTTTGCTAAAAACGAGGTCCAACAATCTAGATTTGGGAATAGGAAGACTAATCCGAGCAACTAAATTATTCCTATGAACTTACAAAGCTTTTCCAAGGATGAAATAATGCTTGTGATCTTGCAAAAGAACTTACATTAACCATTTAACTCAATCTTACAACAAGAAATAATTAATTCTAAATGCAGAAATAGAAAGAAATAAAAACAAGAGATGCATGTGATAAGCAATGAAAAGAGGGAAATAAAATGATACAAAAGGGCTCTGAGGTTCCTGGGATGGCCAAGCCCAAGGAAACTCAGAGACCTATGAAGGAGCTGAGCATGAAACCAACCTTCATTATTTTCATCAATAGAATTACATCCCTGCAGGAAAATACAATGGAGTTGAAAAAAATACAAGCTCTCTCCATAATAACACTAATGAAAATCTCCCCCTAGAGGCAAATTCGACTTGGTACTTATACAAAATTATTAAGAATCATTCCCCATGAATGGAGGAAGCTTTTCCCACCAAAATCCCTTGATTAGTGGATCTAGTCCCCAATACTAGGAATTTTCATTAAATGGCATGGAACGCATTCCTAGATTTTCTCAATCATTCCCTAGAGGAAAATTCGACTTGGTACTTATAAAAAATGATTAAGAATCATTCCCCATGGATGGAGGAAGCTTTCCCCACCGAAATCCCTTGATTAGTGGATCTGTTATCTTGATTGGTGGATTACATTCCTAGATTTTCTCAATCATTGGAGTTCCACAATTTGTGCCATAATTCAATAATATCTTGTTGACTTATTATTTATTATTGATCCTCCAGTGGTAGGGAACAAGTCCCTAATTTATCTCCTTCTCCAACTCTTCATAATATGCCCAATATTCTCATAATATTCCACAAAAAATAGATAATATTAGGCACAAATATTCAATTATTCATAAACCTTCCTAATGAATATATTAAAGTTAAAATTAAATTATCTAATGCAAAACGAGAGGTTTAATGTGCTGAAGGATGGTCATAGGCCTTAATTTATGTTTTAAATTAGAGGCATGGGCCTTAATTTATGTCTAATTTAGAGGCCCATCACAATCCCTGATGAGATTCATCATAAATAAATTGTAATGATTTAAATTGTACCTCTTGTCTTGTTCATCAGTCTATCAAGGGATTCAATAGGTATACGTGCTCCACCTCCACCCTTTTCCAAAACAAGGGAATCTAGAGGCTTATGCCTACACCCTCAAATCAGCAACAAGGGAATCCAGAGGTTGATACCTCTACCCTCAAATCAGAAAAAGGGAATCTCGAGGTTAATACCTCGACCCTCAAGGGAATCCAGAGCGTTATACCTCTACCTAGTGATGAATATATATATATATATATATATATATAGAGAGAGAGAGAGAGAGAGAGAGAGAGAGAGAAACCCATTTTCTACCCCACAAATATGGGCACTACTAAACCTAGTAATCAGTACCAAACCAGGTCCTCTTTTGTCGAAAAAATATTATCATTGGGAATCCATAGGATAACACACCTCCACGCAACACAGTACATGACATAAGGGCCCAAACAGTCCCATACATGCATGTCCCAACACATTATACATCACATACAAATACACACATAACACAATAAAACACATACATATATACAACACATGTAAAATGGCACAATACAAAATGTACAACACTATAACCAATTGCAAGCTCGTAATCTCATGTCATCGAGAATCCAGAGACTATACCTAAATCCAAAGGATACAAGGCCTCCACTGAAACTAGGAATTCAGAGGACCCTATTCCTTCACCTGAACATTTCCTTTATCCATGTTTGTCCCAGCATGCCACATATCACACTACTTTCATCTTGCTAATATATCCTGTAGTATGCCTTGTTCATAATATAAACATGGGCATAATATAAGAATCATCTTCTCATGATATTAAAATCATAATCATCCATGGCTAATTTTTCCTAATTGATTCCTCACATAACTAGGAATCACAAACATGCCATCCATTCATATGCTAAATGCATAAGCATGATCAATCATTCTTTTATAAGAAAGATCCAGACCATAACCTTCCAATCACAATGGCATCAAATACATTTATTCAGTCAATAACATGATCAAGAATGCAACACAATTGCATGTGTCCATAAAGTCAAGGTCAAGAGAACTTCCTTTATCTATGCAAAGCATGCACAACATTGAGACAACAATTCCCAATTTGGCCAAAGAATTTGTTGCCTCAAATCTTATTATTTTACCATTCCTTTCCATTACCATCAACATGATCAGCTGATATCATTGTTACTACAATGACCAAAAGTTCTGTGAATTTCATATTTCTTGTTCAAGTTCTTCACACTCAGGAACCTCATTCCAATGAAGTTTCTTGAAATGGCCTTTCCTGCCTACTTTCTTAATAACTTCCATGTTCCCTAGAACTCTTTAAGTAACTTCACTAGTTACCCAAACACGACAATCACAATTTTTTTTCCACTCTTTTTGTCATATTTTTTTAAGGCTAACTTGCTTATCTTGCTACTATGGTGGTTCTCGACTAAAATCCTATCATACCATCTGTTCGCTTAGTGGGGCCTAACCTAGGTTCGGAAGTGATTTAGCCAAGCAAATCCCAGTACTACTGGCCCTTTCAGCAGTAGTCCGCGGAGCGCAGACTGAGGTCTCACCTGAAGTAGTATGGGATGGTGCTAGAACCAGGTTTCCACACCCCGGGGATGTTTGAGATGTGTTGACTGGTATGCGGTCCAACCTTCGCACTTACTGCGCTACGCGCACCTGCGGGTACCCCGCGTCCTGTGATACTGTCTTCGTGCAGTTCTACCCATAGCGTGACCCATGTTATTTACCCAAGACTTCTTTAATTAGTCTCTGATATCTGATTACTTAGATTAAATTCACATATAAGAATTCATACGAGTATTCATCAAGTGCATAGTAAATAAACAAAGTAAAATAAATCTATAACATCAACACACAGATTCAAGAATAGATGCACAAAGTAACTTCTCTTTATTATCTTTCAATTCCAAGTACAATCTCGACTCCGCCCTGTGCACTCAGCTGTAGGGGTCCGCGCACTCAACTGCGAACTCTACTAGGCCTCTGCACACTCAGCTGCAGAGCCTCTTCCTACCACTACGGCCTAGTACACTTTAGATTCCACTCTAGGCTCTAACCATGCCTTCACATCTCTATCTATTCTCTTCTTTTCCAAAAACTTTCTTTACACTTAGAACCTCGCTCTATTTATACAATCCCATGGTCCGCGGACCATGGGTAGACCGACACAACTTTATATTAAATTACAATTCTTAGGGTGGACAACCCTATGACTCGGTTATACAATTCGCGCTCTATGCCCGTACTTCGCGGAGTTCTACACCATCTTTGATCAAAACTTGCACTTTCAGCCCCAAAACCTGCTGCGGGGGATCCCATGCCCAACAGGCCCCCAACACAATCATCGTGACTCATCCTGAGTCACTCCGTTGGTGCGACGATCTTGGCACGAAGCCCCTCCAGTAGGTCTCGTGCAGCTTGGGTGTTCGTGGTACACTGTTCCGCTGTCTGCTGTACTTGCTACACGTGTATCTCTAAACATTCATGAGCAGGGTCACATTCCTGTCTAACCACATAAAGTCCCTAAATTTGTGCCAACTTTCCTTCAATGGTAGAGGTAATTGTGAAAGCTTCATCGATCCATGGCTAGATGTGCGCTTTAAGCAAGGCTTATTTTTGTCACACGGCATCTAACTGGTCCTTCAGTGCCCTTTCCTGCTATAGTTTGGCGAGTTGTTGAGTAAGGACAACCATCTGCACAGTGCCCCGGACACTGTCGTACTCCTGCTACAACTCGCACCCCTCTGTCTCTAGGCATTGTAGGTTTGGATCTTCCTGTAGGTATGTAAGCATGGTTAGTGCTTGATCCAACATTCCAGTGCAGTTCTGTACTGTTTGGCCAATTTGCTCCAACCTCGTTTGGATAGCACGGGCGCATTGCTCTCTGACCTCTGGGGCCATGGAAGGCTACACCTTTAACCATAGCTCGGTGATCTGTAGATTCAACTCCAACTGCTGGCCACGAATCAGTGGACTCGCGCTGTTGCTAGTAGCTCTGCCAACACGGCCAACTCTGGGACGCTCCTACATGCATCCTCTACTGCCTGCTCTAGTCCGCAAGCCCGCGCAACCAGCTCATCGTGCTGGAGGCTTAGCTGATCCATGTTGACTTTCTGCTCATTCAAGACCTAGATTGCGCGACCTTCCTTGGCATGGAGCTATGCGATGACCCCATCCTGTAACTGCTACAAGGTTTCACGTGGCAGGGCTACCAAGTTTAAGTCGATGCCTTTCATGCTGCTCATCGTAGCCTGGTCAACCTTGCTTACTACTGCTAGGGTGCCTTCGGGCAACATGAAAGGGTTGTCCCTTTGAGCGTGCAGCATCTGTTCGGCCTCTGTGTTTCCTGCTGCGATGTACGAAGCCATTGTACTTGTTTGGGGGGGGCTGTACCTGTAAGCCTTGTAGCTGCATGTTGAGCGCCCCCAACACAGTGTTTTGCTCCATCCTCATTTCCTGGAGCACGTCCTTTGTGACCTCGCGAACCGTTTCGCCAATGTCAAACAGATCACCTTCTGTGAGTGTGATCGGGTCAACGAACGTCTTTGTCACCTTCACCTTCTTCTTGGGAGCTATTTTCTCAGGGATGCGTGGCCACTTGAGTTGGGTCGATGCTGAACTGTGGTTCGCGCAGTCTTCTGTCCTATCCACTTCCCCAATAGCCTGCCTTGTGGACCTCTCCTGGCCCTCCTCGGGCTCTTCTATTGGTTTTGTTGTGGTTTCTGTCGGCTGTACCGTTGCTGATGCATTGGTCATCTTCTACTATGCGGTTGCTTCTTGTTCTTGGTGCCTCTTTTCAGCCAGCTACGCGATGCGCAGCTTGGTGTCCTTCTTCCTTTGCTGGGTTATGGCCTTCTCCATTTCTGCCAAGTCCGGGGGGTGCCACTCCGGAGGCCATGACTCCATCACTATGAAGATTGCATCATCCGTTGTGATGAATGGAAGCTTCACCCATCTCTGCACTGCATCCTTGCGCACCTGGATATAGAGGTTATGCATATCCGCCTTGAACTCTGCCAAGCTTTGCAAGTTGTTATAAACCATGGGAGACAGGTGCAGCCTTTGGTTGATCCACATTTAGATACTTGCCTCCATGAACACCTAGAACACCTTCATCTCACGAATCCTCTTCGCGTCTTTTGTAGCCCAAAGTGAGGTGTACCTCACGGCTTCGGAGAGATCATGCTCAATACTGGGAAACTAGTTGTCCTCCGGCAGTTTCCCTGCAACCAACAAGATGGATAAGAGAAACCACGCATAGTGGAAGGTCTTACGCTGCTCCTGAGCCTCCTTGTAGTTCGTCAAAAACTCCTCGCAGAGGAACTATTCCCAGTTGAACTATACCCCCTCCGCGCACTACTCTACCAGCGCAATCACAGATGCTGGTACTTCATCGGCGTGACACTTCCTCATCAGCTTACCGACTAGCAGCTGGGTGGCTATGCGCACCCCTTTGTCCTTAATGTTTGCAATTGCATATCCCCACTTTTTCTTCTCTAGTTTATACTTGGCCTTCATAGCTTCTGCAAGGGCCAGGTCACTGCTTTTTCCCGCTATGGCCGCAGGGTCGTGTCCTTTGAAGGGAAGTCAAGAAATTCTATGAATTAGGTTGGCCATGATGGGAATAGGCTCCTCTAGCCAGAGATACCCATCATGCACCAGGCACAACAGCTGCCTAATGACGAAAATGGTGATGGGTGCATAGTGGTAGTGGGGTATCCATCGCAGATGGAGTAACCCAACCTTCTCCACACTGCGCAACCATTTTTACGGCTCCAAAACTATAACAGGCCCCTCTGAATTCTGCTTCATTAAACTCTCCATGGCCAGGTGTGGGAACTTCTCACTGTCTGTGAGGTCCCAATCCTCGAACTTCATGGTAGGTACTCGTCCCAAAGGCGGACCTTCAAACCTTATAGCGTTGGGGAGGAGCAAGGTCTGGAGCGCACTCTTCGTGGCCTCCAAGTCTTTCGGTATCTTGGCTTTCCCTTTCCACGGGGGGACATACGTAGGTAACTTTGTTGCAGAAGGCATTGGTGAGACATCCTCCTCCACATCGTCTTGTGCCTCAATTTGAGTGATTAGAGCTTGCAAGTCTTCCTCCTCTTTGTCTGATTCAATGGTGACGGCTTTGCCTTTTTCTTCCATTGACAATTTGCCGAACTGTGGGTTTCTTGGGGATACACGAACTGGGCCTATATTTTGCTTATCTTTCTTTGGCCATGGCGTTCATGGTGATTTTGGAAATTCTGGCACAACTGCCGCCTCTCTGGGCTCCTCATGGGCCATATGGGGCTCTGCGGTATCTTCGGCGAATCGCACTCTTGTTCTTGCAACAACCATCATGTCTACAATCAAAGGTGGTAAGAGTACGCGACGCTTACTGCTCTGTAATTGCTCAATTCTCAAACAACCAAGTGTTGCCTCGTGGCTAGCCCTGGGGATTTTATAGCATCTTTTGAATTTGAATTCGACCATTCCCCCCACTTCTGAGTCATTAATGCCTTCTTGGCAGCAAATCATCCCAAATATAGCTCTTAATTCATGTCTTAATTTCCCGTCACCTGCTCCTCTTTGCCTTAAATTGGACATCTTGTCATGAACAGTGACACCAATGGTCACCTCCCAGCCTACCTGCATGGCAGCACAGCCCCCTATGTGTGGGTGCGACCCCTGTGACATACTGATCTTGCGCGCAACCTCCTTATCGCACAGCTCCTTCACAGACTCTTTTAGAGTCTTGCACTCTCTTTCAACTGCTTGGAGTGTTGAGACTATGCTCCCTACAGATAGTTAGGTGGTCACACCACCTGTGTGAGGCTTCAACTCACCTTCCAGCCTAGTCCGCAGGCACTCCTCAATTACCCTCGCAACAGTTAGCGCCACGCGTTCTTCCTTCTGTGGTGCGCTCCTCTGGTTACTTTGTTTGGTAAGGTGCGGTCGCAGCCATGGTAGCAGAGTCACAAATGCTCGATGAAAATCTTCTAATGCAGTAGTATGGCTGCCCATATCTTGTCCTGTTATTCTTAGTTTATCGACGCGACATGCTTGCATGATTTCATTTTCCAGTCTTTTGATCTCTGCATCCATTAATATGATTTTCTTCCTCAGGCGTACCTGATCTTCTTCAAGTTTGGAAGTTTAAGGTTCCCTCGTCGAATGGCTCCCTGAATCTGCATATGTTCATCCTCACATAGCTACATAATTCCTTCGTCCTAGTCCTCGTGTATTATCCCAACTGTGGGAGCTATTGCATGAGGATTCCTTTCCTCCAACATTATGTTCCCAACTTTGCTCTTCAGCTTCGAAATCATCTTCCCACTCAGGTTTTTGCACATGGCCCTATAGACCCATCGAAATGCTGGTATGCGTAGGTCCCAATCAATTCGTCTCGCCTGGTGAACCCTGTTCAGGACTCCGCATACCTTCTTGAATGCTTCTACATGCAACTTTTGTGGTGCTCTTTGCCTCTCCTGCTGTTGTGTCATGTTCCGATTTTCGATCCTGAATTTGGGGTGTGCTTGTGTGGGTTGCACAGCGCATGTCTGTACCCATCGAGACAGGTGGGCACGCAAGTTGTTTCATCCTCGCTGACCAACTTTTGTTTGAAGCTGGGGGCTTCCAAACTGTAGACGCATCATCCTTCTACATCTGCGCCAGTCCTCAAAGGTTTCTTGATGTGTACCCACCATCGTGTAGGTGTTGCGCGTAGTGCCCATTTCAACGCATCGAACCGCTGTTGTTCCGGTACTACGCTTTCAAATTTGCTCAGGAATTCATCCACCACTGTCAATCCATCATATGTCGGCAGCTCTCTTGCCTCTGTTGTCACACAATGCAGTGATCTAACCATCATGTTACAATTCAGTGTCGTCACTTCGTGCAACCGATTCTACCATCGCTCTACTTCTTCGTCTGAATCCGAAGTGTAGGAGCTTTCACGCTCCCACGAGATCCTCCCATCTGCAGTCAGATTCACCCAATCCTGGTCTCGCACAGTTATCTTGTAAATATAATCAAGATCATCATCGCTTTCGTCGTCATGCACTAGTTCAGTGTAGCGCGCTCCTTCAGCTAGGTCCAATGGGACTACTACGTGTAGTGACTTTTTCTCGAAGATCATTTTGCGCTTCTTCATATTGATGACTCCGTTCATATCAGTGGCCCAATCTATTCCTAACAACGCAGGATAGGGATTGCTGTCATCGACAATCTCTAGTACTTCAAAATCCATCTGTGTGCTCGCGCCTTCCATATCAATTGTTACCCCTGCAACCTTCCCATGGAAAAAATCTTCTATTGGTTCACCATTCATAGTTGAATAGGGAACCACTATAACATGGGCTTGCCCATGCGTTCCCATGTTTGATTCGGTAATACATTCACGTCCGAACCTAGATCTAGGATTACCTAATCCATTTCATATTCCCCAATCTGTGCAGTCAACCTCATTTCCCTTCCAGTGCGTAATGCATGCTTCCTCAATTTCTGGACGACACATGGTTCTCCTGACCCCGTGCACCTGGTGATCAGTTCCTGTAGTCCTTTAACTGCCTTGTTGTTGCACGGCAGTTTCATGCATGTCTCTAGAAAGGTAGTGAGCATTGAAGGATCCATTCCTGGCTCTGGTTGATCCTTACTACCTAAAGTGCAGGCCTCCGCGAAGCTCTTCTTAGCTTCCATGAATGTCCCCCTTGTGCATTCTAAGTCAAACTCAGGTTCCTTCACAGGAGCCTTGCGAACCCACGTACTTTCCTCTAGCTGCTTCCCCTTATCCTCTCCCGTGGTCGTACCGCTTCTGAGCATCATGTTTACATTCGGGTCTTCTTCGCGCGACTCAGATCTCATCATTTGTATATTCTGAGTCAGGGGAGGCTGGAATACCCCTTTTTCGTGCATCTTTGTGATCAACATAGGACAATCTATTGTTTCATGATCAAACTGAGCACAATACGTACATGATATCCTCGTCAGGTTGGTATAGTCACAGGCATAGTGCACTGGTACTTCGCAATTGTAACAAATTAACTATTCACAGCCCATTCTTGGTCCCATTCCACCTCGTCCCCAACCTCACCCTTGAAATCTAGCGCGCGCCATCCTTGCATCTAGGTCGAGGGCTCGTGTTTCAGTCTGCATCCTATAGGCTGGGGTCCAATCCATCATTAGCTCGTAACTGCGACAAGTGCGCTCATCGTGGCCTACTAACCTGCAGAAATTACAAAACAATTGTTGTGGTGTCTGTGTATATTTCTACAGCAAATGACAATTATTCGTCATGTGTTTCCCTCCTATATGACAGATCGTGCACCATAGAGCGAGTGTCGCACTTGGCCCTACCTGCGCCTCTGGTCTCAGCGGTATTGGCCCTCCTCCTGCCAAGTAGTTCGTGAACACTGGACAATGATCCTTGTCATGGCCCTGGCCTTACATTTTATGCACCATACTTCCTCGCACGCCTCTGGCTTTGTGCCCTATCCTTCTTCAAGCTTTTCATTTCCAAACACAGATTCTGTAGTTGCGCATGGATTTGTTGAATGCCCAACCCAAGGTCTTGTATCGGGGTCTCATGTAATCTCATCTCCATTTCCAACGCTTCGGCCTGGGTAGAATGTTTCTGCTGTGACAGCGCCATCCGCAAGTGCGATGTCAGAGATGCTATAAACCATGCGCGATGTTGTGCATCTGTCAACGTCATATTGGCTTGCGGATCGTACTCTTTAGCCGTTGATCCAGATCCCATGGAGTCTCACACGGGAGCATCGTGATCTCTTTAAACTCGATGATTGATTGTGTTTCTAACTTTGGCCTGCTAAATTCCTTATTTAGCGCATTCTGGATCTCTACTATCCCTGCGTTTTGGTGGTCGTTAGAGTGCTTGATATACCATGTCAATGTGCATTCCTGTAGTGCACTCACCAATGTAGCCTTCTTAATATTGGTGTCTGTGATGCCCTGTGCTTCCCATACTGCTCTTACCACGAACCAAAATTGGTCTGGATCCTCATTCCCTACTCCTCTAAACACTGTTAGCTTGATCGCACTCACCATCTATGGAGGTGGTGGAGGTGGAGTGGTTGGAGATGGAGGTGAGGGAGGTGAAGCAGGTGGCGATGTGGGTGGAGGTGGTAACTGCGGAATCCACTGCCCTATCAAACTGACCGCGCTTCTTAGAGAAACCTTCGCGAGCTTGTCCTTGCTCTCCCGTGAGGGTGCAATTAAGGGACTATTTTCTAATTCTTCACTACTTCTGCTTTTGTAGACCTTTCTGCTCCACGTAGTCCTAAACATTAATTTATCAGCATAACCCACTTTTCACATAACAGCATCCTAATCCAGGTGTTCAGAGATTTAACATACTTACCTCGCAATCCCTTAAGAAAAAGTCGCTATGCCTCTCTGTAACTGACAGTTGTGTCCACCACGAACTCAGTGATAAATCCTCCTATTACACGGTCGAGCCAGTGGTCCATAGCTTGAGCTATCTTATCTTCTGAGGCTTCTAGTCTGCGCACTAATTCCGGAGCCCACACTATCGGTTGGTTGAGCCTACACCTTCCCTGGTTGTCGGCTAACCTCACGATCCACTCATACAACTCAGATGGAAAGGATGCAAAGAAAATCTCGTGGATTTCCGTATACACGTAGCGATCCAACCACTTTTCCTTAGATACTTGCGGAGTTCTGTTTTCCTGTGTCGCGAACTCGTGAATCTTCTTGTCCAACCACTCTTCAATTTCCTTCTTTGTTGGGTTCCAATGGCACGACATTAGACATCCCTTATGCAGATCCCGGTCTCGACAACAGAACCATTTGTTGGCTTAGTGGGGCCTAACCCAGGTTCAAAAGTGATTTAGCCAAGCAAATCCCGGTACTACTGGCCCTTTTGGCAATAGTCCACAGAGCGTGGACTGAGGTCTCACCTGAAGTAGTATGGGAGGGTGCTAGAACTAGGTTTCCACACCCTGGGGATGTCTAAGATGTGGTGATGGGTAGACAGTCCAATCTTCGCACTTACTGCACTACGCGCACCTGCAGGTACCCCGCGCCCTATGATACTATCTTCGCACAGTTCTAGCCGTAGCGCGACCCATGTTATTTACCTAAGTCTTCCTTAATTAGTCTCTGTTAGCTGATTACTTAGATTAAATTCACATATAAGAATTCATACGAGTATTCATCAAGTGCACGCAGTAAATAAATAGAGTAAAAGCAATGTATAACATCAACACATAGATTCAAGAACAGATGCACAAAGTAACTTCTCTTTATTATCTTTCAATTCCAAGTACAGACCTGACTCCGACCTATGCACTCAACTGCAGGGGTCCTTGCACTCAGTTGCAGACTCTACTAGGCCTCTGCACACTCAGCTATAGAGCCTCTTTCTACCACTACGACCCAGTACACTTTAGATTCCACTCTAGACTCTAACCATGCCTTCACATCTCTATCTATTCTCTTCTTTTCCAAAAACTTTCTTTACACTTAGAGCCTCGCTCTATTTATACAATCCCATGGTCCGCGGACCATGGGTAGGCCGACACAACTTTATATTAAATTACAATTCTTAGGGTGGACAACCCTATGACTTGGTTATACAATTCACGCTTCGCACCCGTACTTCACAGAGTTCTACACCATCTTTGACCAAAACTTAGGCTTTTAGCCTAAAAACCTACTGCAGGGGATCCCATGCCCAACACCATCCCACATCATTATTCCTTCAGTGCATCAATATCATCCATGTAGTCTAGAGATTAGAGAGATTCCCTTTGTGACCTTTTTCATGGTTGTCCTGTCATCATCCATTTATTCCCATGGACCCAACCAACCCACCTAGTTTTCATATTTTTCCTTCCTTCCTTCATCTTCCCTTTTATTCATGTGTTGGGATTCATTAGGGTCTTACATTTCCTACTATTTCCACTCATCCCCCCCTAGAGCTCATTTCCTTACTTCCACACCCAAAAATGTCCCAAAACCCCAAGACATATAATGTAAGAATAAAAGAAAATGAAGGAAACATCATAAAATCTCGTAACAACATTACAAATCCATGGTAGCATGGAAATGCAAAGTCAATAGTAAAAAATGACAAATCAAACATAAAATCAATAAAGGAACACAAAAAATTAAATGTTCAACAACCACAACCACTCAACCCTCATGAGTTTCAGTGTTTTCAATGCTTCATGAATAAAAGCTTAGTCCCATCCTCCTTCAAGATTTCATGGCAACCCTTTTAAACTTGTAATTCCCCTCCAATTTCTCCTAGGAGGAGTCTTTCATTACTTATTGGAGGGTCTTGAGGGAAATCCCCTTCCTCTTCCTCTCCTGCAACATTAATTTTTTTTTCCCCAAGTTCTTGAGAGCTTTTCAAGCCACTCTCTTCTTGATGTACCAAATTTTCCAATATATTTCCATGTACACACAATTGTTAGTGCATTAATTGATATAAAAAATATACTAGTTGCCTTGCCCTGTTGTACAAAGTACACTTCCCTGCAACTGCACACATATCTCAATTTATGTATTAGGCACATGTCTCACAATCCAAGACACAAATAAGCATATTTTATAACCTTTTCAAAAATCAGAAATTTCATACATATGAGCATACCATTTCATGCATAATTGTGCCTTTACAAGTTTAAAACTCAAACTTTTATAAAAAAAAATATTGATATTAATTACTATACCCCTCTTTACCGAAACCCTTATTATTGCATGTCAAAATTAGCCTTCATTAGTTTCATTTAGTCTCTTTACCAAGACCACCTTTACTAATTGATGAATAAGATTTTCCATAAGAAACCATAGCAGTATCCATATTCAACCTCTTTATTAAAGGCCAACAACAAGAAAACATATCATAAAATTGACTGTTATATGCAACATTATGATCAACATCTTCAACCATGTCCTCATTATCTGAGTTGTACAACTTAGTGAGGGAATCCTCATCATGTGAAATGTCCTCTAGTGCCTGATAAGTCAAGATAGACTCTAATATCACAGTCTCATTATGTGCCACATTATTCAATTTGTTTATCCAATGAGAATACCCCATACGAACAAAAAAATTATTTATTGAAGAGGACGATGCAAATAAGGGACTTCTTGATAGTTTAGGACAAACTCTAATATTGCATTCTCATTCTCTAGTAGAGCTACAAATTCTTTATCTACAAGGTCTACACAAGACCCTTGCCTTTGAACTCATCCAGTTCAAGTATTGAACATGGATGCTCTATCTCATATTGAGATAACAACCTTTACAAGATTCAACCAACCATTTTCACATGTTACACCCCATTCCTTAAACAAGGAAGGCATTAACCATGAAGAACAAGAATTCATAAGGAAAACATAATAACTAAGGATCATCCTATAGAAATAGTCAACCTCCATCGAGGTTCTTTTCCATATAAAAATCAGACCATGGGACTCTCACATCCCAATCAATATATACATATACATATATTTACCTTTGATTAGAATCAAGACATGTTGTTCAAGATACAACAATACAAGTATTTTCCCACATTCTTCATATCACTGGAACATTCACATGCACACTTATTTCGAGTGTGTAAAAATACACCACTTAATCAATACTACTAATACCCTTCAAACAACTTCCACGCAGGTAGTTCTTCGAATAATGAAAAAAAGATCAACAAACATCCATAGTCACAACAATAGATTTTCTAGACCTTCAATATGCCTAATGGTAAACACATCCAATACCATTGAATTTATCAATAACTCAGACATCCTTACCATTAGCCTACAATCCTCATTCAGTGCTATTATTAGCACATCAATAACAATAAAGTCATGCCAATCATTAGTGTCATGCTACATAATTAAATCACAAGGTAAGCATGTCAACCATACATTGAATCAATCAATCACAAACCGAAATTTAACATCTAAACATTTTTTTTATCCATTTTCTAAAATTCAATATGAAACTCCTTTGATTTGTTAACTTTGTAACAAAGTACCAACTTATTCCAAAGGCTTGTAAATAACCTACCATTATTTTTCCCATTATAGAGCCCATCCAGTGCAAGGGTTGAACCTGGATGCTTTGATACCACCTGTAAACACATCCCCTTACCTTCAGGAATGTGTTCACCATGCTAACCCAACTTCCCTGGTACAATTAGAGAGATGGGGTAATTTTTTTTAACTTTTTTACCAACTTCCAAAACTTAATTTGGATGTCCTCCTCATATTTGTCTCAATGAGACTTTTCCAGTGATATAAATTTTGTCCAAGTTGGACTCCATGATTGAAAAGTATGGTCCTCCAAAGTCTCATTAATTTAAGAGTTCCACCTCTCTTTTCTTGTCACATGGCACCCACATGGTCCCCATGTGGCATGTCCATGTCTCAATATCTTATTATTTGTTTTTCTCCTGACCCTTACATGTGGGTGTATATATATATATACATGACTATATAACACAATGGCACATCCTCTTAAATCATTGCACACACACACATATAAATATGTATATCCCTCTGTCATCTAAAGACCCACATTAACCGTTCAATCAATGACTACTATTTAATAGTGCACCACCCCTTCCCCTTACTGACATCATGGGGGGGGGGGGGTTGCTATCCTGGTTTCGCCTTGTAGTTCTAGGGTAGAAATCCAAACAGTCCCCACTCACTTAAATTATTCAACAACCCATGGGTAACATTTCACCCGCCCCATCCCCATGCTAACATCACAATGGGTTTCTGCTATTTTGATTCTACATCACGGTTTTAGGTGGGGATCCAATAGTCCATCACCACCCAATTAATATAACGACTATCATGACCTCACTCTCCCCTCAATGGCATCATGGGGTGGATTCCCTACCAATTTCATGTTCATCGATTTCCCACAACTAGATCAAAGGTCCTAATTCAAGATGGACTACCCCCTCTCATCACATAGGGGAGGCCTCGCTATTACTCCCAACCACCAATCTTGCAAAAAAATCCCCGCCATCCATTATTAACAAAATTACACCCTTGGTTATAAGACATGGACATATAGACACACAACCTGGCCCTTAGGGCTAAGGCCTCTGACTAGGTGCACACATAGTGATGAACCTTGATCTTAATCCTCGTTCTCTTAACCTTTTCTTATATATATTATCTTGATGTATGTAAATAGTGAATACATCAGCTCACCATGGCCAATAGCTACATGAAGATTCATGTAATACCATTGCACATATAGTGATTTCAATGACAACTACGATTATGTTCCATTCCCATAACTAATTATTGTTAATTGCATTCTTGTCCTCCCTTATGAATACACATGCACATATTATGTTTTTCAAGCGTAAGGCATAGTGATATTCATCTCACACACATAATGTATGTATATATATATCTATATATATATATATATATATCTATATATATATATATATATATATATATATATATAATCTCTTTCATCTGTGTAAATATCATACTTGTATATATAGATATAAAACACATTTAGCTCATTTTGAGCTATGTGTAGTCTAGAATTTCATGTTAAGAGAAAAAGTAATTATACTGAATTTAAGGCTGAGCACCACATATATGTAAATAAATCCTCACACATGAATTCATCACATTATTTAAGCACCATTAAGAACAATATCAACAACTACATCATTTATTTAAGTAAACAACCAAATTTCATATCATGCCTCATACATGGATGGCATCAATTCAACTTAGTAAACATAAACATACATTCATTACTAGTGATTAACATAAGCAGATACTTATCTCATAATCTAACTGAGCAACTGAGTCTGCAACATTAACTCCTCACCCAACCATATACAAGCTACATTCAATCCTTACTTGTAGTTTTCATCCCCAAGATAGGTTCCAAAGATTCAAGAGGTTTTTACTAAAGGGATTAAACCCAAACTTCTAGTTGAGACAAGGATTCCAAAGATTTTCCCACCTCCACCCACCAACTATTTAGTAGTCAACAAAATCATATAAAATCCAGAGACTTGTTGCCTCCACCCTAAACACAACACTAGGGAGTCCAGAGGTTTCACCTCCACCTTTTAATCATGTAACACAGTGGTTCCAATCAATGAAGGGAATCCATAACTCACTGCCAGAAAACAAACGAACAAGCAAAAGAGACTTAAGAACTTTCCATTACCAGGAATTTAAGGATCAAATCTCCACCCTAGATCATAAAAGAAATCCAGAGAATACCATCTCCACCCTCTAACCCTTAGGGTATCCATAGAATTATCCTCACCTAAAAGGAATTCTTTTTTTGCTCCTATTTCTCATCCGAGATAGACATGCATCTTCTCTGAGAGTTGTAGATGTGCAATACTCCCGCTTATTTGGAGATGTCTTTGGTTATCTATAGGTCAGGGATATGCACAAATTTCTTGTAGTCTCTTGCATAAACTTTATAATTTACTAATGATTTCCTTTATGTGAAAACTCCCCAGTAACCATAATTTGTAAAAGCAAACTCTCTAAGATACGGGTCTATTATTCCACCACTTCTGGCTACCTTTTTCATGGTGTTCATGATCATAAATTATCATTATTTCCCTTGTATTTCCACCAACATCCCCTTCATCTCTCATTCATAGTGGTGATATTATCAGTGATCGTGGGGAATGTTGTCCATGATATCCTCCTCTTCTTGCTCTCACTACAACAAATCCCTGTGATTAGCTCCCTTTTTTGCTTCCAAGGATTGTTTTAGTTTATTTTTCTCCAATTCTTTTAAAAAGTAAGCACTATTTATTGGGATGGCACTATTTTTGGCATTATTTGCACTGGTAAAAGCAATTAGGCGCTACATTGGGTGCTAATAACATTGGAAATGGCACCAGAAAAACATCAAAACATTTAGGTGCTAATAGTGCTGGAAATAACACCAAAAATAATACCATAAACAATGCCAAAAATAGCACCAAAAATAGTGCTAGTAATAGCATTGGATTTAGCTCCCCTTTTAGTGCCTAAATTAGTGCCTTAGTTAGATCCCTTTTTAATGTCAGATGTGTCTAAATAGTTAATTAATTAAGGTTTTGGGAGCTAAGTGGATAAGGGCTTTGAGGATTATGGGATTTGAGGTACAAAGATTAAGGGTTAATGGATGATGGGTTAGGGTTTAGGTCAAGAGCTAAGGGATTTGCGCTTACAGGTTATGTAGTTTAATGGTTAATGGCTTAGGGATTATGGATTAAGGGATTAATGTTTAAGTGCTTAGGGCATAGGGGTTTATGGATTAAGGGATTATGGATTAGGGCTTAAGTGTTTAAGGGTCGATAGCTTAGGGGTTAGGGGAATTAGGGATTTTGCATTAAGGGATTAGTGATTAACTAGGATTGAGGTATTAATGGTACTTTAGGTATTAAGGATTAAGGGTTTAAAGGTTAATGCAGGCTTAGGGGTTAGGGGATTTAGGAATTTATCAAAACCCTCAAGAAATGTCATGGAACATCTTCCAATGTGCCCATCACCAATGTTATACACCGATGTCGAACGGTGAGCCTAAAATTGTTAATTAGGAATTATGGGTTATGATTAAGGATTATGTGATTTGGTTCAATTGTTATATAAGTTTTATCACTGTGACAAAAACCCTCCAAAATTTGGTCTACAATTAACTTTGGAGCCTACTATGGATCTTGCGATTATTCATTCCATAGTCACTTTATGATCAATCGATGCTTGGTTAAGTATTCTAGTCTTATTCTCAGTTTGTAAGTGTCAAAGTCACTCACTCACACATGCTCAATATTAAACAAGTTCATGAGCACACTCTTTCATGCAAGCTTGAAAAGGCATAGCAAAAGTCCATCAAGAAAGTGCTCGTGCAATGTTCAATCTATGTCCATAGTCAGTGCACACTTTCATTGCCAATCTCTCACTTTTGGTTGTGATTATTTTTGTATTTTGGTGAGTTTTTCCAACTATCGCTTTTGCCCACCTTCACTTTTGCAAGTGTCTCTTTCATGTCCATGACTGTTGCTTTTTCTCATTTTTATTTTAATAAGTTTCATTTTCATGTTATCTTCATTCTGGCATGTGTCACTTTCAATGTCATTCGCATTTTTCAAGTGTTGTCTGCACTTTTCTCTTACTGTTGCAAGTGTCATATTTTGAGCATGGAGAGTGTCATGCATCACATAAGCAGAGTTATGGTTTTTTTCAAGGGGTGAATTTGGTATTAATGAGTCTTATTTATCATATAAAAATGTATTAGACTCATTCCCAAATTTTTATGCATTATCACACAAGTGTCGTCACTGTCATCACAAAGTGTACCTCTAATGTAGCACTTGGGGGAAGTTGTAGCACTATTGTTGCATTGAGGGGATTATGTTGTTCATCTATTCTAAGTGATTAGTGTTGTATCACCAACTGTTTTAAGTGTGTGATCATGCTCAGGTTTTTTTCTTGTTCACTTTGGCCTTACTAATCCCACACTTAGCCAAATTCGGAAAAGTTCCTTATCAAGAAACTTCACCTCACTTAGCCTTCCTGAACTATGCACTACGTATTCTCAATCCTCAAGCTCAAGCCTTTCCTCTTGGAACTACACAATGCTTAGTCCCTACCTTCTAGAACTGCGCATTGCGTGGTCTGATTGCCTAGACTTGACCCTTGAGCTCCAGAATTACGAATCCCCTATCTTCCAGTGATCTTCTTCTGCACACGATGCAGTATAAATAAATAAGCCTCCAGCTTGAGCTCTTGAAATGCACAACTACGCAAGCCCTAGGCCCCATCCCTCCTAAACTGCGTAGTGGGAAACCCCAAGGCTCAAGCCTTAAGATTTCCTCCATGAGCTCTTGAATTCTGTAGTTCTCTTACCTTGGCCTGCCTAAATTATGCATTGCACTGTCTCAAGGCTCAGTCCTAGCCCCTAACCCCTTGAGTTGCACAACTGCACAATCCTTGAGCCAGTATCTCAGCCTAGCACCCAGTTCCATCTTAGTTAATGGTTTGTATTGAGGCATGTTAGACTAGGGGTTTATCGGAATGATGTCATCTTGTCATGAGTGGATTTCAATTGCATGTATTATATCATGTTATGGCAAGATGATGAAGAAGAAGAATCTACTAGAAGACACCTGTGTGGCTATAAAGACAAGTTTTTTAATAAAGAAAGGACAAAAGGACACTAGATTAAGATAGCAGTTGGAGATCAAGATCATATTGGAGACTCCCTATATTCAAGCCTTATGGAGGAGGAAGAGGAAGAACATGTACCATCTTTCAAGAGGACACAAAGATAACAAAAACAAGAATGGCTTGAAATTTCCATATCATCATGCAATCCATGTCATCAATGTCATGTCATGTCTTGTCAAGATGTCATGTCATCATTTGCCACATCATTTGTGGATCATGTAATCTCAATGTATGAATGTAAAGTGGAAGTCCAAGATTCATCTATAGAATGTGAAAAGTCATGAAGAATTCAAAAGGTCATAGAGAAGTCAAACAGTCATGAGGGTAGTCCAAGAGTCACAAGGGAGGTGAATGGTCACCCCATTGGTTATATATACACCCTCATAGCTCATGCAAAGGACTTTTCACCTTGGCTATTTCTACCAATCATTGGAGATGAAGATAGTTCTTTTGGAGGAGAAAGTGGTTTCTCTAACACTCCAATATTAGTGCTAGTGGTGTTCACTGTACTGATGTATCTTGGAAATTTTATGTAATTTTCGAAGCTCCTTGAGCCATCACACTTTCATGCGTATATCGTAAATATTGTAAGACTATTATTTGAATGTTTGTGATGTATGTTGTTTTCATTTGTACTAAGGAAATTGAACTATTTCAGTCGATTTGGTATTTATCTTGTTGAAGGTGTGTTGTATGTGTTTTAACAATCATTACTTCTATGTGAACTATTTCGCCAGTTGATAAATTATTCATTTATATGCATATTATCATGTGTCTTTACTAGATTAGTACTATTATTTTTCTTTTAAAAGCTCACTTTTATCTCCCCTTCGGTGGAAGAACCTTGATATATAATGCAGTTGAACATTCCATAAGGCATACTCACTCGTTCATTCGAAAGTACATGCACATTACTCTCTTGTGCTAACCATCGTAGCCAAGAAAAATTTGTAAGAACATATAGTAGTCGGGCCTTATTTCTAGAGGGGCTCCCACACCAAATGGTGTGAATTCTTATTGGGATTTTTCATTAGGGAGACCCCTTTTAGTTGATGGATTTCCAGCGCCATTAACAAACGACACTAGAAGGAGGGCCAGATGACAAGTTGTGTCCATTGAGTCTATTTTGAACATCTTGTATTGATCCAGGTGGCTCCAAAAATGCTTAGAATCCAGAAGTGGCTTTGGAAAATATTAAAAATAAAATTCACTAGATTGAATTTGAACCAGGGTCAAATCGATGATCTTGACACAAGCTTTCCAATGGTGTGAATGACACCTCAATTTTATTTTGTATGTGAAAGTTATGGCCAATCAAAGTTTTGGTCAAACTAGGCCCAATGACATTGACTAACGAGGGAACCTTTTTAATTTCCGGTAACCCAAAAAATCGGTCGATTATTTGGCTAATTTGTTTTTTATTTAACAAAAAAATAATAAAAAATAGGGATCATTTGATCGATGATCAAATCCGGCCAACTAAGCCCCAACAACATTGTATTAATATAACATATATTAAAAATGGTCATAGCCCCAAACCAACCTCCGAAAAAAAAATTTGGCCAATGGCCCTACCACATGTGGCATACCACTGGGGTCAGCAGGGTTTGAACCCGCTCGACCAACTAGCTGGCTCGTCACCCGGGTGGCCCCATACCAACACCCAACAAACCATCCACATTTAAAATAAAAAACACGTTGAAATTAAAAACGGCACAAAAAAGTTATAACGAAGGGGGAGGCTCGCAGGTCTTACCTCGAGACCTTCGCCCAACAAACCTCTTAAATCACTATTCCGCCAAGGTGGCGGGTACTGTAAGCTTTGCCCTAGTTTTTATATAAAAATTGAGCTGTATTTGTGGACAAAAGGGAGAGGAGCGCATGTGGAGCCTGGAGGAGAAACTATGCCCAAGACATGCACAAATTTTGAGATAGATAATATTCCAAGGGAATATTCCACGGAATATTCCATGCAGAATCAGTGAGGAATCCAAAAGATTCCCTAGAGGGCAAAAATTCACAGTTACAAAACCTTGCAAAGTTTATACTCAAACGAATCAGAATTTCATAGGGAATGTGATGGTGTGGTTCATTTAGTCATTTGACTAGAAGAAATCCATTCAACCAGTAGAAGTGAATCTTTAGGGAATCTTCAAGATTCCCAAGGGTCTAGATTTTGATGGTGTCAGAAAATGGTTGAGTTTACAGTCATTCGACACGATTTTGTGCCACAAATTCAATGGTGCAGTCTATTTCTTCAATAGAGTTATGCATTTTTATGGTATCCTTGGAAGTGGAGGTATATGATGCAATGATGCCATGTATTTCTTTTGATTTGTTGAGATGATTATTTTGTTGTTGAGATCCTTGTTACCATTATGTTGAAGGATAAGTGTATGCCACATCATGTGAGAATTTATTATCTTGTCATGTTGAATGACGACCCATATGAGTGAGAGTTCCTATAGGAGAACGTTTCGTGGAGACACATGCCACTCTAGTTGAGGGAGTTTACCCTTGTAATGACAAGGAATGTACCATGTACTCATCATCATCCTGCAACAATTAATGAAGCGGCCTCCCCACCCTTGACACCGGGTCTAGAGACGTAACCCACACTGAGTGAAATCTGTTATTAATGTGTGTGTATGCTTTGATTTTATGGTTGTCATTATGTTTCCCCTTCTTCAAAAGTATTGTTGGGCGCAACCCAACTTGGCCTAGCTTTAGGAAAATACTCCGCGTTTTGTGGAGCAGAGCACACAATGGAGCACTTTGAATATACCATGTGGTATAAGAGCTTCGGGATACGGCGAAGCCTGATATTTTTGTAATGATGTAAAATATAAATGGGTTTTGGGACATAACTGCTTGTATTAGGGATTCCATGGTATTTGGACCATGGTATTGTAATGATGTACCCTTCGATGTAATAGTATATATAGGATCAAAAAATACGAAGAAAAAGAAATCTTATGATCCAGATCTGTGTTATGGTAGAATTCTTGTGATCTGTAGTTGGAAGAAGAGGCGAGGCTCTACAGCTAAGTGCGCAAATGACCTGCAGCTTAGTGTGTAGGACAATAACTGCTTGTGCACAAATAACCATTATATTAGAAACAATTCTTGTGGACGTAGCCCCACATTGGGGTGAACCACGGTAAAATTTGCATCTACATGTGTATATTTGCTTACTATTTATTACAACGCATAATTTTCTTACAGTTGCAATGATGATTTATTTCAGTACAATGATGATTTATGGCTTTATATGATATGTTTAAGTGATTAATGTAATGTGGAGAAGTGATTTACGATTGATCAGAGTAAGAAAACATAAAAATACCACATCTCCATGTCCCTCAAGGTTGCAGAAACCTGGTTTTGCATCCTCCCATAGTCACTTTGGGTGAGATTGCGATATGATTGCAGGTCGTTTATGAAAGGGCCATTGATTAAAGGTTTTTGTTTTTGCACAGTATAGATCGAGCCAGGGTCAGCCCAAATCAAGCCAATAGATGATTCTGTTGTCGGGACTGAGATCTATTTAAGGGATATGTGGATGTGGCACCCGTCGAGGAAAGAGATTCAAGATTGGATAAAATTGAAAGAGCGAGAATTTTCGCATCAAGAAAATAGAAACCCTCATCTGACAGTCGAAGTTTGGTTACATAAGAATATTTCTACAGATCAATACGAAATTTTCTTCGCATAATTTCCTATTGGTTTATACGAGTGGATATCGAGGTTGACCAAAAGATAGAATTGTTTTAAAGGTGGAGAACCTATGGTGTGGACTCCTAAACTAATACAATGACTCAAGAGCACTAACAATAGGATTTCAAGGGTTGTCAATTTCTAGATTGGTAGAATTTTGGGAGGATTCATTACTGAGTTTGCAATAGAATCGACTGTGTCGTTCAACAAAGTGGAATGATGATTCTTTAAAGGACCACGAGGTAAGTATTTGAAGTCTTTGAAACTTTGGATTAAGATGCTTTTGTGTGAAAAGGGAGTTTTACGGATGTAGTCAGATTGCTAGTTTACTTATGTTTGGAAGAAAAGAGAATAAATCTGAGCCAAAGATCATAGTAACACGAAGTGGAAAGAGATATAGAGTAGATACCAAAAAGAGAGCTCGTGGACAAGACCCGAAGACCTTTGTAGAGACTGAGTATAGTCCTCTTTTGAGTGAATCTGAAAGTGAAAGAGAAGATAGCCACCCTGATAAACCCCAGGTAACTTCGCAGTATTCACCTTCCCAGCCTGAGAGTTCATAGAAGCTAGAATCTAGTAATAGCCAGGGTGTTTTTGGCTCTCCCCCTCCCCCTCCCCCTTCTCCCCCTACTCCCCCTACCCCCCATCCCCCTCCCCTTACTCATCCCCCTCCCCCTCCAAGAAGAAATATGGTTGATGATATTAAGTTGCCTATTTTCAAAGGAACTGGATCGGAGGATCCAAAACAGTTTTGGTTTTTATGTGAAGCTATATGGACCACGAAGCATATCAACGATGAAAATATAAAAAAATTTCATCTCATTATGATGTTTTGAGATAGAGCATTGACATGGTATATGAAGTATTCAAATAGTCAAATCAGAACGTTTACAGATATTAAAGCAACATTGATTAGAGAATTTAAGAAGTCGAAGTCTGAGTCACAATGCATCATTTAGTTGAAAGAAATTAAACAAAAACCTACTGAGTCTATTTGGGAATTTGATCAGAGATTTAAGGTATTGTTTGATCAAGTGAGCTTCGACATAGCTCCGCAGCAACATCAAGAATGGTTTATAGTTGTGTTGTTACCACATATCAGATTACCATTGACGCAACAAAAGATAACAAGTCAAGCCAAAGCTCTATAGATTGTGATGAAGTTGGAAGTTTCACTTATAGGAGATACTAATGCAGGTATGCAACAAATTCAAAGTCAGTTGGCGAACCTAAACCTGTAGATACAAGATACCAATAAAATCAAAGAAGTCAAAGAATAAGTATGGTGTACGAAGTGTAGATTGGGGGGTCATTTTAAAGAACAATGTCATATCCTCAGGGATTACATGGCTTGTGGGGGAACTGAATCCCTTAAATACAGGATCTAGCCTATGGTGCGAGATATGTAAGACCATAGGCCAACATCGCTAAGAAGGCTGTTAACTATTACAGAAATATGTGTAGAATCCAAGGAACCTATATTGAAAATTTTGTAAATCAGTAGGACATGATGAGAATTTTTAGCTTATGAACTAATGATGGAGCGCGATGCAGACACTTATAGAATGCAAGCATAAGAACATGGACATGAATACATTGGATAGCGCAGTGGTTGACGAGTCTATTGATGGGCCTCCAAAATAAACATAAATTAAGGCCCATCTAACCTTTCTTACGAAAATGAAGGCTATATTAAACCACTCCGTCTACAAATAGTAAATTTTTTTAGCTTTAATATGTTCATTAGGAAGGTTTACGGATAATTTCATATTTGTGCCTCATACTATTTATTTTTGTAGAATATTGTGAGAATATTGGGTAGATTGTGGAGATTTAGAGGAGGAGATAATTTAGGGACTTGATCCCTACTACAGGATAATCAATATTGGATAGTAAATCAACGAGATATTCTGAAATTATTGCACAGATTATGGAGCTCCAATGACTAATAAAATCTAGGAATGTGGTCCCTCTCATTTAATGTAGATTCCTACTGTTGGGAACCAAATACACTGTTTGATGGATTTTCAAGGGGAAAGCTTCCTCCTTTCATGGAGAATGCTTCCTAATAATTTTGTATAAGTATCAAGTCGAATTTTCCTCTAAGGGTTGATATTTCTTAGTCTTCTTGTAGAGAGAACTTGTATTTTTGCAGCTCCGTTGTCATTTCCTGCAGGGATGTAATTGTATTGATGGAAATAATGAAGATTGGTGCCATGTTAAGCCTTTAAATATTGGTCTCCTTCATAGGAATCTGAGTTTCCTTGGGCTTGGCCATCCTAGGAGCCTTAGAGCCCTTTTATATAATCTACTTTTCTTCTTTTCACCTATTATTCACATGCATCTCTTGCTCTTTATTTTTTGTATTTTTTGCATTTAGTATTGATGATTTCCTGTTGTAGGATTGGTTTAAATGGTTAAAGTAAGTTATTTTCCAGGATCAAAAGCATGATTTAATCATTGGAATAGTTTTGGAAGGTCATAGTAATCATTCAGATACTTGGATTAGTTTGCTTAGTCACATATCTAAATTTCTGGAAGTCCCTTGTGGCAAATAGTAGTAATTTTATGCTATTTTTTAGAACATGCTAATGAGCTTCAATTGAGTTGATTCCACTTGAATTATATCATAAAAAAATTCATATTAATAGAAAATTTTACTCCATTGCATTTTCACTTGATTAGGTTAGGCATTTGATAGATTAACTAGCTCACTAGTTCTCAAATTTCTAGATTTTAGACTAGTAATTTTCTGCTATTTTTTAGCATGTGTTAACAGGGGTATTTTTGAGTGATTCCACTTGGAATTAATACCTAATACATCCTATGCGATAAAAAAATTGTTCCATCCAATTTGGATTTTATTTACTTGGTCATTAAGTGAATTATATCTTCCTATAGCAAATTTGTAACTTCCTATAGCATCCTATAACTTTCTATAACACTTCCTGTAGCACTCTTTCAGCAGGTATATACTTGCCCAAATTTGCTCAAAAGTCTTGTTTTTTTTTCCCTTAGGGTTGAATAATAACCCCTAAGCTATAAATGCATGATTAGGGAAGACTAAAGACCACCTCAGACTTTCCTTTGTACCCCTGCAAAACATCTCAACAATTTGGGTTAATGGACAAATTTATGAAATGGATAATACAATGATGATTTTCTTGATTGCCACATTCTATGAACTCTGTAAATGGATCTAAACTCTTTGAAACGTGATGATTTATATTTAGTTCATGATATTTTCTTTATGCAATTAGAAGATGTTTTCTTTCCTTGTATTTTCTTTCCCGCAATAGGTTAAGGTTTCCATTTCGAGCATTTCCATTTCTACAATTAGTTTAGGATTTGATTTCATTACATTCACTCAATTACATCATGAAAACGAATGAAGGAAACATTGTATGTTGCACATATAGTGCTGATACCTCTTAAGTTTTTATGAACCCTGGGTTGATAATTAAAGTCAGTAGTGTTGGGAGTTGTAGCATTCTTGTTGAAATACTGAGGTTCATCACTTTTTAACGTCGTTGCGGGGGAGGTGTCAAAGTATGCATTGTTTTCTTCCCTGATTGATTCATTTATTTTTACTTTCTACCAAAAAAAAAAAGTCATTAGGCATCTTTCATTTCAAGAACAAAAAATTGCATTGCATTAGCATTCTTATTCAAAAATAAAAAATCTCCAACACCAACCCCCCCATTTGATTACGTGGTGCAGTAAGAGCCACATCAGCATTCACTTTTGTAGGTAGAAGAAGAAGAGGTGGTAGATAAGGTAGAATAAATGGATGGAGATGATGACAATGAAAAAGATCCTCTTGGATTTCCCATTCAATATATTGATGTTAGTGTGCATATGAAGAACATCCCTCCATCTTTTCTTCCAAACTTTCATGGTCTAAGGTTAGAGGATTCGTAAACCTGTATCTTTGAATTTCAAATTGTTTGTAGATATTATGGTTACTTATTAAACACTAAAAAATTGAGATTGTTTCCGAAAACACTGAAGGATAAAACTCTTAAATGGTTCATGAGTTTAGGGACTAATTCAATAAGATCATGGAATGATATGCAAAAGATATTTCTAGAAAAATATAAAGATCATGATCTTAAAGAAGAAATCTTTAGAATGAATAAAAAAGAAGATGAGAGCCTTGAGGATCTAATAGAGAGGTTCATGTATAATGTTAAGAGGGAAAAACTACATCATTTAGGATCTGACACACTAAAAAGCCTCTTACTTAGAACAATTAGGGATGAATGGATTGATCTCCTTGATCTCATGAGTAGAGGTGATGTACACCAATTATAAATTGAATAAATTTTTGAAACATGCAAACACATATCAAGAGGAAGGGCAAGAGTAAGTCAATCAACATCAAGGTTGGTAAGTCAAGCTAAACTTGGAAATTTTCCTTTAAAACAAAAATTCTTAGCAATCTAAGTGAACAAGTAGAAATGTTAAGAATATGAAATGAGCAAAACAAAGATGATGTTATTTTAGTAGTCCATGCAAAATCACATGATGTTAAATATCTCCCCTCATTACCAAGGTTCAAGGAAGTTTACCAAGAGGACAATGGAGCAAGTCAATTGCCAATGCAACTATGTTATGTAGCTCCAAGAGGACCATGGCAGCCTATTGAATCTAATATGATGCAAGAGTCTAATTCACAATTTCAAGCTTATGCACATCCATCTCAAAGTAATTGAAACACACCCTTTCCTTGTCAACCTTGGCCATCTCAACCCCAAAACCATTCTTGGCAACAAGGCTGGCAAGGAACTTATGGGAGTCATCCACAATATCCTGAATATTTTCCTCAATATCCTCCATAACCAAATCCATTCTATCCCTACCATTCACCTCCACCACAACCACAACCCAAACCACATCCATCTCAATGATCCATTCCCACTCAACTACTTGTACCACCATTTCTAAACCCACACATGGAAGTATCTTAGCCCACTTACAATGTTGATGCACAATACTTCCAAACATCTACTCTTGATATCAATGGTATTCATCTTAGCTCAAGAAGAGCATTGAAAAAAGGAGATTCTCTTGATGTCATCGAAGGAAAACATTAAAAAAAAGAAGATTCAATGAGAAGACCAAAGAATCATGGGCTGCACTTGATGAAGAGAATTTGTCAAAATCAGAGATTGAGAAAGTTCCCACATGTTTACCATCAGATCCTCCATGTGTTCAAGGAATAATCAGAAAAAAGAAGTAGATTTGAACTTCATGGAAGAAGAAAACATCTAAGATGATCCAAATCAGCAAGTGGACCATGGGCATCAAAGCTATATTTAAATATGGTTCTAGACAATCAGTAATTTTCATCCACACACTCTTCTTCAACAATTCCTTATCTCATCTCAAATAAAGCATTTGGTCTCTAAAATTTAGGTACATGTCAAAGAATATATATCAAGGCTACACCTTAGTTTATTTGCCATCTTGATGTGCACATGGCTCCATTGGAAGTATTTTTATACTTGAAAGAGATTTTTTTTCAAGTAGAGTAGGATAGAAAAAATAAAAAATGGAAAATAAGGGAAAAAATAAAATCTTAGGTGAAAACCTCCTTTGAGGCGCCTGATATTGGCTCATTGATTGAAAACCTCCATGAGACAGTCAATGGGTTGGGAAAAAAGATAAAAAATAGAAAAAGAAAAGATCTTAGGTGAAAACCTCCTTGAGGCACCTAGGCAGACCTACTAGTTGAAAACCTCATTGAGGCAACAAGTAGGCCTAGAATAAAAAAAGGAAAAAAATAATAAAAATATTTTCTCCATGTATCTCTCTCTCTCATAAATTCAAACGCTCTCCAACCTCTGCAAAAAACAAAAACAAAGTTAGCCACCAAAAGAAAAGTTTATGAAAAGCCTAGTCAAAGGAAGTCAAACTTGGACGTTCTCCTCCTTTGCTCAGATGCTACAAAAGGACCAAGGCCATGCCAATCCATCACCCTCATATATTTCCACCATTCACTCATCATTCCCATGCTTTTACCACTCATTCTCCTTGTTGATCTAAATGCTACAGGAAGGCTCTGTTTTGCTACAAGAAGTAAAAATACACAGAGAAGAAATTTTTTGTTGGCATATCCTAAAAATAGTGCATCCTTTGCCAATTTGTTTTAGGGGGATATGCTTATGGATGATAGTAACATGCCCAAGAAATTTCAACAAATTTTGGTGCACACATTTCGATAAATTAACATCCATCACGTACAAGAATTTTTAAATTTTCTCGATATTCGTGCATCTATTTTCCAATTTTTTTCATGGGGAGATGCATATGGATGATGGTAACATGGCTAAGTAATTTCAGAAAATTCTAGTGCACAATTTTTGAGAAATCAACCCCCATCAGCTACAACCATTTAAAAATTTTCTCAAGATTCATGCATCTATTGGCCAAGATGTTTTTATGGGTAGGTGCATAAGGATGATGGAAACATGCTAAGAAAATTTTAGGTCAATCTAGTATACCATTTAGGAGATATGGGCAAAACATTTCTGATACAGGTTTGCTACAGGATGTTGCTACAAGATTCCCTGTACTGCTACAGGATGTCCTGAACTGCTACAAGAAGTTGGCTGAGGGGTTTTGGAGGAAAATAATGGTGATATGAAGTGTTGGAAAGGTGTATGATAGTTGTGAAAAGTGTGGGGAAGGTGAGCATCATCCATGGTGAAGCCCAACACTCCAAGAAGGTCAGATTTGACTAAGACAACTTGCTCACAATAACTGGAAGACAAAGGTTTAGTTGATTGGCGTCCATCAACTCCAACAATAGCAAATTGAATGCCAAAAAGAAGCCTACACACAAAAAAGATTACATCATCTAGAAAAAAACATCATGCTATGAAGACCTATGCATCGGCAAACAAAGGAAGTCAACACCTCTTAAATCATCATGTTATGAAGCTTAGCAGCAACATGTTAGCCAAGGATGTGAAGCAGCAACAACAACAACAACAAAAAAATGGAAGAAACCTCTAGATTCAAGGCTATCAGCAATATGACCTCCAGCAGATTATCACATGTAGGTTCAAGATCATTAGTAGCAGCTTCAGGACCACCAAAGGAAACTTGAACATTCATATCAGTAGCCTCAATATCACCTGCAAAAACACATCAAGGGTAAGGCTCGGGTATGAAATCCTTTAAACCTTTCTTACGAACTTATTTTAGCTTAAAAAAAATTGCAAGTGTATGACAAAAAAGGTTTTTATATTCAAGATTAGTAGCAGAGCAACCTCGGTCTTATCTAGCAGTTAACTTCACTTTTCCACCAAGACACCTGCACATGGGGGAGAGGACAAGACAAAAGTGAAAAGGACTTGAGAAAGTGGGATGTAATGATTTAGTCATGATGGAAGACGAGTGTGAGGGGGTAGGTGAGGGCCAACCCAGTTAACTCAAAGCACTTCGAGTTTGCAAAATTTAGGCTTCTGTGATCCATATCAAATTTATAGAGAATATTTTTTTGGTAAAAATCACATCTTATTTCATTTTCGACGTGTTTTGAACCAACAAGTGTGGTTCATTGTCAGGACAGGTTGAAGAACTAAACCATGGCAGCAGTTTAAATAAAGCGAGCAAATCATCCAACGACTATCTTTGACCAAGAAACGACTATATTTGACTAGGAAACAACTATATTTGACCAGGAAACTGTACTGGACCGAGGGATAGGGAAATTCAATTAATTCAAAAGTTAGTTTTGTTAAATTATATTAAATTAAATTTAATTGTTTATATTTAAACTAATAATAGATTAATTATTATTATTAAAGTTATATAGAATAAATACGAACAAATATTATTAAATAAATTAAATTTATTTGTTAAGGGCTAACCTTCTTAGATAATTATATTAAAATCATTTAAAATTATTTTAAGGTTATTTGTTCAAGAATTCTTATTCAATTTATGTTAAAATTATAATGGGATCATATGTATAGATATATATATTATTTTTTTTAGGGTGAAACTTATTAAATTGATTATTACACTATACCAATAATTACCTAAGGCTTAATTTAACTCATATAATTAATGAGTATAAATAATAGATTAATCATAAATTAATATTATTAAATTAAATCCTAATTTTTTAAATTGATTATTAAAGTCTAACCTACTATTAGTTTAATATTCATGTCAACTATTTATGTTAGAGTGAAAATGGGATCATCGGCACCATTCTTTAAATTTCTTTATTATGGTAAAAAATATTGTATTAATAATTCCACTATGCTAATTAATTAGGGCTTAAAAAGATTTATTTTACCACATATATAAATAAATACCTTATTCTAATAAAAGAACAAGAAAGATTAAATTAAGTGAAATTTATTATTAAAATCAAAGAGAAGAGTAGAGAAGGAAAAAGGACAACACATGGTCCGAACACTGAGAGAGGATCCCAACAACAGAACAATGCACAAGGCGGGGGCAGGGTATTTTTCATGCAATAAAAAAATAGAGAAAAGTTGAAAAAAGAGAAAAAATAATGGAAAAAAAAAATAAAAAATAAAAAATAAAAGGTGAACCCACCACCTCTTGGCATGAAAAATTTAGTTTCTACAAGATTTAGGTTGTGTGTAGCTCATTACAGTTGAAGAACCACCTGAGGGAAAGAAGCAACCTCAACCTACAATAGGGCTTCCTTGGGAAATTGAGATAGAAAAATGCAGTAGCAAGAAGAGCAGCAGAAAGAGCATCAAATAGACTAGAAAACAAAGCATGAAACATGTCAACATACATGAAGAACAACAAGGCGAGCAGGATGAATAGGTTGCTTAAAGGATGAGCAATAGTTTCAGTAAGGGGGTATGATGGGCCTCCAAATTAGACATAAATTAAGGCCCATCTAACCTTTATTAGGCATATGAAGGCTATATTAAATCTCTCCTTCTACACTTAATCATGTTTTTTAGCTTTAATATGTTCATTAGGAAGGTTTATGGATAATTTCATATTTGTGCCCAATATTATTTATTTTTGTAGAATATTGTCAGAATATTGGGCAGATTATGGAGATTTGGAGGTGGAGATAATTTAGGGACTTGCTCCCTACTACAGGAAGATCAATATTGGATAATAAATCAACAAGATATTATGAAATTATTGCATAGATTCTGGAACTCCAATGATTGAGAAAATCTAGGAATGTAGTCCCTGTCATTTAATGCAAATTCCTATTGTTGGGAACCATATCCACTATTTGAGGGATTTTGGAGGGGAAAGATTAATTTTTTCATAGGGAATGCTTCCTAATAATTTTTTATAAGTACCAATTTTAATTTGCCTCTAGGAGTTGATTCTTCTTAGTCTTCTTGTGGAGGGAACTCGTATTTTTGCAGTTCCACTGTCATTTCTTGCAGGGATGTAATTGTATTGATGGAAATAATGAATATTGGTGTCATGTTCAGCCTCTAAAACTTGGTCTCCTTCATAGGACTCTGAGTTTCCTTGGGCTTGGACATCCCATGAGCCTCAAAGCCCTTTTGTATAATTTATTTTTCTTCTTTTCACTTCTTACTCACACGCATCTCTTGTTCTTGTTTTTTTTCTAATACATTTAGTATCAACGATATCTTGTTGTAGGATTGGGTTAAATTGTTGATTTAAGTTATTTTTAAATATCACAAGCATTATTTAATCCTTGGAACAAATTTGGAAGGTCATATTAATCATTGAGCTACTTGGATTAGTTTGCTTATTCACAAATCTAAATTTTTGGAAGTCCCTTATGGAAAATAGTAGTAATTTTCTGCTATTTTTTAGAACATGCTATTGAGCTTCAATTGAGTTGATTCCATTTTCATTAGATCATAAAAGCATTTGGTTTAATAACAAAATTCACCCCATTTCATTTTCACTTGATTAGGCTAGGTATTTGATAGATTAACTAGCTGACTAGTTCTCGCATTTCTAGATTTTAGACTAGTGATTCCACTGAGAATGGAGACCTAATACATCATATTCAATAAAAAAAAAAGATTCCCATCCAATTTTGATTTGATTTACTTGCTCGTTCGGTGAATTATATCTTCTTGTAGAAAATCTATAACTTCCTATAGCAGCCTGTAACTTCCTGTAGCACTCTTCTTGCAGGTATATACTTGCCCAGACTTTCTTAAAAAACTTGGTTTTTGTCCCTTGTGGTTGAATAATAACCCCTAGGCTCTAAATACATGATTAGGGAAGACTAAAGACCACCTAAGACTTTCCTTTTTACCCCTGCAAAACATCTCAATAATTTGGGTTAATGGACAAATTTATGAAATGGATAAATACAATGATGATTTTCTTGATTGCCACATGCAATGAACTCTGTCAATGGATCTAAACTCTTTGAATGTGATGATTTGTATTTAGTTAATGATCTTTTCTTTATCCAATTAGAATAGGTTTTCTTTCATTGTATTTGCTTTCTTGCAATACGTTAAGGTTTCCATTTCGAGCATTTCCATTTCTGCAATTAGTTTAGGATTTGATTTCATTACATTCACCCCATTACATCATGAAAGCGAAGGAGGGACACATTGTATGTTGCACATATAGTTCTGATACTTCTTAAATTTTTACGAACCCTGGGTTGATAATTAGAGTCGGTAGCATTGGGAGTTGTAGCATTCTTGTTGCAATATTGAGGCTCATCAGCTACCAAGGAAGAGGTCGAGGTGGTGGAACTGGTCGTAGACGTGGACAGATCATTTGCTATAACTGCGGTGAGCCAGGTAATTTTATGAGAGATTGTCATAACCCTACAATGACATGCAAGTAATATAAATCCTTTGACCATGTAATTGAAGAATTCCTTGTACTTATGACAAAGATGCAAGAAAAAATAAATCAACAGCAGTCACAGAATATTCAAATGATGGCTACTGAAAGAAGGACTGACGAACCTTGAATTAGTATTGTCACTAGAAGTGGATCTGCGACCAGAAGTGATAAAATAGATGAGAAGAAAGAAACTGAAAGTACATGGGTTAGAAAAATGTTGAGAAGGTTCCCCTTTTTTATATTCAAAAAGAAAAAGAGGTATTTGTGGAAGCAAATTGAATTTTTATGGATGTTGGAGCTTCGAAATCTAGTACACAACAAAAGCCCAATCAAAAAAGTAACTGCGACATGTCATCAACTTCGACATAGGACCAAGCTTTGACATAGGATCAAGCTCCGACACAAGACCAGGATTCAAAAAATCAAGCAGGTATTTTAAAGTCTTTTCTGTAGACTTGTATGAAATTATTAAGAGATCAAAAGGTTGTAGAAGGGCTTCAGGAGTTGATAGATTCTTGTGCATCCAAAGAAACATTGCGAAGTGAGATGCACTTAGTGATGATTATATGAAATGGATCAAGTTATCCTGGATCTAAGATCTGATGCTAATGTCTCGACAAATTAGACATGTGAATTAATGGGTTAGTTGAAGTTATAATGATCACCTATTTAGTTAGGATGGAAAATCATCAAAAGATCTTCCCTCTAGGAAGACTACTAGGTGTCACAGTAGATATTAAAGGATTTCACACTATTGATGATTTTGAAGTAATAGAGATCGTCGATGACAATAAATCTTACCCTGCATTTCTTGGAATTTACTGGGCATTTGCTATTATGGCCCTAATTAATCTAAAGAAGATACAAATTATATTTGAAGGAAACAATGTAAGAGAAATTGTGGCCTTGGATGCTTCAGAAGGAATAAGATACACAAAACTAGTCAAAGAATAACATTGTGTTTCTGATATAGATTATATCTATCAAATGATAGCAAAGGAACAAGATTTTGTTAACCCTACTGCAGAGGGAAAGTTGAGTTGGAAGCATGATAGTTCTTGTACCTCTGACTCAGAAGAAGAGTTGGAAAACTAGCAGAATAGGTTGCATGAAGTATCCACAAGGCGATGTGCAAGAATTACTAAATCAGTTCATTGTATGATATCCGAGGTATGTAACCTACCTTCTTATGATGGTTTAGGTGATGTAAATACTTTTCTTGATGAATATGAAGAAAAATTTCCAGAAAATCAAAGGTTTTCAACCTTGGACATAGCCCTAAAAGCTACCTGTGAAAGATGGAGGAATGGACACAAGAAGAATATAGAAGGCTAGTAGGAATGTCGAATATTTATGTGGATAAGGTTTGGACATATAGATACAAAGATAGAGATACAATATTATGGTGAAACTAATCCTAGGAAGCATATACAGCTATGCACTAAAGCATGGAAGGAGATTCCACAACAAGAATGGGTACATGGGTTCATTCATGCATTAGAGACAATGCCTAAGAATTGGTACCTCGAAACAAAGCTTTGACATGGTACAGTAAACTGGCAGACATGGTTGATGGCTTCATATTCATTTAGCTTTGAGGATGATAGCCCATACATAGATTTGGCCCTTCAGATAGTTAAGAAGAAGATCTTTGAGAATGTAACGCGACTAACATGGTAACAACCTGATTGGGCTGCGTAGATAGAAAATGCACTCGAATGCTACAACCTTACTGCAAATGAAGAAGAATATCCTCACAACATCAACATAGCATAATCATAATGATACCAAGAAGTAACTGGACCTGAGCCAGAAATACGAGATATAACAAAGCAACTAAAGACCAAGAAGGTGAACATAGGATCAGAGAAGGAACCTAAGTTTGAAACAATAGGAGACTATTAGGATGAAGAGACAGTCAGTAAAGTTACAGAGTTACTTCATGAATACCAAGAATTGTTTCCCACCAAGTTTTCAGAGATGAAGGGTATAATAGGAGATCTAGGAGTCATGAAGATTCCCCTTAATCTTGATGTGAAGCTAGTTAAACAAATACCTTACAGGATAAACCTGAAGTATAAGGAGAAAGTAAAGATAGAGCTTGATACGATGATAGTAGCAGGAATTATTGAAACATTAGAAGAATCAGAATGGGTGAGTCCTATGGTGGTGCAAGAGAAGAAGACTCAAGGAGAAATTAGGATCTGTGTTGATCTAAGGAAGTTGAATGATGCATGTTTACATGATCCCTTCCCTACCCCTTTCACAGATGAAGTGCTAGACAATGTAGGAGGTCAAGAAGCTTACCCATTTACAGATGGTTTTTTAGGTTATCATCATATTAGGATAGCACTTAAATATTGGCATAAGACCACATTTGCTACATAATGGGGCTCATATCAATACACAATAATGCCTTTTGGATTAAAGAATGCCCTTGCTATATTTTTTAGAGTGGTGGTGGTTGCAACTTTTAAGGAATACATCCATAAGTTTTTAGAAGTATACTTTTATGATTAGATAGTATTTGGATTGTTGAACAAACATATTGGAAGTTTAAGACTTATGCTCGACACATGTAGACAGTATCAGATCTATTTGAACCTAAATAAGTGCATATTTTGTGTACCCTTCGGCATATTGTTGGGACATATTATTTGCAAGCAAGGAATAATGGTGGACCCTACTAAGATTGCTATCATTGTGAATTTTCCTCCACCTAAGATAGTAAGACAGCTTTGCACTACATTGGGACATATTAGGTATTACAGGAAATTCATCAAGGGGTATACGCAGATCACTGCACCTATGGATAAATTGTTAAAGAAGGATGTAACTTTTTAGTGGAATGAAGAATGTTAAAATATCCTCGACATATTGAAAGAAAAAATGGTAGTTGCACCTATATTAGTGTTCCCTGATTGGAATAAGGAATTCCATGTCCAAATTTATGCCTCTTGTATAGCTTGGGGAGTAGTATTGGCACAACTTAGTGTAGGAGATATTGATCATCCTATAGCTTTTGCAAGTAGAAAGTTATCTAAAGCATAGAATAATTACACCATTACAGAAAGGGAAGGATTGGCCATGGTGTATGCTTTGCAGAAGTTTAAACACTATTTGTTGGGATCACACTTTAAAATGTTTATAGATCATTCTGCACTAAAGTATTTGGTTAATAAGCATGTCTTAGGAGGAAAGATTTTTAGATGGTTACTGTTATTCCAGGAATATGACTTTGAAATCATTGTTAAACCAAGAAGACTGAATGTAGGACCTGATCATCTATCAAGATTGGAAACAGGGGAAGAACCAACCAGCATAGAGGATAATCTCCCTGATGTGCAATTATTTGCAATCAGAGTTGCAAATGACCATTTTGTAGATATCATTCAGTTTTTTACCACAGGAATGGCTCCTTCAGAGTATACTACGCAACAAAAGAAAGAATTAGTGGTTAAGGCAACTGACTTTTCATTAATAGTAGGACAATTATATAAGATGGGACCAGATGAAATATTGCACAAATATGTTCCTGAACATGAAAGACAGATGATTCTAGTAGAAGCTCATGGTGGAGTAGCTAGTGGACACTATGCAGGAAAAGATGATGAGCAGAAGCTTTTGAGAGAAAGATTGTGGTGGTATACACTACATAAAGATGCAAAAGAGTATGGCAGATCATGTCATGTGTGTCAAAGAATAGGAAAACCTTCAAGAAGAGATGAGATGCAATTGGTACCACAAGTTACATTGCATACCTTTGATAAGTGGGTCATTGATTTTGTTGGACCCATCAACCCACTTGGAAAAAGGACTAGTGTGAGGTACATAATTACAGAAATTGATTACTTGAAAAGATGGGCCAATGCACAACCAGTAAGGGACTACATCGCAGAGACTACTGTGAAGTTTATTTTTGAGTATATATTGTCCAGATTTGGATGTCCAGATATTTTTATGACTGACCAAGGTTCACACTTCATAAATAAGACTATTGAAGCATTGATTGAGGTTTTTTTTCAAATTTATCATCAGAATAGTACCCCTTATCATCCTTACGAAAAGGAACAATAGAAATATTTAATAGGAATTTGGAGAGTGCACTTACTAAGGTATGTAATGTTAATAGAGATGATTGGGACCTTAGAATTCCAGCAGTTTTATGGGCTTATAGTACCACATGAAAAAAGTTGATAGGTCAGATACCCTTTAGATTAGTTTATGGGAAAGAAGTTGTGATTCCCATACAGTACATCGTCCCTAGCTTGAGGATTTCATATTTTACAGATATGGCATACCTTGACATAATGAAAGAAATAATGTTGCAGTTGATTTCTTTGGAGGAAGACAAATTTATAACAAGATTTCAACAGTAGGTACAAAGAGAAAGAGAAAAGGTCTGACATGATAGACATATTAAGCAGAAGAAGTTCCAAGTAGGAGACCTTGTTCTCCTCTATGATAGTAATTTTGTAAAATTTCCAGGAAAGTTCAAGATGCATTGGTTGGGCCAATACATTATCAAGCATATTACTAATGGAGGCGCAATTCAATTAGCAAAGTTAAATGGAGAATTGATTCAGGGAAGAGTAAATGGCAGCAGGTTGAAGTTGTACAGGGACAACCCTGCCCCTATAGCTTCGCTCTAAAGAAGAAAGGAGAAAAGTCTTAGTGCCACCTGCAGTTGAAAGCAAGCACTGGACTATAAACTACGATGCAGAGAGCTTCAATGTAGAGAGTTACTTCACTACAGTCTGGATTATGTCAAAGTATATAGGAGTTGTGACATAAGAACGGTTGGTCGCTACAATATGGGATGCGTCGAAGTTAAAAGGGAAATTTAATGTTAAAACACGCAGAAAGTTGCATTTATGAGGACAAATTGGCAAGATCTAGGGATAAATATGCAATTAATGAACACAATATGAGCACAATTTGAAAAAATCTGAGCTAATGATGGGGTTAGAAATTCAGAATTGTTATAAAAAGCCTCCTCCCACCCTGATTTGGCACTTTGTTGAATTGAGAATTTGAGTGTTGTTTGTTGCAAAGTGATTCCAAAAATTTCCGTTGTCATATGTCATCTAAGAATTCTTGGGAAGAAATTGTTTGTAATTTTCATGAGAAGGGGTTACCTGGAATCATGGAAGTAGTCACAACAACCTCTAGTATGCCTGCAACAACGTCACCCGTAGCAGTATCATCATGAACACAATGGAGATCTCCACAGAAGAAACCAACCAAGGAATAGAGAACAAAGAAGAAACAAGATAAGAAACATGTCGAACCTCAACAAGAACCCAAGCAAGTCAGAGACAGTGAGGAAGAAGCAGAGAAAGTAGAGCAGATGGAAACATATGGTGCCACATTTCCATGGCCTCTACCACCATACATTCCAATGAGAAAATCGAATGCTAAACCAGTGAAAGACTCAAAGGATGTGAAGTTTGGCACCTTCACACTCCTATTGCCAAAATTAGTGCCATTTGTTGGAGAAATCCTTGGGAAAATTTCGCAACTGAAGTTTGCAAACTATGACTTCAATGACATAATGAAATACCCACAGTTCGTACCAGACCGATATTTGAAGCAAGTAAACTACTTGGAGAGTGATGTGACGAGGTTAGAGCCATAGTAGTGGGCGAATGGATTGGAACATTCAAGATTGATGAAGGTGTTAAATGTGTCGCACTTCGGCAGAAATCCAAGGAGCATGACTTATGTGCAATAGCTGCTCGTGCTAGTGCATGATGGATGCCTATGGATGGTGAAGATGATCCCTATAGACCAAATTTTGATCTCTAGAATCACGAGACTATCGTATCAAGGGCGGAACCCCGTAGAAGAATTTTTTGGAAAAGAACAGGACTGTGCCATAGCCGAAAGCATGAAGAATAAGTTTGGACTCACAAAAGGGAAGCAATGATATGACATAAACTCAATCAGTGACCTAGCGGTTTACTTCGTAGCACATATATTATATAGGAAGATTATGAGAAAGTATCGGGATAATGAAGTCCCTATAGTGGTGGTTTCATTAACTGCACAATGTGCCAATGGGGTTCAATACAACTAGGACAAATACCTTTGCAAATAATATTTTGATGACTACCACGAGGTCCATGAGAAAGGTACCACATTCCATGATGCATGGTTGATATTGATAATTTCAATGTTGTCATGGACAGAGCCCTATGATTTTCAGTTCCCTTCGGTAGCTTCAGATGCCTGTGAAGTTGCGCGTATGCCTCGTTGTGGTATACCACTCAACAGTCGTGAGTAATGGAGAACATGATGTTTTTCATATTATATTTATATCATATGGACTTACATATGTTAGTGAACCATCATCATCGCCTTTTGCAGAGCTTATATGATAAATATATCATTTTTGTGAAGTTTAAGGCCTCCACAAAGTATATATACAGACTCGCATGGACACAAATAAGAAATGGCATCCCCTGCCATACTTAGTAATAGAAGATGGTCTTGGAGAGTAGGTACAAAAATGGCCTGCAGAATGGATGACAACACTGGAAACATAGGAAGAGGATAGTGTGACAAAGGAGGCACAACACAACATGGAGAATCGATTGGAAAAGATAAATACAAGGATGAGCATGACTCAAAGGAAGAAGAGCAACATGATGAGGTTCACTAGGATCCTCCTGAAGGAGATGAGAAAAATAAGGAGTAAAAAAAATAGAGATAGACTCTGTTGTCACCAAAAAGAGGAAGGCAAGCAATGAAGCTACCTCAAGGACCAAAAAGAAGCAGAAGTTAGATAAGACGAAGGTATAACACCAACGGTTCTCATTGAATGGGGCTTAGACCAAATCAGGGATATGATACAAGAAGCAATGATAGAATCATGGAGAAAGTTATAAGATCGCTACGACACACTTCTAGTAGGTGTTGAAGAGCGGATTTTAGAACTAAAAATACTAGCACAGATAGTTAGACAACCAATACAAGTTATGGAGAATATTGGAGAAGAAAGGAAAATAGATCCTACACATGTAACGCAGTTAGCATCGACACCTGCCAAAGCCCCGCAATTTGACTCCGTTGAGGTTCAACAACATGCTAAAGAATGGAGGAATGTCAACATGAACATAACAAAAGTACTATTGCAAAGATTACATAATTTGCAAGGAGTTGAAGTTACGCAAACAACACAACTCGCAACTGAACATTCAGGTAGAAAGAGGGCGGGCTTCGCCACAGCAGAAGATGGACCAAATGATCCAGGAGAGGGACCAAGTAGTTCAACAGCAGCAGAAGATCAAGGTGGTGGTTGAAGCAACATGCAGAGAGATTCCAAAACTTGATGTATGAGAAGAAAAGCCATCAGAGGACAAGTTCATGAAGCTCAGCCCTGCAGTTAAAGGATAAAAGGAGAAAATCACCGCAGTACAATTTAAATATGAAATGCAGATCAATGAGCTAGAGATGAAGCTACAACCAACCAAACCGCAAGAAGTAAGAGAACAAAGGGAGACCAACCTAAATACTGCAGTGGCCATCATCTCCGCAGCAGTGGGAGACTGTGGGAAGCTTTTAGATGAGAGCTTACAGATGTGGACTTTGCTATAGGAAGATCCAAATGTGCAGAAACTACAGGAAGCCATTCGGCAGGAGTAGGAGCAGCTGGAAGAGGTTCGGGCAACTATGAAGACCTTACCAATCTTGTAGAAGCTCGCCAAGTTCAATGAGGGAAATGCCCTCCAAAAGAAAATAGAAGAACTGAGGAAGGAAGAACAAGTTTTGATAGAGAGAACTCAGCCATGGTAGAATGAGGCTCTCCAACCTTCCTAGGAAGTAGATGAGAAGCTTCAAGAGCTTTGATAGAGGGAAACAATAGTGATGCAAAAGGCTACAGAACCTGTGACAAAAGCACTATTAGAAGAGGTGCACGGCGAAGAGAAGCACTTCACAAATATTCTGCAGTAGTTAAACAATACCTACAATAGTGTTATAGCAAAAATCAGAGGCAAAGAAGCTAAGCAACTCGGGACGAGTCACATGTGAGTTTTGGGGACCTGTTAGGTGTAGCCCAACTTAGCCTAGTTTTTGGAAAAGACTCTACGTTTTCTGGAGTGGAGTATGAAGTGGAATGTGCAACGGAGAATTTTGGATATACCGCGCATTATAAGGGCTTTAGGATAGTACGAAGCCCCTTCTTTTTGTAATGATGTAAAAGATCAATGGGTTTTGGGACCATAGTTGCTTGTATTAGGGAGTCCATGGTATTTAGGCCATAGTATTTTAATGATGTACTCTTCGATGTAATAGAATATATAAGGTCAAATAATAAGAAGAAAAATCAATCTTATGATCTAGATCTGTGTTATGGTCGAATTATTGTGATATGTAGTTGGAATAAGAGGTAAGGCTCTGCAGCTAAGTGCATAGAGGCTTGAGTCTGTAGCTGAGTGCACAAATGACCTGCAACTTAGTGTGCAGGTAAAGAACTATTTGTGTACAAATAATCATTATATTAGCAACAGTTCTTGTGGACATAGCCCCACATTGGGGTGAACCACGGTAAAATTGGTGTCTTCATGTGTATATTTGCTTACTATGTGTTGTAGCGTAGCAGTTTATTATAGTTGCACTTTATTTCAACATAATGATGATTTATGGCTTTATATGATATGTTTAAGTGATTAATGTAATGTGGAGAAGTGATTTAAAAATGATAATAGTAAGAAAACATAAAAATACCACATCTCCACATCCCTCAAGGTTGCAAAACCTGGTTCTACATCCCCCAATAGTCACTTTGGGTGAGACTATGATCTTCTTGCAGGTCATTGCTGAAAGGGCCAGTGATTAAAGGTTTTTGTTGGTGCGTAGTATAGATCGAACCTGGGTGAGCACAAATAGGGCCAAAAAGTATGCACATGTGTTTTTTCATACTCTTTCACATCCAATTATGATAACATCATAGAAGTAAAAGATCTTGGTTAATTTCGGTAGCTGAGAGATCCGGATCAAGTTTGGTATCAGAGCAGTCTTCTTGTTGATGTGAATATTGAACGTGCAAATAAAAAGAAAATGGAGGATGACAAAGATCTCTACGAGGCCTTTTATAGGATGGCCAACTTGGTAGATTTAATGTATGCATATTATGAGGAGAAAATGGTAAGAGAGGAACAAGCGAAAAAAACGAGCAGAGGATGATGCTCCATTTCCATCTTCCAGTGATTATTCATATTCTTCATTGTCTTTTCATCATTCAAATAACGAGATCAATCAGAGTCTTCAATAAGAGAATGCTAAATTGAGGAGAATTCTACGAGAAGAAAAAGAGGAGAAGTAGAGATTGTAGCTTCAATTACGAGCCATAGAAGTGGCCTTGGAAACGTTGAAGTGCAACAAAGGCTTAGAAAAGCCATAATAACCTACTTTAGAATCGACAACTAAGGTAAAAAATGTTGATCGTTCTTCTGTTTCATTTTCACATGACGCTTTTTATGTTGGAATCCTTGAGGTACCCATTTCAGGAACCAACGTGAGACTCCTTACCAACATGGGATACAATGAAGGAGAGTGCTTGAAGGTAGCATAAGCTTCCAAGGAATTTTTGAAACCATTAAGGAAAGAGGATGATGGGAACACATCACCATCCCCCCATGACAATGCACATTACAGAGGAAGAGCTAAGGCAGGCTCTCATCATGAGGGTTGCACCAAAGACAACTAAGAGAGGTATAAAAATTCTTGGTATTCTAAAGTTAATTTTAATGACAAGAATATTTTTAATGATGAGAAGAAATCATGGCATAGAAAACCATGTCATTTTTGTGGTTTTCATAACCATGTGGTTACTAAGTGCTGGAAGAGAATGGTAACAAGAAAGAGGATGAGGCGTGAAAAGCCTTCTCCACATTAGGGAAGGAATAAGGTTAAGCAGGTATGGAGGAAGAAGACCATTTGCATTCATTTAATAGATGTGGACATCAAAGAGCCACACGTTGGAGGCTCCATCTAGAGCAGTGTCTTAAGGAAAAAGCACCCATGCAGGAACCAACTAGTGAAAATGTTCAGCAAGCGAATCCGCCGCAAGGAGATGATCCATTCACTTTGCTGAGTAAGAGATGTTTTTACTAGATATGGTATCTTTTCATGGCCAAATTTTGTAAATCATGTGTTGCAATATAACTGTAAAAGTGATGATGTGTTTTTCATTGCTTATTGAAGCAACGATGATGTTTTTGGCTTTTGTTGATAGTTGGGTTATTGGTTTTTATTGTGACGTAAACTTGACCACTTAGTGTGTGCTATAAACTCTTGTGAACTATGGGGATTCTTGGGTCATGATTATTCATGTAATTAAACATGTAATTTGAAAAATAAATTGTACTATAGGTTTGCAAAGGATGCAGGTGTCGGCTCATCACTTATGGCTCCAAATAACTAGGGTGAAGGAAAAGGAAGTGTGGCCTGTCAAGACACTTGTTGTGTAGACAATGTAACACAGTAGTTTCATATTATGTTCATCCTTTTGGAGGACCAAAATCTCCTTAATGTGGAGGAATGATCTAGGTGGCTCTGTAAACACTCAAAATTCAAAAGTGGGTTTGAGAAATCTACAAAAAAAAGTCACTAGATTGAAGTGGAACTAGGGCCAGATCAAAGATCTCGATGCAAACTTTCCAATGGCATTAATGATACCTCAATCCGAGTTCGTATGTGAAAGCTATGGCCGGTCAAAGTTTTGGTCAAACTAGGCCCAATGGTAGCCACTAACAAGGCAACAATTTGGCATTTACCGATGCATAGGTTCTAGCCACTGGAATGGGAAAATGTATCATCTCTTTAATTTTGTTGGTAAACCCAAAAAAATGGTCGAATTCTTTTGGGTAATTTGTTTTTTATTTAACAAAAAAATATTAAAAAAAAGGGGTCGGTTGACCGACGGTCAAATTTTTCCAACTAAACCCCAACCACATTGTGTTAATATAATATATATTAAAAATGGTCGTAGCCCCAAACCAACCTCCAAACAAAAAATTTGGCCAATGGCCCTGCCACATGTGGTGTACCACTGGGTCCAACAGGGTTTGAACCTATCGGGCCAATTGGCCAACCACCGCTCGGATGGCCCTATACCAACACCCAACAAACCATCCACATTTAAAATAACAAATGCATCAAAATTAAAAACACCACAAAACAATTATAAAGAAAGGGGAGCCCCGTGGGTTTGACGCTAGGACCTCCATCCAACAAACCTCTTAACTCACTATTCCACCAGGGTGACAGGTGTTGTAAGCTCTGCCCCAGTTTTTATATAAAAGTTGAGATGTATTTGTGGATGGAGGGGAGAGGAGTGTGTGTGGAACCCGAAATAGGAACTCCACCTAGAACGGGAATGAATTTGGAGACAAAGAATATTCTATCTATAATATTCCATGCAGGATCAGTGAGGAATCTAAAAGATTCTTTGGAGGAAAAAAATTCACTGTGACAAAATCACGCCAAGTTTGTACTCAAATGAACTAGAATTTCATAGGGAATGTGATGGTGTGGTCTATTTACTCATCTGAGAAGTAGAACTCCAGTCAACCAACGAGAAGGAATCTTTGAGGAATCTTCAATATTTATGAGGGTCCAAATTTTGACCGTGTCAGAAAGGGGTCAAGTTTATAGTCATTTGATGTGATTTCATGCCACAAATTCAATAGTGCAGTCCATTTCTTCAGCAGAGCTATGGATTTTCAGGTCATCCCTGGAAGTGGAGGTATATGATGTAGTGATGCCATGTCTTTCTTTTGATTTTTTGAGATGATGATTTTGTTGTTGAGATCCTTGTTACCATTATGTTGAAGGATACTTGTATGCCACATCATGTGAGAATTTAATATATTGTCATGCAGAAGGAGGGCCCATATGAGTGAGAGTTCCTATAGCAGAATGTCTCATGGATATACATGCCACTCTAGTTGAGGGATTTTCCCTTGTAATGACAAATAATGTACCATGCACTCATCATCATCCTGTAGCATTTAATGAAGTGGCCTCCCCACTCTTGATATCAGGACTGAAGACATAACCCACACTAGGTGAACTCTGTTATCAATGTCTGTGTTCTTTGATTTGATGGTTGTCATTATGTTTCCCCTTCTTCAAAAGTATGCACATGTGGTTTTTTATACTCTTTCACATGCAATTATGCTAACATCACAGAAGTAAAATATCTTGTTTAATTCTAGTAGCTGAGAGATTTGGATCATATATTAAATGGATCTTCCCCAAATCATAATCTTAGAATGTTTCTCTAACCTATCCCTTGGTAAAATTTTCATCTCCACAAAGAAACTTGATGACTTGTCTCAATTTAAGTTTGATAGTGAGGATGATACGTCCATTATCGAGCATGCATCTCTTTTTCTTAAGTTTCGTGAACACTATGAAATCAACTGTGAAGATGTGGCTTGTACTCTTTTCTGCCTCACACTTGAAGATCGAGTTGACGAATGGTGTCATACCCTACCGCATGCTTCCACTCATTCTTTTGAACACTTCATCAAGGAGATTCATTTAGCATTTTATAGGTATAATTACCAAGATGTCCTTAAAAAAGTTAATCAAATAAGAATGAAGCCTAAGGAATCAATTAAGGATTTCTCTAATCGATTCCTTCACCTCTTCTATGAATTTGTTGGAGAAGATATGGATTGGGATTTATTTAAACGAAAGTTTGAGTGTTGGTTCATATCTCTTTTCATGGTGAATCTAAAACCCTTGATATTTAAACTTCCCCATCGTTTGTAGATCATGAGACACCTCTAATTTCATAGGAGGAACCAACTATTCCTTTTGTTCCTTGTTCTCCTCCCTTTTCAGTTTTGACATAGGAGCCTCCTTGTGATGATGTCGAAGTTGGGAAATCTGAAAATCAAATGACTGATCCATCTCTTCAACCTTCGCCCATTTCTCATGGTCCAGATCTGATGGAGGAAACATCGGAATGGTTCATGGAGGCTAGGGTGAAGGCTAATCATTCCACTCCTTAAGATGACACTAGCATTCTTGACTTCATGATCCTCTTAATAAATCTACTCCACCAACTAATTCTTCACACTCTCTTGGTTTTCAAGTTGTTGGTTCAAATTATGATCAAGTACAAGGCATTCACATTACATAGGTAGAGGAGCAAGAAAGTGAAGAGAATTTTGATCTCTCTGCCCTCTATCAAAACCCTTTATGTCAAGATGTTGTTGCTTCATTATTGGATGATTTTCAATCTACCGATCTCGGTATTCAATTGAATGAAGTTAATTTACTTAATCAATATATAGTCCTGGGAAACAATCATTATGATGATCATGACTTTGTTGATGTATGTGATGATGAATACCCAAGTGCGCCAGCTGATCTTTCAATTTCTCAAGAATATTTTGATTTTAAATAGTTAGATATAGAGTTTAATTCAGTCAAAGAATATGTTCTTATGGAAACTTCCTCTTCATCTCACTATCCATTGTGTTCTACCATTTGTGATGCATCTACCTGTAATGAATATACTCCATGCTCTTCAAGTTCTTCATCTAATGACTTAAAATCTCAATTGACACAAAGTAGTGAGATTATCCATGATGAAAAGGGAAACAATAAAATCATTGAGTATCCTTTCCATCCCTTATCATCTCCTATTTTTCATGAGGACAACTCTTCAAATCAGTTTTCTCATGAAATTTCTCTGATTCATACATCTATAGATTTGTGATCAAAATAATCTTTTGAATTGATTAATATGGTTTTTGAAGTTGTAAAATCCAATCAAATTAGTGACAAAGATGCTTTCCATCCTGTTAGTTGTGGTTTAATTGAAATTAGTGGAAGTAGTTATCTTTACACCATGCATGATCTGATTCAATATTCAAAATGTGATTCCACAATCCTTGAAATTTTTGGGACTTGTCAGGAAGTCGAGGTACTTCAACTTCTATTGATGGCTATGCCAGGATCTCGCAACTCTGATAAGGTCCCCGAACTAAGTTAGACCTAGTTTTTCTTGCAAATTTATTTTCTTTGAAAGGTTTCACTAGATGTAAATTCATTCTTGAAATATGTTTGGTATTTCGGATTTAGTCTTTCAAACTTTGAAGATTCGATTTCTGATTGGATTCAATATTGTATTTAAGTTGATTCATCTCCAGGCAAGGATATTGTACTTAACTAAGGTTTGGAGTGTGTATCTCTCATACAAGCATTGAATTGTGAAGTTGATCATTTCAAAGACTATCTTTAGCTGAAGGAATCATGTCTATCAGATGTATTTCAGAATAGTCAACTCCTGGTTTTTCTTGTGAATGTTAGACTACTAATATTCTTCTTCATCACACCTGAAATCCTCTTGAGTGCTAAGGAATGCACGAGTTATTCAGTGAATCAAATTCTTCTTTACTTATTGTATCCTAATGAGTTTCATTTGTTTGATATATAGGAATTCCTTTTCACTTCTTATGATGATTACGATGCTAGTGCAGTGTTTAAACAGTTACAAGGAAATGGTTTATTACATTCATAACTTGAGGAAGATGATTATATTATTTAAATCATTTTCAAACTGACCTATCCTTATTTTTTTATAATCGAGAATGTTATTCTTTAATCAGTCCTTCTAATCATAATTCTTATCTTGATGATTGCCATTTAGCTTATCATTTTTTGACCAGCCTATTTGATGACTGTTGCCCTATATCCTTTTATCTTTATGTTTTATCATCTCACTATTTGGATACTTGTCAAGCATTTGAGGTACTTCATATATCGTTGATGGTTATCTCGGGTCCTCACTCTCTTAGCAAGCCCTTTGAACATGATCAGATTCATTTTCCCTCACAAGATTCTCATCCTGATCCCATAGTTTTGATTGAAAGTTCGTCTTTTCAAGAATCTGAGGGTTCTTAAGAGGATTTTTTTGAATTTCATGATCTAATTGTTGAACGGTTGGAGCAATCTTACCTAGCAGGCTTCGACGCAAATAAAAAGTTTCAATATTTTCTCATGCTTGCTAACGAGGGAAATACATATGAAGGTACATTCACAAGAAGATTCTGAGGTTTGTTTGATTATGGTTTTCATTGAAAAGGTAAGAGTGAAAGCTAGTTAGAAGTAGTGGCTATGACATATCTTTTTTCCGACAAACAAAACCTTCAATTCGTTGTGCAAGTTATTCAAGCTCTTATATTTTCTATTGAACATGGTTTTATATATATTCTAATTGCTTGTATCTTTATGTGTGCAGGTTGGATGAAGTTACGGTGGCTACATTAAAAATTTCGTTATACTTCACCCTAACCTTCTAGCTAGTTAGGTTAGGAGTAGGTCTAGCTACATACTAGTCTCCCCTTGCACACTCATCCTACACTCACTCTCCATAGTTTTTCTTGTGTTTTATTACTCTTGTCTCACATCTTGTTTTCAGTTTAGCCTCCATTTTCTCTTTCCTTTTGATTTTGTTTCCTAGATTGTGTCTTATCTCTTCTTTTTTGTTTTATTTAATAAGACTTCGCATGAAGGATGTTCCCGTCGGCTCAAAAAATAATGTGGAAAAATAGAAAAGGGCCTGTTAACACAACAACATTTTCCTAACCTTTAGTCCTTCTTCTTTGTCTTGGTTCATACCTTTTGGTTGATGATGCTTTGATGGAAAACATGATTGTGTAAAGAGAGTTTTGTGTGAAACCATGATGCCTGTATCTATTCTAGGAACCTTATTTCTATGCTCAGTTCTTTATGTTTCATTGTTTCCATGCAGATCCAATCAAGTAGAGAATGACAAGGAGAAAACCTTAACGAGAAAACTAATATCAAATATTTTATATATACTTCTCTGAAGGAACAACCTCTTATGCTCTCAATAAGTTGCGATCCCTCTTCTAGGACATGAAATAAATAAGTGTTGAAGCACAGTCCTATTAAAATAAATAAATAAAGGGTTAAAGAAGAGAAAGGCTTCCCAAGCATGGATTTGAGGCAAGTAAATTTGCCATGGTACTATCCAAGCTCGCTAGAAATGAAGAAATTCTTGTTCTCCTGTAGTGAGTCTGGCGTGGCACTGCTCAAGCCTACTAGTAGTGAAGCAACAATGAATATGAAAACTCAATACTCTGAATATCTTAAGCGCACGAAATACATTACCCTTCTCCTGAATCAAAATATTGTGATATGGCTATCCTTATGATCGTGTTCAACCAAGAAAAGGGTGAAGGGGAGTATGTATCTAAAGCGGGTTGATTTGGGAAGCCAAAGTAATTTTCACAATGAATCAATACTTCATGCAAAACTAGACCCTATGCATAGAGTTAGACCAAGGCAGAGATGTTGGAGTTCTACCAGTGTGTCGCCACGTGTTATTGTTGTGACAAACACCCTCCAAAATTTGGTCTACACTTAAATTTTAGAGCCTATTGTGGATATTGCAATCATTCGTTCCATATTCACTTTATGATTGATTGATGCTTTGTTAAGTATTCTAGTCTTCTTCTCAGTTTGTAAGTGTCAAAGTCACCTTCTCACACATGCTCAGTCCACAAAAATTTCATGAGCACACTCTTTTATGCAAGCTTTAATAGGAATAACACAATTCCATCAAGATAGTTCCTATGCAATTTTCAACCTATGTCGACAGTCAGTGCACACTTTCATTGACAGTCTCTCACTTTTGGTTGTGATTGTTCTTCTATTTTGGTGAGTTTTTCCAACTATCGCTTTTGCGCACCTTTGCTTTCACAAGTGTCACTTTCATGCTTATGACAATCACTTTTTTTTTTCACTTTAATAAGTTTCATTTTCATTCTATCTTCATTTTGGCATGTGTATCTTTCAATGTCATTCATATTTTGCAAGTGACGTTTGCACTTTCCTCTTATTGTCGCAAGTGTCATATTTTGGGCATGGAGAGTGTCGCGCATTGAATATTAAGCAGATTTATGGTTTATTTCAAGGAGAAAATTTGGTGTTAATGAGTTCTATTTATTATACCTACATGTATTAGACTCATTCCCAAAGTGGTATGCATTGTCACACAAGTGTCGTCATTGTCGTCGCAAAGTGTACCTTTAGTGTTGCACTTGGCGGAAGTTGTCGCATTATCGTCACATTGAGGGGATTACATTTTTTGTGTGTTCTAAGTGATCATTGTTGTGTCATCACCTATTCTAAATGTCTAATAATTCTCAAGCTTTGTCCTTGTTCACTTTCGCCTTACTGATCCCACACTTAAACAAATCCAGAAAAATGCCTTCTCCAATAACTTGGCCTCACTCAACCTTCTTGAATTGCGCATTGTTCAGTCTTAGCCCTAATGCTCTAAACTTGCCTCTTGGAACTTTGAAATGTGTAATCCATGCCTTCTAGATTTGCGCATTGCGCAATATCAGTGCCAAACCTTGACCCTTGAGCTCTAGAACTACGAAGCCCCTGCCTTCCAGTCATCTTATTCTACACACTGTGCAATATCAAGAATAAGCCTCCAAATTGAGCTCTTTAACTGCACAACTACGTAATCCTTAGGCGCCTGTCCCTCCATAATTTCACAGTGGGAAACCTCAATCCTCAAGCCTCAATATTTCCTCCTTGATCTCCTCAATTGCATAGTTGTCTTGCCTAAGCCTACCAGAACTGTGCATTGTGTAGTATTAAGGCTTAGTCCTAGCCCCTGACCTCCTAAGTTGTGCAACTGCACAATCCTTGAGCCAACCTCTTAGCCTAGCACCTACTTCCAACTCAATTAATGGTTTTCATGAAGCATGTTAGACTAGGGTTTTATCAGACTAATGTTGTCTTGTCATGAGCAGATTTCGGTTGTAGGTATTATATCATGTTATGATAGGATGATCAAGAAGGAGACCTTGCTAGCAGACACCTTTGTGGTTGAAAAGACAAGTTGATCAATTAATAATGGAAAAAGGGACACCCAATCACGACAATAGATTGAGATCAAGATCATATTGGAGACTCCATATCTTCAACCCTTATGGAGGAGGAAGAGGAAGAACATGTACCATCTTTCACGAAGACACAAAGATAGCAACAACAAGAATGTCTTGACATTGCCATAACATCATGCAGTCCATGTCATCAATGGCATCTCATGTCTTGTCAAGGTGTCATGTCATCATTTTCCACACCATTTGTGGATCATGTAATTTCAATGTATGAATGTAAAGTGGAAGTCCAAGAGTCATCCATAGAATTTGAAAACTCATGAAGAAGTCAAAAGGTCACAGAGAAGTCAAACAATCATGAGGGTATTCCAAGAGTCACAAGGGAGGTGAATGGTCACCCCATTTGTTATATATACACCCTCATATTTCATGCAAAGGAATTTTCACCTTGGTTCCTCCTACCAGGAATTAGAGAGGAAGATAGTTCTTTTGGAGGAGAAAGGGGTTTCTCTAACGATTTACTATTAGAGCTAGTGTCTTTCACTGTACAGATGTATCTTGGAACTTTTACGTAATTTTCAAAGCTAGTTCAACCAACACACTTTCATGCGTATATCATAAATATTGGTTGTGATGTATGTTATTGTCATTTGTACTAAGGAAATTGAACTATTTTTGTGGCTTTTGTACTTATCTTGTTGAAGATGTGTTGTATGTGTTTTAACAATCATTGCTTCTATGTGAAATATTTCATTAGTTGATGGACGATTCATTTATTTGTATATTGTCGTGTGTAGTTATAGTAGTTATGAGCTATAATGGATATAATAATATAGGGATTTTGGTTATTAATGCCAAGTCCAAAGGATATATGCATTTAGGGATAGGGGTTATTTGGTTTAAGGTTTAAAAATGAAAATGGTTTGGACGTGTCATATAGGTTATGGGTTAGGGCATATAGGAGTTAGAGAATATGTTTGTATATAGGTTTAGGTTATGGATCATATATGTTACTAGTTAAAAAGTATAGTCATGAATGAGAGTTTATTGATGTTAACAATTACATTTCAAGAGTTAAGGGTGATAGGGTTATGATTTTTGAGATATAGTAGTTATTGTTACAAACTATATTATATAATAGACGTTAGGGGTCAAAATTAGTAGGTGTTAAGGGTTATAGGGGCTTGGGATTATAGTTGTTATGTGTTATACAATTTAGGGGTGATAAGGCTTGGACATCATGGGGTTAGTAATTATAATGGTTATGGATTTAGGATTAGGAATTAGGAGTGATAATAGCTATAGGGAATGCTCACGGGGTGTAGGGTATTTAAGGATTTTGTGTTAAGGGATTAGGGATTAAAGGTTTATCGATTAAGGGTTTAGGGATTAGGGCTTAAGTGTTTAAGGGTAAATGACTTAGGGGTTAGGTGATTTAGGGATTTTGTGTTAAGGGATTAGGGATTAAGGGTTTAGGGCTTAAGGGTTTCCAGACTAGAGCTTAAGGGTTTAAGGGTTAATCGCTTAGTGGTTAGGTGATTTGGGGATTATGTGTTAAGGGATTAGGGATTAAGGGTTCAAGGACTAGGGCTAAAGGGTTTAAGGGTCAATAACTTAGGGGTTAGGGGATTTTGGGCTTTTGTGTTTTGGGATTATGGATTAAGGGATTAGGTCTTAAGGGTTCAGGGATTAGGGATTAGGGGTTATGGGATTAAAGGTCAAGTGCTTAGGAATTAGGGGCTGAGGGGTTTTAAAGGGTAAGGGCCTAGTTATTATTGGTTAATGGAATTTTTTTGTAAATTTATAATTATTTTCTTATTATAAAGTTTATTTTACAGTATGTGATGTAATTTTTAATATTTTATTTTAATTAAGATTGATTTGGATTTTTATATATGTTAATTTAAAAGATATTATTGAGATTGAATATTCATGTTTTGATATGAAATAGGAAACTAAAATTGAGCTTTAATTTATTAAATTTTCATCTAATTCTAGGTGATTAAAATATTTTATTTTGTTTAATTATTTTATGTTTAGTTCTTAATAAAACATAATAAAAAATTATGTCGACCAACATTAAAATGAAAACAATATAAAAATAATGAAGTTAACAAAGTTTCTTATTCAAATCATTGTGAGATACGTGCATTAATATTTTATTAAATTTTATGTCTTCATGAACATATGTTGATACAAAATGAATGGAAGAAGCATTCAAGTAATCCTAATTTTTCTGTCAACAATTCATACCATATCTTGAACACTTTAATGATATTGCAATAGGTAATTTGTATTGACACAAATAGTACTGAATCATTTCAAAGTTTATGCCATAAGAATCATGACTTTTTAAACATGGATTACAAATAATTCTAAAAATTTAGAAGTCTTGGTCATTAACATCATTGCCTGCAACAATGTCATCTAATATATCATTGTCAATGTTCATATGATATTTCAAGTAGTTAATATTATTATCATCCTCATCTTTACCCGCATCATCTTCATCATCATTGAAATCTGATTATAGACCATCCATATTCTTACCAGATGTATTTGGATCATCATTTTTTGTACCACCCATATTGTTGTCTTCCATAACATCAGTAACCTTGTATTGTTTTCTTCTTGTTCCTGAATATAACCACCTTCAGCGTCATCATGGATGTTAATTTATTATGTTGTTCTCTAATCCCTCTCTCTCATTTTGTTTTCCATCATTATTTTTCTCAGTATCCACTAATTCATCATCAAATATATGCCTTAATCTTGGATCATGATGTATGACAAATATCCATTTCGGGTCCAGAATGTCTTCATAGAAAAATACCTGCACATGAATGAGTACATACATATATTAAACGTATGTTATAAAAATTTTATTGATTAATAAACACATGTATATATTCACAATAAACAATGTATTAATATATTATTGATCACTACCGCTTCTTCTTTTAGCTAAAGAAATACATGCTCACGCTGAATTGGTAAAAAATAAGGCTCCTTATCCTCTAGTAGGAACTTTGAGGAATTTTAGAAAACAATCCACTATGGGTATCATGTATTAATATTCTCTCAAATACTTCATACCATCTACACTTAAAAATATAACATTTAAAATAGTGGTAATCCAACTCAATAATTTCTTCTATTTTCCCAACATATTGTATATTCCCTTCAACAATATTCTTATATTTTGAGCTTGAATGATTGAATTGCCTGAATTCAACCAATGATTCCACAATCAAAGGATTGCCTCTTTACATATACACATTCTACACAATAATTTCAGCCATATTCCCACATTATTGGATTTTTCCTTGCCTATGAAAGACCATTTATTTCGGTTAAAACAAATATAATAGAGAATATTAAAATAGTTAATAATGTCAAAACTGTAAGGAAACAACATTCTATAAATTCCAACTGTACCTTTCTTTCACAACCTATAGAAATGTTTATTTCATATCCTGTTATATTTGAATCTACACCTGCATCTTCTATTTAATTTTGAATTTGTTTAGTAACCCATTCTAAAGTGCAATATTTGCCCCATTTCCCTTGCAAATGGGGCATTCCTTGGGTTCGATCTCTTAAATTGTATCCTTGCTTATAACACTTACTCTCTCTCTTTATCATACAAATCAATCCATTTGTTCATAAAGTCCATGTGGTACAAAACAAACTTGTCGAGTATAACACTTTCATCTACACCTATTACATGTCAACATGTTTATTTCAAACTCCAAACGCCATGTTATTAGTTTGAAAAAATAAATACAAAATTAATGGTTACAATAAAAACAACCAAAATGATCTTGAGTGTACTTACTAATTTCTACTTGAACAATATTTAATTGTGGTTTTTCTGCATCAATAATATCTAATTCTCATTCTTCATCTCGAAGTGTGGCCCATCTTCGAAATCCTTACCAAGGAATTCACATAGGAAGAAAAATGCTTCATTCAATACATACCCTTCAACCATGCAACCCTCTAGATGTGCCTTTTGTCGAACATATATTTTTAGAGTTTTTTTATACCTCTCAAAGAAAAACACCCACCTCGTCGATATGACACCCGCCAATACAATTTCATCGACTAGGTGTATAAATGAATGGACTTGTACGTCTATGAAACTTGTAGGGAGATCCTTCTAAAATACACATACGATTTCTACAATTCCCTTCTTCCTTTTTTGCACTTCACATTCGTGGATCTCCTTGGATGTCACCCACCTAATATAATAATAGTAAATTAGTATGAACCTTTAGGAAATAATTAAAATGCAATACAATATCTCTATGTCTCTCACACATGAACATTCCATACCACATACCTTGCAAATGCTGACAATCGACTTATGGCTTTTTTCAAGTCAACAATAAGAAATGAATCCCCCCCCCCCACAATTGCCAATGGCATGATATGTTGTTAAACACATTTATCAAAAGTCAGTAGTTATTAGAATATCAAAATATATTTCGTACCTAATTAATTTTACCAATAAATGTTAAATGATCATATAATACCTTCATAAAATTATGAAAATCACATGTTTTAAATCATGTGATATGCCCATCAGCTATAAAATATTTATCTAGTGATAACTCATATCCAGTTGGTGTCCTTATTGAACGTATGGCATTTTTTAGTTGGTATAGCTCTTTCTTTTTCAAAATCCATGGAGCTTTTGCATATTTTTAATTTTTCTGTTTGGCCACAAATGTTTTCTATAAAGTTTGGTGCACGAAAGAGAAATATCTATCCTTGAAGACAAGGTGTCATTTTCTTTGCATTAGATACATTTTGAGGTCTAAAATGGGCCTCCTAAGGAATATTATAAAATAATATTGGAAATAATAAAATAAGATTGGATTACATCATCAAATTTTAGAGGGAAAAAAGAAAAACTATATTTTCAACTTATCTCCCTATGGTGTTACTCAAATTTCGAGCAGGAGCACTCTTTGGATGCAAAATTAAATTTCTCATCCAAGGAGTACCCATGTTGCATACTTTCAATGGACCCTGCTACTTTCAATTACAATCATGTTTTTCATGTATTTTTCATTTTTTGTGTAGCAGGATCCGTCAAAAGTATGCAACATGGTTACTCCTTGGATGAGAAATTAAATTTTGCATCCAACAAGTGTTCTCGCTTGAAATTTGAGTAAATCTGTAGGGAGATAAGTTGAAAATACAAGTTGAAAAGTGTTTTTTTTTTTTACTCTTCTACTCCAAAAATGGTGAATCATCCCCCATGGTTGACATCATCATCTTGAATCCTATTTGTTCTTATAAACTTGATTTTGGATGCACATTTTTGTTTTAAGGCCCATTTTAGACCTCAAAATTTCTCTGATGCCTGCTATATGTTGAAATATTGAATCCAGGACATTTTTGAAGATGGGCATAGGATATAATAGGTGAGATATTAATATATTCTTCTAGTATGGGAGCTCATAAAATGTGGATTTCCTTTTCAGCCCTTCTGGCATCTTAGTTACAATTTGTTCTAGTTCTTCAATAGAATCACCCTATCAAAAAAATCCTTCCAAGATTTTAATTCAACATATTCACACTTTTTAAGCCAATCAACTAGACCCATAATCATGGGAGGGCCTCTATTTTCAAATTTTCCATCAAATTGATTCTTATGGAAGTTTTTAAACCTATGATATGGTGGTAGAAAAACCTTGTTGTTTGCATAAATAAATTTATGTAGATCTTTAGAATATCACCCTTGAAATTGTTTTGCACATCTTAGACATGCAAATTTCCCCTTTGTTTGAAGCCCTGAAATTCAATAATTAAGGTTAATAACATAAATATAATAGTATAACACTACGTATAAATGTTGGGCTGAAAATAAATTATGAGTGTAAATACGTAAAAAAAAATGTATCTTACTAGAACAAGCACCAAGTCCTGGGAAATCATGAACAAATCAAACATTGCAAACCATACAACATGAAGGACCTATTTGATGGAGGACATGATATGTCATACATTCTTATGCCTTTCCATAGCAGTTGCATCTCATCAATAAAAAGTGCAAGATAAACATCCATGTTTTTAACTTGATGTTTTCCTGGAACAATGAGAGTCAACATAAGGTGCTCCTTTCTAACACTCATCCATGGGGAAATATTGTATACTATCAATCTGACTAGCCAAACACTATAATTTGAGCTCATGAAAGAGAATGGAAAAACTCTATCAATTGCAAGACCAAACTTGATACTCCAGGGTTCATCATGAATTTTCTTCACCATTTTTCCTCTATGTGTTTCAATGCTTTGGAGTCGGCCGAAATTCGCATGAATCCATGTTTACTCCTATTATTTTCATGTCAGTCCATCAGTTGTGCAAGTGACTTGCAATGAAACATTCGTTGAAGTATAGGAATAATTGGAATGTGAGGTATAATTATATATATTTTTTAATTTTGCACAAAAAGTAAATGATTGTATATTAATTACTTTAACTAGTCCATCTAACATGTTTTGACAGGAGCAACAACATGGCCATTATCCATCATAATAGGAATTTGATATGCTATAAGAAAAAAAGTGGTCTGATTTTGTTATTTGGATGGAGAATAAGGTATCATTAGTTGGCTTTCAATAACTTAGTTGGATATTGCTAGGTTAACGTGTCAATTTGGATTTCTTGTGTTTAGTTGTTTATTTATGTGTAGCTTGTTAGAAAATTATATATTACAGAGGAATGGAACACATAAAATATATTCCAAAAATATAAACACAGAAAAATCATAAAACAAGAGAGACACAGATATACGTGGTTCACCCAATTTGGGCTATGTCCACGGAGAAATAGCCAGTCCTTCCTTTTATATTATCCAACAAACTGAGGAGATACAACCTACAACAGATCTATTGTAATACCCTCTTCGCTCTCACACAATCTCCTCTCTCTTTCTCACTCAGAATACAAATCTACATAGATGCAATACAATTCCCTTATATATAGCGAGGGGTTGCCTTCTAGGGCAAAAAACCCTAAATTAAACATAACTTCTACTGTCAGATCTCCACCTAATGAATGGCCCAGATTGTCTACAAAACTACAGCATTTTACAAGGCAATTTTACATCTATTTTTAGCTTCGGGGGCACTTCCCCCGATCCCCATCCAGGGGGGGCTCCCAAAGATCGCAACCACCCCCTAGGACCCCCCTTGTAGCGCAAATATTACGGGCGGTGTTGCCATCACATTATGGACTAGGGTCCAATGCGGTGATACCTCTGAATAAAAAATATAATCATGCTCCACACCCAACATAGCTTGAGTTATTTACGGTGTGGAGTGAGAGAAAAACTTGGGAACGCGCAGCTAGGGTTACAGTGGGGCTCTGAGTTTGCTCCCTATGGAGTGCAGCAGAGGAGGGAGCTCCACTCCCTCCTACAAGGAAGTGGTTGCCAGTAGAGGGAAGTCGCCATTGGGTAATGTTAGAGGATCTGATGAAGAAGGGAAAAATAATAATGAAAAGGGGTCAGATGGGGCTAGGTCCAAGGAAAATAGCAACACCAAGGACAAGGAGGAAGAAGACAAAAGCCAGGGAACAAGGGACAAACATCAAAAGGGACTGTGCAAACCCAAAACAGAGATTACTCCTAGAGTAGTGTTAAATGATCCTGCTCTGCAGGCGCACAGGGAACACATGGGAACTTATGCCATAATCTGCAAATTCATGGGAATTTGGCCCTCTGAAAAGGCATTACAGACATGGATCAAATACCACTGGAAACCCAAAGGTAGTATCGATCTCCATCTTGGGTCAAAGGGTTTTTTTACCGTGGTATTTACTAACATTGAAGATAAAGACAGAATATTCGAAGGAGGACCCTACTTTTATGCAGCAGCGGGCCTCTATATGCGGCCGTGGATGATGAACTTCGTTCCAGAGAGGGAGACATTCACCTCGGTTCCTGTTTGGGTAAGGCTCTATTCCCTACCTCTCGATTACTAGCAAAATGTATCGCTCGCTGCCATAGGCAATAAACTAGGTCGTTTTGTTAAAGCTTCGGAAGCCACAAAACGAGGTAAATATACTTCCTATGCTAGGATTTGTGTTGAAATGGATCTATCAGGCGCTCTTCCAGATGAAATTATCCTGGAAGTCTTTGATGAGGAATGGGTGCAAACGGTGGATTATGAGCATATCCCGTTCAGATGTCGTAAATGCCACGAACATGGTCACTTGATCAGAGATTGTCCTCTTAGTAAAGCAGATAACAAAGGCAAACCTAATATAGTGAAGAATATTGATAACTTTCATAAAGTGGAAAGTAAAGGAAAAGGAGGTAGAAAGGGATCAAAGCAACAGTGCAATGAGGGGCAACAGACCAACCAGAACAGGTTTCAAGCACTGGAAGAAAATGAAGAAATGACAAATGAAGATCAAACAAGGGAGGAAGGCCCTAGGGAAGAGGATAAGGAAGAAACTATGACCCAACACAAATGATTCGTAATAAGAAAGAAACTATGATGAATGAGACCGAACTAGAAATGGATATGGAAATGACCCAAAGTGAAACAGATCTGGAAGACCATGAACTTCAGGATATTCTAGAAAAGAAAAATCTAGATCTGGAAGGGTTCTTAATGCAAGGAACCACGAGAGGGATAGATTCATTACCTCAAGAGGATTGCAACAGAATACAACAGTTGTTTTTATGGAAGACACAGGAAAGTGAGTTAGGAAAAGGAAAAACCATTGACAAGCAGGAAAACAAAGGAGTGAAAACAATGAAACCAACCCCAGGACTAGCTACTAGAAATGCAAGCAAGAAAAGAGGCCGGAAAAAGCAGAAGGAGCTTTTGATGGAGTGTGGAAAGCTAATGATAGATTCGGGTAAGATGAAAGACCTAACCAGTTACTCCTTTACAAGTCTTTAAATATGAAGTTCACATCTTGGAATATCAGAGGTCTAGGAAGTAAAAGGAAACAAAGATTGCTTAGTTATAGAATGAAGCAAGATATGCCAGATATAATCTTCATCAAGGAAAAAAATGTTCCATTCAGAAAATAAGACTTATACACAGCAAATGGCTGAATAGATATGAATTTCTAGAGGTTAAAGTTGAGAACACAGTGGGGGGTATTCTCACTCTTTGGAATCCCCAAAGGGTCAGCATAAGGGATGCAAAGGCCTCAAGAAATTACCTATCGATGGTCATTCAACCAGTTGGGATTTCGGATACATTCCTGGTCACTAATGTTTACGGCCCTCAAAGAATAGAAGATAAACTCATTTTGCTAGAAGCCCTTATTGACCTCAGGAACAGACAGGCTGGAATTCCTTGGATCTTGGGAGGGGATTTCAACATGATCAAATCTCTCTCGGAAAAAAAGGGAGGTACCAGAGCGCTTAACAAAGACTCCTTAGTGTTCCAATCATTTGTTGACAATATGAATTTGGTAGATTCAGAATCGGACAATGGTCTTTTCACATGGAACAACAAAAGAGGAGGGGAGGCACTGGTAGCTTCTAAGTTAGACAAATTTATGATATCAAAGGAGTTGATGCTTCTAAATAAAGACATAAGAGCTAGAGTTCTTCCATTTGGAGGTTCAGATCACTGGAAGATTCAACTGGAAATCAAGGGTATAGATTCTCCCAAGAATAGACCCTTCAAATTCAAAAATATCTGGCTCTCCCACCTGGATTTCATCAGTAACATTGAAAAATGGTGGTCTGAAGACTTGCAAATTCAAGGATCTAAGATGTACCTTCTTCAGAAAAGACTAAAGCACATTAAGTTCAGACTTAAGGAATGGAACCAGAAGGATTTCGGTAATATTTTTGAGGCAAAAAAATTAGTGGAAATCAAGATTCTAGAACTCAACCAGGCTCTGATAAAAGATGGATTTGACAAAGCCAAAAGTGATCAGGCTGATAAATACCATCTAGATTGGGAAAAGTTATGCAAACAAGAGGAAATATTTTGGAGACAAAAATCCAGAGTTCAATGGCTCAAGGAAGGAGAGCAGAACACAAGATTTTTTCACAGATCCACTATGGCTAACAGAGCTCATAATAGAATCTCAACGATTAAGGATGAGGAAGGGGAGATTTAGAACACTCATAAAGATATTGAAGTTGTGCTTGTTCAACATTTCTGGAACATCACTCGGGAAAACATTCCCAATAGGGATCAGTACATCAAGGGAATTACAAGGCATATCCCTAAGCTGGTGTCCAGAGAGGACAATTTTAACCTCAATAGACCAATTTCTGAAGTGGAGGTCAGTGAGGTTCTCAAAGATATGCAGAATGGCAAAGCTCCAAGCCTGGATGGTTTCAATGTGGATTTCTTTAAAGCTTGTTGGCATATTGTCAAAGAGGACATCTTGAATGTGGTAGAGGATTCCAAAAGCAAAACTATCCTGAAAGCTCTCAATACCTCCTTCATCTCCCTAATTCCTAAACAGGACTTAGCTCAAACTGTAGATAAGTACAGACCTATTGCCTTATGTAATGTGGTTTACAAGATAATATCCAAAGTAGTGGCTAATAGACTCAAACCTCTCCTTCCCTCGCTAGTGTCTGAGGAACAATCAGGTTATGTGGAGGGAAGATAGATTCTAAATAATATTATTCAAGCACATGAGGTGGTTCACACGCTAACCAGCAAAAGGCAAGCGGGGATGATCATGCAATTGGATATTGCCAAAGCGTATGACAAGGTGAATTGGATTTACATCAAGAAGGTTCTCTCTGCCTTTGGGTTTGACCACAACTGGGTCAGATGGGTCATGGCACTGGTGACTTCTTCCAGCTTTTCTATTCTGGTAAATGGCTCTCCCTCAGAGATCTTCAATCCCACTAGAGGCCTCAAGCAGGGAGACCCACTCTCTCCCTTTCTCTTCATTCTCATGATGAAAGGTCTTGGGCGATCCATTCAGCAGGCCAAGGCAATGGGAAAAATCAGGGGTCTTCAAGTTTCTGAGAATGGTTCTGCTCTGACTCACCAACAATTTGTTGATGATACCTTACTGCAAGGGATCCCCACAGTCAAAGAAGCTTCGGCCTACAAGCAAATCCTTAAATATTTTGCCTTGGCTACAGGTATGGAAGTTAATCTCTCTAAATCAAAAATCTTCTTTTTAAATACTAACATTGCTATCCAAAGAAATATCTCAAGAATTCTTGGTTTCCAAAGAGATTCCCTCCCCTCAAAATATTTAGGAGTTCCTCTTATTGCTAGACCCATGCACAAGAGTATATGGGAACTGGTTCTTAACAAGTTGCAGGACAGAGTAAAAAAATGGACCTTTCGTGCCTTGAACCTGGCAGGCAGGTTAGTTCTGACAAAGGCAGTTCTGCAATCTATCCTGGTTTTCATGTTATCAGCTCTTCCAGCTCCCAAAGGTGTCTTAGAGCAAATCAGGAATATACAAAGAGATTTCCTTTGGGGCAAGGAGGAAACAAGGAAGAAATGGGCCCTAGTTTCCTGGGAAAAAATATGTAAACCCAAAAGTCATGGGGATCTAGGCTTGGATGATCAAGAGATTCTTTGCAAAGTCCTAGGAGCCAAGCTTTGGTGGAGATGGGTTCAGGAGCCAAATGCCTAATGGGCCAGGATATGGAAAGAGAAATATGCTAGCTCTTGGCACACCAATGATCTCATAAGAATGTCTGGAATTATAAAAGGCTCCCATATACGGAATAGAGCCTGGGAAAACAGAAGCCTAGTTCAAAAGAACAGTTTTTGGGAAATTAGAGTAGGAGATCTTGCTCTCTTTTGGGAGGATAAATGGCAACAAGAACCAACGTTGTTAACAGAGAATTTCTTAAGCCTCAAGCAAGAAATGGATGCCCAGGGGTTAATCAAAGTAAAGGATTTTTGGGATCTTACTCACATCTCCGAAAAATGGAGAACCTAGAAGAACATTGACTACAGAGAGGATAATCCCCTAAAAATCAAAGCAGAGGCTCTTGGGGACTTACTAAAGCAAATAATGATCTTAGTAACAGAGGGGCAGGATCAATTGAGATGGGGTAATAACAAGAAAGGTACCTTTAATCTTAAGGAAGAAAAAGGTCTTCTTCTTGGGCTTGGCTCTAGTGTTGCAGACAAGACTTGGCTACATCTCTGGAGAAATCAAGGCTGGATGAAGATCAAGCATTTTATGTGGTTGGTTCATCATAAGAAAATCTTGACTTGGGACAACATTAGGAGAAGAGGAGTTATGGGGCCTTCCAGATGCCAACTCTGTGAGAATCAGGAGGAGACAATGGAACATATTCTCAACAGCTGCTCATACACAACCTGGCTGTGGGATTCGTTTTATTCAATTTTCCACCAGTCTGATAGGGACAAAGGAAGTATCATGAATACCCTAAACCAATGGAGAAGAAACTATGCAGAGAATGAATTCCTTAATTTGGCATGGGCCTTCACACCTTGCTTCATCATCTGGAATGTTTGGAAAGAAAGAAATAAAAGAATTTTCAAGAATGATAAGTCTTCACCACATCGTTTATTTGATGTTATATTGAAACAGCTCAGAGAGATAGTCAGCTCTACTGTTCGCAATATCCCCAATAATCCCCCATTGGAGAATGAGCAAGGAATCCTCTGGCATTTGGGATTGCAAGGGATAATTCTGCAAGGTATAAATAGAGGCGATACAGATCTGGTTACAGAGAAGGACTTCGCAACCTCCACCGAGAGGCTTTCTGAAATATAATATTGGTTGTGCCTCAAAAGGCAATCCGGGAACTGCTAGTTATGGTGGAGTTTTAAGGGATGAAGAGGGCAATATTATCTTTATCTTCCACTATCATTTAGGAAGAGCTACCAATAACATGGCGGAAGTAATGGCTCTGGAGCAACATTTAGAGTTTTTGATTCAGAATCATCGCTCAAATGTCATTGTAGAAGCGGACTCTAAGATAACCATTAACGCTATGAAAAGACTCAGCGGTGGTTCTCAGCCGGAGAGAATCTCGAATCACTGGAAACTTATCCAGGTTTATCAAAGAATCCAAGTTCATCTCCAGGGTCTTCGAACTTTCAGTAACCATGTTCGTCGTAATACCAATAAGCTTGCGAACTTACTAGCCAATCAAGGTGTGTGCAGGGTTGACTGTGGGATGGCCAAAAAATGGCAAGAAATCCCTCAAAGTTGACTAAAGGCTAACTGTGAGGATCAAGCTACTAAGGACAGAGAAGTCTTTCGATTTCGGGCTAGATTGAATAGCAAGAATTAAGCAGTTGGATAGTGCACCCTCAGCCCTGCTGGATGAACCAGGATGGTTGGATAGTAATTTTCAGTCTCACTATATCCCGGAACATTTCGACCAGGAGCCCCTGGTTGATGGTTAGCTCTTTGCGGAATCAAATCTCAAACAAATTCTAGTCAGCGTTCTGGTCACGCAGTATGAACAGGCGGCACGAGAGGTTAATAGTGCACAACAGTGGGCTTTCACCCTCTTTCTGTTTTCAAGCTAGTAATCATGGCCCTAGCTGGTTTTCCGGCGATCGCACGTCTGATAAGTGGAAAGCGGTTTTGCAGTTTTGGAAGCTATCCCATAGGGATCACAACACGTGGCAAAGTGGCAGTTACAGAAACCGCCCTTCATCGCATGTTAAGGTTCGGCCGTGTAAGGTGGAGCAATATGGCTCCTGGTCGTTGGATCCAGCCTCTCAGATGGATGGTTAGGATCGTTCGCGCTGATTAGTGGGGCCCAACGGGCCATTTCCCCGTTCGCGGAAGGCGTGTCTTTTCCTTTTCCATCCTTTGGGTTCTTTGGATGGGTGGGGGTGACCGATGTCGTTGTTTGGCCACGGGGGTATGGCTTGTCTGGTATGGCCTTATGGTTTGGATTTTGGCAAACCTTTGGAGGCTTTTCCCCTAGGTTTTGGGTTTTTGGGTGTGAGATGGAAGGTCTTAGACTTGGACTGGATTACTTGTTCTCCTGAGTTTGTATAAATTGACAGGTGTCCGTATACTGTGTAAATTTTCTTTTGAATTAATGAAATAGAAGGTTCGGCTCTTGCCTCAGCAAAAAACATAGAATGAGTTATTTTGTACTCCCATCAATCATAACACCCTTATAAATCACGAAACTTTCACTATGATTAAGTCCTTATAAATCAATAACCAATCATGGCTTTACAAAGTCCTTTGCCAAAAACCCTATGCCAAAGGAGAGATGCAAGACCATGTAATACATAAATTATAGACAACAAACCAGATCTCTGTTGCAACTTGATAAAACATAGTGAGTACCTATAGAGTGCAATGCAAGAGTATAGTGAGCCACCAATGAAAATAAACAACTATAGTGGGCATCCAAGAATAAGAAACAAGTCATTGCAAGCCTCCAAGGACAAGACATAAGCCATAACGAACATCCAAGGAGAAGATACAAGTCATAGCAAGCCTCCAAGGACAAGATACATGTCATAACGAGTCTCTAATGAGCATGAAGAAGACATAACAAACCCTAGAAGGAGAAAGAAAAACTATAGCAAAATTCCCCATACAACTGCAAGGAATAACCAAGTGCAAAGGAGAAAAATTCCCCATACATCAATGAAGGAGATCATATATATATATATATATATATATATATATAGACATCCAACATCATTGTTACATGACTTTACATTATGGATGACTTGCACTTCACATAACCAATGTCTAGCTTGGGATTTTCTTCACAACTTTATAACTTTTACTTGACTTCTTACATCATAGGAAAGGTTTTCCTTGGCCAACACTTCAAGGCATCACATCCACTCCACAAGGAGGACTATCCCATCATTACTTAGGTGTTATACCATCACTCCATTCTAGGAGGACCACCTTATCATTGTCTAGGTGTTATAGCATCACTCCAATCTAGGAGGACCACCTTATCATCATCTATGGTGTTATAACATCACTCCAATCTAGGAGGACCACCATATAGTTATCTAGGTGTTATAACATCATGCCAATCCGGAGGACCACCTATTGTCAACTCCACTCTAGAGGACCATGGTGTTATAACATCACTCCATCTGGAGGACCACCATATCATTATCTAGGTGTTATAACACCACTCCAATCTAATAGGACTACATATCATCAACTCCAATCAAGAGGACCATGGTGCTATAACATCACTCCATCTAGAAGACCACGATATCATCATCTGGTTGTTACAACGTCACTCCAATCTAGGAGGACCACAATTTATCAACTCTAGCTAGGAGGACCATGGTTTTATAACACCACTCCATCTGGAGGACCACCATGTAGTCATGTGGGTGTTATAACATCCCTCCAATCTAGGATGAACATCCTATGGCTACTAAATTAGCCACATCACATGTGTGCTAGCCAGCCTACTGATGGTGTTATAACATCACTCCATCCGAAGGACCACCATATCATCATATTGGTATCATAACATCACTCCAATCTAGGGTGAACATCCTATGGCTACTCAACTCGCCTTATCACATTCACATTAGCTAGCCTACTAGAGTTGTGGTATGTGTGCACCCATACCATATTGGTCATGTCTTGCATAGTGAGGGGTAGATAATCCCTCAGGAAAGCACTCTTAGTCATACCTCAGTTCATGGTTTAACATTTAACAATGTAAGAGTTTCTCAAGTGAATTCATCTCAATACATCAATATGTCCACAACAAGGATATATCCATCAGTATGTCAGCTCACCCAATCTCATCCCTAATGTCAGTCATATGGATATTATCTAGCTTGTAATGCAATCTACCTTGGAGAGTGTAGTTAGCCTTGTTGTGTCATTTATCTTCATGAACTTGTCCTTGTAGCTCTTGAAATGTATCATTGAAGTCCTCATCTTTTAATATTCCTCTTTGTATTGATCATGAAAGGCTTTGTGTGCATAACTATACCAAAGTTGTGATCTTTGGTTTTGGAGATTTTAATAATGTGACTGTCAAGTTGTTAGAAATTCCCTTCTTACACTTGTTAATGAGATGAAATTGTTGAATTTTACTTACTTTCATAAGAAAGTAATTATGTGTACATTTTTCAAATTTTTCGTTAAACATAACTACATATGAAAGCGTCAACCATAATAAACACACATGCGCAGTGTGAGTAAACCTAATAGTGAAAGTAAATGCAGTGGAAAGTAAAAGCGTCACATCACAAAAATGCACAATAGACACCAGATTTTACCTTAGGAAAACCCTCTCATACTATTTCATCATTTTCCTATTTTGATTTTCTTCATCAATATATGTATTTTCAAACTCCTCAGTCATATCTAGAAATATTTTGATTTGTTGATCATCATCAAAAACTTACCAATGTTTAGAATTATCACGTTAATGGTCTATGTTTAATCTCAATTTCATACTTCCTATTTGGGTAAATAGGAATCCTAAAAATACTGGTTGAAGTGGCCAAAGAATCAAAAATTTAGTTTTGGTCTCTTGGTATGACTAAAATCATAATCAAAGGCTTCAACATAATGCATTTGAGCAGCCCCAGGAGGAGGTTTACAATGAGATGGAATTGAGTTATATATTTTATTAAACCTAGCAGAAAACTCTTGCACTGATTCAATACTACTCCTCTTTAAATTGTTGTATTGGGTTAAAATATGTAAAGGGTTTTTCTTATCTTCCCATCTTTTAAGAAAGACTTCTTCAAATTGCTGAAAAGTGGTGATACTACCAGGTTGAAGGGATCTAATCCATTTTTTAACATCACTAGACAAACTTTAAGAAAACAATGTTAACTTTGCATTGTCATGATCTACTTCCTCCAAATCTATAAAATCATTAAATCTATCTAAATTTTGTTGTGATGTAACATGTTCTTATCCATTAAATGTGACTATGCATTGAGCATAATTTTGGGAAAGGTCATGTAATTAATCCAGAAGAGGAAGGAGAGAATATATAGAAGCCATGACTTTCAGAGGTGTAAAACCTGAAATGGGAACTTTTAACGTACTAGGAACAGTAGTATATATAGGAATATACAACCTTTGAGTGGAAACTGGAGGAAATCCTGAGCATAAAGGTGTTGATACACGAGAAAAATGACTTTTATTTCTTTGAAAAAGAGTTTCAAGTTTTCTATCTTTAAGGAAGGATCTACATGGATCCCACTTTCCTTCGCATCTCTTTATATCGAGCATGCTTCCTTTCTTGGTATCATAGTTCATAGAGCCATATTCTTACGACAGGTCCTAGGTCATCCATATTGCACATCACTTGTGTCTTGTCTTCATCAATGAAATCATTCTATCGAGCCTTCCCATACTTCATGTTGATCATAACTTCCTCATGAAAGTGATCTTCTTTCTTGTAGTATGGACTTTGACCTTCGGGTTATCTTATCACACTGCTAGCTTACAGGCTCAAGATGAGCACATTTTGGTATTCATAGTTTCCAGGTATCAAAGATTGAGCTCCTCTTCATATTGTTTAAGTATTCCATCCACACAGTGAAACTTTCCTCAACTGTCATCATGAATACTTGCAACATTCCTCCATGTAGCAAAACAACAAGTGAACTAGATAACCAATAAGATATATTAACAACAACCAATATTCAATTCTTTCTAGAGTAAGTCAATTATGTCTTCGTAGGCATCATAGTGACTAACTTTTCTTGCGGGATTTATATGAGTCCTACCCAAAAGTTATCTTGAAATATGCATTCCTCATGTTTTCATTCAATCATCTAGCTATTCGATCTTAAATGAGTCTGTGACTCATCTTTAAAGAGAAATGAATCTCTTTCCTAATGTGATTGAAACCAGGCCAACTGCAATTTATCATCCTTTTAGAAGTATATGTCATAATGCTTCTTCCAAGAACCTCCAAACTAATGGTTCTTATAATATATTGAGGATCCGCCTTAACATAATGACTGATTTTAACATAATGTTAGAGAATGAGAGGATGAAACTTATGCAAGTTGATTTAAAACTTCCAAAGACTAGATGATTCTCTAAAAACAACCCAACCACATAGATTCTAAATAAGCTACTATCACATGATGCCTTACTAAATCAGAAATGATGCATGCTTACTTCTTTAATAAACATTCCACGATCCTTGTAGTTCCCCTCTTTCAACATGCTCACCAAAGCACAAGGGTTGCTTTGCTTCTTATTTTTCTTCCTTTACCTGCATTATTCATTGACAATTACCACAAAGAAAAATATACAGAAACAAGAGCATGAAGACATATTTTCCAATCTAGGGTTTCTTCATGGAATATTAAAGAATGAATTCCTAGGGTTTTCAAGTACAAACCCTAACCATCTCTAGGAACATGATGTCATACCCTAGAATTCATTTGATTCCAACCTTGTTCTATACCCTAGACTACTTACAAACCCTAAAGTTCAGGAGTTAATGTTTCTATGAGGGAACACGTAGTTACGGTTTTTCATACAACTAGGGTTTCCAAATACCATCTAGGATTCACAATCTCTAAATACCAATATCCTTTAAAGATGAAGATTATAAATCCTAGAAACTTGTCACAAAAACCCTAAAATAATTCATGTTAGATACTTTATGCATAAAATAGTTGTACATACCTCACAGTCAAGAACTACATACCTCAGTCCTCCATGATTAGAAGTTGTTGCAAGCCTTAATCATAATCAAGGTACTACTCCTTCCATTGATGTCATGATTTTCCCAATAACATTGCCAACTTAAGATGTTTTCTATACTAGTGCTATCTCCAAGACTTCCATGAAATTATCTCTCTTAAATGGAATATGAATTTAGATGTTGCTACAACCTTTCAAGCTAGGCTTCTATATTAACTTTAGATGTTCTTTCTTCTTAAATCAATGGATAAGTTTGGTACCTATTTCTTGAGATATTTGAAGCCTTCTTGAAGTAGGTATTTTCGTGACTTTAGTTATCAAACTAGGGCTTCATATGTTCATTGTATATGTTTTAAGAATATCCCATAGATTCTTCCATACAAGTCAGTCTATTTCCTCTACCAAATGTCTTCTCTTACTGGCTAGAATGACTATTTCTAGCCTACCAAAATTTTAATTCATTTTTCAGAAAATGTGATTACAAGACTTGGTTTTTATGATTTTTTTTTCTCCCTAGTGGGACCTTTGATTTGGACTAAGCCTCTACCTTCCCTTAATAACCTATGAAAAATGATGATAAACTTGCCTAAGTTTGGACTTTTCTCCACTTTACAATACTTGTGGTCTTTTATCCATAATTATGTTCACTGTTGTAGAGGTCTCGATCTCTGTTTCTCATCATAGTGATGTTATTACAGGGTTGAGGCCCTCTCCCTTCAATCAATGATAAAAAAAGGAACGAAAACTTATACTAATCCAGATATGAAACTCTCGGTAGCTCTCAACAAGGTCATCTAGATCAATGACATTTTCCTGAAGTAGAATCTAGGCCTTTTGGCCTACCAAATCATGCCTAAAGTTATGTCTGCGGTTCCTTCTGTTGTATCTTTGTAGACAACCCTTGCCTAAAGAACTATGTCATAGCATCAATTGTGAGGGGTATATATGAAATGGAAGATCCAAAGATTCAAATACTTCTTTATGCTTATAATCCTTATTCCTTCAGATCAATCAAAGTGGTAGTGTTCCATTATAAAAACATACAATCTTTATAAGTTCTTTGAAAGAATAATTAAGAAGGAATTATAAGATTAAAAGTCCTACCTGAATATCTAATCATACAATATGAGCATAAATGTATAGAAGCATCTCTATAGTGAGCAAAATACATTTAGGAATAGCATAAAAGCAAAAATCTATTGATTTTTGAGTTACCAATTAAACCAATTGTTGAATATTTACTCAATACGGAAAATAACTTTGATAGGGATGTTGGGGAGGCTGATATTATGTCCTACCCTTCCTAATGTCCTACACTACCTAAAAAATATACAGAAATAGATAATGAAAATCAATAGAAAACTCTCACAAGTACACAAATGTTGTCACAAATAGAAACCAAAATAGTTTGATTATGTTCGAGTTGAAGGTATTAGAGTAGTATTACAAAATTTTATCTAGGTATAAACCCTTTCTTATTAAAAAATAAGGTATATATAGAGTACTTTACAAAATATCTTATCTTCTAAAGGATTTACATTAAAAATAATTATTTATCCAATACTTTGGAAAATGTTCAAACAACTTTGACTGAAAATATAAAAACCACTCCAAAAATATCTCCAACTGTGCTTGGATGCTGCATCCAAGTTTGATTTATTTGAAACTCATTTGTTCTTATTGTTCAAAATCCTCATTGATTTTGATCAATTGTTGTTATGTTGCATTGATAAGCTGGATTTATTCAACTACTCTAATCAATTTATCCCTCTCTTCATCTACTCGATAACATAGTTCAATAATATGCCTATATGATTCATCTATCTTAGTATACTTATCAAAATAAGGTTTTATAATAAATAAATGTTTAATCTAATAGCAAATGAAAAAATCACCAGTTAACATCTGAAGTAGATTCTGACCCGTGATTTCTCCCTTGATTCTAGACAAAAAAATTTGTCCCTCGCTTCCCTATTCAATAATCTATGTTAGTGCTATTTTGTAATCATTAGTCTTTCTGAATTCTTGAAAGGTACAAAGAACTACTCAAATATTGTTCTAATTACTTTTGTAAATTTTAAGTCTTTTGTTTCCTTACCACTAAAGCATTGTTTGATTTGATTTTGTTCTGCTCTACTCTTTCCAACTTTTCTTTTAATTTATCAATTTCAACATTCTTTATGGAAAGAGAAGATAATGCTTTTGATATTTTTTCTGCAGTAACATCTTTTTTTGATCCTATCGTTGCTGTTGGAATTATTGCACTATTTTCTTGAGCTTTTTCCTTCAAGAGTTCTTCCATTCTTCATTCCATCTTTTGGATTTGAAAATTCTATTCAATTATAAAGGACAAAAATGCTTCCTTATCATTCTCTAATTCGTTGATTTCTTTTGTTTGGGGATGACTTGTTATGGTTAGGTTTAGCCTTTTTCTTAATTCCTCGATGTATTCACTTTTCTTCTAGATAATCTCCTAGGCTACATTAATATCCTTAGGATGCAAGCATAGTTTGATCACAAGATCTTCAAGAGACTTAATCCTGGTATTCTTTTCCAAAGAGGATTTCCTTTCCATCTTATGCTCTATCTAAATATTCAATGAAGAGTTATGTAGTTTGGAAAAATTAATAGAAGAACTAGTGAGAGTAGAATACATCATCTCACAAGTTTTCCTGTGAAAATCTATCTGATCTATACAATGGATTTGTTTGGTATTAAAAGAGAGTATAAAAGTTTTAAAACTTTCAGGTGTTGTAGCTCCCTGGAATTTACCTTCAAGAAATGCTAATTTGAACTGGCCTTTCTCCACATCTAAAGCTGAAAGTAACCTATTCTTGGTGGAAGAGGAAGTTTGCTTCCAAAATTGACTATAGGTTATTGCTATCAGAGACTCATTATTTTTCTTCATTTCTAGAAATTTAGAAAATATGTTTGGTTTAGGAGTAGAAGAAGAAGAAGGAGAGGGAGAAGATTGTTCCCTTATTGATTCTCTTTGTTGAAAACTGAATATAGGCTCGCTTGAAAGGATCATGGTAGTAGGTGAAGAAATATCAAAAGATATAGTTTCTGACATTGTTCCCTCTACTAGCTTTGATTTTTGCCTTTATATACTATGAATTTCTCTACCTTTGACTCTAATACACTTTGGATTGTTCTCTTGACCTATTTTTCTTTCAAGTGTGGTGTAGTCAAGACCTTTGTTCTTGTTAATTTCTCCATTGTTTGCTTCTCTATCATATCATGTAGGGTGATTTATTCCCAGATTTCATTATTGGCAAATTTCTCCAACTCAGGTCTTGAAACATGAAATGTAAGGAACAAATTTTTTCTCAACCCTGAGTGTTGAAATATTCTATAATGGGTCATATGGCCAACTAAAACTCAACTCAAATTTCATTTGTTCTAATAATATTTCCACCTCCTTAGCTACAACTCGAGTGCTAACAACAAAAGGACCAAATTGAGCTTTATGTTAAAATTAAGATTTTTGCTTCCTTGAAATAAATGGAATTTCATCACCATTCATAATTTTCCTTATAAATTCAAGGGAAAGAAATCACATTGGGAGAGACACTAGAAATTTGTATGGTGGTAGTTCAAAACCATAAATTTTGATTTTTGTGAAATTTTGGTACCGATACCGGTCTCCAACTTTAATTTACTCACTGAACTTTAGGGTTCTTTTAATGTCATATGAAATCCTTGGAACTACATCACTGTTGAGAAGACAAAATGAAACATACAAAGATTGATCAACAAAATCACTTAAAGATAATTCTTTTGTATTCTTCCTCACAAGTGAATTCTAGTGAATGACAAATCTCTTCTAACCATGCATATTTAGCTTATGTAATGTCATCCTGAACCTTTTTGACTGGTCTTAAACCAATAAATAAAATAATGTTGACTGATACTTGAAATCCCTCTCAATCCCAAATTTATAAATTGTTTGTTGAAAAATGTGCAACAAGAAATGTTAAATTTAGAATGTGCTAAAAATAGACCTTCTAAAAATAGCATGTCTAAAAATAACAGTTTGGCCAGTGAGGTCATTGGCCACATTGGGTGAGAGGTGAAACTGCTAAAAATAGAAAGTTATAAAAATAGCATTTTTGGGTCCCTTCCTATTTATAGTAGTCCCTAGTCTATCTATAGGAAGTAAAATTAATTTTGGTCTTAACAACAATTGGAAATATTAATTAATTAATTCAGTTGAGTTAATTAGTTAAGGAAATTCGAATTTGAAGTCTTTGTGAGCATGCACATGAGTTGTCCCACTGATTGAGGAATTTATCCTTAATTTCCTCCACTAATTGAGGGAATAAGTATGAGTTCTATAATGAGAGAATCAGTGGACTTAGTTCTAACTAGTCAAGTCCAGTTAGATTATTTTAACAAGTTGTTAAAATAATAAAATATAGTTTGTTAATGCTTGCATGCATGTGACAACTATTATTTTAGATAACTGAGAATTCACTCATGGATAATTGTTGCATGTCAGTTCTGTCAGAGACCCAGTTGAGATCAATTGTGGGATAGTGTACTATCAGATGCTTGACTATTTCTAGTAAGTAGTTTTTGCATGGTTGAGGAACTAGTGTCCTTAAGGATTGTGTAGTTGGACCATTGGTTAACTTGGTATGTTTTGAATTAATTGCATATGCTTTTGCTATTATTTCCTAAGCAAACTGTGCAAGGAAATAGGGATTGGACCATAGATAAATCCTTTGTATACAGGGCTTGGTTGGGTCATGAGACATATCTTCATATCTTCATAGTTCATTGAGAACTGGATAGCTTGAGAGTTGATGCTTTTTGTATTGTGAAGAGGATTTCCACTTGATTGATAATACATGGTTGGGGTTTTATGTTGGTGCTTTCCCCTGGATATATCTTGTGTTATGTGTGATTATTTCTCTTGATCAGTTATGCATGTTTCTACTTGATGTTTCTCATGAATTCGATTATGCTTCTGCTTAATGTTTTGTAGAATTAGAACAAGTATTATGCTTTAGGACATTGCATATATCGGTTTGTTCTACAGGTGAAATTTCTACATTGTTCATGAATTCTATCATAGATGAATTGACTGAAATTAAACAAGATAGTAAGTTTCTTTCTAGATGCAAAGACATAAAGAAAACCTACAATTGTTTCATGAACTAATTCATCACTTAGATAGCCTTGTAGGAAACAAAGCATTGAGATGATTTTTCTAGACATTTCAAGGAACATGGCTGAAGAGTATGGTGGATTATGGCAAGGAAAGTCAGTTCCTTCTAGTAGAAAAGAGTCAAAAATGAAGTCTCTATGTTGAAAGGGGAACTTTGAATAAATTTTTAACAAAGGTTCAACTAAAAAAACATTTATGGAATTTGGAACCTTTATCTGCAGGGCTTGACTAATAGACTCTGGGGTTATGTAGAATAGGGGCTGACCATTTTTTGCTATGAAAATTGTTCCACTGGGAAAATACCTATCTACACACCAAGTTACAAATTCATGGAAGTGATGTGTCTTTGGAAAAACAAACTTAGGTAACATGGGCCCCCATAGGTTAAATTCGTCATTGGAATCTTCAAATATTGGAAAGGCCCAATTATGTAATTCATACAAGTCAAACTCGCATCTCGTCTACACACCAAGTTACAAATTCATGGAAGTGATGTGTCTTTGGAAAAACAAACTTAGGTAACATGGACCCCCATGGGTTAAATTCGTCATTGGAATCTTCAAATATTGGAAAGGCCCAATTATGTAATTCATACAAGTCAAACTCGCATCTCGTCTCAACAATATTAACATCTAAATAAACCAATGACAGGTCGTCAATCCTATGAACTGCAGATAAATCTGAAACTTTAGAGTGAGTTTTTCCTTTTCCCTTTTGAGTACTCATTTTTAAATAAATGGGTAAGTACAAAATAAATTAGATTACCCATGAAAAAATGTTGAAACTACTATAAATTTCTTCAATTGGGTGCAATTCTCTTATTTAAGTTCGCTGCAACAATTGGGGAAATAAAATAAAATTGTGAATACTAAGAGGAAGGGCTTGGAGGGAACGTGATGAATTTATAAAAATTCTTATGCAGCAGGGTGAAATTAATGATATATTTGTTGCAAGGTAATGAGATATTTCAAATGGCTATTCAAAAATAGAATAAATGATATGGCTGAGGTTTTATTTTCTAGATGGGTCAAATTAAGCAAAGGCTATAGCGCAAAATTGGAGGTGGTTTGTCGGGGTGGTTGTAAGTGGTATAGAGCAAGTGAGGGTTGCACAATTAACAAGTGCATGACACGTCACAAATTTTGGTTTCGAGAAATAACTAGTTGTGGAACCCCCCTCCTCCATTAAACGTCGAGAACGTGAGGGGGTCCTACAATTGAACGTGGATCATTGATCTCCACAGGCGCAATAAGGACCATTGGAAACTTACCTACGTTTACCAAGCATGCATTTATTCTCTATGAAATACAAAAAAGCCACTTTATTTATAAAATTAAAACCTTAATATATGTGGTATTATAAATCATACCATATATTTACAAATGAATATCTATAAACCTTTTTATTGTTTTTTAAAAAATTTCTTTGAAGAAAAACTATAGAGGTCAAAAAATGTTACAACACCTTCTATGGCCTTGAATTAGGTTTTCGGATATGTCACTAGTGGTGCCAAGATTGGAGCAAGAACAGTGAAGAAAACAAGAATATTCTAGGCTTGAAAAATTTCGGTCCTCAAGGAGATTGCAAGTCTTCAAGTCACAGTGATCTCTTTAGCTATGAATGTTTTGACCTTTGCTCTAATACCATGTTGGAAAAATTAAAGATCAAGGCTTCTTATTATTCAATTTTCCATACATTAAATTTATCTGTGATATTTAGTTCTTCTTCTTTGTTTATTATGCTTATGTTCTTCATCAAATAAATGCCAAAACAATACAGATCACAACCATAAGAGAGAGAGACACAATAAATAAGCTCCAAGCCAAGACAAAAACCCTCCAAAGGGTAAAACCCACAAGAACTTCTATTCATAGAATTAAATGAAAGGAGACTTCCAACTCCAAATCCTAGACCCTTTCTTCCACCAATCCACCAACTAGACTTCCTTCATAAGTATCCAAGGACAATGCAATAGGTTCTCTTCAAATAAGAATTGTCAAGAACAATTTTGGTACCTCATGTAACCTCAAACCCGGGGTAACCCTAGGTACCTTGCATAGGACAAAATAGACCTCCTTCACATGCTTTAGAGACTCTCTTTCATACCTTCTCTTCTCCAAATTCTTGACCAAGAGCTAATATATGTGAGGTCACTTGTCTCTGTTCAAATGGAGAGTGAATTCATCCTTTTATAACCTTTTGTGTGGCTCCTCAAGCCTACGTAAGGCCAACATACAATAGCTAGACAACCTAAACTTATGGAGCACTAGACATTTCTAAATCATAAAATAATATTTCTTTTGATACAAGTGCCCATGAGAGCCTTTAACAATATAATAAAGACCCTTGACTTATGATAAACCCTATAAGCATTAAATGGATGCTTTGACCTATTGACCAATTACCAGAGCATGAAACCCATGCTTTATAAATAGTTTTTTTTTTTTTTGCACATTAATTCTTTTTCTTCATTTGATGGATACATAAATATTACATCATGACACAATTCAAATGACAATTATGAATATTGAAACTAGTTTCATTCTTCAACACTTACAAGATGATGAGTGGTTATGGAGATATTGTTAGGTGACTTATACACCTATGTTACCACATCATCTCTTAGGGAGATATTGTTACCACATCAAAAATTATTGGATGACTTATACACCTATTATACCTTTTAAACAAATATTCATGAAGGTGGAATGTTGTTGTTGGTATGGGTGACCATTTTGTCACTAACACAACCCCTTAAGCACATATATTTGTTAATCCAAGATATCTATTCGTTCTAGGAAAACTAGAGAGGTCCTTAGAAGCTAGATATGCCTATTTTATTGTTTAACCTCCTATAAAGAAAATGTTGATGGAAGCTTCTATTTCTTTGTACCATGGACTAGAAAGGGAAGACACAAAAATATTAAGTACATGATTGGACGTTGGTTTTATTTGGGAATTTTATTGTACTTGTAAGAGTACTATCTCAAGTTGCCAACACTAAGGATTTCCTTTGATTTTGTGCAAAATAAAATCCTATAGAACCATTATTAGCACATTAAATCTAAATGGGATTCCTAAATACTAGCCATATGTCTTGACTCTTGAGTGAATGATATGTTATGTTAAGAAAGAAGCCTTCTTGCCATATGATGAGACTTTTTGTGTTTTCCTAATGCAAAGTGGTGCCAACAAGATTAGCATAAATGCTAAGGAAACACATTATACCCTCAAAGAATTTGTTGGATAGTTTTGGGTCGATAGTTTTGGGTTGAGATGTTTCTACACCAGCAGACCACACCTACCTAGGAATGGCTTGGCCATAACCAAAGTTATGGAAGTCACTTAATCACCTTCTATGAAATTTACAAATAAAAATACTTAGGGTATTATTTTTAGTTTTCCAATAATAACATCAACCATAAATGTCACAAGATGGTAGCACCATACACTAAGTTCGTAGTGGTAAATCCTCATCCTTACAAGAAATCCACTTGAATAATTCTTAACCAAGTCAAAGAATTATAGTACAAGATAATTGGGTTGGGATCCATTCAGAATGTTTGCAACCTACAAATACTTATGACCAAGTAGGAACTAAAAAATGATTTTTTGGGGTCATTAAACTCTAATACTTTCCATACCAACGTAACAATTGTTGCATTGAAGTCATGATTTTTTTTTTTGCATGTTTCATGTCTTTTCTTCTTTGAACTCGTGGAAAAAAATGTCTACAACCTCTAGAAAGATACCTTGGTCCATCACTACAATTAAAAATTACAAAAATAATTCATTAGAAACATATCATAAGATATTATGGAAATGGTATACTATATGGTGTTTTATTGGCCTTAAATTTCATGATTATATGGAAACATTACCCTTGTTATGTATTTCACAAGGAATGTATGGGAGAATTAAGACCCTATAGCATCTATTTAGAGTGGAAGTGCCTTGGCCAACATATTATTTTAGTTCTAAGTTGTGACCTAGCATACATGTAAATACCAAGATCATCATAATAGATATATTTTGGTCACATATCAAGACCAAGAATTAATGAGAACAAGACAACAATGCAATACTATGCATTGAAGTAAAGGTTATGTTTTCTTAGGCTACTTGAAGGAAGGTTCATTCGATATATAGAAATTGAGCAACCTGAATACTTTAATAGTAGAAGTAGAAAAAGGTAACAAGCATCCACATTTTTGCTTCTTCTTAGACATGGAAGATTCATGAAATATATAAACTAATATTTGGAGACAATCTAGATTTGGAACCCATATATGTAAGTTGGAGCATGCATGGTAAGAAGAACAATGATTATGTGAAAGAAATAATGCCTTGTCAATTACTAATGTCAGTCTATTGATTGTTTAGATGATGCATTGACTAAAACGAATGAAGTAGGATTCCATCATTAGTTCTATGAATATATTTCATAATAAAAGTCAACATGGCAACATGCTATTACAATTATATAGTATATTTCCAACACTACTTGGGACATTTCTTGTAAAATATTTTTGCATAGGTTAGAAGCATCTTATTGATGCAGTTTCCAATGTACTCTATAGAAAATGAATTATCGATTTTGGGACATAGTGGTATGCATTATCCATTTAAATGTTTCTTGAGTTAAGTATGATTTTATTAGATTAATATTTGTGGGATACAAGTATGAAGATAGGTGTTGTTATCACATGAAAGGTTTTTTGAAGAATCAACTATCTTGGGGGTTCGTATTCTAAGTTTTTTGAACTGCTGCCATTCAATTTGGCAACTCCAATTCTAACGATATAAAAGGAGGGAGTTCCCAAATTATATGGTAGTGGCTGGTTTGATCATTGATAAGAAAGGTGATACCAAATCAATAGACACCATGATAGACATGTCATTTCAATAAGCGACACTACCAAAATAAAAACCACGAGTTGTAATGATTTCATCCAGTCAGATCAATACTCCAACAGAAGTAATGGTTATCAAAGTTTAAATGGACATGCTGAAAGCATGAGATGAAGTGTTTGTTATGCATCCACCTATCAGTTCAGAGCTTGAGGTTTTTTATGGTAAAGGTTAGATTCACTGCATAACATTTTTCCCCTGTTTCCTTTTTGGTAAGCATATCGTTAGTTTCCAAGATAATCATGAACAAACCCTCAATTTTTCTCCATAGTTCCTATTGCAAATCAATTATTGGTTATGGGAAAGAGTGGATGATTGTGCAGGAGCGAGCCCGAAGGCCTTAAAATTTTCAAAGTCGTCCTAGAGCTTCGTGAGAAATTTCTTCAACCAAGTTGGGCTTAATTTTGATTTAGGTGTGAAGGGTTTCGATGTACAAAACGTCAGGATTATTGAACTTTCCTTCTCGTTCAGAGGAACTTATTGTTGAAGCCACAAACTTTCCAGTGGATGGTGTTTGTTGGTTCAAGAATCAAACCCTGGTGGGTATCGATATTCCTTCCTTCTTGAAAGATGAACATAAAGAAAAATACTAGCGACAGGGGGTGCATAGGTCATGGCTTAAGCCTACTTGGAGTGAAACGCTCAAGATTATTTAGTGGTATTTCACCTTTGAATGACGCTACAATGGGATGGGGATGTATCAATTAAAATTTCTCGCACAACTTTCTCAGCAGGTTCGTATGAATATGCCTTACTTTTTGTTGATGAGTCTCAACAAGATGTTGGCTAGGATTTGTTTCATAAAAACCAATTCATCTCCTCCCCATTTGTTTCATAAAAGCCTCATTAAAATGATAATCATTAATCATCTAAAGAAATTTGGTAGAACCTGGGAACATTTTTTGTTTTGGGGAGGATTTTTTGAGTCAGTCTCTGCTAAACCTAGAACTAACAAGGGTAAGAGGCAAGGGACTGGGCCTATTAAAACATTTGAAATACTAAGACCAACGACTTCCTATGTTCTAACCAGAAGCAGAAAGGAAACCTCATGAGTTGAGCATGGATAAAACCTTGTTACAGTTCCTGTGGGTTACAGTTCCTGTGGAAAAGAAGGTTTGTGTGATAAAAAGTAAAAGGATTTTGGAGAAAAATCCCACAGTCTCCCCTTAAGAATAACTTCCAGAGCTACTAGAATATAAACCCATTAATAAACCAACCATTGAAAAACATATAGAACGTTAAGGGGTTAAGATCAGTGAAACGAAGGACTTGGAGGGCCAAACAAAAACATCTTGGGGAAAGAGAAAGGAAAAGGAAAGCCACCCTCGTTGAGATGTATGGGATGAGAAAACCCCATACCAGGCCCACTAATAAACTTAGGCTTAATTATAAGTTGCAGTAGAACCCAACCTTGAAAGATCAAGTAATTGATCTTGATGATACACCATTGAGAGATATGCTTATTAACAAAGAGGAAGCTTCAAGTTCCTCCAAGAAGAAAAAGGTTCAAAAACAGGGTAAAGGAGGAGAACAGGGCCCCAAGGCCAAGAAGAGAAAGAGGGTAAAAAAAACTCCAACAATCAATATGGACCTCTTGCTAGAAGTAGAAAAAACACTAAAGTAAATATTCCAAGACAAGCATTGCCAAATAGTTTGTCAGTGCCCTTTTTTGATCTGTTTGACATAGTGTTGCCAGATATTTTGGCAACACTTTCACTGTTTCAGTCTCGACAATGTTTTCCAAAATTATTTTTCAGCACTTCGATACTATGCAAATTTTTTGTAGTGAAAAGGATGTTGATTATGTTAAAGCTCTTTGAAGGCTATTCTTGCACAGTCAACAACATTTTGATAAGATCAAGTTAGAGATCTAAGGAAGTTTTCTATGTTGAGCACATTGATGAATACCAAAGCAGGATTTTAAGGCATGAAATAGGGGATTTCCATATTTTATTACAGAATGTTAGTGACCTATTTTGATCCACTTCTTCAGCACTTCTTTCAGCTACAACTCCACTTTTTGTTACAACAATCTATCATGCATCATGATTCAAATACAACACATCAAATGTTTTCTTGTAAATATATTTTAGACTTAATTTAAGTGATTAAGATATGTTTATATCTCAGATATTTTGTAATTAAGACTTCCTTGAAGTTATGGTTTTAGTTTTGTAAGATTTCTATAAAGATTATTTATGAAAATGAACCAAGGGTTGGTTTTTTATGAAAAACAAACTTGTATTGTGTATGTTTTACTTTGGAGATTAATACAATTTCCAAGGCATAAATATCTTGAACATGCATATCAAATGTTCCTCTTATGATGTTTACCAGTCAATTTCTTAGTTTTGTTGCATTCCTCTATGAATTTCACGGATGTTAGGTCTTCATATTTGAAAAATAAATAAATAAATATGTAAAATTCATTTGCATTCAGATGCTCTGCCATTATGAGTTTCAAATATTTTCACTTTGTCTTCTAAAGTTACACAAGATTCACTTGCATGCTCTACGTAATTTTATGTTATCTCTTTCTCTCTACCATCTGGATAACTAAAGTTCCAAGTGAACAATATCTTTATGCCTTTGATCTCTGTCTGTTTTATCCACCAATTCTTGGAAATTTCCATTAATATTAACCTGTGACTCCATGGCCAAAGGTCCTTTCCATAATCTCCAACCAAACCTGTTAGTATTATTACATTAGATCTAGCCACTAATCACATGAATGACCTATTCATATTGTGACTTTGACTAATAGAGTCAAAGAGAGATCCCTTTGTAGATTGGAAGGGCCAGCTTCCAATGTTAAAGTCTGGTTTGAAGGTTATCTTAGTTATTTCCCTTTATAACGAGGGTAATTTCCATGTACTAACAGGTGCTAAGGGACATAGTTTCCCTGACTAAAAACATGTAATAAAACATTTTAATATACTCTTCAATACAATGTCACCTAGAAACAACATGATAAAAGGATTGATCCTTTCATTTTTGGAATGATGAACTTCCAGTTTTTGTATGGGCATAAACTTGGCCTAGTTTAGTGAGATATTTTCCTAAAAAGGGGTCGCCAAGTTTGGGTAAATATCCATGGTCAATCCCTCTAACAAAAGAAATGTATATCATAAGTATAGGGCAACATGAGTGTTGGGCACGGAATCCCCCCAAGGCATGTTTTGAGGCTCAAAGCCCAAGTTTTGACCAAATTTTGTTGTAAAGCTCCGCGAATTGCGGGCGCGAGCCGCGAAAGTATAATAGAGTCATAGGGTTGTCCGCCCTAGTTTTGTAATGTAATGTCGGTTAGATAGACCTACCCATGGTCTGTAGACCATGGGATTATATAAATAGAGTGAGGCTCTAAGTGTAGAAGAGAGATAGATAATAGAAGAAGAGCATGAGAAGTCTAAGTGATTGAGTCACAGTGCTAAGTGTGTCTTTGGGTTGTAGAGTAGGAGAAGGTTCTACAGCTGAGTGCACAGAGGCCTAGTAGTCTGTAGCTGAGTGCGCGGACCCCTGCAGCTGAGTGCACAGGATGGAGTCGAGTCTATAACCGAGGAAGGAATTAATAAATAGAAGTTTTATCATAATTTTGTGTACCTGTTCTTGTGTTAATGCATGTTTGATATAATTTGCAAAGGTATTGTTTATTTACTGCGTGCACCTATATGAATGGTTTATGTCGTTAAGTATAACTTAAAGATAAGATAATCACTAACATTGAAATACCAGTAATTCTTGGGTAATAACGCAGAAGCACAGTGATCAGCCCCGAAGTAGGGTTGCACGTAGGCAGTATATCAGGTTGCGAGGTGCAGGAAAGTGCAACCGACGTGCAGTGTTAAACCGAAGACCACTTGAACTCATTAGACATCTCCAGGGTGTGGAAACCTAGTTATAGCACCCTCCCATACTACTTCGGGTGAGATCTCAATCCGTGCTTTATGGACTGTTTCCGAAAGGGCTAGTAGTGCCAAGATTTGTTTGGCTAAATCAACTCTAAACGTAGGACAGGCCCCAATAAGCCAACAAATGGTTTTGTTGCCAGGACTGGGATCTGCATAAGAGATGTCTGATGTCGTATCACTGAAATTTGACAAATAAAGGAATTGAAGAGTGGTTGGATAGGAAGATTCACGAGTTCATGGTGCAGGAAAACAGGAATCCGCTGCCATCGAAGGAAGAGTGGTTAGATTTCTCCTTATATATGGAAATATTCCATGAAATTTTCTTTTCATCCTTCCCCTCTGAGTTGTATGAGTGGATCACGAAGCTAACAGATAGTCAGGGAAGGTGTAGGCTCAACAAACCGATTGTGTGGACTCCGGAGTTGGTGCGTAGACTGGAAGCATCGGAAGACAAGGTCGTGCATGCTGTGGACCATTGGCTCGATCGAATTATAGGAGTATTTATCACCGAGTTCATGGTAGATACTTCAGTCAACTATAGCGAGGCGGAATGACGCTTCCTCAAGGGACCGCGAGGTAAGTATATTAAATATTTGAACACTTGGATTAAAATGCTACTGTGTGAAAAGCGAGTTATGCGAATAAATTGATGTTTGGGGCTACGCGAAATGGGAGGATCTACAGAAACAAAGGTGGCACAGAGCTAGAAACTAGCCCCTTTATTTCACCTCCACGTGAAAGAAAGGAAGAGCTCGTGAAAGTCTCACCAAGAAGTGTGATCAGTCTGATAAAGCAGCGAATTCCACGCATACCACCCCCACCTACACCACCACCAATTTCACCATCTTCACCCCCATGTTCGCCCACACCACCTCTGCCACCACCATAGTTCAATATGGAAAGCGCGATAAAGTTGCCGGTGTTCAAAGGAGTAGGAAACTAAGACCCAGACCAGTTTTGGTTCATGGTAAAGGTTGTATTGGAAGCACAGGGAGTCAAGGATGACAATATAAAGAAAGCAATGTGATCCAAATTTAATAAGGAATGCAACAAATTACAGAGATAACCATAAACACAGAGATGCAGTGGAAATAATACTTCACTTCATTAATGTAAAACACTGAAATATGCTTACAAACATAAATGGAAACAAGCCAGCTAGGGCGATGGTAGCTTATCTCTGAGAAGAGATGTGGCAGCGACATGCTTCTGAACTACCTTACAATGAGGCTCAAGGGCCTTTTTATTATTGAACAATAAGAGAAAACCCTAAACAACCAAAACCCTAACCCGAGGAGATGTAACACCAAGAGTTTATGGGCCCTGTTGGGGTGAGTTGGACAGCCAACTTCACGGGGTCCCGACTTGGTCATATTATCTCTGTTTGGCACGCATGATAACCCATTAGAAAGATATCTCCGAGGACTACGACGGAAAAGATGATTTTAGACAAAAAATTGCTAGCGGTAGATTTCCAAAAAAACGTCGTTTAGGGCCTCAAAACGGCTCCGGAAGTTTGGGACCCAAAAAACTAATAAAAATAGTAAATTGTGCTACAATTAAGGAAACTAAAAAACTGAAAGAAGAAATGGTGGGGGTCCAAGTGGAATTGCTGGGTGGCCACCAATATCTACTTGGATCATTCCTCCCCCCTTAGGAAGCAATGGTCCCCATTGCGTTGAGTTCCTCCATGAGATGAGGAAACTTCTACTGAACTTGGTCCCTGGTGAGGCACTTGCCCTGGTGAAGGAGTTGGCCTACTTTGACAACTCGATACAGTTGGATATTTTTCTGGCGAGTGTGCTTGATCTGTGTGTCCATGATCCAATTAGTTGCAACTTGTTCCATGCAATCTGGATTCAACTCTGTGGGTGTGAGTTGTTCTATAATGTTGGATGTGTCTAGTAATGGTGGAAAGTATGGCCGAAGGCGGTCCACATTGAGCTTAAATGCATTGTCTCCCATAGCCTTGGTAATGGTGTAAGGACCATATCGAAGTGGTCTGAGTTTTCGATAGGCTCTAGTAAGGCATTCCTTTTGCAAAAGAAACCAAACTTTGTCACTCACCTGAAACTTGTGTGGCACCCGATGTTGATCATGTCACTGCTTGTACTTGGCATTTGATTTCTCCATAATGTCATGGACCTGCTGGCAAATATGTTGGATGTGCTCAATGAAGCGGTTTTCCTTATCTATTTTAGACTGGACATGCGCCGAATTTGTGCGAGGAGTTGCAAATGGAATGGCCACATCAATGGGACATAGTGGTTGGAATCCCAAGCCCACCTGAAAAGGGCTATGGCCAGTCAAGCTATGGAGAGCCTGGTTGTAGTTGTGCTGAACATAGGGGAGGCTCTCATCCCATGTGCGTGGATGCTTTGAGTTGTACATGTGCAGAATGTGTACGATCATCTTGTTGACAACCTCTATCTGGCCATCAGTTTGAGGATGGAAGGTTGTGGACTTAGTGAGTTTGTTGTCCAGCATCGACCAAAGACTGGACCAAAATTTATTGAGGAACATGTTGTCCCGATCTGAGATGATAGACTGTGGGATCCCAAAGTGTACCCACACTCATTCAAAGAAGAGTGTAGCAGTGGCTTCTGTTGTGATATTCTTCTTGCAGGCCGCCATAATGGCCATCTTCAAGAACATGTTGACAACCAGTAAAACACAGTCGTTTCCATGCTTGGTGGAAGGAAGGCCTGACATGTAATCCATGGAGATGGATTCCCAAGGTCGACTAGGGGTAGGCAGCAGGGTATAGAGGCCTTGCTTCTTGATGGTCAGTTTGGAAATGGCGCAGGCAATGCATGATTTGATGTACTTCCCGACATCCTGTCGAAGATTCAGCCAATAGAAATACTTCTACAGTACTACCACCATTTTCTCAACCCTGAAATGCCTAGCAGCCCCACTATAGTGTGCTTCCCAAATCATCTTGGCACGCTCTCTTGAAGGAACACAAAGGTGACCCAGGTGGCATAACAGGTCATCCTGGAGGTTCAAATCTGGAACATGCCGACCCTCCAAGAGTGTATGGTATGTGTGGCCAAATTCTGGGTCGCTTTTTAAGAGAAGTGGCCAATCAGAAGTCTCGTGCCCACAAGAGTTGAGCACGGTGGTTAACGCCATGATTGGTTGTTGACTGAGGCAATCTGCAACATTATTGGTGTTGCCCTTCTTATACTTGATATTCAAATGGAACTGTTGCAGGTATGTGGACCACTTGTGATGGCGATCATTTTGCAATTTCCCTTGGGTCTGTATGAATTGTAGGGGTCGGTGGTCTATGTGGATGACCGTTTCCTTCCACAAAATGTAATGCTTCCATTGTCGGCAGGCCTACACAATGGAATACATCTCTTTGTGATAAGTGGGATACTTTCAGACTGTGTCTGAAAGTGTCTCATTGTGATATGCCACTGAATACCCGTGTTGAGTAAGGACTGCCCCAATAGCATAGTCAGAGGCATCTTTCTTGACCTCAAATGTTTGTTGCAAGTCTGGCAATGCGAGCATTGGTGCCGAGCAGAGGCGATCTTTCAACTCTATGAATGCCTTCTGTTGAGATTTAGACCAAAAGAATTTTTCTTTTGCTCCTCCCTTGGTGACTTGACTCAAGGACCAAGTGATATGAGAAAATCCCAACACGAACCTGCAGTAGAATTTGGAAAGACCTAGAAAGCTGCAGTGTTCTATCAGAGTGATTGGAGATGGCTAATCCCGAATGACTTAGATCTTGGCTGGATCCACATGCACCCCCTGTTCAACAATAATGTATCCCAGATACTGAACCTGGGCCATGCCAAAAGTGCATTTCTCCAAATTGGCACATAACTTGTGTTGCCACAGCATTTGGAGAACCTGTCGAATGTGGTGGAGGTGCTCTTCCCAACTCTGGCTGAAGATCAGGATTTCATCCAAGTATACCACTGCAAATTATCTGGCGACTGGCCGCAAGATGTCATACATTAGCCTCATGAAAGTTGCAGGACCATTCGTCATTCCAGAAGGCATAAACAACCATTCGAAAAGGCCCTCCTTGCCTTTGAAGGTAGTCTTCCACACATCGGAGGGTTCGATTGGTACCTCGTGATATCCTGACTTCAAATCAATCTTGCTAAAATATTTTTCCCCCTTCAGTTGGTCCAGGAGGTCATCAATCCGTGGGATCGGGTAGCTATTATGGACAGTGATCTTGTTCAACACCCGATAATCAATATAGAGTTTCCAAGTCCCATCCTTCTTCTGTACCAACATGATCAGGCTCCCACAGGGCAATGAACTCGGACAGATGTGACCTTTTTGCAGCATCTCCTAAATCTGCCTCTTGATTTCATCATTCTCTAGAATGGAGCGTCGATCGATTGGTCCATTGGGCAGCGGTGCAGTTAGGGTCAGATCAATGGAGTGCTTGACTTGACAGTGCAGAGGAACACCTACGGGGGAGGTGAAGATGTCCTCGTACTCCTCCATGACCTTGTCCATTTGTAGTTGTCGTGTGGAGGGTCTCTGTCTAGAGGTTGTGGTCGTCGTCTTCTTCTTTCCTTGAGGGCGTATCATCAAGAAAATAAATTTCCCGGTTTTGGATGAGCTTATTGCATTGTTTTTCAATAACCAAAGAGATGGTTGTAGGCAATGCTACCTCTGGTATCCTGTACAACTTATTTCCCAAAGTAACAATAACAGCACGGGGCCTTAATTCATACACAGCATGTCACTTCCACAATTATGGTTTTCCTAATAATACATCACAAACTTCAAGGGGAGCAATGTCACACAATACCTCATCCGTGAAGTGCTTGATGTTGTATGGAAGGCGACACTGCTGGCTCACGCAAAGATCCCGTCCTTGGTGAAGCCACCCGATGGTGTACGGTTGTGGATGTGTTGTGGTCGGTAAGCTTAGCCGCTTCACGACCTCTGCCAAAATGAGGTTCTTTTGGCTCCTGCTTTCGACAATGAACTGTAGCAGGGACCCCTTTACCCACATCTGGGAGTGGAAGAGACGCTCTTCATCCTCTGGACCTTCGGGTTCCTCCTTCTGGATCTTCGTGGTGGCAACAGTGGCATTGGGCTCCGCATTGATAATCTACTTCCCTTTGTCATTCCCCTTGTTGAGTTCTGACTCAGAGTTGGAACATGCATCTAATTTTGAAACCTTTAGCTTGGCCACCAGTGACTGCTTAGCCCGACACTCACTTGTGTCATGAGTGGAGCTCTTATGGAACCCACACCACTTTCTCGTGTCCTTTTTCAGCTTCGCGGCATTGTTCTTTGCTTGAAGCTTTGGCGGGTTGTCTTGGGCCACCCCGCCTTGGCTTTTTCCTTTGTTCTGTAGTTTGGAGGCACCTTTCCCTTACTTCGGATTCGCAGATCCAACGTCTCACTTCTTTTGTTTAAACTTTTGCTTGACCTTGACGGCATATTGGTATGTCGTGCCAAGCGAGGAGATGTTCAAGAATTCTATTTCTTCCTGGATGTACTCGTGCAGGTAGCCGCAGTATTTGAGTATCAAATGCTGCTTTGAATCCTTAATACCCAACTTTGTGCAAAGGGTATGGAAAATATTGGTAAACTCTGGCACTTCTTGGTCCTTTCCCTGCCGCAGCATGGTCCACTTTATGTATTGATCCTCATAGCTTCCAACAGGGTAGTACTTCTCCTTGATGGCATCCCAGAATGAATTCCAAGTGGGTGGAGCTGAAAATATTAAACCTGTACTTTCATCCTTCTGCTCGCAGTAGGTTTCCCACCAGTGCCTGATTTGGGGGGCTGCTTTGAGAAGAGCGAAAATAATCTTTTCCCCACTGGAAAAAACATGAACAGAAAAATAACCCTCTATCAGATTTAACCATTTATTGATAGCATCTGCATCTATCTGATCCTCGAATATGGGTATTTCAAAATTAACTTGTACCTTAAACAGTGTGGTGTTTCCATGGTAGCTGTTGGAAGCCTATGCATTACCCTTGGGTAGCCACTGAAGGATCTGGGAAAAGTTATCCATCATCGTGTTCCTTTGTCACTCGAGGGCTTCTTTGAGCAAGATTTTGATAGGATCTCCTACACCCTCGTCTTTCTTTTCATCTGCCATGGGAGGCCGTTGGGATTTGTGAGGCTGGTCTTGCAAAGGTTCGACCAATTCAAACCCTAACTCCTTATATCCTGACCTCGTTGGGGCCATGCAAAGAAAAACAGAGAGAAAAAAAAAGTAGACCACTCTGATACCACTGATCTGGATTTAAATAGGAATGCAACAAATTACAGAGATAACCATAAACACATAGAGGCAGCAGAAATAATACTTCATTAATGTAAAATACTGAAATATGCTGACAAACAGAAATGGAAACAACCCAACTAGGGCGCTGGTAGATTATCTCTGACAAGAGACGTGGTAGCTACATGCCTCTGAACTACCTTACAATGAGGCTCAAGGGCCTTTTTATTATTGAACAATAGGAGCAAACCCTAAACAACCAAAACCCTAACTCGAAGAGATGTAACACCAAGAGTTTATGGGCCCTATTGGGGTGAGTTGGACAGCGAACTTCCTGGGGTCATGACTTGGTCATATTATAGCCGTTTGACATGCATGATAACCCGTTAGGAAGATCTCTCTGAGGACTATGACAAAAAAGATGGTTTTAAATAAAAGACCATTGGCAATAGATTTCCAAAAAAACGTCGTTTAGAGCCTCAAAACGGCTCCAGAAGTTTAGGACTCGAAAAACTGCTAAAAGTAGAAAATTGTGCTACAATTAAGGAAACTGACAAACTGAAAGAAGCAATGGTGGGGGTCCAAGTGGAATTGGTGGGTAGCCACCAATACCCACCTGGATCACAACGTTATTCAACATTTTGTAGGATCACGCACTAACATGGTACATTAATCATTCCAATGACAATCCTAACGCAGGGATCGCGGATATCCAAGCCGCACTAAACAGGGAATTTAGCAGGCCAAAGTCAGAGACACAGTTGATTATTGGATTTAAAGGATATCGCGATGCTTCCAGGCGAGACCCCCTAGGAGCTGGATCAGAGACTAAAGGGTATGATTGGTGAAGCTAACATGACCTTGACAGATGGACAACACCGCACATGGTTTGTAGCACCGTCAACGCCGCATCTAAGGAACGCGTTGTCATAGCAGAAGCTATCCACTCAGGCTGAGGCCTTGGAGATCAAAATGAGACTGAACGAGACCCCAATACAAGATCCTAACCTGGGAGTTCAACAGATCCACGTGCATTTGACAAACTTGTGCCTCAAGATGCAGAGTTTGAAACAGGACAGGACAGCTCACCCCAAAGTGCATGAGGAAGTATGGTGCATAAAGTGCAAAGGCCAGGGACATGAAAAGGACCATTTTCCACTATTCGCCAACTACCTAGCGGCAGGAGGACCAATTCCGTTGAGACCAGAGGCACAAGCATGATCGAGTGCGGTGCCTGCATTATGGTGCGCGATTTGTCAGATAGGAGGGAAGCATGCTACAGATAATTTCCATCTACTACAGAAGTATACATAGAGTTCCCAGCAATTGTTGTGTAACTTCTGCAGATCAGTAGGCCATGATGAGCGCACCTGTAGAAGTTATGAACTAATGATGGATCAGACTCCTACCTAAAGAGTCCAGATCAAAACACAAGCCCTCGATCAAAATACAAGGATGGCGCGCACCGGATTTCAGTGGCGCAGATGAGTTCGAGGTGGAATGGGGCCAGGAAGGGGTCACAAACAGCTAAATTGTTACAATTACGGAGGGCTATGGCATTATGCCTGCGATTGTACAAATCCGACGAGATCATCATGTTTATATTGTACCCAGTTTGATCATGAGACAGAGGACTGTCCCACACTGATAGCGAGGTTGTGCGATAAAGGAACACTCCAACCTTCCCCGACTCAAAACCTGCAAATGATGAGGTTTGAGCCGCGCAAGGAAGACCCAAATGTAAACATCATGCTCCTAAGTGGTATCACGACAAGAGATGACAAAGGCAAGCAGCCTGAAGAAAGTGCCTGGGTTCGCAAGGCTCCAACAAAGGAACCAAAATTTGATTTGGAGCGTGCCAAGGAGACATTCATGGAAGTTAAGAAGAGCTTCATGGAGGCCTCCACTTCAGGTAGTAAACTCAAACTGGAACCAGAGATGGACCCATCAATGCTCACTACCTTTTTGGGGACATGCATGAAGTTGTTGTGTGACAGCAAAGCTATGAAGGGATTGCAAGAACTCATCACTAGATGTGCTTGGACCACGCCAGGAGAACCGCGCATAGTCCAGAAGCTCGGGAAGCACACACTGCGAATAGGAAGAGAGATGAGATTGGCCGCACATATCATGGAATATGAAATAGATCAAGTGATCCTGGATCTAGGGTCAGACGCGAACGTCCTACCAAAGCAGACATGGGAGCGCATGTGTAGGCCTGCACTGCAATGGTCACCAATCCAGTCGCAAATGGTGAACCAGCAAAAGATCCTACCCATGGGACGATTGTAGGGAATAACAGTGGTTATTGAAGGTGCGAGCGTGCTTGCAGATTTCAAAGTTATAGAGATTGTTGATGACAACAATCCCTATCCCACACTATTGGGAATAGATTGGGCCACTAACATGAACGGAGTGATAAATCTAAAGAAGTGCAAAATTATTTTTGAGAAAAAGTCACTGTGCATAGTGGTACCTTTAGACCCTGCGGAAGGATCGCGCTACACAGACCCAGTGCGCGATTACGATAGTGACAACGATATAGACTATATTTACAAGATAATCGTGTGGGATTAGGACTAGGTAAATCCAACGCGGATGGTAGGATCTCCTGGAAGCGCAAAAGCTCCTGCACTTCAGATTCGGATGAAGAGATAGAATGATCGCAGAACCGGTTACACAAGGTAACCACACTCAATTGCAACATGATGATAAGGTCATTGCGCTGCATGGAAACAAAGGTAAGAGATCTTCCTATGTATGATGGATTGAATGAGGTGGATGATTTCCTGGACAAATTTGAAAGAGAAGTACCGAAATAGTAGCTTTTCAACGCTCTGAAATGGGCACTGCACGCTACGCCCTCAAGGTGGTGGGGTAACCTCAAGGGAGTTTTAAGGATTGGCGCAAATGCAGGAGGGTAATGCTCATGCAGTTTGGAAAGCCTCAGATGCGGATGAAAGTCGGGTATGACAGAAGAAACAGCTTACACGCCCACCTCTCCAGGTACAGGCATATGGTGCGCAACCTACACGAACGCACACCATTCTCGTGATAGGAAACACGACCAACAAGTAGGAGCAGGCAATACGATGGCACAAACGATGAAGTATGATAAGACCAAGCGCACCAAAGATTATCTGTGTGGAAGCCTTTGACAAAGTACGCGAAGCGCTGAACGCGGTCCACCATGAGAAGCGAACTGACTAGGACCTGCGTGTACCAATGGTTTTATGGGCTTATAGGACCATGTACAAAACCCTAACCACGCGGGCACTTCTGAAGCTAAAGTATGAAGTAGATGTTGTAATCCCTATGGGGTATGCAAAGCCTAGTCCGCGCATAATAACACCCGTAGATACGATGGTTCGCAAAGCTCGGAAAGAAGGGATCACACTGCCGCAAGAAACAAAACGCATGGGACTTGAGGAAGAAATCCAATAGGGACACCTTAGACTCCAAAAACTTGAAGAAGACAGGGTACAGTTAAGAAAGAAAAGCACACTGGTGGATGCGGAAGTCAAGAAGCTAGAGGATGAGATAAAGGCAGAGTTTCTCACCGAAAAAATTAGGATGGTAAGGCAAGAAGCATATAATCATACTGAAAAGTTTGAGAACACTCGCCATGAATTGATTAGTCTGATACCTTGGCTGGGACCGCATATTTCTAAGCATAGTGACTAGGGTAGCGCATTGCAAATGGTGAAGTGTGCAATGCCGATCATAATAATAAAAGGTGGAGAGTCTCCAAGAACCATGACAGAGGACAGGATGGAGCTCTACACGGGTGGTATGACCACCTGGCTAGCGAAGGGAAGGATAGTCTTAGTGCTCTAGGTAGTTGGAAGGGAGCGTGAGACTATAAACTATCCTGCCCGAGAGCTGCCCAATGGTACAGACGTGCGCATAAGCAAAGAGTCACAAGGTCCACAACCGTGTAGGGGGGGCTTTGCTGCCTAGTGGGTTGGCGAGAAAGTGACCATTGAAGTCACTATTCATGATGGGATGATTGACTTGAGGCCAAATGGAGAGGGCGACAAACATTTAAGACGTGATTTATGGGAAAGATTTGGAAAAATCTGCCGCCAAGAAAGAATTAATGAACCAGAATTGGGGTGAACGCTTGAATTCAAATTCAAAAGGCGCTATAAAATTCAAAGGGCTACCCAGTAAACAAAACTTGGTCATTTGCGAATTGAGCGGTTGAGCAGAGCCCTAAGTTTTGTGAATCGAGCGTTGATTAAGCCTCTGAATTTGCAAGTGATCGATTGCAGCACGGATACAATGACAACAAGTAAGAATGGTCTGGCGATAGAAGAGGTGACCACCGGCGAGGCCACGTAGACCCCAAATATGGAGGATGTTCCAGAAGGTGTCGGGATTGTGGCAGAAATCCTAAAATCACCGTGTACGCCAAAACCCAAGAAGGATAAAGAAGCCATGGCTCCTATATGCATGTCCCCACAGAACCCGTTGTGCAACAAAATATCAATGGAAGAGAAGGGGAAAGTTGTCATGATAGAAACAGATGAGGAAGAAGAAGATTTGCAGGCCCTCATCATCGCAGAGGAAGAAGATGAAGGCATGGAGTTGGATATTCCACCTATGCACTCTGTGACAAAACTGCCCACCTACGTCCCCACGCGAAAAGGGAAGGCCAAAGTGCCTAAGGACCTAGAAGAAACCAAGAGTTTTCTCCAGACCCCGCTCCTCCCAAATGACATTATGTTTTAAGGCACGCACCTTGAGACTGAGAACCTCGTGAAGCAGAACACCACAGGGATGGTGACAAAGTTAGAGCCGCAAAAGTGGCTGCGCGAAGTGGAAAAGGTCGGGCTACTGAACCTACAATGGGTGTCGCATTTCCATTGTACCCAAATGGCCATTTTTGTCATCAGGCAGCTGCTCTTCCTAGTGCATGATGGGTATCTAGGGCTAGAGGAGCCCATCCCCATCACGGTAGACCTGATTCATCGCATTTCCACCGCGCCCCAATAACCATTTTTGTCATCAAGCAGCTGCTCTACCTGGTGCATGATGGGTATCTATGGCTGGAGGAGCCCATCATGGCAAACCTGATTCATCTCATTTTTTGGATTCCATACAAAGGAAAGGACCCCATGACCATTTCGAAAGGAAAGGGCAGTGATCTGGCCCCTCGTGGAGGCCATGAAGATGAAGTACAAGCTGGAAAAGAAGAAGAGGGGCTACACCATCTCTAGCATCAAGGAAAAAGCAGTATGTGTAGCAACTCAAATACTGGTAGGCAAAGTTATGCGGAAGTGTCGCGTAGACGAGGTACCTACACTTGTGATCACACTGGCCAAGTAGTGAGCGGAGGGGGTCCAGTTTAACTGGTTCGAATTCCTCTGCATGAAATTTTTAGAGAATTGTCGTGAAGCCCATGAGTAGGGTAAAACCTTCCACTATGCATGGTTGTTGTTGTCCATAGTGCTCATAGCAGGGGAATTTCCGGAGGACAGCCAATTCCCCATCATTGACAGAGAATTACCGGAGGTTGCGAAGTACACTTCGCTCTGGGCCATGAAGGATGCAAAAAGGATACACGACAGCAAGATCTTCTGGGTGCTCATGGAGATGAACATCTAGATGTGGATCAACTGGAACCGTGTTTGTCACCCATTATGTACAATAGTCTGCAGAGTTTTGCAGAATTTAAGGCAGATATGCATAATATATACATCAGGGCGCACAAGGATCCAACGAAGCAGTGGAAAAAGCTACCCTTTGTAGCCACTGATGACACCATTTTTAATGTCTTGGAGGCATGGCCACTGGAATGGCACACCCCAGACATTGCGGAACTTGAGAGGTCAGCAGCACAGAAGAAGAAAGATGATGCCAAGTTGCGCATCACACAGTTCACCGAGAAAAGGTGGAAGGAAATAGCAGTAGCACAGGAAACATCCGCGAAGGAGGGCCAGGGCCAAGCAATGCCTTCTTAAGAGTAGGAAACATAGGAAGTTGAAACAGAAGAAGGAGGCGCAGACCCATGGACCGCATCCACATAGTTGAAGCGCCAACACCCGGCAGAGCGAGTAGGACCAAGGAAGAAGGTCAAGGCCTCGAAATTGGCCATTGACCCGATCACCCTAACCGAGGGTGATCTGCATGACATCAGCGAGACAGTGCACGATGTCACAAATGAGGCTCTTCAGGATTTCATGCTAGAGAACCAGACTGTGTTGGGGGCCCTCAGAGCGCAGTTGCAGGAATTACAGGTGCGCCCCCCTCAGGTTGGTACCCTTTCAACCAACCTCGCAGTAAGATCCTCAGCAACAGCGCAGATGTTACGCGCAGACGACGAAAACAATAGCGTTGTCGAATGGGGCATTAGTAACATCAAATGAGGCCGACACGTTTTCGGTGAGCACGATGAAAGGTCTCGGCGTTCATCTGGTTGCCCTCCCACACAAGACACTATATCTGTTGCAGGATGGGATAACAGCAGAGTTGCGCGCTAGGGAGAGCCGCATGTTGCAAGTCCTTAGCGAGAAAAAGGTAAATATGGAACAAATCAGCTTGAAGCGCGACGAATTGGTGTCGTAAAATCAACATTTGGTGCAGGTCATAGGCGACGCTTGCCGAAGCGTCCCGGATCTGGCCATCCTAGAAAATCTACCAGCATAGGTGCGGTTCCACATATTAGTAGCAGGAGTCCACGAGGCCAGGGAGGAAATGACAAAGGTTCAGCTGGAGCTAAATCTTCATATCGCAGAGCTGCGGTTAAAGGCACAGCCACCCACTCCCCGGATGTCAGAGAAAAGTGCGTTGACGCTATCACAGCGGGATTGGAGGAAATCGGCGGTGCATTGCGAGACTGCACCAACATGCTGGAAGAATCACTAGAGGTCCTCACAACTCTGTAGGAGGATCCCAACATCCAACGCTTAGAAATAGAGGCATGTGAACTCCAATAATAGTATGACAGTGTCCGAGGAACTGTGCAGATAATGGTCCTCACCCAGTGGCTTGTGAGGATGTAGCGGGCTAAGGCACTGAAAGAGCAGGTGGACGTGGCAAGACATAAGGAGGTAGTTCTCAAAGCACGCATCCAGCCTTGGATCGACGAGGCCTTCACTATCACGGCAGACATCGAAAGCAAGCTTGTGCACATACAGGGGATGCACACATTGCTGCAGAGAAGCACCCTAGACACAGAGGTATCAGAATAGTGGATGCAGAAGATCTAGCAAGCAGCAGCTCAGTGCATTGCTGACCTTAGCACAGTTCGAGAACAAGTGGAGGGACTTCGCGCAAAGATCGTCGTGCCAACTGAGTGACTCGAGGGCGAGTCACGATGTTTGTGTTGGGTGCTTGTTGGGCATGGAATCCCCCCAAGGCATGTTTTGGGGCTCAAAGCCCAAGTTTTGACCAAATTTTGTTGTAAAGCTCCGTGAATTGCGGGCGCGGGGTGTGAAAGCATAATGGAGTCATAGGGTTGTTCGCCCTAGTTTTGTAATGTAATGTTGGCTAGATAGACCTACCCATGGTCCTCGGACCATTGGATTGTATAAATAGAGCGAGGCTCTAAGTGTAGAAGAGAGATAGATAATAAAAGAAGAGCATGAAAAGTCTAAGTGATTGAGTCATAGTGCTAAGTGTGTCTTTGGGTCGTAGAGTAGGAGAAGGCTCTGCACCTGAGTGCGCAGAGGCCTACTAGTCCGCAGTTGAGTGCGCAGACCCCTACAGCTGAGTGCATAGGATAGATTTGAGTCTATAACCGAGGAAGGAATTAATAAAGAGAAGTTTTATCATAATTATGTGTACCTATTCTTGGGTTAATGCATGTTTGATATAATTTGCAAAGGTACTATTTATTTACTGCACGCACCTGTATGAATGGTTTATGTCGTTAAGTATAAATTAAAGATAAGATAATCACTAACATTGGAATACCAGTAAAGTCTTGGGTAATAATGCAAAATCACAGCAATTAGCCCTTGAGTAGGGTTGCTCGTAGGTAGTATATCAGGTTGCGAGGTGCAGGAAAGTGCAACCTGCACGCAGGGTCAAACCGCGGACCACTTGAACTCATCAAACATCTCCAGGGTGTGGAAACCTGGTTCTAGCACCCTCCCATACTACTTTGGGTGAGACCTCAGTCCGCGCTCCACGTACTATTGCCAAAAGGGCCAGTAGTACTGGGATTTGTTTGGCTAAATCAACTTTAAACCTGGGTCAGGCCCCAATAAGCCAACAATGAGTTATACAAATATATAGTAGGGTTTAATTTTGTATGATGTACTCCAATGCTGACATGCATGGGATACACTCATTCCTAAGTGTCCTCATTCTCCTTTTGTATTTATTTGGATCATTTACAACACTTCTAGAATTGTCTTCAATACCATGGATAACTTGTGGCCAACTTTTCACCCTTTCAATCTTTGGAAAATCCTCTAATGTTTTTGTTGCTCCATCTATAATTCTTCTTGATGCCAAAAATCTATCATTAGCAGGGTGTTCCTTTGCATCATGTTTCTTATTTGTGACCATGTGCACATTTCCTACTCTTTTGGCCTCTAGTTTTCCTAGAATATCAGTACAATATTCTATTTTGTGTCCTACACTGTAATAGTACCTCCACGTAATTCATACCGAACTCGAGACTTAGTGCAAAATATGTGCACTTTCCCAATCTCTTCGCAATTAAAGAATGTTGGAAATTTCTTTCCTCCTCTTCCAAATCCTCCTCTACCGTGGGTCCCAAACCCTCTGTCACATGCAAGCTGACACTATTGTTGCATTTCCCATCTGTTTCTCTACGAATAAAAGTTTCCTTGTTGAAATGTCTAGACCTTCACCACCTACAGGTTTTCTCCTTGGACTCAGTATGCATCGTATGTCCTCTCCTTCATTAGTTCCAATGCCATGCCTGAATTTCATGGCCTATACTTTTTCATAACTCACAAAATGAAGTGTGGGAGGTTGTTTGATACTTTTCCATCAAGTAGAAGGGCCTTGGATTATGTCCCCACTCTTAGCATAACTCACAATATTTTGTTTTTCCTTCTCTAAGTAGTGGGTCTGGTGCCCCTATCGTAACATTGTTAGCCATAGATGGGAATTTGTTTCTCAAGTGTCCTTCTCTGCGACACAAATCACACCAAACATTCTCACACACATCCTTCAATTTCACCAATTCTTGCAATTAGAGAGTCAACGCTACCAGTTGCAATTACACTTGTGCTATTCCTATTGAGCCTTCTACTCCACCTGGAGTAAAATCTAGTCTCATTATTATTTCAAATGTATCCCACTGTAATGTCACTCTGTGCTGAGTGAGAGGTATCCTTATATGATGAAGGAGTCCTGCAATAAACCATTCCATGTGTTGTGCATCAATAATTTTAAATGTTAACTTGTCCAACAATATCCTAAACCTATAGTCATAGTCCTATTGTGGAAAAATACAACCCCCCATTTTTATTTTAAGTCCCAATAATAATGGAGACCCTTTAGTTTTTATAAGTCATCTTAAGTTTTCAAAGTAATAATAAAAAATGGAAATTGAATTTTCCAATGTCTTGAAATATTTTTTAAAAGAAAACTAAAGAGACAAATCATTATTTTAAAATGGTCTCAGGCTAGACTTATCGGGACATTTTGATAGAATGTTATGAGATTTTCCTCTTCTGAGTTTTTATTTCCCAAGATTCTGATATAGTTACTTATCATGCAAGTATATATGGAATCATGATATATTAATTCTTCACTTATCAGGACTGTGCATATCGTAACTTTTTATTTAAAAAGACTTACAAGAATGAACCCTTCCCATAAACTCTTAGATATAAAAACTCCCATCTCAAAACATTCCTATCAAGGAACTTTTATATATCAGAACTCATATCTTGGGCTCTTGTATCTCATAGATATCACATATCTTAAGCTTGTTTGAGATTGTCCTCCGATATTTCTTTTCTGATTACTAACGTGGCAATTTTTGCTTGGTCCAACAATTGTTTATTTAAATGACTTTACATTATAATAATGGACCTTGAATTGATAAAAGTATCACATTAATTAAAATCTGGTTTTCACAATTGATTTTTATAAAAGGTTTTACACTATGTTTTTTTATTTAGACCGTTGAAAGCTTCTATAAAATAAATTTCCTATTGATCTCTATGTTGGTATCTCTCAAGTAACCTCAGATATCCGATATGTAGAAAAGATTAAGAAAGAGAGTAAAGCAAAGAAAAAGACTCTGCAATAGCAATCCACATGCCCATCTATTGAAGATGTTAATGAAAAAAATCCAAGAGTAAGATTGTCTTTAGATACAGTATGTACTAGAGATGTTGGGATTTCTTCTTGGGAAGCAATTTATCAACATTTCGAAGAAGAAGAGCCCAAGGTTATCATTAGAAAAGTCATGACGAAAGATAAAACTCCTATCTCAGAAGCCACTCCAAGGGATGTAGCCAACTCATTTCTTCACAAAATTGGGGCAAGACCATGGTTATTGCCTTATACAGACATGGTCCGATGGGTAGTTGAGAATTTGGATATTTCCGGGAGACACATTCAAACTAAAAGGGGAACAGTGATTGGTTCTTTCACCAATAAGGATCTCCAAAGCATGTATCACCTACCAAATCCTCAATGTATATATAATAAGGAATACATCGAGGCCTTTATAAAGGAGCATGGACACCTGTCAGTACCAATCTGGGAATGGATAAAAGACCCAAACAAGCATAAAGCTGAGGAAACTGATAAGTATTCACTCGATTCCCTCGCTTCCCCTTTTTCCCAAGTCATGGCCATGTTGTGTCAATTGTATGCACTACCTAATGTGTCAAATTTCCCATAGGACTGGGTACCTTTAATTCATGGTGCTTTCGAAGGTTTTATATTTGATTGGGATACCATTCTTTCTAATAACTTGGCCACCCATATTTTAGCTTTCTGACATTCTAGAAGTGTTTTGAAGATAAGTTGCCTCCTTTCTACATGTTTGCTTATGTTATGGATGCCCTGTGTTTTATATGGATTTCCTTTCCATGGGTTGGAAATGGACCATTCAGGACCCAAAACCTATTCACATTTATCATGACATCTTATGGGAAACCAAATACTTTGATCACTTCTACTAGATTTGTCATAGAGTAATGATTCTGATATATGAGGCCATTTTTGAATCTCAGCCACCCAGAATGTTGCAAGAAGCTATGGATGATGTTCAAAAGGTTGAAAATTTGTTTGGTGAAGAATTATTTACTTATATTAGAGTCAATGGTAGCCTTGCCCACCCTTATTTTTTTCCTCTATTTATCCTAGACAAATTAGTTAGTAGGGAGGTATCTTATCAAATTGTGGGATATGGTATTACTAAAGTGTTGAAGGATTCAAACAAGAGGGAATGGCTCGTTTTTCCTATAATATTTGGTATATTTGCATTGGTCAACTATCATCATGCTAAAAAGGAGATCCTAGAGATTCAAGCCCTCAAATTACCCATTATTCCGAACAAAAAGTATGATCCAAGCTCAGTTGTAAAAACATTTACTATTTCCTAGGGAATTATACAGTTCATTCATGAGGAAGATAAGTTGGATGAAATGTTTGCAAAATCTTCCTCCAATGCAATAGTGCTACAACAGGTGAATGAAAAATTAACAGTGGAAGAAAAAACTCAGTTTACTCAGTACAGAACTTCCAGGATAGCCACTCTTCCACTAGATTTTCTACAACTACCTCTTGAAAAATTATCTGTGTCCACTATTTAGCCTGGTACTTCCTCGCAGTTAGTGATTCCTCCTCAAGGCCAGCAAGAGGTCGTCATAGTTTCTTCTACATCCCAGGAAGAAGAATTGATTTTTAATCCTAAATTAAATGAGGCCTGGAATGAGTTTCATATGACTCTTAATCCAAAGACCAAGGGTCAAACCACAATCACCCAAATTGCAACTTCCTCACATCAAGTCAATGTTCAGGATACTCCCAAGGGTATTGAACATGATACAAAGTCAGGAGAAGTTATTGATAAATATTTTATTCATGAGAAGAAAGATATTGAAATTATTCCGTCTTTCCCATCTTCCGAGGTCACTCTTAATGTGGAAAAAATCATCCCTTTGGATATCTTCTACATCCCTCAACATAAGGAAGTAATCAAAAGAAAAAGAAACAAGAGAAAAATTGATCAATCTCAGGCATTGGTACCTGGAAAAGTTTCTTCCTTTGAAGTTTTGTGGAAAGGTTCTTCCGCTGCACCAACAAAAGAATTAGAAAATTTGACTCAATTTATAGGAGTTTATGCTTCGATTACAATAGATAAAGTAGTAGAAGTTCAAGGACTTCTAAAGGACAAGGAAGAAAATATCATTTCAATGGAACAAACATTCTATGAAGAAAAGAGTAAGAATGTTGAACAGTGAAAGAATTAATTAGTACAATTACAGAAAAAGTTTGATACATTGAAATTGTAGCACGAGAAGGAGAAAATGATAAAAGATAATTAGATTGAAGAGATATAGAGGAAGTTAGAGCAAATTCATGTCAATACTCAACTAATAGAGTTTAAACGAGAAGACATAATTCTTTGCTCAAGAATCAACAAATTATCTTTTTCAATAAGCTTGGGTTAATTTAGGACCAATGTAAAACAAGAAATTCCCTTATTGATCAGCTACCAGAAATTATGAATTATTTTGATAAAGTGAATGAGAAATTAATTCATTTCTTGAGTTGGAAAGAAAGTACAGAAGGAAGAAAATAAAATCTCCCTAAAATTTATGAGGCTCAAAAGTTATTTATTTTTATAGAATGGGAGATTGGGATGAAACAAGCTAAAGCTACAGTAAATGATGTCCAAGATATTTCCAACACTATCATTGAACCAATCAATGATACTTTGTTACAATAAAATCTTGTTTCTAACTGTTTGGAAGATTCACTTCCAGATGTGAAGACATTATTGAAAAATTGGTTAGAGAATAGTACTACAATGGTTGAAATAATTGAGTAATTATCCAGGATTCACCTTGAACATCATTAGCAGTTTCTCGTGAAGCCTCATAGCCAATGGTTGGTACTTAGGTGCTTATCAAATGTTCCCATGCAAATGCTATCACTATTGAAAACTATTATTTTTACCAGCTAGATAAGTATTAAGCCTAAGTATCCTCCTAAGCTCACCAGTATGCTACATGTGTACAGGTTGTGGCAACTCACCATTGGGAAATATTCATCCTAGGCTTGAGACTGTTATAACAATTTCCTAATTGGTATTTTATCGTTTAGTTTTATTGAGAAATTAATGGAAGGGTTTGTTTTGATTTTATTTGTATCTAGACTATAAATTTCCCTATTTGAGAGAGGGGTAGGGGTTCTGAATTTTATAAATAAGGGACTTAAATTTCACTTTTGTATTTAATTTTTTCTTAATATAAAGCCGAACCAAAAGCACATCTAGAATGAGCATGTTCTCAGTCTCTCAAGTACTATTATCCATTATTTATGTTTCGTTTATTTGAGAGATTGTTTATTGATATTGTTCATGATCACTTTTAACATGTTTGAATGAAATTTAATTCATACAGTGAACAAAAAATTATTTATCATATGTGATGTTTTATTTAAATTATTTTAATTAACTATTTAATTAAATTAATTTCTTTTGACTGAATTAATATCATAATCTCATAATAATCTATATTATTGTGTTTATTACAACATATTTCTAGCACATATGATTTCAACTTACCTGGGTACTATTTTACAGTAATTTATAATTAATTCATTAGAATATATTACTTATGATCACTTATCATCATCATTCACCCCACTTCATACAATTTTTCTATTAAAGGGTTATTGGTCCCATAATTCCAATCAGAGCCACTATTCCAAACAGAAAAGGGTCTAATTGGGGCCCTGACCAAGTGGTTTTCCCCCAATGTTGATGAGGTCAAATAAGACCATAAACATTTTTGGTTCTCGAGCAAGGGCCAACAGACTATGAATAGCAAGAAGAACACACTCTAAATTAAGAGGCCATCCTAAGATTCAATCCCCTCCAAAATATCCTCCAACTTCTAGATCACATTCTAAATCTCCTAATTCTCACTCTTAAGTTTCTAAACCATATTTCAAACCTCCTAGCCCTATTCTAATATCAACTAGTGAATCCTTTATTAATACACCACTTTCGGTTCAGCTGATCGAAGCTCCTAAACTTCAAGCTCTCATAAAAAAAACTAGAAGGAATTTCCATTTTTCGTGAACAACTTACTCAACCCAAACCTTCTGAAGGGAGTGTTACGTCTTCACTAAAATATATCGGAGTCCTTACCATATCAAAAAGTGAGAAACTTGGAGTCATACCATTTGTATTTCCATTACCAACGCACAGAAAAAAGAATCATACCTATGGTGTTGATTCCTTGTCTATCCAAATGGGTATCAAACCTTGTTCCAGTTAGGAAAAGGAATGGGGATATTATAATTGTATAGATTTCTGAAATTTAAATAAAGCATATGAGAAGGAAAAAATTTCATTCCTCCTATGGATCGGATCTTACAATCAGTTGCAAGTTCTGAGCGAATGTGTTTCTTAGATGGTTTTTCTAAGTATAATAAAATTCTTGTTCATCTAGCAGACATGTTGAAGATAAAATTCAGAACCAAATGTGGAATGTATGCATATTAGAAAATGCCCTTTTGTCTGATAAATGTAGGAGAAACCTTTCAAAGAGACATGGACATAAATTTTAGTGGTCTGATAAACAAATCGATAAATGTTTACATTAATGATATCACCATCTATTCTAAAAAGAGAAGTAATAATATTAATGACCTAAAACAAATTTTTGAAAGATGCAGAAAGTTCAGAATATCACTTAATCCAAAGAAAGCATTCTTTGCCTTGACTGATGAAAATATTTTAGGATTTATTTTTTCAAAAGATGGAATTAGCATAGGTCTTGAAAGATTCAAAGCCATTTCTGAGATTCCTTTTCCACATGGTAAAAATTCAATGCAATCACTTCTAGGGAAAATTAATTTTGTCAAAGATTTTGTGCCAAAGTTTTCAAAAATCGTTATTCCACTACAAAATATGATAAAAAAGAAGGCAAATTATAAATGGGGACAGACTGAAAGAATTATTCTAGACTAAAAGTCTTGATTATTCTAGAGGATTTGTTTTATATACTTTTGCTTTAGATCACTCATATGCATCAATGTTGACTGAAAAGAATCAAGAACAAGCCGAAGCTCATGTTGTGTTCTTTAGTTCAACATTACAGGGAGAAAAATTAAATTACTTAGAAGTTGAGAAGCAAGATTTTGCAGTCTTCAAATCAATCAAACATTTTAGGCCTTTTCTCTTAAAGTCACATACAAAGGTAATTGTACCATTCCCATCCGTTAGACAATTACTAATTCAAAGAGAATTAGGAGAAAAAGAGCCAATTGGGTCACGAATTTACAAGAATATGACCTTGAAATTAAACCTGCTAAAATTGTTAGAGGAAAAGGTTTTTTAAAATTGGTAGTTGACACATCCGAGAATATATATGAAGTTGATACAAGTGAAAATATTGAATTTTCAAAGGTATGTCTTGCAAACACTCGATCCCAATATAAATATCTCAAATTCTATTTAAATAATTTCTATGCACCAGTTGAACTTGATTCTAAAAGAAAAGAGCATTGAGACTAAAAGAACAACAATGTCAACTTTTGAATGGTATTTTATTTCAAAAAAATATGATTATGTTTTGCTTAGATGTCTCAAAAAATTTGAAGTTGAAAACATTTTGCAGGAAATAAATGATGGACTAGTTGGTGGACACTATGGTGGAGATACTACTGCTCACAAGATCCTCCATGTTGGATATCACTGGCCAACCTTATTCAAAGATGTGCATGCATATGTTAGGAAATTAAAAATTTTCAAATTTCTTCAGGGAAAGAAAAGAAAGCAACCTTACCATTACAACCAGTGAATATCAAACAACCATTTGAGAAATGGGGGTTAGACATTATAGGTGAGATTGTTCCTCACTCATCTAAGCAGCATAAATACATTTGCACTGCTACCGATTATTTTACTAAATTGGTGGAGGTAGTTCTTTTAAAAGTGGTCAATTAAGAAGTTGTAATTGAATTGATTGATCAACGTATTATTACCAAGTTTGGCCTTCCAAGTGCTCTTATGTTTGATAATGCATCCTATTTTTTAGGAAACTTAATAACTGAATTTACGTTAAAAATAGGATTTAATATTAAATATTCTACAAATTGTTATCCTTAAGGTCATAGATTAGCAAAATCTACAAACAAAAATCTCTTAAGGATTATTATATGAACCATAGATGAAAATCAGACAAAATTGGCATAAAGCTATGATCTTTGCTCTTTGGGAAGATAGAATAACTCAAAAATATTCCTTAGGGACTTCCCCTTATTATTTAGTTTATGGAAGGTAAGTTGTTCTTCCCCCTAATGTTGTTTTTCCTTCATTAACCCTAGTTCAATCTATTCAATAACAATTGTGTTCTTTGCTTCAACTAAGATTATCACAATTATTGAAATTAGAAGAAGGGAGGGATAAAGCAAAACAAACTTATGCCAAACATCAAAACACTATTAAATTGTGGTCCAATTCAAGTTCAGTTGGAAATAATTTTTTTGAAGTTGTTGATCTTGTACTGAAATGGGACAAATCACACAAAGAGAAAGGTAAACACATAAAATTTCATAATCTATGGTTAGTACCATTTCAGATTGTGGAAAAACTTGGCCCAACTACTTTTATTCTCCAAGACCTTAAGGGAAAGAAAGAGTCCCTTCCTATAAATGGGCTCATCTTAAAAAAAAAAAAAATCTTGAAATTCATGCTACATTTTGTAAATATGTAAATAATCACATGTATAAACCGATTTGGCTCTTAGTTATTTTATTTAGTTGAGTATTATTCTTTTGGTCCCATAATTGTGTGTTATGTATTAATATATTCTCTAATCACTTTTATGAAATTTGTTTTTAAAAGGAAAATTATTAATAATATGATATCATTATGTTATTTTTCAAAATTTCTTAAATATTAGAATCTCTGATTTTAAATTAGTGATTATGTTCTTATTATTCTGCGAACTACGCATAACCTAACATCTATAAAAGGACAATTTTGTCTCATAACGAGCGATAACTTTAAGCAACTACTTAAAAAAAGACAAAGACTATAAAAATGGTTTAACTTCCTATGACCTTATCTGTCGTCCTCATCTATTAAGGAGTGTATTTGTCTCCCCATTCACTAATTAAATATATTTTTAGAGTGTAATTCAAAAATATAAAACTTGAAAGATAGGGGATTTCATCAAGAGTCAACATACCATGATCATGGGTAGTAATGATAGCGACATTACCAAATTTTGTCACCAAACCAGGGTAATGACTTACAACCAATAACTTCAAGACAAGAAGTGTCATCACAAGCCAACTTGTTCACTATTGTTAATACTTGTGAATGGCATCGTTAATATATGGTCACCAAGCCAGGACAATGGATTTCAGAGAAAATAAAACAACAAAAATTTGAACTAAATCCCTCTAAAATATTTACTAGTGGATGGGATACTAGTATTTCCTTCGTTAAAATGTAACCCTATCGAGGCCATGGATGCTTGCTGGAAGCAGTGGCACTACCTATGACATCAAAGTCTATCTTTATTTTAAACTCGAAAATATTCTTTGCCTCTTCAATATAGCTAACATTAATAATTGGATCTTATAGGTAAATTACTCCTTCATATAAATAGGAGGTGAGGTTTACAAATGATAACTTTTCTTTTCGTTTTTCAGAGAGACTTCTATAAAAAATATGAACTTTACCATTTTGATGTTTTCATATTTATTCCTTTTTCTTTTGAATTTCATTGATATATTCAGAGATAACTTTTTCACCCAGTGCGTCGCCAATTGTTGTGGCAAAAAACAATCCCCCATTTTTCTTTTAAGTCATAATAATAATGGGGACCCTTTAGTTTTTGTAAGTCATCTTAGGTTTTCAAAGTAATAAGAAAAAAATGAAATTGAATTTGAAAAGTCTTGAAATATTTTATAAAAGACAACTAAACATACAAATCATTATTGTAATTCAATATTAATGGTCTTTTAGAGGTAAATTACTCCTTCATATAAATAGGAGGTGAGGTTTACAAATGATAACTTTTCTTTTCATTTTTCATAGAAACTTTTATAAAAAATATGAACTTTACCATTTTGATGTTTTCATATTTATTCCTTTTTCTTTTGAATTCCATTGATATATTCAGAGATAACTTTTTCACCCAGTGCGAATTGTTGTGGCAAAAAACAACCCCATTTTTCTTTTAAGTCATAATAATAATGGAGACCCTTTAATTTTTGTAAGTCATCTTAAATTTTCAAAATAATAAGAAAAAAATGAAACTGAATTCGAAAAGTCTTAAAAATATTTTATAAAGGACAACTAAACATACAAATCATTATTTTAATTCAATATTAATGGCCTTGGGCTAGACTTATCGAGACATTTGAATAGACCTTTATGAGATTTTACTCTTCCGATTTTTTACTTCCCGAGATTCTAACATAGTTACTTATCATGAAAATATATATCGAATCACGGTATATATTATCTTTTCTTATCAGGACTTTCCATATGGTAATTTTATTTAAAAAGAATTACGAGAATGACCCCTTCCAAGAAACTCTTATATATATGAAGTCGCATCTCGAAACATTTATATCTCAGAACTCATGTCTCGGGCTCTTGTAGCTCGGAGAATCACATATCCTAAGTTTGTTTGAGATTGTCCTCCGATATTTTTTTCTAATGACTAATGGGGCAAGTTTCACATGGTACACCATTTATTTATTTAAATAACTTTACATTGTAATAATGGACCTCGAATGGGTAAAGCTTTGGCATTAATTAAACTTTGGTTTTCACAATTGATTTTTTTAAAAGCTTTATGTTGTGTTTTTTATTTACGCCATTGAAAGCTTCCATAAAACGATTTTCCTGCTAATCAGCGTGTCTATATCTCTCAGGTAACCTCAGATAACTGATATGTACTGATTTTTTCTGCTTTTCTTGGGAAGAGATGAAGAAAGGAATAAAGCCAAGAAAACGTCTCCACAACAGCAATCCACAGGCCCATTTGTTGAAGATGTTGATGACAAAATTCAAGAGAAGGATTGTTCTCAGATATAGTATGTACTAAAGATGTTGGGATTTCTTCTTGGGATGAAATTTATCAACACTTCTAAGCAGAAGAGCCCAAAGTTACCAATAGAACGTGTCGGAAGATAAAACTCTTGCCTTGGAAGCCACTTCAAGGGATGTAGCCAACTCATTTCTGGAGAGAATTGGGGCAAGACCACGGTTATTTCCTTATATAGACATGGTCCGATGGGTATTAAGAATTTGGATATTTTCGAGAGACATATTCAAACCAAAATGGGAACAATGATTGGTTCTTTCACCAGTAAGGATCTCCAAAATATGTATTGCATGCCAAATCCTAAATTTATATATAATAAGGAATACGTCAAGGCCTTTATAAGGGAGAAAGGACACCTGTCAATACCAATTTTGGAATGGAGAAAATACCCAAACAAGCATAAAACTAAGGAAATCAGTAAGTATTCACTCGATTCCATCACATCCACTTTTTCCCAAGTTGCGGCCATGTTGTGTCAATTGTATGCACTACCTAACATGTCAAAGTTCCCATAGGACTGGGTACCTTTAATTCATGGTGCTTCCGAGGGTTTTATATTTGATTGGGCTACCATTCTTTCTGATAACTTGGCCACCCATATTTTAGCTTTCTGACATGTTAGAAGTATTTTCGAAGATAAGTTTCCTCCTTTCTACATGTCTACTTATGTTATGGATGCCCTGTGTTTTCTATGGATTTCCTTGCCATGGGTTGGAAATGCACCATTCATGACCCAAAACCTATTCACATTTATTATGACATTGAAATTGTAGCATGAGAAGGAGACAAAGATAGAATATAATCAGATGGAAGAAATGCAGAGAAAGTTAGAAAAATTGAGTGCCAATTTGTACATGATGTATCATTTTGACTTATGTCTAATGTTGGACATGTATCATTTTCACATTTTATTGATCTACAAGTATATGTGAATTTCACTTGTTTTAGTTATATGTGATGATGATCTTATCAATATTGACTCATCAAGTTTTATATATTGAAAGTGGTTGATGATTTGGATGCATATTTATTACGTATGATGGTTTTGATTTACTACTCATGATGGATGTTGTCAAATTGAATTAAATTATAGATATTTGACTCATTTATTTTAATTACAGATGATGATCATGTTACAATAATTATCTTGTTATTTTATATATATTGGATGTTGTAGATTCTATTTTGATAGATATTTACTGAGTATAATGATGTTGTTAATTTGTATGGATGTCTTTTTCCTTGAAAAATATGTATAAACGTTATCTTGTAAAATATTCCAATTGCATTCATATGACTTATTGTATAATCATATAACTTATTTAACAGGCATGATATATTTATGATCCAGGAGGATCCAAGAGGATTGATCTAGGTGGATCTCTAAAAAGTTCTAGTGCCATGGTAAAAAGGCTCAAAACTCAAAGTGGTAGAATCTTGATTAACTTAGATTCAGATCGAAGTGCTCGTCATCTTAATTCCAATAGTGTGAATGACACTCGAATCCAAGCTCATATGAAGAAGTTAGGGCAAGTCAAAGTTTAGGTTTGGCATGGGCAAGTGGCAGGAGAAGATGGCGTGGCAGGACTCTTCAGCGAATGGGGAAGCACCAAGTGGCAGGGCGCCATTGGCCTCATATTTCATAAATCGCAAATTGGAGGCAGGTCAGTGATAAGTAATCAACCCCAACACTACCAGGTTGCAATTACAATATTGCAATCACAAATTGGAGGCGTAGCCATTTTATAGAATCAACCCCAGCAGAGTCAGGATGTGATGTGATAATTGCATATTGCAATCGCAAAGGGAAGTTCTTACAGAATCGGTCCCCGATAGTCAGGGTTGCGATTGCGATATCGCAATCACATCTTGTACAATGTGCATTCTTAAAATAATAATACATGCCAGTTCCACCAATTGTGATTTTTCGATACTCCTGAATGCGATATGGTATAGAATGTGGTTTTGGAAACTCATCAGATCCATCAGATCGCACATCGCACATCGCATCTTGCAGCAACCATTATGGAGGAACACCTTGGTTCTGATTGATTGTGATTTGTAATGAGGTTATCAGTGCTGATAAAGACATTGGGTTCAGGTTATATGTCGATTCATGTGAAAACGGTGTCAAGGGCAGTTCTTCTATGTTTGACAGGTTTGTTACCTGCAGCCCAAGAATCTCTGTTGGAAGCACCTGCCTGCTAAACTTGTCATCTGTTGGGAACTGCCCGGGATTGAGGAGTCAACCAATCAAGTATATATATATATGGGACAGTTCGCACAGGAAAAGGGGGAGACTGGCATATTAGTTTAGAAATCAATGTGTACAGTAGTAATCTGACCCGGCAGCAGGTCAGAACCTCACCTTGAGCAGCAGGGAGGTTCCGAGAGGGTGCAAAAGCTTCATTTCTCTAAATTGGGTGTTTAGATAGGCAATTCTGCATGATTTTTCACCAGGATTTTAGTGGTACTGTCTGTTTCTGAAGTTGGGCTCTCCATTTTTCGTCCATATTCTAGATTGGAAGTATAAGGATTGTAAATGAATGTTCTTTGTACTTTATCTCTTTTCATGCCATTTAATGAACAAATGCCTCCCCACTATTGAGCATGGCCCGGAGATGTAGTCAAAATTGGATGAAATCCATAATAAAATCTTTGTGCCTTGATCTCATGCATGATTATGTCTTTTTTATCTATTTTTCATATGCTTATGTTCCATGGTTTTTAAGTGCTCTGTTATATGTAATTCTGATGCATCTATATGCAAAAAAGTCCTAGATCAAGTGGTATCAGAGAAGGGCTTAGTTGATGCGAATTTCATGAGTATGCTAACCAAAAATAAGCCTCAAAGTACGTGCATACAAAAAGGATACATGGTAGATGTTGAATCTCATTGGGAAGAGAAGCGGCCTTATTGCTATAAAGAGTTATGAGCACGAATGACTGAGTGTGCAGCCATGGAGAATGATAAAGAAATGCACGATACCTTCCTGTGAATGTCCAAAATGGTGGACATCATGTATGGCGCGTATGAGAAGAGAAGAGAGGAGGAGACATAGAGATCGGAGAGTGATGCGTCATCCACATCTTCCGGTGCTTATGCATTTTATCCCTCACCTTCCTCGAATGAGGAGATTAACCAGAGACTTCAAGAAGAGAATGTTGAATTAAGAAGGCCATTGTGGGAAGAGAAAGAGGAGAAACTGAGGTTGCTATGCCATTTGCAAGCCAAGGTCGATTCCTTGGAACAGCTGCAGTGTGACCCCCGTGAGGTAAAATGTAATTATTCAACTCCGTGTATTTTTCCTCATGATGATTTTTCCGTTTTTGAAAACCGTACCATAGGAATCGGCTCCAAATTGTTAAGGAGAATGGGGTATGAGGGGAAGGGCCTCGGCATTAATAGCCAGGGCATCACAAACCCCATCAACGTAGAGGAATTACCCCATTAGGCAGGACTTGGGCATGTCAGGAAGGAGGTTGGGGAATGCACCAAAACAGCGAGCGAATCACAAATGACAAATGATAAAAGGCCCTCGTCAGTTCTTTACAAATCGACAGTGGAGGTAAAAGATGTTGATTTCTCTTCAGTTTCATCTTTGCATGATATAATTTATGTTAGAACTATGGAAGTACCCATTACAGGGAAAAACATGAGACTCCTTACCAAGATGAGGTACAAGGAAGAAGAAGGACTTGGTGTTAATAGCCAAGACATAACTCAGCCATTGGAGGTTGAGCAAAGACCTTGATTTGCAAGGTTGGGGTGCATTGAAGGATAGTGCTCAAAGATGTAAAAATCTTCCATGACATTGTTGAAACCATCGAGGAAAGAGGATGATGGGAACACATCACCATTAACCTATGGCAGTATGCATTGCAGAGAAAGTGATGAGGCAAGCTCTCGTTTCCATGATCATACCAAAGACCAACAAGAAAGGTATAACTAGTCTCGGTATTCTAATGTTCATTTTGATTACAACCGTATTGTTAATAATGAACGAAAATCATGGCATAAAAGAAATTTCAGTTTTTGTGGATTGCATAACCATGTGTTTGCTAAGCGCTGGAGTACAATAGATGCATGAAAAAGGATGAGGCATGAAAGACCCTCTCAACAACAGGAAAATAAGAAGGTAAAGCAGTTCTGGAGGAAGAAGGCTTATTGTAGTGATTATGACATAGATGGTCTTGAAATAGCCACATGTTGGAGGTTCCATCCAGAGCAGTGTCACAAGGACAAAGAATTCGTGCATGAACCAGGTGAAACAGTTGTTCGAACAACAAATGCGCCACAAGGAGATGACCTAGTCACTTTGATAAGTGAGAGATGGTTCTTCTAGGTGTGGTAGAATTTCATGGCCTTATTTTTTCCAATCATGTGTTGCGTTTTAAACTGTAAAAGTGATGATGTGTTTTCCATCACTTATTGTAGCAACGATGATGTTTGGCCTTGTATTGATAGATGGAGTATTGTTTCCATTTTTATGTAAACTTGACCACTGAGTATGTGTTATAAACTCGTGGAAAGTATGGGATGTCTTGACGGTGCTGGACCCACCAACATTAGGGGATCTCCCCAGTATGAAGTCCCAACTAGACCTCACATTGTTTGGTGTAGCAGTCCCATCCGGTACAATGGACCTGTTTCCATTATCTTAAAGATGTGCCTTATCTCTTGCTTGTCAACATGTGAGAGTGGTCTGCTTTGTCTTCAAACAGCGAGGTTTACACGCCTAGTGATTGTTAGTGTTACTTGTGTCACGGTTCTTTCAGCGCAGAGAGAGAGGGTGGGAGCAAGTCTCCAGTCGAAAGGGAGGAAGTCCCAACTTTGTCAGAGACACACAACACATAGGACATGCAGAGTTTCCAGAGGATAATTCCACAAGGATGTGGTAGTCACAACACACAAGGGAAGATAGCACATACAACACCCAGTGGGACAGTCTGCGTGAGTGCTACAGTCATTATAAAAAGTTTACATGAAAGGTTATGTCTGATGTCTGGGAAGGTAACCAACACGGGCAGGACAATGTTAACAAATTATACAACACGTTTTCATAAACATATGTATTAGAACAGCTGAATGAGTTCAATTATTTAACACAGGTTAGAGCAACATGTATTACACGTGTTCAAGATTAATCTTATAAACACTTACAACACATGTGTAAAATGTGTGGGCCTATTATCAGGCTTCTGAATTAAGGGAAAGTTCCAAGACACATCGGTACACCATTACATCACTTATGACCTCGTTGGTGGGGCATTGGAGCTATCGCTCGCTCCTCAAAGAAAATATTACAGATTCTCAAGGATATATAGGAGGAGCCAATGTGAAAATTTCCTTTGCATGTACAAATGAGGGGGTATTTATAGCTAAGGGAAAAACTAGCCCTTGTGACTGCTCAACTTCCCTCATGACTGTTTGACTAATTTGACTCTTTAACTTTACATGACTCTTCATATGACATGTGGGTCTCTTGGACTTCCACGTTACATTACATTGATTTACACAGTATGGCAAACAGTAGTGACTTGGCCGACATGACTCATGACACGACTCAACACGACAATGCTGATATGTCCATGTTGTTGTTGGTGTCGATGTCGAGTTGCAGTGTTGTTGAGTCATGGATGTTCTCTTGGTGTATCACAACTTCACCTCCACATGGCAAGGTGTACAGAGTCTTCGATGGTCTTGGTGTTCACTTGATGTTGCATGTGCACATTTCTCCTTTTCTTGTGGTTTGGCATGCTTCACATGTTCGTTGGTTCACAAAAAAATCTCTTCGCATGCATCGTTTGTTCGCGAGAAAATATCCTCGCATGCATCATTCATTCGTCCATTCATGAACAAATCGACTTGCATGTGATCTCCTTGTTCATCCCATTCGTCATAGCGTCATGTCTTATCCATATACTTGTATCTGCAATCACTCATGATGAGACGACATCAAATCCATAAACCTCCTAGTCTACCATGATGCATTGTCTTTCGCTTTCGAATGCAGGTGATTGGGGAAGATGACAAGGCTATGAAACTGCACAAGGTAGATTTCAGAATGGGATGCGGGCTCTGAGCACTGCTGGTGAAAATTGTGCAGAAGTCACTGGGAGACTGAGATGGACAATCCAGATCAGCAGTGACTTTCTACGAGATCTGGCTCGGCTGGAGGGTAAATATGCGCAATTTCTGGAGGGAAGCAATGCGGGAAACAAAGGGGTTTAGCAGCAAAAAATGCACAATTCTTGGAGGGAGGAAGCAGTGGACTGCAGGGAGGATTTTCTGGGAAAAAATGCACATTTTTTTAGGGAGCTCGCTGCAAGGTTGCTGGTGACAAAAACTACGCAATTGCTAGGAGGCTGACCTGCTGAACACCTCTATGTAGATTATGAGCTGAGCAGGATGCTAGGAAGTTGAGGGGCTTGCTCATGAAATATACACATTTTTATGGGTGAGTAACTGGTTGGTTGACTAGGTAGCGGGCTGGAAAAACTGTGCAATTTTTTGAGGGAGACAAAGATGGGCACTTTGTGTCTATTTGGCCTGTTTGTGCAGTTTTTTCAGTCAGTGGAGCAAGCAAGGTCTGCAGCTTTTGCACAATTTTTTTAGGAGAGTGAGTCTTGGGATCACTGCCCGATCAAAATCTATGGTTGACCAATAGGAGGGTTCGTTGATTAGCTTGCAGGAAACACAGATTGAAATGGCTTGTTGGACACTTCTACGTTGTTATGGGTGACAGTCGGTTTGGTCAATTCTAGGATTGCGTAGTGCAAGATGCCTGGGAGACAACCTCAAGCTCTGCGCAATTTTGGGCAGTAGTACATGTTCGCTGAGTGCTGACCCTGTGCAATGCAGGTTAGCGAGGGTTTAGCTGTTGGAGGGTGACTCGGTCATCAGATCTTCAGAAGAATGACTAAGTGTGTGAGTGGGTGAACTTGTGCATACATGACCTTGCAAACACACACTCAACATGACTTGAGAAACAAGCATGATGCTTGTGATGGATCATTGAACGACCGTGATGATTCTTGCACGACAGTGCATACAACATTGTGTGTGGGTGCAATAGATGTGCACATGGAAAACACAACTCAAACACAACCTTCAACATCACGAGAACAAGTTCGCAAGCATGACATAGAAATCAACACGCAGAAGACGAAAATTGGTCGAACAAGTGAAAAGAAGTAAGACATGTAGAAGAAACACATGAGATGACTTTCGTGTTTGCGCACGTGCATGTTTTTTAGGACAAGATGATATGACAATGGAAAGCAATCCAATGAACTCAACTAAGAGGTGTACTTCGGAAGATGTTCTTTACTTACCGTACTTACCCTCAAGATGATCATGCACCCAACAAAGTTTTCATGCCATCCTGATATTTTCCATTAATCAATTCCTTGGTCCTTCTCCTCAACTCCTTGGAATCAATTTCATCATGACACCTTTTCTTGTAGTCGCTGAGAGGTAGATCTATCCAGTTTCAGCGGATAGTGACTATTTCCAGAATGAGGACCCAGGAGGCACATCTACGCAGTTTCTATATGCAAGACCGACAAGACAACTTGGACACCACTGCATAATTTTGAGGCTCAAAACTAAAAGTGGCAGGCAAGGGAGGTTGGTGTCTCTACACACTACAGGTTTCCAGCAAGAAAGGGAGGTTGGTGTCTCTACACACTGTAGGGTTACAACAGGCAAGGGAGGAAGCTTGTTGGTTGCAGAAGCAAAGTGCATAGTTCGGGAAAGCTAGATGAGGCTAGGTTGCTTGGGAAAATGGCTAAGTGTGAGATCAGTAAAACATATGAAAACATTTATAGGACTCAACTGTGATCGCACACAGACACTTTGTGACACAATGTAGACTATCCGGAATACATAATACATCCTTTTCCTGATGGAAAACCTTCATGACATGAGTGCGTGAGGTGAGTGTCAAAAATGTCTATGTGATGACAACCAATCATACACATGCAATTCCCTTGAAGCAAGACAACATTGCCTTTGTATGACAAATAACAACCCCTATGCCCAAATATGACAATGTTGCATGAAGATGAGAACATGGATAACTCTTAAGATAAAGGAGGGGAGCTTGAAATTAGCATCTTACCAACAAGCAACCAAGGATAATCGATCGCAGGATTTGAGGTAAGCTCCAAAATTTGCATGTGAGCCAAAATTTTCAAGGGTGGTTGTAGCCACTGCAACAGGATGCTTGGCTCATTTTTTGTCACATAGCGAAACATGTAATTTGCAAGATATTGTACTACAGGTTTGCAAGGGATGGTTCATCGTTTATGGTTCCGAAGGACAGAGGTGAAGGAGAAGGAAGGATGACCTGTTAGGACACTTGTGGTGCAAACAATGTACAGAGCAATTGCAGATTATTTAATGCTTTTGGAGGACCAAACACTTCTTTTAGTGGGGAGGATTGATCTAGGAGGATCCAGGAGGATAGAGGAGGATTGATCCAAGTGGATCTCTAATAAGTACCAGTGATATGGTAAAAATGCTCAAAACACAAAGTGGCAGAATCTCGATAAACTTAGCTTCAGATTGGATTGCTTGTCATCCTGATTCCAACAGTACAAAGGACACTCAAATCCGAGCTCATATGAAGAATTTAGGGCAAGTAAAAGTTCAGGTTTGACTTGGAGAGGTGGCAGGAGAAGATGAAGTGGCAAGACTCTTCAGCAAATGGGGAAGCGCCAAGTGGAAGACTACCATTGGCCCCAAATTTTACAAATCGCAAATCGGAGGTGGGTCGGCGTTTAGGAATCGGCCCCAACACTATCAGGTTGCAATTGCGATATCACAATCACAGATCATAGGCGAATCAGTTTTATAGAATCGGCCCCGGAAAAGTTAAGATGTGATGCGATAATCATATATCGCAATCACAAAGGGAAGTGCTTACAAAATTGGCCCTCAGTAGTTAGGGTTGTGATTGCGATATTGCAATCACATATCGCACATCGAGCATTCTTAAAACAATAAGACCCATCGGTTCTACCAATTGAAATTTGTTGATACTCCCAGATGCGATATGGTATATAGCGTGGTTTAGAAACTCGTTGGGTCTGCCAGATCTCACATCGCATATTGTAGTGGCCATTATGGAGGAACGCCTTGGTTTGGACCGATTGCGATTTTTTATGGGTTTATCAACACCTATAAAGCCATCGGGTTCTTTTATATTCGATAGGTTTGTTCCCTGTGGCCCGAGAATCTATCTTGCAAGTGCCCGCTTACTAAACTTGTCCTTTGTTGGGAACTACCCGGGATTGAGGAATCGGTCGATCAAGTATATATATATGGGACGGTCTGAATAGGAAAAGGGGGAGACTGGCACAATAGTTTAGAAATCAGTGCATACATAAGTAACCCGACCTGGCAGCAGGGCAAAACCTTGCCTTGAGTAGCATGGAGGTTCTGAGAGGGTGCAGAAGCTTCATTTCTCTAAATTGGGTGTTTAGATAGGCGATTTTGCTCGACTTTTTGCCAGGATTTCAGTGGTACTATCTGTTTTTGAAGTTGAGCACTCCATTCTTCATCCATCTTCTAGCTTGGAGGTATAAGGATTGTAAATGAATGTTTCTTGTACTTTATCTCTTTTCATTCCATTTAATGAATGAAGGCCTCCCCACGATTTAGAAGGGCCCAGAGATGTAGTCCAAATTCAGTGAACTCCATAATAAAATCTTTTTGTCTTGATCTCATGCATTATTATGTATTTTTATCTTCATTTTATATTCTTATGTTCCATGGTTTTCAAGTGCTCTGTTATATGTAATTCTGATGCATATATAAGAAAAAAAATCCTAGATCAATTTAACAAATTAAATTGAAATTAAACATATTAATTTAACTGTATGCAAAAAAATAATAATTTTTGGAAGAAAAAAAAAAGCAATAATGGAAGCCAAATTGGAAGAAAAATTGGAAGCCACACTAGAAGCAAAATGGGAAGAAAAAAGGGAAGCAAAACTATAAGGAAAATCGAAAGCAAAATGGGAAGCCAAATCAGAAGCCAAACTGGACACAAATCCTAGTGCTAAACCTGACATTATTTCGGGTGCTATTCTCAGTGAGTAGAAGCAAAAAGAGAAACAACAATGGAAGCCAAATTGGAAGCAAAATTGGAAGCCACAGTAGAAGAAAAATTGGACGCAAAACTAAAAGCCAAACCAAAACCCAAATTGGAAGCAAAGGGCCTGGTGCCAAAAGTTGCACTATTTCCAACTCTATTCCCGACACTCTTTCCGACACTATTCTCGACATTATGCTTGGTACTATTTTTGGTGTAATTTCCAGCACAAATTTTGACATTATTTCTGGCATTATTATCTAGTGTAATCCTATTGTTCTGTTTCTAGTGCTATTCTAGATGCTATTTCTGGTGCTATGATAAAATTTTGTTGGTTATGCCCATTTTTACACAAGAAAGGTGTCCTATTCATGAACTGAAGTACACTAAATTATGACACTATTTTAGGCATTATTTACCTGTTCTCTTGTAGTGATTTTGTAAGATTTTTTTTTTCTAGGTCGAATTCCTTTGTTTTTCCTAGGTGCCCATGCAACCCATCCTTCACAAATTTTGATCCTTTCTGCCTTGTAAATTTTTCCAATGTAGGCATGGCCCTTGTCCTTCTTCTTCAACTAAATTAATTCAGAGTATTCCATTTAAGGCACCCCAACCAACCTTCAATGGTTGTCATAAAATAGTTTAGATTTCTTGTTGTAAGGAAAACTTAAAACATCCCAAGAAAGTAACCTCCTCAACTCTAGAATTCATGTCCCTTAACTCAACCCATTTTAATTTATAATCAAAATACATGCAATATTTATAATGTATGTAAGAGGGGGGATTTTCCCAAAGGGATGTCACATAGGTAATGGGAAATTTCCCATCCCATATTCTTTTTAATTCACAACTTTCATTGTAACATCAAAATTCCCATCCCATGGTGGCAAACCTTTGTTCTCGGGGATGTAAATATGTCCAACGGAAAATGAAAATTCCTTAACCTACATGACTCAGGCTCTATTGGAAGCCTTAATAAACCATAATGACCTTTTAGGTATCTTTGAATGTTTCCAAAGTTTGACCAAACCTTACTTGAGATCTTGATCCTACCCAATACATACATAATGACAAGGATATATCCCTAAGTTGATCACATCAACTAAAGTGTTTACCATTAATATAAATTCACTCACAAGGTGAAATCCCAACTATTAATAGACTTTATACCTAGCTAATACATGGCTACAAAATTATGTGACTCCAACCAGAAAAATACTAGGTACTCTAGTACACATGCATGTATGTAGCCTTCTTCCTTTCATCACTCCATAAGAGACACACAGTAAATTAAGAATAATTGAGATTCATAGGAAGTCACAACAAGCCATATACAACTCTTGCAATAGAAAAAATATCTAATGCTCAAACACAAATTTCATTTAATAATGATAGTAATTAAACCATGGAATTTCAAGCACCATAATAATTTAACTAGATTCTTAACAATCATTAGCATTCATGCAGGTAACTCTGCAAATAAAGGAGTATGTTGGAAATTACAAGGATCTGGAAATCCCTCATAACATGAGATTAGTTTCCCAACACATATTAGTGGAGCTACATAAGAAAACACATTCCTTCATCTATTGTTCTGACACATCCACTGTTATACAACACTGATGTTCAATATTAAAGTGCATCAATTTTACAAGTAAATGACTTATCTTATTATCTTTGAGTTACTGGAAATTGATGGATTCACTTCAACTCTCCACCAAATTGTAGGCTAGCTTCACTACAACCTTTCTTGTAGGTGACCACCCCCAAGTTGGATTTAGAGTCTGAGGTAATTTCTGAGGAGTACTTTCACCAACACCCAATCAATAGATGGTAAGAAGAAGTTTCATTTTATTGAATTGAGGCTTCTGTGATCCATAACAATTATAAGAAGAGTTTTGGCGAAAATCACATGAGGAAAACCTTTGTCGAAGCATTTCGAACCAACCAGTGTCGTTCATCGTCAGGACAAGTTGAGGAGTCAGATCATGGCTGCAAAATAAATAGGGAGAGCAGGTCTTCAAATAGCTAGGTTTACCATCAACAACTATATAATGGCTAGATTATATAATGTTAATAAGTCAAAGGTAATTACTTCTAATATTAGAATAATATCCTAATTTTAGAGAATAATAACTAATTATAATATATTATCTATTAGAATGTTATGTTTATTTAATTAAAATATTTTCATTAGGATATTAAATTAAATTATTTAATTCCTTTTTAAGTTTTAATTTATTTAATCAAAGGGGTTTTTATTTTTATTCTAATTATATATTAGAATGTTATAATATTAATTTTATTAAATATTGAATTACTTAATTCTAACTTCAATTAATCCAATGAAAAAAAATTAAATAAATAAAATATAAATTAGAGTTTTATTTATACTTTTTATGTTATAATATTAATTTCATTTAAATATTGAATCACTTAATTCTAATTTAAATTAATCCAATGAGAAAAATAATAATAATAAAAATATATATTTATTTATATTTTTATGTTATAACATTAATTTCATTTAAATATTGAATCACTTAATTCTAATTTAAATTAATCCAATGAAGAAAATAAAGGGTTTTATAAATCAAAAAGTCATTCTATTCTTTACTGAAAAACTTAATCATTTAAACTACTAGGGATAGTAGAGGGTTTTTAAAATATAAGGTTTTAATGGGATTAATAAATTATTATTGAGTATTGGTTAAAATTAATTTCTAATTTTTAATTTATTTAAATTTTATTCATATGGTCAAGGAAAAAGCTTAATAACAAATAATATCAAGAAAACTTTGAAAATGAAATAGTAATAAAAATAGAACGAGTGACAGATTTTAAATACTGGAAGGACCAAAACAGGACAATAAGGGAAAACTTAAACAAAGGAGAAACCTTAGGAGGATGGAAAGGGCAGCACAAGGAAAAAAAGGAAACCTCGAAAACTAAAAAAGGGGGGGTGGGGGGAAGGGGGAAAAAAGGAAGGACTAAGAAGAAAGGGCAGGGATCCAGCAACTACTGATCTTCCAGCTGTCATCTCTATTGAGATTGTTAGGCCTTTCTTCAATTTCAATCGCCTCCCTGAATTTACGGTGATGGAATTGTGCCACCTTGGTAATAACCTTGGCTTCCTCAATACAGACCTAATGCTTGGTCTTTTCCGCATGCTCCGCTAACGTTGAAGACTTGGTTCTCCCATGTCTTAGGTCGGCTGCATGTTCGTTGATCCTTTGATGGATAGAGCATCCTGTTTCCCCGATATAGGGGGTCCCACACAAACAAGGGATTAAGTAGACGCCCTTCATGTCCATAGGGTCAATGGGATCTTTCACCAATGGGATGGATTTACAAATGGTATTGAGGGGCCTAAAGGTTGAGGGAATATTATACTTCTTAAGGATCCGAGCAATCTTGTCTGTGGTTCCCTGGACATAGGGAAGATGGACACCTAGCAGGCGTTCTTTAGGTACCTTTTTAATTACAGAATTTTTAGATGCTTTAAGGAAAGCCTTCTGACCTAAGCGCCTACTATAGCCATTCTCCACGAAGACATTAAGGAGATGGGATTTCTCCTTATCGAAGCTCTTATTATCAGAAATCCTAAGGGCATGAGTAGCGAGGGTGTTAAGAACACCCAATTTTTGAGTGGGGAAATGATGAGAATCGGCATGAAGATACTGCTCAGTATGCGTTTTCTTCCGGAATATTGAGTGGGAGAGGGAACCGTCCTGGTTTTTAGAAATAAGAATATCCAGGAAGGGGAGGCAACCATCGACTTCTTTTTCCATGGTGAACTTAATGGCAGAAGATTGACAGTTGAGGTGATTGAAGAAGAGATCCAACTCCTCCTGGCCATGGGACCAGATGACATTAGTGTCATCAACATATCTTTTCCATAGCTTGGGAAGGAGACGGGCTGAGGCTAAAGCTTTGGCTTCAAAATCCTCCATAAAAAGATTCGCAACAATAGGGGAAAGGGGTGAGCCCATGGCAACACCACAGGTCTGCTCAAAGAATTCACCCTCGAAACAGAAAAAAGTGGAAGTGAGACAAATCTCAACCAGCCGAGCGGTATCGGGATCTGTTAGGCGATAGATCACCTCCAAGGCCTCCTTTATAGGGATGCAAGTGTAAAGGGAGACCACATCGAAGCTGACGAGGATGTCTTCAGGGTCAAGCTTTATGCCCTTAAGTTCATTAATGAAGGAAGCAGAGTCTTTTACGAAGGACTCTGTATGACCAACTAGGGGCTTAAGCTTGAGGGCAAGGAACTTAGCCAGAAGGTAGGTTGGACCACCAATGGTGTTGACAATAGGCCTTAGGGGGGGCCCTTCTTTATGAATCTTAGGTAACCCATAGATCCTAGGAGTAATGGGACTGCTCTTAATGAGCTTATGGCAAAGGGAATTCACAGAGCTACTGGACTTGATGGCAAGAGCCACCGCCCTAGAAATTTTCTTAAGAGGGTTCTTGCACAGTTTTTTATAACTGCCACTATTGGGAAGATGATCTAACATCTCCTTGTGGCCTCCCCTTCCTGGATCTTCTTATTTCTAAAAACCAGGACGGTTCCCTCTCCCACTCAGTATTCCGGAAGAAAACGCATACTGAGCAGTATCTTCATGCCGATTCTCATCATTTCCCCGCTCAAAAATTGGGTGTTCTTAACACCCTCGCTACTCGTGCCCTTAGGATTTCTGATAATAAGAGCTTCGATAAGGAGAAATCCCATCTCCTTAATGTCTTCGTGGAGAATGGCTATAGTAGGCGCTTAGGTCAGAAGGCTTTCCTTAAAGCATCTAAAAATTTTGTAATTAAAAAAGTACCTAAAGAATGCCTGCTAGGTGTCCATCTTCCCTATGTCCAGGGAACCACAGACAAGATTTCTCGGATCCTTAAGAAGTATAATATTCCCTCAACCTTTAGGCCCCTCAATACCATTCGTAAATCCCTCCGATCGGTGAAAGATCCCATTGACCCTAAGGACATGAAGGGCATCTACTTAATCCCTTGTTCTTGTGGGACCCCCTATATCGGGGAAACACGGCACTCTATCCATCAAAGGATCAACGAACATGCAGCCGACCTAAGACATGGGAGAACCAAGTCTTCAGCGTTAGCAGAGCATGCGGAAAAGACCAAGCATCAGGTCTGTATTGAGGAAGCCAAGGTTATTACCAAGGTGGCGCAATTCCATCACCGTAAATTCAGGGAGGCGATTGAAATTGAAAAAAGGCCTAACAATCTCAATAGAGATGACGGCTGGAAGATCAGTAGTTGCTGGATCCCTGCCCTTTCTTCTTAGTCCTTCCTTTTTCCCCCTTCCCCCCCCCCCATTTTTTAGTTTTCGAGGTTTCCTTTTTTTTTTTCTCCTTGTGCTGCCCTTTCCATCCTCCTAAGGTTTCTCCTTTGTTTAAGTTTTCCCTTATTGTCCTGTTCTTGTCCTTCTAGTATTTAAAATCTGTCGCTCGTTCTATTTTTATTACTATTTCCTTTTCAAAGTTTTCTTGATATTATTTGTTATTAAGCTTTTTCCTTGACCATATGAATAAAATTTAAATAAATTAAAAATTAGAAATTAATTTTAACCAATACTCAATAATAATTTATTAATCCCATTAAATCCTTATTATTAAAAACCCTCTACTATCCCTAGTAGTTTAAATGATTAAGTTTATCAATAAAGAATAGAATGACTTTCTGATTTATAAAACCCCTTTTTTTTTTTGGATTAATTTGAATTAGAATTAAGTGATTCAATATTTAAATGAAATTAATATTATAACATAAAAATATAAATAAAACTTTTTCTTCTTTTTTTTTCATTGGATTAATTTAAATTAGAATTAAGTGATTCAATATTTAAATGAATTTAATATTTTAACATAAAAAGTATAAATAAAACTTTTATATATATATATATATATATATATTCGATTAATTGAAGTTAGAATTAAGTAATTCAATATTTAATAAAATTAATATTATAACATTCTAATATATAATTAGAATAAAAATTAAAACCCCTTCACGTATCTATATGATTAAATAAACTAAAAATTAAAAAGGAATTAAATAATTTAATTTAATATCCTAATGAAAATATTTTAATTAAATAAATATAACATTCTAATAGATAATATATTATAATTAGTTATTATTCTCTAAAATTAGGATATTATTCTATTATTAGAAGTAATTACCTTTGACTTATTAACATTATATAATCTAGCTGTTATATAGCTGTTGATGGTAAACCTAGCCATTTAAAGATCTGCTCTCCCTATTTATTTTGCAGCCATGATCTGACTCCTCAACTTGTCCTGACGATGAACCACACTGGTTGGTTCGAAACGTGTCGACAAAGGTTTTCCTCATGTGATTTTCGTCGAAACTCTTCTTATAAAAGTTTCATTTCTCAAGTTATTTCTCAATAGCCCCGTGCTATAACACCACCATGATTCTCTATTAAGTAGAACTTCAACCACAAGGGCTCATCTAAGGCTCAGAAATTTTTATCTCTGTTACAAGAGAAGGAATATATATATAATATGGGAGGTTTATCAAATAGATTAGTTATTGCAAAAGTAAAAATTCCACTTCCAGGAAATTTATGATCCTACCACATGTTATCACCTAGATTGACCTGAGGCTGAAGGGAAGCAATGCTAGGGTAACCACAAACTAAACTTAGCCAAGTAGCTAGCCCTACTAGGCCGGGAGAGGGCTCTCTCCATAGGGATCTCAGTCAAGATGACTGGATCAGGTAAAGGATTTCAGGCTAGGTTTAGTAGCTCGAAAGTTTTGATTGGATTTTGTAGGGGTTTAACAGATCAGGAGGAGCTAGGCAGTTTAGGTCTGGGAAATTAGGTCAGAAATACAGGGTGTTCTATGGGGCAAGGTAGGCAGAGGCTTTAACACTCTTGGGCTTGATGATGTGAGATGTTTAAGAATAGTGAGAAGATAAGAAGGGCATGTGACAATCATGGATCCTTCCTAGACTACATAAAACATGAAATGGTGAATGGATTCCCAAGGCAGAGCACTGATGCAATGGATTCTACCTATCAAACTTGAAAACATTCAACTAGAAGTAGTGAAATGATTGATGGCATACATAAAACATATAAACATATAATCACACAAGAAGAAACTATACTAGAACTCCATACCACAGGGATCCCATAAAAATAGTTGCAATTCTTATTAATCTCCTGCCAAGCTGCTTACAAAAGTGTACAATCAAGCTCTGAGCATCCAACTGAGTCCAACCCACAAAATGACTAAGAAAATACATAATATAGGCCTCAAAACAACTAATCCTAGCCTTAGGGGTCGAATCCATGAGAGGAGGAATAGTTGCACAAAAGACTGAACTGATAGCTAAAGACTAGGGAGGTCAAACTGAATCATTCCTAATATGAAGCAAATTGATTCATTACATGCCACTTAGGCCATTCATCTGATGTATCTACCCTAGGTAACAAAAATACACTTTAATTACATCATCATCATGAATTACATCAGTGAAAAATCAAAATCCCATAGGTGAAGAGTAGTTTCTGAGAAAAATAGTGAAAATTTTAGCTGCATGTCAAGTGCGCAGCGCCAGTGTCAAACGCGCAGCGCCTGAAGGAAGTGCACAACGCCATCTTCAAGGTGATTTTTGACTGCCTTCCTGGTGTCCAAATCTAGCTTAGAATAGCTCATTGGAAAGCTTATCCTATTTAGTTTCCAAAAATGTGCCTAGCTCCCAATTTGAGCTTGATTTGCCCCTCCAAAACGGAAATCTCCCTAGACTACTTAAATGCACAACACCTGGCTCAAAAAAAGGCAGAGACATGATTTTTAGGTGGTTTTTTGCCTTTTCCACCTAGTAATTTTGACTTTCAGATTTGGAAACATGGTTTTATTGAATGTAAATGGTCTTTTGAATCCAATGGTGGTGGCCATTCCTCCAGAATATGCCCCAAAAAAGTGCACAACGCCCTAGGCGTTGCACATTTGACCAAAAGACTGATACAAAAATTACTTGGAAAAAACAGGAAATGCCAAAAACAAAAACTGAGTTCAAGGTCTTCAAAAATGGTTGACATAGCTCATGTTCAAGGTGACTAATATGGAGAGAAGCCTCCTTTTGATGAGTTAAGGCCTCAATTTTTGCATGAGCCCTTTTTAGCTTGGCTCTAGCAATTTTGTTTCTCATGGAAAAGTATTTGGCCATTCTTCTTTGAACCTCTATATCTGTATTAGCTTTATCTAACAGGTCCTCAAGATGATTTCTGGCCCTTTCAAGCTAATATTCCTTGTTCTCATTCATTATTATGCCAAATTGTTCATTCAAGGTGATTTGGCTAGCAAATTGAGCTTCTTTTTCTCTTTCAAGATCCAAAGCTCGCTTTAGGCCTCTAGTCATAGGCCTCCTCCTGGGCATATTTTCCTCCATGGGCTCACCATAGTCACCATAGGCTTCCTCAAGTCAGACTTTAATCTTTTCAGCTTCCCTTTTAGCTTTGATGAGTTGAACTTCCACAAGCTCATGCTTGGTCTCCATTTTCCTATTTTCCTGTTCATAATAAGATACAATTTATTTTTCTCTTTGTAGATTCACCTACAACTTACCTATCAATGCTTCTTTCTCTTTGAAGATCATTCTGGTGTTTTCCTTTACATCTTCCTCATCTAAGTCCATTAAGTCAAACTCTTGCTCAGTTTCATGGGGGTCTTCTTCTTATTTTTTCATTTCTGTTTCAACCACATTTTCCTTTCCTTTTTGTACCTTCTTTGCTAATGAAGAGAGCAAGGCCCCTCCCACAATCTGTGGGGAAAACACTTGCCTCTTTCCTCTCTGATAGGTGTGCATCACAGTACCTAAATTAGTCTCTCCTGGCTTGTTGCTTTGACCCTGATCACTTTGTTCTTTGTCATTGTCCTCTTTCATGTCAAATGAAAGAATAGGTCCATGGAATAGTGATAATGGGGGTGATGGTGGATGAGACGAATAGTGCATGGGCTGAGATGGAGGAATGGAGGTTGGTGGATGAGATGATGATGGAATGCCTTGAACATTTTGAGTGGAAACTTGAGTGAAAATGGGGTTAGCTATAAATGTACTACATGCAATGTTAAATTCTTTAAGGTCATAAAAAAACTATGATATTTATGAGGGAATGGTGAAATAAGCTTTTCATTTGATCTTTGTATTCTCTTCTTTAAGAAATGTAAGCCATCTTCTCAACACACCTGAAAAGATAGTAGGGTATATTGGGCATTCTATCCCTAGTGAAATGCATAAGTAACCGGATGTGGTAAGAATAGACCCTAAAGAACCTACCCTCACATGAAAAATACTTCATTATAATCTTCATCATAGGTGCATATCTGTCAAGGAGCTATGAGAAAGGGAAATAACATTTTCTTTCACTTTTGTACCTAGGTTTGATGTATGGTTCATAAAAATGTGCTTCTATTTCACCCTGCTTGAACCATTTTTCCCCAACTTCTGGAATCCCGGTGGCAGCTGATATGATGGCAGTAGACAATGTGAAGGTTATGCTTACAAGAGTGACTTGATTATCTTGTATTTTGGCTATAAAAAGCCTAGTCAACTCAAGGTGGTACTAGACTGCTTGGACCTGCTCACAAAACTCAAAACACCCTAACCATTTGAAGGATGTCACTGCCATAGAAGAAGCTAGGAGCTCTTTGAGATCTGTGGGCTCAAACCTGTGAATTTTCCCTCCTTTATGTGGCCTTCTCTGCTCTATGTTTCCCTCTCTATCTGATCCCTCTTCTTCACTGTGTGGACTATATCTTTCATCAACCATGGTGTCTTTGTTATGAAACCCTAAGTAAATGGTAGGGGAATGCAAGTGTTTAGGAAGGAAAAAGGAGAAGGGAAAGGTAGATGGGGAGTCTGATAGGTGTAGGGATAGGGGTCTCTGAAAGGGGATATAGGGTATTAATCAGGTAATTTTGGGAAATGGGAAGCTTGCTTGCAAAATCAGGGTTTAGGAGAAAAACTAGGGTTTTGAATGTAAGACTAACACCAATCTTGATTTCATTCTTCAATCATTGAGGAAACAACTTTGAGGAGAGGGAAAATGATGTTTTGAAGAAGACACTTACTTGTTTTAAGGCTGAGGAGGTATAAGGACCTCTGAAGAATGAACAGGGGCAAAATTGGCCAAACGCGCAGCGCCCAGAGGAAGTGCGCAACGCCTGAAGGGAGTGCGTAGCGCCAAGAGGAAACACGTAGCACCAAGAGGAAACACGCAACACCTCCACTCTTTCTGTTGATTCGACCTCAAATTGTAAAAACCATTGCTAGGGTTTTCTCAATGCGTGGTAAGAGGGAAGTAAAGAAGATATGAAGGCAAAAAGATACTTATACACCCTTGAATTTAATCTTTAGCTCCTCAAACCCCCTTTGCTAATGTTTTTTGTCACTTTCACCTTTTCATTTAATTTCTCTTGATTTTCTGACTCTTTCCTTTTGATAGGTGGATGAATGCTCAATTGGACTTGAATTTTGCAGTGTTTGTTTGTCTTGCAGCAAGGAGAAATGCTCAGGTGTAGCTGAGATCCATTATTACATAAAGGAACTTAAAATTACATATGAAATACAAATAAACATAAAATACTCTATTTTCACCTCAAAAACATGTTTTTGAGGTGAAAATTACATTAGGTTAAAACAAATAATAACTCAGTAGCTTATGACTTACAAATCATCATGCTTTTTTTATCAATCATCCTCGTACCATGGCTAACATTTATTTAGCCTTTAACATCAAACCTTAGACCTTGGTGATGAAACCCTAAGACCTAATGAAATCATGCCCTATGACCTAATGAAATCATGACTGCAGGTTAATTATGAAACCATAACTGAAGAAAATCTGAAGGAGGTGTTATGCTCCTATACCAATAGGTGTCATATATCATGATTGACTTGATGAGCTATGTAATATGTTCATGCCTTTCCTTGTTGCAAAGGTTTTCCATATTGTTAGAAAATCAAAAAATTTTAAAAATGTAAAGAGGGTATACCCTAAAAGAAAAATCAAAGGTTGAAAAGAAATAAAATGGTCAAAAAAGTGAAAGAAAATGAACCCCACCAAAAGAAAGACCAAGGAAAGTGTGCAAGTCCAAATGCAACTACTTTTTACTCTTATGTAATAAACAAATTGTGTGCAACTTGTAACTTATGCCACAATTGATGAACAGTCAAACAGCTTAAACTTGACTAGTTCATATTTTTCAATTTCATGTTTTAGAAATAGAGAAAAGGAGCTCAACAGTTTAATCTGAGCCCTTGGATGTAATAAGGCTAGACTTAGATAGATATCTATATGTAAAAGAAAGAAAGTGTGTTGAGGGTTTGCCAGTCCAAGTGCACCCTAATAAAGAAGAAAAAATGTCAGGCTAAAGTAGGTAGGGTAGGTAGATGATGTTTCAGAAATACATGTGATGTATAATGTCTCTAAATGTGTTAATTTTCATTTTCATCACAAGTGCAAGGCAGACATTATACTTGATTCATTTCAAGCAAGAGAAGGTCAAATAATTAACTTCCCTTCACATTTTTCCCTAAAGATTTCACTAATTCCCCCTAAAGTACTAAGGTCTTTGAAGATTACAGGGGCTCATAGCATTTCTCTGACTTCTGGAGGGACCGGACCCTCGACCCAATAATCTAAAAGCCTAAATACTTAAAATCATCATTCATTCACTTTCATAAGTCTTTTCCTAAGTAAAATCCTATTTTGCCTAGGAAAAATACACAATATTACATAAAATCTCCTTTTCACTTAAGCCTAAGTTAAATAGACACTCTAATGTTTTACTTGGCGCATTTTATTACATTTTCATATTAATTTCTAACCCATATTATATAACTCTCAGATGAAAGTTCACCCTTTCTCGTATTACTACACATATATATAAAATCCAGAAATATTAATATCCCGCCCCCATTGGTTAATTATAACCATAAACATGTTTTAAACAGGGATTAACTAGTTAATAAGCTTGATTTCCCCCTGCATTTGCAAGGAATTAATTAACCCTCAAGGTTAATTAAGAACCTCCCCGCCCATTCACAATCACCCCGATATGATTAATTAACTTTTTAATTAAATCGGGCTCGCTGTAGTTAAATTTCCACCGTACCTCGCTTCCCGTCCACCATCCGATCCCATCTCCATCATCGAACGACCGTTATTGATATCGCACCCCCTTTGGTGACCGCGTGTTAACGCGTGATCACTAGGCGGTTTTCATCCCGTACCTCCGCCACACGTCATGCAATCAATGGGATCGCTGGTTCCCAACCGAAACCGGCCCATCGCCAAAAGTGGTTGTTGTGGGGAAAAGTATCCGACTCGGAATGACCCTATCCCTACTCTAAGGGTGATAGTTCCTTAGCAACAACTGAAAGTAAAGCTTTGATATTTTTCCTTTATGAAAGTACAGAGAAGGAAGAAAAGATTGACCAACCGATGTCTTTCACTTTTGTCGATCTTGTCTTCTCTCTTTGCCTCTTGTTCCCAGCTCCTTGCTCCCTTTGTCGGCCCAGCTACACAAAGATCCTGCAAAAACAAGAGAGGGAAACTACAAGAAACATGTACTCATAACTGATGCATGGATTAGAATGGATCAAATATACAGATAAAAACAATACATCATTGCAATACAAGTATATAGGAGAACATCAGAAGCTTTATTGATAGAAGAAAAAGGTTCTGAGAAGGTTACAACCATAAATGGCTCCAATCTAGCAGCACCTCCCCAGCAGCAAGAAATCTCCTCTTCTCCTCTATAAAAGCAATCACCCAATAACTCTAACTGTAAACCAACAGCACTTCCTTGCTTTGCACAAAATTCCAGCCTCTCTAGACCTCATAGAAGAGCTCTATATATAGGAGATTTGGAGAAAGGATGAGTCAGCTTGAGACTGACCTAAAGCTGCCTTGTGTCCTCTCCCTCTTCAGTTAAACTTCAGTTCTTGAGTCCACTTGGAGATCCTTGCTTCCACATGGAGATCAAGTACCTCTTACTCATCATAGGGCGAATTCCTTGAACCAAGTGTCAGTTTGGAAGCTTCCTGGGCAGTTGACACCTTGCAGAATGACTGTGCCACTTGGCCAATCTCGCCCAGCGCAGGTAGCCTTCATTGGTTTTGACTTTCAGCGCAGGTACAAGGAGGAGCAGTTGACATTCAGCGCAGATGCTCAGTGGAGCAGCTGACATGATCCAAAAATAGCCTGTTTTTGAGTGTTTTCAGGTGGAGAACTGATAGGAAGTGCTGTGGTTTGCTGACCTTGTTCCTCTAGGGGTAAGAACAACATGTTTAGGGACTTTGGATCCCTGTAATTATCGACATTTCATGCTCCATGCTGCGAGGCACAAAAATGTCTATAACAGTTGCCCCCTAAAGTATGAGGCCGTTTATCGGGTGAAATGCTTTATCCAGAGGGTCCGAAGTTCATTCAAGTGCTGAGCGGTGCCCTGTAATACAATACAATACAATACATTATTTTTCATTTTGTTTTCATGATCTAGCTGAGGCGGGAATTCCCATGCTCAGCTTTATAAATACATTTTGGTACATAGAACAGACGATCGTCTGATGGTAGACTGATAATTCTCTACTGAAATTATCATCCTTTGAGTAGGATGATCATCTGCTGCAATGATGTACATGACAAATGCTTTTATATTTCCTGAATATGTATCGCAGCCCGGATGGATGAAACTAGATCCGGGGTCTTCAAACTCGTTCGCTCTTCACTCTAATGACAAGTCGATCCATGTGAGAATTTCGCTGAAGTCGAACATGGAAAGACATCGCTTGATTACCGGTCAATGATGAAAACCGTTAACAAGCGCGAGAGGAATCACCGATAATGATAATGACCCTCAAGGTACTGCAGTACAATTCACGTGGCGTGAATAAAGGACTTGGCGTCGAACGCCACGCAAAATCTTCTGGTCGAAGGTCATTGATGTATACCTGTCGCCGGAAGTGAGAAACTTGCCATTGAGGCATGCAAGCTTCAAAGTACTGATGGGGTTGTTCCTAGATCAACTTCTTGGATAATGAGCTGAAGTCGACAAGAAGCGATCCGTCAAAGGAGGGCCTTAATGAATCCCGCATCAATGACACGGAACGGAGCTAATGATTTTAGTGGAGGTGAAAACAAACTGTGACATATGATTCAGGGTGGCGATCATGAATGGATGAAGGATAATGTATGGCAGTGGATGGGACACGGTTGACACTTTCAGAATGACCTCTCTTGAACATATAACGACACTGATGCGATGGATCAGTAGCATTACCCCAAAATGTGGATGGTTTGGCGAAGACCATGGTGATGAGACCGGTGAATGAAACAACCCAACCCGATGTGGTACGGAAGAAAAGTGTCATGTTCAAGAGCGACTTGCTACCATTAAGCTTTGATGTTCTCCCAATTTTTCCCCAGTCATTTCTGACCAGTACCTCTTTATTTTTGTCAAGCTTGAGGAGGATAACATATGCTTGTTCTATAACCTGCCCTTCGGGCAAGCCCATCGCTATGATTTAACGAGCTTAGCGATAGGGAAACTCGTTCTCGTCTAAAGACAAGTTTGTCGCTATTTAATCATTTTAACGAGTCTAACGACAAGGAAAACTCGGTCCTTTTCATTTTTAGAGAGTCTGGAAAGGTACAGAAAGTTAACTCCATAATTCCTTTTTCGTCATCTAATCCCTTAAGTCCGAAAAAGTATAAAACAATACAGAAGGGATGGGTGTTCGGTACTTTTAACGAGCCGAACAAGACAAGCGCTCGATCTTTTTGTGTAATAATCCCTCAGGTCCAAAAAGATTAAAGTCTAAAAGAGGGATAGCTCTTCCGGTCCCTTTAACGAGCTGGAAGGCCAGAACTCGGCAAACTTTTCATATTTTACGAGTCAGAAAAGAGCTCAAAGATGACTCGTCTTTTGAGGAACGAGTGATAAACAGGGATAGCAACTGATTCCAGGTACAAATTGGAATTTTCCAATCACGGCAGTGTCACAAGGATGGCTAGGTGAAATCACTCTTCGCAGATGTTCCTCAAAATGGGTAAACACACAAATGGAAGTGAATGATCGGCCAAATGACGGTGGAGGTGACGGTGCACAAACACGACCAAGGATTTTATGGCTGATGAATTTACGATCTCAGAAGGTTATTTACCGGGATAGGTTCTTTTTTAGATAAAAATGAGCTTAAACTCTGGAGGGAACATTGCTCACTGCTTTTATTTATTTTTTAACGAGCATGAAGACCGCGTTAAAACTGCTCGGATCTTGCGTTTATTTTTTAACGAGCATGAACCATGTGCTAAAACTGCTCGAAATACCAGTCATAAAATAAGAATGCCTCCTCTAAGGTTCCATTTTTTATAGAGCTTGCGCCTTACCAAAGCTATGCTCCAACTCATCCTTCCTTTATGTAAGTTCGGAAAACGGTTAATCTTAAAACCAGATAAATAACCGCCCCTAGCTTACACTCCAAAAGGTTTGCATGCCCCCAGGTATAGGATAGAATTTCGAGGCTGCCCCTCTTCTCCCCCACTTCTGCTCTTCTTTGGGTGTTCCCAGCTACTTGTCACCTTGCTAATCTAATGTTTAACGATACTAGTCTTCTCGTTATTTTAAGGGGTCTTACGCGGTACTTGTCTTCCCGTCGGCCCAACTTTTAACGAACAGCTGTTTGTGACAAGAGAAGAACACTTCTCAAAGACAAAACATTGGTGTTATTGAAGGAGGCTTGCCTCTTTCTTATTATCCAAAGACGGTTCTATTCGCTGCCGCAAATCAATCTCTTTCTTTGGCGATGTCTATCATTAGGTTACTCAAAGATGGTTACCCTATGTCACAACAATAGAATCTCTTTCTTTGGAGGCTGCCCCTACTTATCCTTCAAAACATTTGTTTTAATGGGTGAGGCTTGCTTTTCCCCAAAGATGGTTACTGCTTGTCGCAATAAGGGAATTCCTACTTGGGCATTGCCCACTTCTTTAGACAAAGGTGAATGACTCTTTTGCCAAACACATAACTTTAACAAAAGAATACTATTCCAGAACAACCCCTCTTCCATCCACGGACGGGGTACGGACTAGTCATATTCTTCTGCGGAAATTCTACCTTATACCCAGGGTTTCTTCTGCCCGAAGCAGACCAGGGTGCATGCCCCCTGGGTTCCAGTCTTTCTTTCCGAATCACTCGCACTCATCGGGAAGGAGGACTGGGGGTGGAGGCATATCTTGAGTGAACAGACCATTTAGGATTGGTATTTGACTATTTGCGATGCGAGATCCCGGAAATGAAAGTTGGTCTACGAGCTTGACCATCCTTCCTTCGTGTGGAAAACACATTACTCTAAAGAGTGAGGAGACTATCGCTCCCATGCAATAAATATAGTCACGTCCAAGGAGTAGGTTATAATCCAAGGGTCCTTGGACGACCATCACGTTCAAATTAACGGTCTTCCCTTTCAATGTAACAGGCACATTGGGGAGGATTCCTAATGGTCGACTGGTTCCTTTATCAAAACCTGAGAGATTTCTTAACTCAGGTAAAAGCGCCGGGGAACACAGTGCTTTCCAAGCAACAGAGGAAAGGATACTCACAGACGCCCCTTCATCAATGATAGTACCAGCCATAATCATTCTATAGATCTGGACAATGATTCTGAATGGTATACTGGCTGGTAACCGGGGTCTGCCTAGTTGATTCCAATCAAAGGATACAACCAGGTTGCTTGGTGGTGGGACCGAATATACGGCCGGGTATGACCCTGATGATGTTCCTTCCTGCGATAAAGGAATGGGCGCATTGCCCTGATGCTCATCAGAGTCGGTGCTAATGAAAAGAACCTGGATGGTGTCATCCTTATTCTCTTCAGTGAGGGTGTCGCATGAAGATGACTCTTCGGCGACGGTGTCATTTGAAGATGAAACTTCTGAAGGTAGAACCAGGTCAACTGCCGTATCGACCTTTGGACTTTCGTCCGGTCTGGATTCAGTAGGTTCATTTTCAGTGACTGACGCTTCAGCCGACCACTTGAGCGGGCCAGCTGTATTTTCAACCAACGAAGGACTTAGCACGAGTTTTTTGTATCCAGGAGGAAGTTTTACCGGTGAAACCGGACGATCTTCCAAAACTCTCTTCGCTTCGTCTAAGAAGGGACAACGGTGGATGGCATGACTGCCTTCACACAACTTACAGGGGAATCTTACTCCCCCTTTTTGTCTTGATCCTTCACTTTCGCTGGTTGATGGAAAGCAATCAACCTGATTGTCAGAGGTTGATGCCCCCGAATTGTGCAGACGAGGGGACCAGTCCCTTAGTATCCGGGGAATACAGGGACAATCTCTGTGGAAATGGTCTCCTCTACATATGACACATGGCAATTTAGGCCCGGTCTGTGCAGTGGGTGGGTTTTTGTCAGATGTCTTTTGCTTGCCCCCAGTCGCCTTAGGCTCCTTCTTCTTCTTTTCTTTCTTCTTCTTTTCCTTCTTCTCCTTGGGAGGCTGACTTTTGCCGGCTCTACCTTGCGAAGACGAAGGATCGGAGGAAGAACTTTTGGAAGTAGAAGGCTGGTGGGCAGCTCTAGACTGATCTAACTGTTGACTCGATTGATCAGGAACCATGGTGGCCTGAACTACATTGGTTGAGAACAGCCAAACTGGCAGGCCTATTGTCAGTCCTGGAAGCGACAATGTGTCCATATGGGGCGCACCAACTTCTCCCCAAGAGGAGAAAGGACTAGGACTTCCATCTTGTGGACTTCCTTGGTTGGGGCGTTCCATGTTCTCAACTTACAGATCAACGCGGGAATGAGAGGTGATTATGTTCCGTTTAAAATGAATTTTATAACGACGCTTTATTAGACACAACTTTGCTTTTTCATGTTTTAAGAGTCGAGAAAAAGCTAAAGATGACTCTAGTCGCCTTCGATGTATTAACGAGCCCGAAGTGACAAATGCTCGGTTGGACTTTTTCAGTTATAGAGTTTGAAAAAGGCCAAAAGAAACTGCTCTGGAGATCTAGGCAGAGGGTGTGCCAAACCTTTCGCGAAACCACAGAATACGTTTTACGGTACGGGTGGTCGATCTTCGTGAATGCTGTGTTCACTGCATCGCGATCAGTAGGGCGGCCGACACGGCTTCCTAAGGATAAAGGCTTTATTCCTATAGGGGTCTCCCAATATACTCGACGGTACGCGGGAGCACAAGTCCGTATTGATACTTATCGCTTCACCGTGGAGGAATCACCCAACCACTCAACGCTAAGATATCACGTTTAACGACGCCGGAACACGTCTCTAGCTTAGACCTCTATGTGTTTGCGTTATGTTTCAATGCGTTGTTATGTAAATTCAATTCATTTTAATGTTGATCTTGCTTAGCAGTTTGCCTTTAAGGATCACCACGAGATGTATATATACAACTTCCTAAATGCAATCTAAGATGAGAAGCAAAACTTTTCAATCTTTCAACTTTGAAAACCTTAATCTACTGAGGGAAAAGAAAGACATCAACTTTTCACACAGATCATAGAACACACACTAAATGCACTTTTTCCTAAATCAACATGCAAACTGTCAATAATGCACATGCACAATGCAGATATTTCTTTTCTTTATCCTTAATGTTGATGTAAGACAAAAAGGAAACTGTTGTATAACTTTGAATCTAATTTCAAGCGAAAGTAAACAAGCTTGTCCAAAATCAAAAGAGACCTTAAGATCGACTTGTTTAGACACTGGAAATGTATAGATTCAAACTACAAAATGAAAAACAAACAAACTCAAACAGCCATGAACAGTAATAAAACTAGCTCTTAAGATCACAAAGACACTTTTACAGTTCAGGATCTAAGAGGCCACAGCTATACTGGTTTGCTTTTCACAATGGGAAACTGTAACTGAAACAAGAAATACTGAAAGAACAATCACAGTTTCATCACACAACTGAGGTGGAATAATGTCAAGGAAAGTTGGTTTACAGCAAGTACAAATGACAAGCAATCAGCAGTAAAATAACAGTGAAAACAGGGCCAAGAATCAGTGGGAAACCTCAGGAAGACATAGCCTAACTGGTTCAGCGCAGGCTCTGGTCTGTCAAACTGACTCTCAGCGCAGTTCCCGAAGGGAGTACCTGTGCTAAAATGCAGACTGCCTTTGGACAGCCTGCACTGAGACACGAGAGTTGCGTTTACAAGGGTTTCCGGGTCATAAAAAGCTCAAAAATTCACTGTTTTTGCTGAAATAAAAAGCTATAGGTCAAGTACAAGCTAAGGGATGATCAAGAGGATGAAAAGCTATCACAAAGAGCACAAGAGTCCTTGTGGATCAGCTCTTCAAATCATAAACTTGCTCAGAAACTTAGCCAGAGCAGCTGCCCTCTACTTTGCAATTGAAGGACTCAATTGCAGTTCGATTTGGTGCTCTCCTTGTTTATGAGATGAATAGCAAGAAACACAATAAACCAACAAGATACTAGGTTCCCCAGCGGAGTCGCCAGTTTGTTGTGGGGAAAAGTATCCGACTCGGAATGACCCTATCCCTACTCTAAGGGTGATAGTTCCTTAGCAACAACTGAAAGTAAAGCTTTGATATTTTTCCTTTATGAAAGTACAGAGAAGGAAGAAAAGATTGACCAACCGATGTCTTTCGCTTTTGTCGATCCTGTCTTCTCTCTTTGCCTCTTGTTCCCAGCTCCTTGCTCCCTTTGCCGGCCCAGCTACACAAAGATCCTGCAAAAACAAGAGAGGGAAACTACAAGAAACATGTACTCATAACTGATGCATGGATTAGAATGGATCAAATATACAGATAAAAACAATACATCATTGCAATACAAGTATATAGGAGAATATCAGAAGCTTTATTGATAGAAGAAAAAGGTTCTGAGAAGGTTACAACCATAAATGGCTCCAATCCAGCAGCACCTCCCCAGCAGCAAGAAATCTCCTCTTCTCCTCTATAAAAGCAATCACCCAATAGCTCTAACTGTAAACCAACAGCACTTCCTTGCTTTGCACAAAATTCCAGCCTCTCTAGACCTCATAGAAGAGCTCTATATATAGGAGATTTGGAGAAAGGATGAGTCAGCTTGAGACTGACCTAAAGCTGCCTTGTGTCCTCTCCCTCTTCAGTTAAACTTCAGTTCTTGAGTCCACTTGGAGATCCTTGCTTCCACATGGAGATCAAGTACCTCTTACTCATCATAGGGCGAATTCCTTGAACCAAGTGTCAGTTTGGAAGCTTCCTGGGCAGTTGACACCTTGCAGAATGACTGTGCCACTTGGCCAATCTCGCCCAGCGCAGGTAGCCTTCATTGGTTTTGACTTTCAGCGCAGGTACAAGGAGGAGCAGTTGACATTCAGCGCAGATGCTCAGTGGAGCAGCTGACATGATCCAAAAATAGCCTGTTTTTGAGTGTTTTCAGGTGGAGAACTGATAGGAAGTGCTGTGGTTTGCTGACCTTGTTCCTCTAGGGGTAAGAACAACATGTTTAGGGACTTTGGATCCCTGTAATTATCGACATTTCATGCTCCATGCTGCGAGGCACAAAAATGTCTATAACAGTGGTGCGATCACATACTGCTTACCGCCCTCCGCATACGACAAAGTGTCATGTCTTGCTTATGTCATCCACCTGAATAATTAACTCCCGCCACCTTTTGACTTTGTTAAATAAAACCAACAAAGTTTCGTTTTCTCTGTTATTCTGTACTACAACCGTGATCCCATGCAAACGATGTCCAGGTCAACTGCCCAAGCTTCCAACTGCCACGCTGCCAAGGGAATTACAGCCGACACAGCCAAGACCTACTAGCCATCGTCCGCACCTGCTATTACTCTGTTCATTCCTAGAAAACAGGTATTTAGCTAATTTCCGCCGAAACCCTGAAAGTTTGGTTTTACACTCTAAATTCCACAGGAAAAAAACTAAATTCAATACAAATTTGGTCTTTATTTCACCATATAAGTTCCCACACCTGTTGTTTTGCCATTTTTCTACAGTAAACCCAAATTCCTTTTCTCAATCCACAAGAACCAGAAATGGAAACCCCCGCTATTTTAAATGTCGCACCAATCAATGGCCCTCATAAGGACTTAGACTATCTGCCTCTTGCAGATAAAGACTTCCAAATAAAGGAATTATCCACTGACATTAACCACTTGAAAGTCATTTGCCAAGTTAAAAACCAATACATAAATGGCTTAGATATCCTGGGACTGTGGGAATCAAACCTTCCCAGGCATTTCCTCCCCCCAGTCCATGTTTTTCCTAATCTGATTCATCAATGCTAGGCCAACTATGATTCTAATCTCAGAGTTGTCATGTCCCTAAGTCAGACAGTCCTTTTCCCCATAACAGTTTCATCCATTAATGAAATGTTGCAATTTTCCCCTGAGAAAGCTCTCACTCCTCTTTCTATGGGATACTTACTTGAGAAATCTTCCCAATTATCTCAATCAGAAATGACTCGTATCTGTCAGATGTTCATGGAGCCCAAACATAAGCCTAAAAGCCCACCTCGTTATCTGCAATCTTTCTTCACAGAAATAGGAAAACTCATTGTTGATATCATAGCTTTAATCATGGGTTTCACCTCCAGTGAGTATGTTGATGATGTAACCTTAGTATTGCTGTCAATTTTTACTCTTGGACAGCCACCTACTGTTAAATAATACTATACCACCTATATTGCCAACAAAATTCATGACCAATTCCTGAGACTAGACAATGAAGGAGTCTTTAAATACACCACCTTCATTTATCATCTTATGTTGTATTATCAGGCAGAGAACTTCCCTTTCCCTGTGAGAAAACTTGACAATAAAGGCAATCCAAGGTTTGTTACCTTTTGGAGCCCCATATTCCATGCTTCTTATGAGTCTCCTTACTCATACAGTGAGTTCATTGACCAATTTGTTCATCCTGCAACCACTTTATTGACAGGGTTTTCCCCTCCTATTTTCAGTGGTGACATCAAGAGAATCCTACAGCTCTCCAAGCAATACAGAATAGGTGATTGGTACCTATACAAGAACCATACTGAAATTAGGATATATGGATGTGAGCTTTTCCCCTTCAAGCTACCCAAATACATTCCAATGAGACTGTTTGCACTGGGATATTTCAGACAAATGATACATACATACCAGGTTCATTTTTGCAAAGCCAAAAAGAAATCTCAACTCAAAATAAAAAATCAATTAGGTCCTTATGTCTGCAATGATAGGGAAGCATGGAGAGAAGCAGAGAAAATTCTATAAGATCATCTTAAGCTGCATAAAAGTTTTGGTTGGAGGCCATGTGGCCCCAATAGTTTCATTTGTGATAGGAGGATGAAAAACAGGTTGTCACCATACGTTCACCATAGGATTCCAAAAATTGAACTATATGTAAATATGGATGAATGGAGGTAAGGAACCCTAGTAGAGCATGATAGTGAACAGGTCAATATCGAGAATGTTATGAAATATCTTGAGAAAACACTTGACCTGGATTCTTTTGGGCAGGTACCATTTGAGTTATCTCAAAGATCAGGAGTTGGTGGCTCCAGTGCTGGAACCTCTCAACAACGTTTATAGGAAACAAGTACACCAACCACAGGAACACTAAAGGGCAAGGAATTAGAGACCAACTTTCAAACCATAGAACAAGCTACAATGTCTAAGCAGCTTGAGACTTCCAAAGAACATGCTCAAATACATACTCCTCCCACTCAGATCAATATGGGAGAGCCTCCAGTTCTGCAAACTCCTCTAAATGAGGAAAGAAACAAAAAGAGAGACAGGGAGACAACTACCCCTGCCAGTGAACCTTCAGGACAGCCTGGAACAAAAAGAAAAAGACTAAATCCCCTTTCAGAGGAGGAGTTTGTTGAAGAAAATATAGATAGTCAGAGGGAAGAAAGGGTGGAAATGCAAACATTCCCAACAGGAGGAACGTCTACTAGCTCATAGAGGCAGGAGCTAGAAAGGCAACAAAGTGCGGAGATATCTTTTTTCAGGCCACCAGGGGCTGATGCCTCAGATATTAAGAAGACATTTACAGAAATCAAGGCCAGGAATGATCCACTGAGACTTCAGGTTTATAACCAATATTTGAAAATGGCTCCAACAAATCAACAGAGATTGATGTCAGCCTTTGACAACAAAGAAGGCAAGATGATAATGAGCTATTTCAAGCCAAAAGTGCAACAACCGAAATCAACAGCAGATTATCTCAAAACAAATTTTGAATTCATGGCAAACGATATTCATCCTTCGGATCAGATTGAACTGCATAAATAAACTGGAGAAATGATTTATTCAACCTTGACTAGTAAGGCCATGATGGCCCACAGGTTGCAAAATTCTTTGGATAATACCACTGCTCAATTACATTTGGAGAAGGCCTCTTCTCAGGCCAAAGATAACAGAATAAAATCCTTAGAATAAATAATTATTGGATTGGGCCATGATCCCAAAGATGCAAAGGCTATAGTATAGAAGCCTTGATCAAAAAGAAATATGAAGATATTGCAGCCCTAAGGAAACAACTAAAGATGCCACCTACCAGGCATCCATAGACTGCTGAGGTTATAAAGCAAAAATATGAAGAACAGCTGATGGATTTGCTCTTAAAGCTTAATGAACGACTAAATGATACTGAACAAGCACTTGAAAAAACATTGAAGGACAAGCAGGGAGAGTCGACCTCTCAACCTCCTAATGTGATACCAGTAGTATCAACAGCAGTTCCATCAACTCTTGGAGCAGCATCCAAATATTCCAGCAGTCAAAGAAGAGGCAGTTACAGGTCCAGCAACAACAGGAATAGCAGGAGTAACACAGGGCAGCACTGCTAATTTTAGCACAAAGGAGTTAATCAAATCCATGGAGGAACTGAAACTACAAGTTTCAGAACTAAATAAGGTAAAGGAGAAATATGCCAAAATGGAACGAAGCTATGATCTCTCAAAGATAAATGTTGCAGAAAAGACAAAAGAGATTAAAGCGTTAGAAAACAAAGTGAAATCATTAGAAAAGGATCTTACTTTTGAAAAGCCTCTGGCAGAAATTAAGAAAAATCTTTGGGCCAACATCACTCAATCCATAAATGATGTTTGGCCATCCATCCAAGTAATTTTTGAGCCGATTGATCTTGTGAAGGCAGCACAATAAGAAGTCCAAAGGACAAAAGTAGAATTAGGAAAAATGCTTGAGGAAACCAAAAGGCTCATACATTTTTTGAATACTAGGAATAAGGAACAGCTGGAAGAGTTGGGCATTAACAACAGAATAGAAACCATTTTAGAAATCAAAAGGGTATTAACCAAGAAAACTTTGATGCAGAATTTAGAAAGAAGATGTCATGACATACAGGCAAAGATTAATGCTTTTATGGATAAGTTTGCTATTTTGCAGAGTAAAGGGCTACCCAGTCCTTTAGTGATTAATGACAGATTGATGAGGCATAAAGATTATGTGGATAAATTGAATCAATATGTAGGCAATCAAGCGAGTTCGTTAACAAGTGCATCAGGAATAAAAGCACTCCCTACATGCTGAGTTCTTTATGACAACCTAGAGAACTTGTTCTATGTCGAGCATGAACTGAAGCATTTGTTCCCAATTCAGCCCACATTTTTCAGGTACACTGAAATAGATGAAACCGTCAGAAAGCTTCAGAAAACCAGAATACCATAGCCAAAATGGTGGGAAGAAATGCCTGAAATTTTGTAATTTATCCTAGGTAAAAAGTAAATTTTGATTTTTACTACACTGGAGTAAGGATAAAGAGGATGAAAATAGATCAGCAGGAAAAGAGTATCAGATCCAAGTAAAGTGTATCAGTGGGTAGATCAAAACAGAGCAGCCAACACATAATTACACCAAAGACAGCAAGAGGCCAAATCATAGGGCCTAACTCCAGCACATTCTCAAGAATAGGGACATCAAACCATTCGGTTGCCTTATCTGTCATCTATGAGGTCTTCTAGCCCTATTTCCTTGAAAGATATGATTAGTCATCCAGTTTATATCTCACTTTGTTATGAGATATTTCATTGTAAAATTTTTTGTATAAATACTCCCTCAATTAGAGTATTGAGGGTGGATTCTTAGACATTGCTGTAATATTGATTATTTTGGAATAAAGTGCTATTGGACCAACTTTTGTATGGCTTGCTGGATAAAGAATTGATGCAAAGGACTTTCCACAGATTTCTTGAATCAAACACCGGATCAATAAGTCCTCTATACCTTATGTTTTAAAGTTTTCCTTGTTTCCTATATCATCTATGTTTCATATCTGAATGATAAACGAAAAAGAGTAATTCAGAATATGCTTGATTGCACTCTATTTTCAAATGTTATTATTCTCTATGTTTTCTTCTAAATTAGGATAAACAGTGAAATATTAATTGCTCCTATTTTCTAGTTCATTCATTTTGATTATTTAGTAAAGAATACTCAACTACTCTTTATTAGTAATCATTCAAGTTCCTTTTTCAAATAGGTTTAAGGATTCTTAACTGCCCTTCACCCATTTTGAGTCCATCCCATCTATTCCAAGTCTTTATTGGTTCCCTATTTGACTATCTTGCCCTGCGAAACCATCTTTTTTTAAGAAACCAAATCTAATTAAGCCATCTTCTTTGACTCCATTAGCCCAACGGCCTAAACTACTTAGTCCTACCCCTCTGCTACTGAATCTCACCACCCAAACTCAAACAAAACTCCTAAACTTCACAACTAGCCTAATATCTTTCAAAACCAAGCCAAATCATAAAGAGAAAGCCCTCTCTGAGTACAGATTGGCTAGATTCTGTACTTAAAATTTGGTTTGTGGTTACCTCGGACCCCTTTCCTCTTCCCAACAACTTCAAGGAAGATCTGAGTGATATTATAGTGGCGACTCCACTAGGGACCTGAATAATTTGTTTGTTACTATTGTTTACTTTATAAGCTATAGACGGAGCCTGAAGTTAGCCAGGTAGCCTTTGAACTGCTTTTGCTTTGCAATTGCATAAGTAAATGAATGTTGCTTCAGTCTATCTCTGGTCTAGTTTATGGATTGAACATTTGGTTTCAAATACTTGATCAGTTCCTCTTGTCAAATAAGTCTTTGAGAAAGTTCAAATCCCATACCTAAAGCCTCTTAAAGAAACTGTCGAAGTTGTATTGTCCAACCCACTTAGAGAAAAAACCAAAACATACCTAGAAACCTGGCTTTAGAAAGGACTCATTACACCAGAGCTAATCCTGATCCAAATCCACCACTTGTGTTTGAAAACCCTAATCTGATCCCTAGAATTCTTAGGAGACAGGAAAGCCAAGAAAGTTCTGTTAGCTGTCGGCCTCTATACAAATCAAGATCATGTCTTATGAGGTGGATCTACCTTGAGGACGAACCCTTTGATGAGTATTTTGAAACCTGTTTATTTGTAACCTTTTCTGATTCTGGGTTAGCTCACATGGTTCATGACCCATTATTTATTGAATATTTACAACTTGAAGTTGTCACTTCACATCTTGACAAACATTTGCATAACTCCATTCAATCTGAGCTTACGTCTGAAGGCACACCAAACCTTTTTGTGATCACTATAGCCTCTCCAAGTTCATCAACAACACCTCAGACATCCCAACCTCAAGCCACCCCTTCCACCCCTCCATCCACCACTCCAAGACCAAACCCAGCTGTTGTTTCAACCCTATCTACTGTAATGGAAAACATATATACTCCTCTGGTATTACCAGCCAATCCAGGGGCTATGCCCCAAGACTATCAAAGTAAAATCACCCCTTTCGATGGCTCTGGAACTTATACTGCACAACAACATACCAAAAATATGACTGACTACTTTGAGATATATGAAATTGATACAGATGATGTCAGAATGAGAATATTTGTTCAAAGTCTGACTGGAGAAGTTAGAACCTGGTTTAGAGCCCTCCCTACAAACAATATCAATGACCTAGAAGCTCTTTATAGAACATTCTTAAACAGATGGGAAAAGAAGAAAGATCCTCTCTAGATCTTATTAGAATATGAAAACCTGAAGAGAGAAACACAAGAAACTGTGCAAGATTACTGCATTAGGTTCAATAATGTTTACAATGCTATTCCTCAAAACCTCATACCTCCTCTAGATTTTCCATTGATCAAATTCCTTGATGGATTTGATTCTGATATGGCATACAAACTTAGGGAAAGAGCTCCTCGGACTTTATAAGATATGCAAAGTATAGCTGTCAGTGTTGAAGCCAACCTGATATCTAAACAAGCTAAACCTAGAAGTGAAAGGAGGATACCATTGAAAGAAGAACCCTCGGCCTTTGAACAAAAACTGGATGCTATTATTATAGGAATTGATAGGCTAGTAAATAGAGTAGAAACAATTGAAAGGAAATCCCCTTGGGATGGTCAACCAAGAAATACTGGGAGAAATCCAAATTTCAGGAAGAACCAAAACCAGAACACTGGAAAGACTAGCCCTGACCAAAACATTAGGCCCCCATTCCAGGAAAACTATGCTGAAGCCTCAACTTCTGATGAACCATTAGAAGATACTCAAATAAATTTGATGGGACTTAACAATGAACAACAAGTTTTCTTGACCCAAGAGGATCAAGAAGCTCACATTCTTAAACAATTCCAAACTCAGTCAGGTGAATCATTTGACTTCAGGGAGGAATATGATACAACCATTTATGAAGTCCACAAGCAATATAATCTGAGGAGCAAAAGAATTGATGTCCCTGAAACCAACAAATAGAAAGCTACCATGAAACCCAACAAAGGTAAGACCATTACCACCCCTGTACATATTCTTTCTAGATCATATCCTGACCTTGCTAACCCAATTATTGAAGATGTATCTAATAATCAACCTAATAACAAACAACTCTCCACTTCTCTTCCTCCCAGAGGAAACGTGGAAGAACCTCCAGAAGTTGATTTGGAAACAACTTCAGCCCATAACCCCACTCCTGAAAAAGAGAAAAACATAGAATATATAGAAGAAAAAGAGAATCCAACTGTCCAAAATATAAGAACTCATACTGAAAAACCTTTTAATTTGAAGACTGAAGTAGGGAAATTAAAAATAGATGTTCCATTGTCTGAATTAGCTAAACATGATGTCTACCGAACCCAAATCAATAGATCACTCAAAATTTTTGTTAATGAAGATTCAATAAATGTTTTTGATGACCAGCCTGAATTAATCTTTGGCCCTGAAGTGAATGGAAAACCAGTAGATGGAGGAATTCCTCCTTTCTATGTAAGTTTGAACATACATGATAAAATGCTTCATAATGCCATGTTTGATTCTGGTGCATCCCATAACCTAATGCCTAAGTCTATAATGGAGAAATTAGACCTAGACATCACCAGGCCATACAAATACCTCTTTTCTTTTGATTCAAGTCAGGTCAGATGTTTAGGATTAATCAAAGACTTGTGTGTATCACTAGTTCAATATCCTGCCAAAACAATCTTAATGGACATAGTAGTAGCAGATATTCCACCAAAGTATGGCATGTTATTATCCAAATATTGGGGTGCAAAGCTTCAAGGATCTCTACAATTGGACATGTCTTATGATACTGTTGCAGTGTTCGATCAACCCAAGAAACTATATAGAGAAACCTTAATGAAATATGTAGTAAGTAGTCAGGAGAAACCCCAAAATTTCCCTATCTACTCAGTACACTCTGATATGGATTCTTTCATTCTTTACAATGTTTCTAGTGGTCCCTTAAATGAATTGGAAGCTTTAGCAGCAGAACCAAAAGAAATTAGAAATGGAAAGTCCAGTGTTCAAATCCAGGAAATCTCTGAGAACAATGTAACAGCAGATACCCAAGAGAAACCAGAAGGAAGTAAAAAACCAAATTTCCCAATTAAACAGATTCCTGAAACTCCTGACACCAATTATGAAAATGAAATTCTTTGGCACTTAGAATTTGATGGTTCAGTTAACAAATTAGGAGCAGGAGCAGGAGTTTGTGTGCACAATCTTGAAAATGATCATGCCGAAGGTCATGCCTACAGATTAAACTTTAGGTGCACCAATAATATGGCATAATATGAAGCTCTGTTGCTAGGTATTAAACTTGTGAAAAGATTAGGGGCAATTAGGGTATCTGTCCTTGGAGATTCTGAGTTAATAATTCAACAGATCAGAGGACAATATTCAACAAATGATACCAGATTGAAGTATTACAGAGATACAGTGATAGAGATTCTCAATACATTTCTGGAAACTAAGCTTGCTAAAATCCAAAGAAAACATAACTTGCAAGCTCATAGTCTGGCAATGTTTGCCAACACCTGCAAATTACCATTCAAACCTAATCATTAGTTCACAGCTAAGATTAGACACAGACCAGCCATACCTGACAATTTGAAGAACTGGAAAGTGTTTGATAGTGATAAGCAGATTAACAATTTCTTGACCTTAGATGAAGAATTTTCTAGCATTAACATAGATGTAGATACCGTGAATGAGTTTGATCAAACAAATAAGATAGAAACAGGCATTTCAGCAGAAAGTGCAATTCAAATACTTCATCCAACAAAGTTTACCAACAAACAAATGCAGGACCTTAAAGAAATGGATATTGATGAGATTATTGAAGGAGAATCTGAAGTTATGAATTTAAAAGACAATCATTTGCCTAAAAGATTAACTCCTTTGGAAGATCTCTTTGATTTTAATGATATTCCAAAGAAACCTAAGATGGAACTATTAAAAGCAGATATTGAGGACTATAACCTGGGGACTGAAGAAAATCCAAAAATTGTAAAATTGTCTAAATCTTTGCCCCCGACCAAAAACTCAAATATGTTGAACTAATGAAGGAATTCCAGGATGTCTTTGCCTGGAGCTATGAAGACTTGAAATCTTATGACACCTCTATAATTCAGCATACAATACCTCTGAAAGAAAATCAGAAACCATTTAAACAAAATCTCAGAAGAATTAACCATGTACTGCTTCCCTTAATTGAAAAAGAAATCAAACGAATGTATGAAGTAGGGATAATTGCTCCTATTAGGTTTTCAAAGTGGGTGTCTAATCTACTACCTACTAGGAAAAAAACTGGAGAAATCAGATTATGTGTTGATTTAAGGAATGTAAATGAGGTTTCTTTGAAGGATAATTACCCTTTACCCAAGATGGATCATATTTTACAAAGGCTAGTAGGTGCTTCTAGGATTTCACTTTTAGATGGGTTTTCAGGCTATAACCAAATTCTGATTCATCCTGATGATCAGGAAAAAACTGCTTTTACAACACCATGGGGCACATTCAAGTATGTCAAAATGCCATTTGGACTTAAAAACAGAGGAGAAACCTTCCAAAGAGCAATGGACATAGCATTTGTAAAAGAAATTCATGACTGTCTGGTTATATATCTAGATGACTTGACTGCTTTTTCTAAATCAGATCAGCAACATTTAGATCATCTTAGACAAGTATTCTTAAAATGCAGAAAATATGGTATTTCTTAAAATCCTAAGAAGTCCTTGTTTGGTCTAGAGGAAGGCAAACTTGTAGGCCATATCATCTCCAAAGATGGCATCAGAATTGATCTTGCTAGAATAGAAGCTATTCTGCAAATACCGCACCCTAGAAATGTTAAAATACTTCAAGCTTTCCTAGGAAAGATTAATTTTTTGAGAAGATTTATATCAAACTTAGCTGAATTAATTAGATTGCTTAATAATATGTTGAAAAATGATTCAAGTATTAAATGGACAGTTGAAGCCAAACAAGCTTTTGAAGAAATTAAAATGGCTTTAACCAGAACACTGGTCCTTATCAGTCCAAAGTTTGATAGAGACTTCATAATATTTTCATTTGCATCAGAACATACCATAGCAGCGGTTTTACTACAAAAGGATGATCAAGGATGTGAGAAACCCATAGCCTTTTTTAGTAAAGCACTTAGAGATGCACCATTAAAATACAAAATCATGGAAAAACAAGCTTTTGCACTTGTAAAAGCTATTAAAGACTTTAGAGTCTACATATTGTACTCCCATGTAATAGCCTATGTACCAAATGTTGTTTTCAAAGACATCTTAACCCAGGATGGAATTGAGAGAAAACGAGGTAAATGGATAGCTACTATATTAGAGTATGATTTTGAAATAAAACCTACAACGCTTATAAAAGGACAGGGATTGGCCAAGCTTTTGACTGAAACAAATTGTCAATCCCTAGACATTAATGAACTGGATAATGAACAGGAGATGGCGACTCTACGAATCAGCCAAGCATTCTTAGATTCACCTTGGTATGCTGATATTATTTATGTACTATTAAACCTGCAGGCTCCTCCAGGGTTATCCAGAACAAGGAAAAGGTTTCTAAAGATGAAAGCTTCAAAGTTTTGTATTTTAGATAATGTTCTTTTTTGGAAAAATCATGAAGGTATTCTATTGAATTGTTTATTAAAAGAAGAAGCTGACAAGGTTCTCGAAGAATTTCATGCAGGAGACTGTGTTGGACACCTTTACTGGAAATCAACTACTAACAAGATCCTAAGGGCTAGATTTTATTGGCCAACCTTATTCGTTGGTGTAAAGAAATTTGTCATTGCTTGCCATAAATGTCAAATTTTTGAAGGCAAGAGAAAACTATTACCTTTACCCCTGAGACCAATTTCCACATAAAAACCCTTCCAACAATGGGGCCTAGACTTCATTGGAGAAATCCATCCTCCCTCTTCTAGCCAACACAAATGGATTCTCACTGCCACAGACTATTTCACCAAGTGGATAGAAGCCATTCCTTCTAGACAAGCCAATGACACAATGATTATAGGATTCCTGGAAACCAACATATTGTCTAGATTTGGTTGCCCTGATAAAATTATAACTGATAATGCTGCTGCCTTCAAATCAAAGAAGATGATAAGTTTGTGTAACAAGTACCATATCACTTTAGGCCATTCCACAGCCTATTACCCTCAAGGTAATGGTCTGGCTGAGTCTTCCAACAAGAGCCTAATGAATATTATTAAAAAATTATTGGAGAAGAACAAGAAAAATTGGCACAAGAAACTTACAAATGCACTATGGGTAGACAGACTCACCACCAAGAAATCTATTAGGACTATTCCTTATGAGTTAGTCTATGGCATGGAGGTTGTATTTCCTTCATCTTTAGGAGTTCCTGTAATAAAATTACTTCAAGAAGCTCAGGTGGAACCTAATTATATTCAAAGGAGGATTAATCAAACCATCCATTTGCAGCAGACCAGAGAGGAAGTATATCAAAGATTCCAAGTGTTGCAAGAGAAGCTTAAGAAAATATTTGATAAAAGAACCAAGGCAAAAGATTTCTACCTTGGAGACAAAGTTTTAAGATGGGATTCTAGGAGAGAGGATAAGGGAAAACATGGGAAGTTTGACTTCCTATGGAAAGGACCTTTTATTATCCATGCCTTACAAGGAAACAATACTTACTATCTGAAAAACTTGGATGGCACAAAAACAGAAGAAGGGCCAGTTAATGGTCGGATGTTGAAACATTACTATGATCCTACATTTTAATGTATTTTGAATTTAACATGTATATACTATATCCTTAGTAATGTCACAATTTGGATTGGATAGTAACTTGTTGGAGTTGAAGCCCGAAGAGAAGGGCCTAAGCTTCAGAAGTGTCACTGTCATAAATACAATAAAGAAACAAGCAGAAGAAGATTTCATAGTACAGTCAAAGTCATTCAGAGGCCATCTGACCTACTGTTCTTGACTTTCCACTAGGAAAATCCATCCCCAAGTGGAGCCAGTGTTATGCTCCTATACCAATAGATGTCATATATCATGATTGACTTGATGAGCTATGTAATACGTTCATGCCTTTCCTTGTTGCAAAGGTTTTCCATATTGTTAGAAAATCAAAAAATTTAAAAAATGTAAAGAGGGTATACCCTAAAAGAAAAATCAAAGGGTGAAAAGAAATAAAATGGTCAAAAAAGTGAAAGAAAATGAACCCCACCAAAAGAAAGACCAAGGAAAGTGTGCAAGTCCAAATGCCACTACGTTTTACTCTTATGTAATAAACAAATTGTGTGCAACTTGTAACTTATGCCATAATTGATGAACAGTCAAACAACTTAAACTTGACTAGTTCATATTTTTCAATTTCATGTTTTAGAAATATAGAATAAAATCTAACCAAACTATTTAATCTTGGCAGATAAGTAGATAGGTAGAGTGAATAAAAGCAGCTCAACAATTTAATCTGAGCCCTTGGATGTAATAAGGCTAGACTTAGATAGATATCTATATGTAAAAGAAAGAAAGTACGTTGAGGGTTCCCCAGTCCAAGTGCACCCTAATAAAGAAGAAAAAATGTCAAGCTAAAGTAGGTAGGGTAGGTAGATGATGTTGTAGAATTACATGTGATGGATAATGTCTCTAAATCTGTTAATTTTCATTTTCATCACAAGTGCAAGGCAGACATTACACTTGATTCATTTCAATCAAAACAAGGTCAAATAATTAACTTCCCTTCTCATTTTTCCTTAAAGATGTCACTAATTCCCCCTAAAGGACTAAGGTCTTTGAAGATTAGAGAGGCTCAGAGCATTTCTCTGACTTTTGGAGGGACCGGACCCTCGACCCAATAATCTAAAAGCCTAAATACTTAAAATCATCATTCATTCACTTCCATAAGTCTTTTCCTAAGTAAAATCCTATTTTACTTAGGAAAAATACACAATATTACATAAAATCGCCTTTTCACTTAAGCCTAAGTTAAATAGACACTCTAATGTTTTACTTGGTGCTTTTATTACATTTTCATATTAATTTCTAACCCATATTATATAACTCCCAGATGAAATTTCAGCCTTTCCCGTATTACTACACATATATATAAAATCCCGAAATATTAATATCCTGCCCCCATTGATTAATTATAACCATAAAAATGTTTTAAACCGGGATTAACTAGTTAACCCGTAACTAGTTAATAACCTTGATTTCCCGCTGCATTTGCATGGAATTAATTAACCCTCAAGGCTAATTAAGAACCTCCCCGCTGTTGTGGGGAAAAATGCCTATGCAAGACGATCCTATCCACCTAAGGTGTGACAGTGCCTTAGCAACAAACAGAAACAGCTATTCTAGTATTCTTCTTTTATGAATTAAGAATGAAGAGAGACAGATGGACTAACCGATGTCTTCCGTTTGTCCCTCGATCTGGTTTCTCTTCTCTTTGAGGGTTCCCAGCTACTTGCCTTCTCGCTCGCCCAGCTTCAACAGGTTCCTGCAAGATCACAAGAAGAGAACACTACACAAAGACATAGATTCATATTCATAACTAGTTCAGGATTAGAAATAAACTAAACATACTAATGCAATCATACATCAAAGATACATCAGTATATAGGAGAAACCAAGATAGATTTATTGATGAATAACAAGGTTCAGGAGGAGATACAACCAATAGAGTTCCAATCTAGCATCTCCTTCCCAGCAAATGAAATTCCTATCTTCACCTTCCTTCAAAGCATTAAGCACCCAATGATTCCAATCTCAAACCAACAGCAATTCTTTGCAATAACAAAATTTCAGCCTCTTGGATCTCATGGAGGAGAAATCCATATATAGATGTTTGGAGAGAGGATGAGTCAGCTTGAGATCTGACTAGTGTCCTCTCCCTCTGTCAGTTCTTGCTTCCACTTGGAGATTAAGAGCCTCTTACTCATCACTAGTCGAATTCATTGAGGCAAGTGTCATTGGAGAAGATTCTGGAAGCTTCCAGGGTCTTTCCACCTCGTTGAATGAACTTGCCACTTGTCATTTCCCACTCAGCGCACCCTGGTAGTGCTTCTACCTGCGTTGCAATGCACCTAGCCAGTGTAATCTCTGCATTTCAGCGCAGACAGCTAGTGGAGCCTCTGAATTGATCCTGAATTGACTTGTTTTTGAGCGGTTTCTGGTGGAGAACTTCTGTGAATTGTTGTGGTTTGTTAGCCTTGTTCCTCTAGGGGTAGGAACAACATGTTTAGGGACTTTGGATCCCTTAGATTATGGACATGTCATGCTTATATCTGTAAGGCACAAAAATTTCTATAACAGTTGCCCCCTAAAGTATGAGGCCATTTATCGGGTGAAATGCTTTATTAGGAGGATCCGAAGTTCATCCAATGCTGGGAGGAGACCTGTAATAAGATACAGTACAATACATTATTTTTCATACTGCTTTCATGATCTAGCTGAGGCGGGCATTCCCATGCTCAGCTTTATAAATTCATTTTTTTGTACATAGAACAGACAATCGTCTGATGGTAGACTGATAATTTTGATGAAATTATCATCCTTTGGGTAGGATGATTATCTGCTACAATGATGTACATGTCAATGTCTTTATCTTTCCTGAATATATATCGTAGCCCGGATGGATGAAACTAGATCCGGGGTCTTCAAACTCGTTCGATCTTCACTCTAAGTACAAGTCAATCCATGTGAGAAATGTTCTAAAGTCGAACATGGAAAGACATCACTTGATTACCGGTCAATGAGGTAAACCGTTAACAAGCGCGAGAGGAATCACCGATAATGATAATGACCCTCAAGGTACTGCAGTACAATTCACGTGGTGTGAATAAAGGACTTGGCGTCGAACACCACGCAAAATCTTTCGGTCGAAGGTCATTGATGTATACCTGTCGCCGGAAGTGAGAAACTTGTCATTGAGGCATGCAAGCTTCAAAGTACTAAAGGGGTTGTTCCTAGATCAACTTCTTGGATAATGAGCTGATGTCGACAAGAAGTGATCCGTCAAAGGAGGGCCTTAATGTATCCCACATCAGTGACACGGAACGGAGCAAATGATTTTGATGGAGGTGAAAACGATCTGATGACATATGATTCAGGGTGGCGGTCATGAAAGGATGAAGGATAATGTATGGCAGTGGATGGGACACGGTTGACTTCTCTGAACGACTTCTCTTGAACATATGGCGACACTTATGCGATGGATCGGTAGCATTACCCAAAATATGGATGGTATGGCGAGACCATGGTGATGTGACCGGTGAATGAAACAACCCAACCTGACTGTGGTACGGAGGAAAAGTGTCATGTTCAAGAGCGACTTGCTACCATCAAAGTTTTCTTGACTTTCTCCCAATTTTTCCCCAGTCATTGCTGACCAGTACCTCTTTATTTTTGTCAAGCTTGAGGAGGATAACATATGCTTGTTTTATAACTTGCCCTTCGGGCAAGCCCATTGCTATGTTTTAACGAGCCTAGCGATAGTGAAACTCGTTCTCGTCTAAAGACAAGTTTGTCGCTATTTAATGCTTTTAACGAGTCTAACGACAAAGATAACTCGGTCCTTTTCACTTTTAGAGAGTCTAAAAAGGTACGTAAAGTCAACTCCGAAAGTCCTTTTTCGTCATCTAATCCCTTAAGTCCGAAAAAGTATAAAACAATACAGAAGGGATGAGTTTTCGATAGTTTTAACGAGCCGAACAAAACAAGCGCTCGATCTTTTTGTGCAATAATCTCTCAGGTCCAAAAAGATTAAAATCTAGAGGAGGGATAGCTCTTCCGGTCACTTTAACGAGCTGGAAAGCCAAAACTCGGCAATCTTTTCATATTTTACGAGTCAGATGAAAAGAGCTTAAAGAAGACTCGTCTTTTGAGGAACAAGTGATAAAAAGGGTAGCAGCTGATTCCAGGGAAGGATTGGAATTTCCAAATCACGGCAGTGTCACAAGGATGGCTAGTGAAATCACTCTTCGCAGCTATTCCTCAAAATGGGTAAACAATCAAATGGAGGTGAATGATCGGCCAATGGAAAAGTGGAGGTGACGGTGCAAACACGACCAAGGCTTTAATGGCTGATAATGTTACATTCACGGTGGTTATTTACCGGAGGGTAGTTCATTTTTTAACGAGCTTAAACGCGGAAAAACATTGCTCGGTCTTATGTTTATTTTTTAACGAGCATGAACTATGTGCTAAAACTGCTCGATGCGGGTTTATTTTTTAACGAGCTTGAACCCTGCAGTAACACTGCTCGTGATAAGTTTTCATGCCCCCAGCATAATAACGCAAATCAAGGTGCATGCCCCCCAAGCTTCATTGCATTCAACTTGGTGGTTGGAATGAAGGTTTACCTTTGAGATTTGGAAAGGGGATTGTTTCATTTTTTAATGAGGTTGACACAGTAAAAGAACTATCCTCATGACTCCTTGTTTCATTTTTTAACGAGGTTGACACGAGATAAGAACCGTCCTCGGAGCCCATTGTATTTACAGCATTTGATAGAAAATCGAAAACTGAAGGATGATAAAGGTCATCTTGAGTATCTTCTCCACAATCCGGGAGAAGGGAATGATGGTGGGAATCATTCCATGGTGCCCTGTCAATTACCATTGATTGGACAATTCCTTCGTCAGTGACATGCACTTGCGACCAAGGATCTGAAGGGGAACCATATTTTTTAGATCTATCTATCCTAACACTCGATGAGCGTTGTTTTGGGTTTGCCCCCCAAGCCCAGAAAATTGATTGCTACAATATTTCTATTAGGGCGATGATCCATGCTGACAAAATGTTTAGGAATATTCTGAATCCATTAGATATAGAAGATTTCATATTGTAGGTTTCCACTGCGGCCACTTTCGCCAGATTACTTGGAGGCGGTAGGGAAAAAGTACCCATTAAGGCAGGGTCTTTTAGGAGGCCTATTCCAATATTTTGAAGCGGATGATCGCTTCCATGGATCATTTGAACGCTTCCCGTAACTTGTGAACTGTTGGGGAGAAATGTTTGTTGGTCGATGATTGTAATTCTTCCTTGAAAGGGAAATGCAATCTTCCTGAAGTAGGTCGACACAACTGCGGCCATGGCATATATCCAAGGCCTTCCCAGTAAGATGTTGTAATCGAGGTTTCTGTCGATTACTTCAACATCAAATTCTACTGTTTTTCCCCCTAGTTCAACTTTCAAGTTACTTAAAATCTCGTATGAAGTGTATGATCGTCCATCAAATGCTTTTATCGTTGTTGAAGATCGCGACAAGGGTGGTGAGCCTAAATTTTTCCAGCAACTCATCGACATAATACATGTGGATGCCCCCTCATCAATAATTGTTCGATGAACAGTTTTGTTGAGGGCTTTCACTTGAATAAGGAAAGCTAGTTGAGCTAGAAATTGAGGGTCATATCATTTATGATCAAAGGCCACAAGATTGGAATCCATTGGGCCAATCCCACCTATTGCTGATAATAAAGCTTGCTTTTGGAAGGGGCAATTTTGCGGTACCTCAAGTGTCGACATAGCAGACGGCAATTGGGCCAGGTCCTCTATTATATTATAATTCTGTGCTACTTTTGCACTAGGATTAAATGTCGATTTGTGTACTACTCCTTTTGCCGACTTTATCATTGGTTCAGGAATGATGGGTGGCACAACTTCGGTCAAAGTTGTTGTCGAACTACTAGGTTGTTCATTAGCCTTGTTATTCGACAATTGTGGATTCCCGTAATCTTTATTCCTTGTCAAAGCATCATTTTGCTGCTTTGAGATAGACAACATAAGCACTTGGGATCGGGAAGCATTTTGATTAGCAACCAGTTTGGTTCCCGGGTTTGGAAACGGATCAGTCAATACTGCTGAGGTTTTCGAACTCTTAAAGAATCTTTTAAGCTCAGCTTTGTATGGACATTCATTCGTCCAATGGTCCTCATCGCATATTTGACACCCGAAAAGGGGTTTCCTTTGCCCAGAAGGGTTTGCAGAAGCTTTTTCAGGAGATGACTCATCCTGCTTCTTTTTCCTCCCTTTCTTTTTCTTCTTGCCCCCTGGTTGCTTCAGTTTTTTGCCCTTGTCGGTCGACATGGCATTTACTTCCGAGGCAAGAAGTTCGTCTTTGGCATTTTGATCTAAAAACTTACGGGCTTTCTTGGACGTAGCCTTTGACGATTTCGCGTTTGTCGTGCCAATCACGCCATCGCCGACGTGAGAGTCATTGTTTGATTTAGGAGGAGGAGGAATTGAGAATTCCGGTCCAGGGGCGTCAGGTATTTTGTCGTAGAGCGTGCCAAACTGAGTATAGACCAAGTCTAGATATTGCGCACGAGCGATAACTTGCTCTTCTGTTACGACTCCCCCCTTTGCCACATCTTCCGTTATGGCAGGAAGTAACGACTTGATAAACCATTCAGCTAATAGCTGATCGGGAACGTACGTTTTTACCATCCTACGACGACGTCGCCACTCATGTATATGATCATATATGTGAGTGGCCATTGTCTGTTTGAAATTGGTTAGGAGTTCCGTTCCCGTTTCATACCTTATCGGTAATTGAAAATGGGTTAAGAAAGTCGTGGCTAAGGTACTGAAATTGTCGAACGAGGCTCTAGGCAATTCAATATACCATTTTACCGCTGGACCCGTTAACGTCCTCTGAAAAAGGCGAAGTCTTATCGAATCATCATTCAGGGTGTTTGATGAACACCACAGATGAAATGTCATCACATGATTCGACGGATCTTCACCTGGATTTCCATTAAATTTAGGAATATCTGACGGAAGTTTATGCGGAATCGCTGGCCACCAAGGGGCATAAGCAATTGGATCATTCGTCAGCCGGTTTAGATCTGGTAATTCTAGAGTTGCTACAAAGGGCAACTGTTGATTCAGGTTAGGCGAAGCATACCCAGTATAAGATGGAATCACCTGAGCTTTGGGTCTTTGCATACCAGCATAATGTATTTGATGCTGGCAACTTTGACAAGGTTGATGGGCATAACCATTATAGTATGGTTGTTGATAACCGCTTTGGAAATGCAGTTGCCCATTACTTACAAAGACTTGTTGCTCAGGTCCTTGATATGATTGCTGTTGTTGAGATTGAACCAGCCCTGGTTGTTGGACCATTTGTTGTTGTCCAATACTAGATGATTGACCAAGATGAGGAGTCATAGTACTTGTTTGAGCCTGAGTCGCTCCAAATAAGGAGGCACTAACCTGAGGTTGTGATTGAGTTGTCGAGACAAGAGGTTGTTGTATTGCAACCTGAGAAACTTGGGGTTGACATACAACAGGTAGCGCTTGTACTTGCGACGCAATCACCATACCAGGTATAGTGGGAATATTCGACACAGGGTGGACTGGTTGCATTGAATATGCAACCCTTGGTTGCTGAGGCAGTATTGGTACCCAACCGCTGGATGTAATTCCAGTTTGACCTGAACTTTGTTGTAAACTCCCATATGGTTGTTCTCCGGGAGGGAACAATGAAAAGGCATACTGCCCTCCATATGGTGGCAATCCAGTACTTAAAGGGCAGATTGGCCTTTGAAGACACATTGGATCAATTTGTTGAGTTTCAACATAAGAAATACCAGATGATAATCCGGATGAAGAAATAGGAACTAACCATGTCGTCGAAGCAGTCCCTGATGGGACTCCGGCTTGTTGTTGATAACTTGCCGGGACAGATGGTATACCATCGAACATCGTTGGGGTAGCAGCAGGAGGCTCTGCCGCCACTGTGTCGGATGACACAGTCCTAGATGTCGACGGTTGTTCAGACATATCTAGTCTATCCAAAAGATTTTCTAGCGATTCTACAAGAACTTACGATGAAAAGAGACTAACTTCGAAGATCAATGAGGGAATGGTGATGATTATTCCGTTTAAAATAAATTTTAACGACGCTTTAGACACAACTTGATTTTTCAATTTTAAAGAGTCGAGAAAAAGCTAAAGATGACTCTAGTCTCCTTCGATATTTTAACGAGCCCGAAGTGACAAATGCTCGGATGGACTTTTTCCGTTATAGAGTCTGAAAAAGGCCAAAAGGAACTGCTCTGGAGTTCTAGGTAGAGGGTGTGCCAAACTTTTCGCAAAACCGCAGAATACTTTTTAAGGTACAGGCGGTCAATCTTCCTGAATGCTGTGTTCAGTGCATTGCGATCAGTAAGGATAAAGGTTTTATGCCTATAGGGGTCTCCCAATATATACTCGACGGTACGTGGGAGCACAATCCATACTGGCGCTATCGTCCCTTAGGAGGAATCACCCACCATCAGCGAGATCGATAGTCACCAGGCTTTACGACGCCGGAACACGTCTCTAGCCTAGACCTCTATGTTGTGCGTTAAGTTACAAAGCGTTGTTAAGTTCATTCAATTTATTTTAGGTTGATCTTTCTTAGAAGTTTGCCTTTTTGGATCACCACGAGATGTATGATACAATTCCTAAATGCAGTCTAAAAGATGATAAGCAAATTTTATCTCTTTTTCAACAATGAAAATCCTAGCTACAAAGGGAAAAGAAAGACACCATATTTCCTCAAAGAGCAATCAGCACACTCTAAATGCACTTTTCCTAAATCAAGCATGCAAACTATCAAGATGCAAATGCACAATGCAGGTGTTTGTTTTCCGCTTTCTTAATATTGATGCCTAAAAAGAAAGCTTTTTGCACAACTTTGAATTTGCTTTTAAATGACAAATACAAACAAGTTTACTTTTTCGAAATCAGAAAGGGTAGAAGAGATTACAACACTTAACGATTTTCGAAATGAATACTTGTTTTGACACTCAAAAGAGACAAATTCAAACCAAAAGCAAAAATGAATGTATAAACAACTGTAAACAGCCAATGAACTCTCTCCTAAGATCACAATCAACAGATCTGAATCAAGGGCTACAGGATGACTATTCCACTCTTGCAAAGGAAAACTGTAAATGACGCCACAAACACATAAAAACACTCACAGTATTTTTGTACAAAAGGAGGCGGAATTTAAGTAGAGAAAAGGAGTTATCAGACAGGTACCTATGCTAGTTACAGGCTGTAGAAATCAGAGATCAAAACAAGGCAAAACAGAGCAGAGAACCCCAGCTGCACAAGGCCTAACTGGATCAGCGAACCCCTAACACAGAGGCTTTGACATTCAGCGCAGGTAGCCTTCACGGGACCTGCGTTGAAATGCAGAACCTCTTCACAGAGTCTGTGCTGAAGGAGTAACGAGAGTTCCTCACTGGGTTCTGGGTCACGGTTTGTTATTTAATCTACAGTTTCAGGCCAAATCAAAGCAACAAGCAAGGTACAATCAAAGGGATGCTTTGAGGGAGGGCTAAGATCTATCACAAAGGATCATCAAATCATTTGTGAGTCCATTGTTCAGATCATAGACAAATCCAGTGATGGGATCAAAGCAGCAGCTGTCTACTTTGCATCTGAGAATAGCAGATGCAATTCGATTGTTGCTGTTGAGTCTATGAAACAAACAATGATAGAGACACAAATAAAATGACTAAACAGATCTCCCCAGCGGAGTCGCCAATTTGTTGTGGGGAAAAATGCCTATGCAGGACGATCCTATCCACCTAAGGTGTGACAATGCCTTAGCAACAAACAGAAACATCTATTCTAGTATTCTTCTTTTATGAATTAAGAATGAAGAGAGATAGATGGACTAACCGATGTCTTCCGTTTGTCCCTCGATCCGGTTTCTCTTCTCTTTGAGGGTTCCCAGCTACTTTCCTTCTCGCTCGCCCAGCTTCAACAGGTTCCTACAAGATCACAAGAAGAGAACACTACACAAAGACATAGATTCATATTCATAACTAGTTCAGGATTAGAAATAAACTAAACATACTAATGCAATCATACATCAAAGATACATCAGTATATAGGAGAAACCAAGATAGCTTTATTGATGAATAACAAGGTTCAGGAGGAGATACAACCAATAGAGTTCCAATCCAGCATCTCCTTCCCAGCAAATGAAATTCCTAGCTTCACCTTCCTTCAAAGCATTAAGCACCCAATGATTCCAATCTCAAACCAACAGCAATTCTTTGCAATAACAAAATTCCAGCCTCTTGGATCTCATGGAGGAGAGATCCATATATAGATGTTTGGAGAGAGGATGAGTCAGCTTGAGATCTGACTAGTGTCCTCTCCCTCTGTCAGTTCTTGCTTCCACTTGGAGACTAAGAGCCTCTTACTCATCACTAGTCGAATTCATTGAGGCAAGTGTCATTGGAGAAGATTCTGGAAGCTTCCAGGGTCTTTCCACCTCATTGAATGAACTTTCCACTTGTCATTTCCCGCTCAGCGCACCCTGGTAGTGCTTCTACCTGCGTTGCAGTGAACCTAGCCAGTGTAATCTCTGCATTTCAGCGCAGACAGCTAGTGGAGCCTCTGAATTGATCCTGAATTGACTTGTTTTTGAGCAGTTTCTGGTGGAGAACTTCTGTGAATTGCTGTGGTTTGTTAGCCTTGTTCCTCTAGGGGTAGGAACAACATGTTTAGGGACTTTGGATCCCTTAGATTATGGACATTTCATGCTTATAGTTGTAAGGCACAAAAATTTCTATAACACCCGCCCATTCACAATCACCCCGATATGATTAATTAACTTGTTAATTAAATCGGGCCTGACGTAGTTAAAGTTCCGCTGCACCTCACTTCCCGTCCACTGTCCGATCCCGTCTCCATCATACAACGGCCATTATTGATATCGCACCCCCCTTGGTGACCACGCGTTAACGCGTGATCACCAGGCAGTTTTCATCCCGTACCTCTGCCACACGTCATGCAATCAATGGGATCGCTGGTTCCCGGCTGAAACCGGCCCATCGCCAAACGTGGTGCGATCACATACTGCTTACCGCCCTCCACATACGACAAAGTGTCATGTCTTGCTTATGTCATCCACCTGAATAATTAACTCCCACCACCTTTTGAATTTGTTAAATAAAACCAACAAAGTGTCATTTTCTCTGTTATTCTGTACTGCAACCGTGCTCCCATGCAAACAACGTCCAGGTCAACTGCCCAAGCTTCCAACCACCACCCTGCCAAGAGAATTGCAGCTGACACAGCCAAGACCTGCTAGCCACCATCTACACCTGCTATTACTCTATTCATTCCTCAAAAACAGGGATTTAGCTGATTTCCGCCGAAACCCTGAAAGTTTGGTTTTACACTCTAAATTCCACAGGAAAAAACTAAATTCAGTACAAATTCGGTCTTTATTTCAACATATAAGTTCCCACACCTGCTGTTTTGCCCTTTTTCTACAGTAAACCTAAATTCCTTTTCTGAATCCACAAGAACAAGAAATGGAAACCCCTGTTGTTTTAAATGTTACACCAATCAAGGCCCCTCATAAGGACTTAGACTATATGCCTCTTGCAGATAAAGACTTCCAAATAAAGGACTTGTCCACTGACATGAACCACTTGAAAGTCTTTTTCCAATTCAAAAACCAATACCTAAATGGCTCAGATATCCTCGGACTGTGGGATTCAAACCTTCCTAGATATTTCCTCCCCTCAGTCCATGTTTTTCCTGATCTGATTCATCAATGCTAGGCCAACTATGATCCTAATCTAAGAGCTGTCATTTCCCCAAGTCAGACAGTCCTTTTCCCCATAACAGCTGCATCCATTAATGAAATGTTGCAATTTTCCCCTAAGCAAGCTCTCACTCCTCTTTCTATGGGATACTTACTTGAGAAATCTTCCCAATTATCTCAATCAGAACTGACTCGTATCTGTTGGATGTTCATGAAGCCCAAACATCACCTAAAATCCCACCTCCTTATCTGCAGGATTTCTTCACAGAAATAGGAAAACTCAGTAGCTTTAATCATGGGTTTCAACTCCGGTGAGTATGTTGATGATGTAACCTTAGTATTGTTGTCAATTTTTACTCTTGGAAAGCCATCTGCTGTTAAATAAGACTATGCCACCTATATTGCCAACAAAATTCATGACCAATTCCTGAGACTAGACAATGAAGGAGTCTTTAAATACACCACTTTCATTTATCATCTTATGTTGTATTATCAGTTAAAGAACTTCCCTTTCCCTGTGAGAAAACTTGGCTATAAAGGCAATCCAAGGTCTGTTACCTTTTAGAGCCCCATCTTCCATGCTTCTTATGAGTCTCCTTACTCATATAGTGATTTCATTGACCAATTTGTTCATCCTGCAACCACTTTATTGACAGGTGTTTCCCCTCCTAGAATCAGTGGTGACATCAAGAGAATCCTATAGCTCTCCAAGCAATACAGAATAGGTGATTGGTACCTATACAAGAACCATGCTGAAAGCAAGCTATATGAATGCAAGCTCTGCCCCTTCAAGCTACCCAAATACGTTCCAATGAGACTGTTTGCACTGGAATATTTCAGACAAATGATACAGACATACCAAGTTCATTTTTGCAAAGCGAAAAAGAAATCTCAACTCAGAATAAAAAATCAATTAGGCCCTTATGTCTGCAATGATAGGGAAGCATGGAGAGAAGCAGAGAAAATTCTAGAAGATCATTTTAAGCTGCGTAAAATTTTTGGTTGGAGGCCATATGACCCCAATAGTTTCATTTGTGATAGGAGAATGAAAAACAGGTTGTCACCATACATTCACCATAGGATTCCAGAAATTGAACTATATGCAAATATGGATGAATGGAGGGAAGGAACCCTAGTAGAGCATGATAGTGAATAGGTCAATATTGAGAATGTTATGAAAGATCTTGAGAAAACACTTGACCTAGATTCTTTTGGGCAGGTAACATTTGAGTTATCTCAAAGATCAGGAGTTGGTGGCTCCAGTACTGGAACCTCTTAGCAACCTTTATAGGAAACAAGTACACCAACCACAGGAACACTAAAGGGCAAGGAATTAGAGACCAGTTTTCAAACCATAGAACAAGCTACAATGTCTAAGCTGCTACAGGACAGCCTGGAACAAAAAGACAAAGACTAAATCCCCTTTCAAAGGAGGAGTTTGCTAAAGAAAATACAGATAGTCAGAGGGAAGAAAGGGTGGAAATCCAGCAAACTTTCCCAATAGGAGGAACATCTACTAGCTCACAGAGGCAGGAGCAAGAAAGGCAGCAAAGTGCAGAGATATATTTTTTCAGGCCACTGGGGACTGATGCCTCAGATATTAAGAAGACATTTACAGAAATCAAGGCCAGGAATGATCCATTGAGACTTCAGGTTTATAACCAATATTTGAAAATGGCTCCAACAAATCAACAGAGATTGATGTCAGCCTTTGACATCAAAGAAGGCAAGATGATAATGAGCTATTTCAAGCCAAAAGTGCAGCAACCGAAATCAGTAGCAGATTATCTCAAAACAAATTTTTAAGTCATGGTGAAGGATATTCATCCTTTGGATCAGATTGAACTACATAAACAAACTGGCAAAATTATTTATTCAACCTTGACTGGTAAGGCCATGATGGCCCACAAGTTGCAAAATTCTCTGGGTAAAACTACTGCTCAATTACATTTGGAGAAGGCCTCTTCTCAGGCCAAAGATAACATAATAAAATCCTTAGAAGAAATAATTATTGGATTGGCCATGATCCCAAAGATGCAAAGGCTATAGAAGCCTTGATCAAAAAGAAAGATGAAGATATTGCAGCACTAAGGAAACAACTAAAGTTGCCACCTACCAGACATCCACAGACTGCTGAGGTTATAAAGCAAAAATCTAAATAAGAGCTGATGGATTTGCTCTTAAAGCTTAATGAACGACTTAATGATACTAAACAAGCACTTGAAAAAACATTGAAGGATAAGCAGGGAAAGTTGACCTCTCAGCCTCCTAATGTGATACCAGTAGTATCAATAGCAATTCCATCAACTCTTGGAGCAGCATTGGCACCAAATATTCCAGTAGTCACAGCAGAGGCAGTTACAGGTCCAGCAACAACAGGAAAAGCAGGAGTAGCACAGGGCAGCACTGCTAATTTGAGCACAAAGGAGTTAATCAAATCAATGGAGGACCTGAAACTACAAGTTTCAGAACTAAATAAGGTAAAGGAGAAATAAATGGAATGAAGCTATGATCTCTCAAAGATAAATGTTGCAGAAAAGACAAGAAAGATTAAAGCGTTAGAAAACAAAGTGAAATCGTTAGAAAAGGATCTTACTTTTGACAAGCCTCTGGCAGAAATTAAGAAAATTCTTTGGGCCAACATCACTCAATCCATAAATGATGTTTGGCCATCCATCCAAGTAATTTTTTAGTAGATTGATCTTGTGAAGGCAGCCCAAGAATAAGTCCAGAGGACAAAAGTAGAATTAGGAAAAATACCTGAGGAAGCCAATAGGCTCATACATTTTTTGAACACTGGGAATGAGGAACAGCTGGAAGAGTTGGGCATTCACGACAGAACAGAAACCATTTTGGAAATCAAAAGGGTATTAACCAAGAAAACTTTGATGCAAAATTTAGAAAGAAGATGTCATGACATGCAGGCAGAGATTAATGCTTTTATGGAGAAGTTTTCTATTTTGCAGAGTAAAGGGATACCCAGTCCCTTAGTGATTAATGATAGATTAATGAGGCATAAAGATTATGTGGATAAATTGAATCAATATGTAGGCAATCAAGCGAGTTCGTCACCAAGTGAACGAGGAATAAAAACACTCCCTAAGGTCGAGTTCTCTATGACAGCCTAGAGAACTTGTTCTATGTCGAGCATGAACTGAAGCATTTGTTCCCAATTCAGCCCACATTTTTCAGGTACACTGAAAAATATGAAACCCTTAGAAAGCTTCAGAAAACCAGAATACGATATCCAAAATGTTGGGAAGAAATGCAAGAAATTTTGTAATTTATCCTAGGTAAAAAATAAATTTTGATTTTTACTACAATAAAGTAAGGATAAAGAGGATGAAAAGAGATCAATAGGTAAAGAGTATCAGATCTAGGTAAAGTGTATCAGTAGGTAGGTCAAAACAGAGCAGCCAGCACATAATTACACCAAAGACAGCAAGAGGCCAAATCATAGGGCCTAACTCCAGCATATTCTCAAGAATAGGGACATCAAACCATTCGGTTGCCTTATCTGTCATCTATGAGGTCTTCTAGACCTATTTCCCTGAAAGATATGATTAGTCATCCAGTTTATATCTCACTTTGTTATGAGATATTTCATTGTAAAATTTTTTGTATAAATACTCCCTCAATTAGAGTATTGAGGGTGGATTCTTAGACATTGTTGTAATATTGATTATTTTGGAATAAAGTACTGTTGGACCAACTTTTGTATGGCTTGTTGGATAAAGAATTGATGCAAAGGACTTTCCACAGATTTCTTAAATCAAACACCGGATCAATAAGTCCTCTATACCTTATGTTTTAAAGTTTTCCTTGTTTCTTATATCATCTATGTTTCATATCTGAATGATAAACGAAAAAGAGTAATTTGGAATATGCTTGACTGCACTCTGTTTTCAATCGTTATTATTCTCTATGTTTTCTTCTGAATTAGGATAAACAATGAAATCTTAATTGCTCCTATTTTCTAGTTCGTTCATTTTGATTATTTAGTAAAGAATACTCAACTGCTCTTTATTAATAATCATTCAAGTTCCTTTTTCAAATAGGTTGAAGGATTCTTAACCGCCCTTCACCCATTTTGAGTCCATCCCATCTATTCCAAGTCTTTATTTGTTCCCTATTTGACCATCTTTCCCTGTGAAACCATCTTTTGTTAAGAAACCAAATCTAGTTAAGCCATCTTCTTTGACTCCATTAGCCCAATGGCCTAAACTACTCAGTCCTACCCCTCTGCTATTGAATCTCACCACCCAAACTCAAACAAAACTCCTAAACTTCACAACTAGCCTACTATCTTTCAAAACCAAACTAAATCATAAAGAGAGAGCCATATCTAAGTACAGATTGGCTAGATTCTGTACTTAAAATTTGGTTAGTGGTTACCTCGGACCCCTTTTCTCTTCCTAACAACTTCAAGGAAAATCTAAGTGATAACATAGTGGCGACTCCACTGGGTACTTGAATAATTTATTTGTTATTATTTTTTACTTTATAAGCTACAGACGAAGCCTGAAGTTACCTAGGTAGCCTTTGAACTGCTTTTGCTTTGCAATTGAATAAGTAAATGAATGTTGCTTCAGTCTATCTCCGGTCTAGTTTATGGATTGAACATTTGGTTTCAAATACTTGATTAGTTCCTCTTGTCAAATAAGTCTTTGAGAAATTTCAAATCCCATACCTAAAGCCTCTTAAAGAAACTATTGAAGTTGTATTGTCCAACCCACTTAGAGAAAAAACCAAAACATACATAGAAACCTGGCTTCAGAAAGGACTCATTACACCAGAGCTAATCTTTATCCAAATCCACCACCTATGTTTGAAAACCCTAATCTGATCCCCAGAATTCTTAGGAGACAGGAAAGCCAAGAAAGATCGGCTAGCTCTTGGCATCTATACAAATCAAGATCATGTCCTGTGAAGTGGATCTACTTTGAGGATGAACCCTTTGATGAGTATTTTGAAACCTGTTTATTTGTAACCTTTTATGATTCTGGGTTAGCTCACACAGTTCAGGACTCATTATTTATTGAAGATTTACAACTTGAAGTTGTCACTTCACATCTTGACAGACATTTGCAGAACTCCATTCAATCTGAGCTTACCTTTGAAGGCACGCCAAACCTTTCTATGATCACTACAACCTCTCCAAGTTCATCAACAGCACCTCAGACATCCCAACCTCAAGCCACCCCTTCCACCCCTCCATCCACCACTCCAAGACCAAACCCAACTGTCGTTTCAACCCTATCTACTATAATGGCAAACATATATACTCCTCTGGTATTACCAGCCAATATAAGGGCTATGCCCCAAGACTATCAAAGTAAAATCACCCCTTTTGATGGCTCTGGAACTTATATTGCACAACAACATACCAAAAATATGACTGACTACTTTGAGATACATGAAATTGATACAGATGATGTCAGAATGAGAATATTTGTTCAAAGTCTGACTGGAGAAGTTAGAACTTGGTTTAGAGCCCTCCCTACAAATAGTATCAATGACCTAGAAGCTCTTTATATAACATTCTTAAACAGATGGGAAAAGAAGAAAGATCATCTCCATATCTTATCAGAATATGAAAACCTGAAGAGAGAAACACAAGAAACTGTGCAAGATTACTGCACTAGGTTCAATAATGTTTACAATGCTATTTCTCAAAACCTCAGACCTCCTCCAGATTTGGCATTGATCAAATTCCCTGATGGATTTGATTCTGATATGAGATACCAACTTAGGTAAAGATCTCCTCGGAATTTATAAGATATACAAAGTATAGCTATTAGTGTTGAAGCCAACCTAATATCTAAACAAGCTAAAGCCAGAAGTAAAAGGAGGATACCATTGAAAGAAGAACCCTCAGCCTTTGAACAAAAACTGGATGCTATTATTAAAGGAATGGATAGGCTAGGAGATAGAGTAGAAACAATTGAAAGGAAATCCCCTTGGGATGGTCAACCAAGCAATACTGGGAGAAATCCAAATTTCAGGAAGAACCAAAACCAGAACACTGGAAAGACTGGCCCTGACCAAAACATTAGGCCCCCATTCCAGGAAAATTATGTTGAAGCCTCAACTTCTGATGAACCATCAGAAGATACTCAAATAAATTTGATGGGACTCAACAATGAACAACAAGTTTTCTTGACCCAAGAGGATCAAGAAGCTCACATTCTTAAACAATTCCAAACTCAGTCAGGTGAATCATTTGACTTCAGGGAGGGATATGATACAGCCATTTATGAAGTCCACAAGCAATATAATCTGAGGAGAAGAAGAATTGATGTCCCTGAAACCAACAAACAGAAAGCTACAAGCATCCCAACAAAGGTAAGACCATTACCACCCTTGTACATATTCTTTCTAGATCATATCCTAACCCTACTAACCTAATTATTGAAGATGTATCTGATAATCAACCTAATAACAGACAACTATCCACTTCTCTTCCTCCCAAAGGAAACATGGAAGAACCTCTAGAAGCTGATTTGGAAACAACTTCAGCCCATAACCCCACTCCTGAAAAAGAGAAAAACACAAAATATACAGAAGAAAAAGAAAATCCAACTATCTGAAATACAAGAACTCAGACTGAAAAACCTTTTAATTTGGAGACTGAAGTAGGCAAATTAAAAATAGATGTTCCATTGTCTGAATTAGCTAAACATGATGTCTACCGAAGCCAAATCAATAGATCACTCAAAATTTCTGTTAATGAAGATTCAGTAAATGTTTTTGATGACCAGCCTGAATTAATCTTTGGCCCTGAAGTGAATGGAAAACCAGTAGATGGAGGAATTCCTCCTTTCTATGTAAGTTTGAACATACATGATAAAATGCTTCATAATGCCATGTTTGATTCTGGTGCATCTCATAACCTAATGCCTAAGTCTGTAATGGAGAAATTATACCTAGACATCACCAGGCCATACAAAGACCTATTTTCTTTTGATTCAAGTCAGGTCAGATGTTTAAGATTAATCGAAGACTTATGTGTATCACTAGTTCAATATCCTAACAAAACAATCTTAATGGACATAGTAGTAGCAGATATTCCACCAAAGTATGGCATGTTATTGTCCAGATCTTGGGTGCAAAGCTTCAAGGATCTCTACAATTGGACATGTCTTATGCTACTGTTGCAGTGTTCGGTCAACCCAAGAAACTATACAGAGAAACCTTAATGAAATATGTAGTAAGTAGTCAGGAGGAACCCCAAAATTTCCCTATCTACTCAGTACACTCTGATATGGATTCTTTCATTCTTTACAATGTTGAAATTGATCCCTCAAATGAATTAGAAGTTTTAGCAACAGAACCAAAAGAAATTACAAATAGAAAGTCCAGTGTTCAAATCAAGGAAATCTCTGAGAACAATGTAACAACAGATACCCAAGATAAACCAGAAGGAATTAAAAAACCAAATCTCCCAATTAAACAGATTCCTGAAACTCCTGACACCAATTATGAACATGAAATTCTTTGGCACTTAGAATTTGATGGTTCAATTAACAAATTAGGAGCAGGAGCAGGAGTTTGGGTGCACAATCTTGAAAATGATCATGCTGAAGGTCATGCCTACAGATTAAACTTTAGGTGCACCAATAATATGGAAGAATATGAAGCTTTGTTGCTAGGTCTTAAACTTGTCAAAAGATTAGGGGCAATTAGGGTATCTATCCTTGGAGATTCTGAGTTAATAATTCAACAGATCAAAGGAAAATATTCAACAAATGATCCCAGATTGAAGTATTACAGAGATATAGTGATAGAGATTCTCAATACATTTCTGGAAACTAAGCTTGCTAAAATCCAAAGAAAACATAACTTGCAAGCTCATAGTCTGGCAATGTTTGCCAGCACCTGCAAATTACCATTCGAACCTAATCATCAGTTCACAGCTAAGATTAGACATAGACCAGCCATACCTGACAATTTGAAGAACTGGCAAGTGTTTGATAGTGATAAGCAGATTAACAATTTCTTGATCTTAGATGAAGAATTTTCTAGCATTAACATAGATGTAGATACCGTGAATGAGTTTGATCAAACAAATAAGATAGAAACAGACATTTCAACAGAAAGTGCAATTCAAATGCTTCATCCAACAAAGTTTACCAACAAAGAAATGCAGGACCTTAAAGAAATGGATATTGATGAGATTATTGAAGGAGAATCTGAAGTTATCAATTTAAAAGACAATCATTTGCCTAAAGGATTAACTCCTTTGGAAGATCTCTTTGATTTTAATGATATTCCAAAGAAACCTAAGATGGAACCATTAAAAGCAAATATTGAGGACTATAACCTAGGGACTGAAGAAAATCCAAAAATGGTAAAATTATCTAAATCTTTGCCCCCTGACCAAAAACTCAAATATGTTGAACTAATGAAGGAATTCCAGGATGTCTTTGCCTGGAGCTATGAAGACTTGAAATCTTATGACACCTCTATAATTCAACATACAATACCTCTGAAAGAAAATCAGAAACCATTCAAACAAAAGCTCAGAAGAATTAACCCTGTACTGCTTCCCTTAATTGAAAAAGAAATCAAACGAATGTATGAAGCAGGGATAATTGCTCCTATTAGGTTTTCAGAGTGGGTGTCTAATCTAGTACCTACTAGGAAGAAAACTGGAGAAATCAGATTATGTGTTGATTTAAGAAATGTAAATAAGGTTTCTTTGAAGGATAATTACCCTTTACCCAAGATGGATCATATTTTACAAAGGGTAGTAGGTGCTTCTAAGATTTCACTTTTGGATGGGTTTTTAGACTATAACCAACTTCTGGTTCATCCTAAAGATCAGAAAAAATTGCTTTTACAACACCATGGGGCACATTCAAGTATGTCAAAATCAAATTTGGACTTAAAAACAGAGGAGAAACCTTCCAAAGAGCAATGGACATAGCATTTGCAAAATAAATTCATGACTTTCTGCTTATATATCTAGATGACTTGACTTTTTTTCTAAATCAAATCAGTAGCATTTAGATCATCTTAGACAAGTATTCTTAAAATGCAGAAAATATGGTATTTCTTTAAATCCTAAGAAGTCCTTGTTTGGTCTAGAGGAAGGCAAGCTTTTAGGACATATCATCTCCAAAGATGGCATCAGAATTGATCCTGCTAGAATAGAAGCTATTTTGCAAATACCCCACCCTAGAAATGTCAAAATACTTCAAGCTTTCCTAGGAAAGATTAATATTTTGAGAAGATTTATATCAAACTTAGCTGAATTAATTAGGTTGCTTAATAATATGTTGAAAAAGGATTCAAATATTAAATGGACAATTGAATCAAAACAAGCTTTTGAAGAAATTAAAATGGCTTTGACCAGAACATCGATCCTTATCAGTCCAAAGTTTGATAGAGACTTCATAATATTTTCATTTGCATCAGAACATACCATAGCAGCGGTTTTACTACAAAAGGATTATCAATGATGTGAGAAACCCATAGCCTTTTTTAGTAAAGCACTTAGAGATGCACCATTAAAATACAAAATCATGGAAAAACAAGCTTTTGCACTTGTAAAAGCTATTAATGAATTTAGAGTCTACTACATATTCTACTCCCATGTAATAGCCTATGTACCAAATGTTGTTGTCAAAAACATCTTAACCCAGGATGGAATTGAGGGCAAACGAGGTAAATCGATAGCTACTATATTAGAGTATGATATTGAAATAAAACCTACAAAGCTTATAAAAGGACAGGGATTGGCCAAGCTCATGACTGAAACAAATTGTCAAGCCCTAGACATTAATGAACTGGATAATGAACAGGAGATGGCAAATCCACAAATCAGCTAGGAATTCTTAGATTCACCTTGGTATGCTGATATAATTTATGTATTATTAAACCTGCAGGATCCTCCAGGGTTATCCAGAACAAAGAAAAGGTTTTTAAAGATGAAAGCTTCAAAGTTTTGTATTTTAGATAATGTTCTTTTTTTGAAAAATCATGAAGATATTATATTGAATTGTTTATAAAAGAAGAAGTTGACAAGGTTCTCCAAGAATTTCATGCAAGAGACTGTGGTGGACACCTTTACTGGAAATCAACTACTGACAAGATCCTAAGGGTTGGATTTTATTGGCCAACCTTGTTCACTGGTGTAAAGAAATTTTTCACTGCTTGCCATAAATTTCAAATTTTTGAAGGCAAGAGAAAACTATTACCTTTACCTCTGAGACCAATTTCCACTGAAAAACCCTTCCAACAATGGGGCCTGGACTTCATTGGAGAAATCCATCCTCCCTCTTTTGGCCAACACAAATGGATTCTCACTCCCACAGACTATTTCACCAAGTGGATAGAAGCCATTCCTTCTAGACAAGCCAATGACACAGTGATTATAGGATTCCTGGAAACCAACATATTATCTAGATTTGGTTGCCCTAATAAAATTATAACTGATAATGTTGTTGCCTTCAAATCCAAGAAGATGATAAGTTTCTGTAACAAGTACCATATCACTTTAGGCCATTCCACAGCCTATTACCCTCAAGGTAATGGTCTGGCTGAGTCTTCCAACAAGAGCCTCATGAATATTATTAAAAAATTATTGGAGGAGAACAAGAAAAATTGGCACAAGAAACTTAGAAATGCACTATGGGCAGACAGACTCACCACCAATAAATCTTTTGGGACTTGATCCGGATTTAGACAAGAACGCAATAAATTACAGAGATAACCATAAATACAGAGATGCGATAACCATAAAGACAAAGATGCAGCGGAAATAATACTTCATTTCATTACTGTAAAATACTGAAATATGCTTACAACCAGAAATGGAAAGAAACCAGCTAGGGCGATGGTAGCTTATCTCTGAGAAGAGATGTGGCGGCTACATGCCTCTGAACTGTTCTGAACTGTATTACAATGAGGCTCGAAGGCCTAATTATTGTTGATAAACAATGGAAAACCCTTCACATACCGAAACCTAACCCTAGAAGATGAAACGCCAAATTGTGGGCCCCGTTTGGGTAAATTGGTACATCAATTTCCCGGGGTCGTAACTTTGGCATACGATCTCCGTTTGACGCGTACGATAGCTCGTTAAAAAGATCTATCCGAGTACTACCACTTTGGGAGGCAATATAGGGCTCGGTCGCCCCAGAATTCCAAAAAAACGTCGTTTAGGGCCTCAAAACGGCTCCGGAAGTTCAGGACCCGAAAAAACTGCTAAAAATAGTAAACTGTGCTACAATTAAGGAAACTGAAAATGCTGAGAAAGACAATGGTGGGGGTCCAGGTGGACTTGGCAGGTGGCCACCAATATCCACCTGGATCATTCCTCCCCCCTTAGGAAGCAATGGTCCCCATTGCGTTGAGTTCCTCCATCTGCTGAACTTGTCCTGCAATCTTTGATGTGTCCAGTGATGGTGGGAAGCATGGTCGACGATGGTCCACATTGAACATTCAGTGCAAGCGAAGGAATGGAGGAAGGCTGTGCTTCAAAGCATTGTTGCCCGTAGCCTTGGTACTGGTGTAAGGACCATGTCGGAGTGGTCTGAGTTTCTGATGGGTTCTGGTAAGGCGTTCTTTCTGTCGATGCAACCAGACTTTGTTGCCCACCTGAAACTTGTGTGGTACCCATGTGGGTGAGGAGAAGTTGTTCCTGTGTTTTGTTATGACCGTATCCCTTTGCTGCTGCTGCTGCGTGGAGGAACCCTTTGCAGGAGTCATGGATGTAGCAACGATCTTCCCCTTACTTTGGGAGTGAACCATACAGATGAATTTCCTAGTCTGTGATATGAGCTTGCTGCCTTTCTTGGTAGTGATCAAGGATGTGGCAGTCGGTGGGGCTACCTCCGGTATCCTGTATAATGAATTATTCAAAGAAATAATGACAGCACGAGGCCTTGACTCATACACAGCATGTCGCCTCCACAAGTATGGCTGGCCTAATAGTACATCACAAACATCCAGGGGTGTAACATCACACAATACCTCGTCTGTGAAGGGCTTGATGCTGTAGGGAAGGCGGCACTGCTGGCGAACTTTCAGATCTCGTCCTTCGTGAAGCTACCCGATACTGTACGGTTACGGGTGTGGTGTAGTCGGTAGGCCCAACCGCTTCACGACCTCTGCTGAAACCAGGTTCTTTTGGCTACCACTGTCGACAATGAATCGCAGCGGTGAACCCTTCACCCACATCTGTGAGTGGAAAAGACGCTCCCCCTCCTCTGGATCTTCGGGCTCATTTTTCTTGATCTTGGCAGTGGCAACAGTGGCGCTGGGATCCGCATCAATGATCTGCTTCCCTTTTCCATTCCCCTTGTCGGGTTCTGGCTCAGGATCGGAACATGCATCTGATTCGGAAGCCTTCAACTCGGCCACCAGCGACTGCTTGGTCCGACACTCACTTGTGTTATGAGTGGGACTCTTGTGGAACTCACACCACTTCCCTGTGTCCTTCTTCGGCTTCATGGTGTTGTTCTTTTCTTGCGGCTTTGACAGGTTGTCTTGGGTCACCCCGCCTTGGCTTTGTCCTTTGGGCTTCGGATTTGCAGATCCAAAGTCTCGCTTCTTCTGTTTGAACTTTTGCTCGATTTTGACAGCGTATTGGTATGCTGTGCCGAGTGAGGGGATGTTCAAGAACACCATCTCTTCCTGGATGTATCTGTGTAGGCAGCCGCGGTATTTGAGTACTAGATGCAGCTTAGAATCTTTGATACCCAACTGTGTGCGAAGGGTATGAAAAATGTTTGTGAACTCCGGCACATCTTGGTCTCGTCCCTGCCGCAGTGTGGTCCATTTGATGTATTTGTCCTCATAGCTTCCGACAGGGTAGTACTGCTCCTTGATGGCATCCCGGAAGTCATTCCAAGTGGGTGCGGCTGAAAATAGTGACCCTGTACTTTCATCCTTCTGCTCGCAGTAGGTTTCCCACCAGTCCTTGACGTGGGGGGCTGCTTTGAGAAGGGCGAAAATAATCTTTTCCCGACTTGAAAATTCGTGAACAGAAAAATACCCATCTAGCAGATTTAACCATTTATCTACGGCATCTGCATCTATTTGACCCTCGAATATGGGGATTTCAAAATTAACTTGTACCTTGAAGGGTGTGGCATTTCCAGAGTCGCTGTTGGAAGCCGATGCGTCGCCTCTGGGTAGCCGCTGAAGAATCTGCGCGAAGCTATCCATCATCGCGTTCCTTTGCCGCTCGAGCGCTTCTTCGAGTAAGATTTTGATAGGATCTCCTGCCCCCTCATCTTTCTTCTCGTCCGCCATGGGAGGCCGTCGGGATTTGCGAGGTTGGTCTTGCAAAGGTTCGACCAGTTCAAGCCCTAACTCCTTATATCCCGACCTCGTTGGGGACATGCAAAGAAAAACAGAGAAAAAGCAGACCGCTCTGATACCACTGATCCGGATTTAGACAGGAACGCAATAAATTACAGAGATAACCATAAATACAGAGATGTGATAACCATAAAGACAAAGATGCAGCGGAAATAATACTTCATTTCATTACTGTAAAATACTGAAATATGCTTACAACCAGAAATGGAAAGAAACCAGCTAGGGCGATGGTAGCTTATCTCTGAGAAGAGATGTGGCGGCTACATGCCTCTGAACTGTTCTGAACTGTATTACAATGAGGCTCGAAGGCCTATTTATTGTTGAGAAACAATGGAAAACCCTTCACATACCGAAACCTAACCCTAGAAGATGAAACGCCAAATTGTGGGCCCCGTTTGGGTAAATTGATACATCAATTTCCCGGGGTCGTAACTTTGGCATACGATCTCCGTTTGACGCGTACGATAGCTCGTTAGAAAGATCTATCCGAGTACTACCACTTTGGGAGGCAACATAGGGCTCGGTTGCCCCAGAATTCCAAAAAAACGTCGTTTAGGGCCTCAAAACGGCTCCGGAAGTTCAGGACCCGAAAAAACTGCTAAAAATAGTAAACTGTGCTACAATTAAGGAAACTGAAAATGCTGAGAAAGACAATGGTGGGGGTCCAGGTGGACTTGGCAGGTGGCCACCAATATCCACCTGGATCAGGACTAGTCCTTAGTCTATGGCATGGAGGCTGTATTTCCTTCATCTTTAGGAGTTCCTATAATGAAACTACTTCAAGAAGCTCAGGTGGAACCTAATGATATTCAAAGGAGGATTAATTAAACCATCCATTTGCAGTGGACCAGAGAGGAAGTATATCAAAGATCCCAAGTGTTGCAAGAGAAGCTTAAGAAAATATTTGATAAAATAACCAAGGCAGAAGATTTTTACCTTGGAGACAAAGTTTTAAGATGGGATTCCACGAGAGAGGATAACAGAAAACATGGGAAGTTTGATTTCCTGTGGAAAGGACCTTTTATTATCCATGCCTTGAAAGGAAACAATACATACTATCTGAAAAACTTGGATGGCACAGAAACAGAAGAAAGGCCAGTTAATGGTCGGATGTTGAAACATTACTATGATCCTACATTTTAATGTATTTTGAATTTAACATGTATATACTATATCCTTAGTAATGTCACAGTTTGGATTATATAGTAACTTGCTGGAGTTGAAGCCCTAAGAGAAGGCCCTAAGCTTCAGAAGTGTCACTATCATAAATACAATAAAGCAACAAGCAGAAGAAGATTTCACAATACAGTCAAAGTCATTCAGAGGCCATCTGACCTATTGTTCTTGACTTTCCACTAGGAAAAGCCATCCCCAAGTGGAGCCAGTGTTATGCTCCTATACCAATAGGTGTCATATATCATGATTGACTTGATGAGCTATGTAATATGTTCATGCCTTTCCTTGTTTCAAAGGTTTTCCATATTGTTAGAAAATCAAAAAATTTAAAAAATGTAAAGAGGGTATACCCTAAAAGAAAAATCGAAGCGTGAAAAGAAATAAAATGGTCAAAAAAGTGAAAGAAAATGAACCCCACCAAAAGAAAGACCAAGGAAAGTGTGCAAGTCCAAATGCCACTAATTTTTACTCTTGTGTAATAAACAAATTATGTGCAACTTGTAACTTATGCCACAATTGATGAACAGTGAAACAACTTAAAGTTCATGTTTTTCAATTTCATGTTTTAGAAATAGAGAATAAAATCTGACCAAACTGTTTAATCTTGGCAGATAAGTAGATAGGTAGAGTGAATAAAAGGAGCTCAATAGTTTAATCTGATCCCTTGGATGTAATAAGGCTAGACTTAGAAGAAAAAATGTCAGGCTAAAGTAGGTAGGGTAGGTAGATGATGTTGCAGAATTACATGTGATGGATAATGTCTCTAAATGTGTTAATTTTCATTTTCATCACAAGTGCAAGGTAGACATTACACTTGATTCATTTCAAGCAAGACAAGGTCAAATAATTAACTTCCCTTCTCATTTTTCCCTAAAGATTTCTCAAATTCCCCCTAAAGTACTAAGGTCTTTGAAGATTAGAGGGGCTCAGAACATTTCTCTGACTTCTGGAGGGGCCGGACCCTCAACCCATAATCAGCCTAAATACTTAAAATCATCATTCATTCACTTTCATAAGTCTTTTCCTAAGTAAAATCCTATTTTACTTAGGAAAAATACACAATATTACATAAAATCCCCTTTTCACTTAAGCCTAAGTTAAATAGACACTCTAATGTTTTACTTGGCACTTTTATTACATTTTCATATTAATTTCTAACCCATATTATATAACTCCTGGACGAAAGTTCACCCTTTCCCGTATTACTACACATATATATAAAATCTCGAAATATTAATATCCCGCCCCCATTGGTTAATTATAACCATAAGTATGTTTTAAACCGGGATTAACTAGTTAACCCGTAACTAGTTAATAACCTTGATTTCCCGCTGCATTTGCAATGAATTAATTAACCCTCAAGGTTAATTAAGAACCTCCCCGCCCATTCACAATCACCCTAATATGATTAATTAACTTGTTAATTAAATCGGGCCTACCGTAGTTAAAGTTCCGTCATACCTTGCTTCCCATCCACCATCCGATCCTGTCTCCATCATTCCAACAACCATTATTGATATCACACCCCCCTTGGTTACCACGCGTTAACACGCAATCACCAGGCAGTTTTCATCCCGTACCTCCGCCACGCGTCATGCAATCAATGGGATCGCTGGCTCCCGGCCGAAACTGGACCATCACCAAAAGTAGTACGATCACATACCGCTTACCGCCCTCCGCATATGACAAAGTGTCATGTCTTACTTACGTCATCCGCCCGAATAATTAACTCCTGCCACCTTTTGACTTTGTTAAATAAAACCAACAAAGTTTCATTTTCTCTGTTATTCTGTACTGCAACCGTGCTCCCATGCAAATGACGTCCAGGTCAACTGCCCAAGCTTCCAACCACCACCCTACCAAGAGAATTGCAGCCAAGACCGAGTAGCCACCATCCACACCTACTATTACTCTGTTCATTCCTTGAAAACAGTTATTTAGCTGATTTCTGCCGAAACCCTGAAAGTTTGGTTTTACACTGTAAATTCCATAGGAAAAAACTAAATTAAGTACAAATTCAGTATTTATTTCGCCATATAAGTTCCCACACCTGCTTTTTTGCCCTTTTTCTACAATAAACCCAAATTCCTTTTCTGAATCCAAAAGAACCAGAAATGGAAACCCCTGTTGTTTTAAATGTCGCACCAATCAATGCCCCTCATAAGGACTTAGACTATCTACCTCTTATAGATAAAGACTTCCAGATAAAGGACTTATCCACTGACATGAACCACTTGAAAATCTTTTGCCAAGTCAAAAACCAATACCTAAATGGCTCAGATATCTTGGGACTGTGGGAATCAAATCTTCCCAGGTATTTCCTCCCCTCAGTCCATGTTTTTCCGGATCTGATTCATCAATGCTAGGCCAACTATGATCCTAATCTTAGAGCTGTCATGTCCCCAAGTCAGACAGTCCATTCCCCATAACAGCTGCATCCATTAATTAAATGTTGCAATTTTCCCCTGAGCAAGCTCTCACTCCTCTTTCTATGAGATACTTACTTGAGAAATCTTCCCAATTATCTCAATCAAAACTGACTCGTATCTGTCAGATGTTCATGGAGCCCAAACATCAGCCTAAAATCCCACCTCCTTATCTGCAGGCTTTCTTCACAGAAATAGTAAAACGCATTGTTGATATGATAGCTTTAATCATGGGTTTCAACTCCGATGAGTATGTTGATGATGTAACCTTTGTATTGCTGTCAATTTTTACTCTTGGACAGCCAACTGCTGTTAAATATGACTATGCCACCTATATTGCCATCAAAATTCATGGAAAATTCCAGAGACTAGACAATGAAGGAGTCTTTAAATACACCACTTTAATTTATCATCTTATGTTGTATTATCAGTCAGAGAACTTCCCTTTCCCTGTGAAAAAACTTGACAATAAAGGCAATCCAAGGTTTGTTACCTTTTGGAGCCCCATCTTCCATGCTTCTTATGAGTCTCCTTACTCATACAATGAGTTCATTGACCAATTTTTTCATCTTGCAACCACTTTATTGACAAGGGTTTCCCCTCCTAGAATCAGTGGTGACATCTAGAGAATCCTACAACTCTCCAAGCAATACAGAATAGGTGATTGGTACCTATACAAGAACCATATTGAAATCAGGATATATGGATGTGAGCTCTGCCCCTTCAAGCTACACAAATACGTTCCAATGAGACCGTTTGCACTAGAATATTTCAGACAAATGATACATACAGACCAGGTTCATTTTTGCAAAGCCAAAAAGAAATCTCAACTTAGAATAAAAAATCAATTAGGCCCTTATGTCTGCAATGATAGGGAAGCATGGAGAGAAGCAGAGAAAATTCTATAAGTTCTTCTTAAGCTACGTAAAAGTTTTTGTTGGAGGCCATATGACCCCAATAGTTTCATTTGTGATAAGAGAATGAAAAACAGGTTGTCACCATACATTCACCATAGGATTCCAGAAATTGAAATATATGCAAATATGGATGAATGGAGGGAAGGAACCCTAGTAGAGCATGATAGTGAACAGGTCAATATTGAGAATGTTATTAAAGATCTCGAGAAAACACTTGACCTGGATTCTTTTAGGTAGGTACCATTTGAGTTATCTCAAAGATCAGGAGTTGGTGCCTCCAGTGCTGGAACCTCTCAGCAACCTTTACAGGAAACAAGTACACTAGCCAAAGGAACACTAAAGGGAAATGAATTAGAGACCAGCTTTCAAACCACAGAACAAGCTACAATGTCTAAGCAGTGTGAGTCTTCCAAAGAACAAGCTCAAATACATACTCCTCCCACTCAGATCAATATGGGAGAGCCTCCAATTCTTCAAACTCCTCTAAATGAGGAAAGAAACAAACGGAGAGACAGGGAGACAACTACCCTTGCCAGTGAACCTTTAGGACAACCTGGAACATAAAGACAAAGACTAAATCCCCTTTCAGAGGAGGAGTTTGCTGAAGAAAATGTAGATATTCAGAGGAAAGAAAGGGTGGAAAGCCAGCAAACTTTCCCAACAGGAGGAACATCTACTAGCTCACAGAGGCAGGAGCTAGAAAGGTAGCAAAGTGTAGAGATATCTTCTTTTAGGCTACCAGAGACTGAAGCCTCAGATATTTAGAAGACATTTACAAAAATCAAGGCCAGGAATGATCCATTATGACTTCGGGTTTATAACCAATATTTGAAAATGGCTCCAACAAATCAACAGAGATTGATGTCAGCCTTTGACATCAAAGAAGGCAAGATGATAATGAGCTATTTCAAGCCAAAAGTGCAACAACCGAAATCAGTAGCAGATTATCTCAAAACAAATTTTGAAGTCATGGTGAAGGATATTCATCCTTTGGATCAGATTGAACTGCATAAACAAACTGGAGAAACGATTTATTCAACCTTGACTGGTAAGGCCATGATGGCCCACAGGTTGCAAAATTATCTGGATAAAACTACTGCTCAATTACATTTGGAGAAGGCCTCTTCTCAGGCCAAAGATAACAGAATAAAATCCTTACAAGAAATAATTATTGGATTGGGCCATGATCCCAAAGATGCAAAGGCTATAGAAGCCTTGATCAAAAAGAAAGATGAAGATATTGCAGCCCTAAGGAAACAACTAAAGCTGCCACCTACCCAGCATCCACAGACTGCTGAGGTTATAAATAAAAAATCTGAAGAAGAGCTGATGGATTTGCTCTTAAAGCTTAATGAACGACTGAATGATACTGAACAAGCACTTGAAAAAACATTGAAGGATAAGCAGGGAGAGTCGACCTCTCAGCCTCCTAATGTGATACCAGTAGTATCAACAGCAGTTCCATCAACTCTTGGAGCAGCATTGGCACCAAATATTCCAGCAGTCACAGCAGAGGCAGTTATAGGTCCAGCAACAATAGGAACAGCAGGAGTAGCATAGGGTAGCACTGCTAATTTCAGCACAGAGGAGTTAATCAAATCAATTGAGGACCTAAAACTACAAGTTTCAGAACTAAATAAGGTAAAGGAGCAATATGCCAAAATGGAAAGAAGTTATGATCTCTCAAAGATAAATGTTGCAGAAAATACAAGAGAGATTAAAGTGTTAGAAAACAAAGTGAAATCGTTAGAAAAGGATCTTACTTTTGACAAGCCTCTGGTAGAAATTAAGAAAATTATTTGGGCCAACATCACTCAATCCATAAATGATGTTTGGCCATCCATCCAAGTAATTTTTTAGCAGATTGATCTTGTGAAGGCAGCCCAAGAAGAAGTCCAAAGGACAAAAGCAGAATTAGGAAAAATGCCTGAGGAAGCCAACAAGCTCACACATTTTTTGAATACTAGGAATAAGGAACAGCTGGAAGAGTTTAGCATTAACGATAGAACAGAAACCATTTTGGAAATCAAAAGGGTATTAACCAAGAAAACTTTGATGCAGAATTTAGAAAGAAGATGTCATGACATGCAGGCAGAGATTAATGCTTTTATGGAGGAGTTTGCTATTTTGCAGAGTAAAGGGCTCCCCGGTCCTTTAGTGATTAATGATAGATTAATGAGGCATAAAGATTATGTCGATAAATTGAATCAATATGCAGGCAATCAAGCGAGTTCCTCAACAAGTGCATCAGGAATAAAAGCACTCCCTACAGGTCGAGTTCTCTATGACAGCCTAGAGAACTTGTTCTATGTCGAGCATGCACTAAAGCATTTGTTCCCAATTCAGCCCACATTTTTCAGGTACACTGAAACAGATGAAACCCTTAGAAAGCTTCAGAAAACCAGAATACCACAGCCAAAATGGTGGGAAGAAATGCTTGAAATTTTGTAATTTATCCTAGGTAAAAAGTAAATTTTGATTTTTACTACAGTCAAGTAAGGATAAAGAGGATGAAAATAGATCAACAGGTAAAGAGTATCAGATCTGGCTAAAGTGTATCTGTAGGTAGATCAAAATAGAGCAGCCAGCACATAATTACACCAAAGACAGCAAAAGGCCAAATCATAGGGCCTAACTCCAACACATTCTTAAGAATAGGGAAATTAAACCATTCGGTTGCCTTATCTGTCATCTACAAGGTCTTCTAGCCCTATTTCCTTGAAAGATATGATTAGTCATCCAGTTTATATCTCACTTTATTATGATATATTTCTTTGTAAATTTTTTTGTATAAATACTCCCTCAATTAGAGTATTGAGGGTGGATTCTCAGACATTGTTGTAATATTGATTATTTTGGAATAAAGTGTTGTTGGACCAACTTTTGTATGGCTTGCTGGATAAAGAATTGATGCAAAGGACTTTCCACAGATTTCTTGAATCAAACACCGGATCAATAAGTCCTCTATACCTTATGTTTTAAAGTTTTCCTTGTTTCTTATATCATCTATGTTTCATATCTGAATGATAAACAAAAAAGAATAATTTGGAATATGCTTGATTGCACTTTGTTTTCAATCGTTATTATTCTCTATGTTTTCTTCTGAATTAGGATAAACAGTGAAATCTTAATTGCTCCTGTTTTCTAGTTCGTTCATTTTGATTATTTAGTAAATAATACTCAACTACTCTTTATTAGTAATCATTCAAGTTCCCTTTTCAAATAGGTTGAAGGATTCTTAACTGCCCTTCACCCATTTTGAGTCCATTCCATCTATTCCAAGTCTTTATTTGTTCCCTGTTTGACCATCTTGCCCTGTGAAACCATCTTTTGTTAAGAAACCAAATCTAGTTAAGCCATCTTCTTTGACTCCATTAGCCCAATGGCCTAAACTACTCAGTCCTACCCCTCTGCTACTGAATCTCACCACCCAAACTCAAACAAAACTCCTAAACTTCACAACTAGCCTAATATCTTTCAAAACCAAGCTAAATCATAAAGAGAGATCCATATCTGAGTATAGATTGGCTAGATTCTGTACTTAAAAGTTGGTTTGTGGTTACCTCGGACCCCTTTCCTCTTCCCAACAACTTCAGGGAAAATCTGAGTGATAATAGGAGGATCAACAAGTATACTCTATGAGGGAAAAATTTAGATTTTCTGAAGAGAAAATAACCATCAATGGATTAGTATATCTTGACCTAATGGAATGATGCAATATTTAAGTATGGGACCCGTAAAATGAAAATGGAAAGAGTGAATTTTGATCCCTGATGGAACTATGCAGATACTGACACTAACACCACACAAGTACCTGAGTGTTTTATCAACTGTAAGGCTATCGACTCAGGGGTTTATTATACCTTTCAACTAATTCCTGATTGTCTTAGCATGTTTAGTAGTTTATCAACCCAACAAGTATCCCAATGGTTTCTCAAACCCAAGGTTAGGCACTACTCAAGTATTTATCAACGCTCTAAGCAGGCCCTTAATGCGTTTTTAAAGTCTCGGTTCGAACCTAGGTATCTCAAATCCACTGAACCTTCTTTGGATATTCATATCATTGACACATACATAGGCCTAAATGAACATAGGGATTACCATTCCCGTAATAGAACATAGGCATTCACAAGTTATTTATTCTTGGCAGATTCACGTCTATGACCAATTTGCACTCTACATTCTTTTCCAGTGAGCTCTCTCTTGCTCAACTACTGCATAGTCTTTGTTCTTGATTGAGGTAACCCCCGCCCCCTTGATTTCTCTCTTCTTCCACACGTTATTTTCACGCCCCCCCACCCCACCTGGTATTTTCCTCTTATATGTCATGCATATTGATTATGGCCACATCTCTACAAGAACTAAGATTGCATTCTCGTCCATCACTTAGGGTGCCCACTCCCTAAATTAAATGTTGCACTAGCGGTGCCATCAATTAATCAAGGAGATGATGAATTATGTACAATGGATTAGGTTTATAAGTAGCTCCTCCTCCCTACTCCTTTGAATCTGTGCCCATGCCTTATCCAGTAAATGTGTTACATTTTCACATTATTTACATGAATTACAATTCATAGAAATATTTAATAGGGAGATTAGAAAGAGGGATATCACATGTATCCACCTCCATGATCACACTTTGTCTTTATCCTTGGATTTTATTTTAAACCCAATGTCATGGGTTTTACAAATCCTTAGTTTCGCATTACCAAATCCCTATATGGAAAACAAGATTTTCACTTATTGCACCTTCACAATTGGTGCAAGGCCAAACTCATGTGCAATGAAACCTAATATCCAATATGTATGTGACTCAACACCTTGAATAAGCATTAAGTTTATGTCCCTCAAATATCCAAGTCATGAACATATAACCAAGAAGTTCAAACATTTATATAATCTATCTCTATTTTCACCAGATGACTGAGCCCCAAGAATGTATGATGTAGCTCTTGGCATGTGATTCAAATGTGGGATCTCCTCATCTCATGTTTAGACTCCAAAATGTGTTTCTCCTCGTGCACTCGAACTTACATCAGTTTGTTCAACCTCCCATGAGTTTTAACCAATGATGGGTCAATCCCAAAATTTGTTATGGACCTCAAATTGCTCTGTGACAAACCATGAAATACTTAGGTCTAGCGCTAACCATGCTTATTGCGATCTTGAACTGGTCCTTTGAAACCTCCACTTAGGCCCTTCTTCATCACTGTTGTGGGGAAAAGTATCCGATGCGGATGACACTAACCCTTCTAAAGGTGACAGTCTTTAGCAACAACTGAATGATAAAGTTTTCATGTTCCACTTTATGAAAGTACAGAGAGAATAGTAAGAAGGTCAACCAACCTGGTGTCTTGCGCTTAGTCGATCCTTGTCCTTCTCTCTTTGTATCCTGCTCCCAGCTCTTTGCTCTCCTAGCCGATCCAGCTACATACAGATCCTGCACAAAACAAGAGAGCAAACTACAAGATACATGTACTCATAACTGAAGCATGGATTAGGGTGCATCAAATATACATGTAAACACAAAGCATCTATGTAAAACAAGTATATAGGAGAACATGCAAACTTTATTGATAGAAAGTAACAGGGTTCCAGAGGAAGTTACAACCAATGATGTTGGATCCAATCCAGCAGCACTTCCTCGGCAGCAAGAACTCTCCTCTTCACCTCTAGTAAAACAATCACCCAATAATCCTGGCGGTATACCAACAGCACCTCCTTGCTTATACTAAATTCCAGCCTCCCTAGACCTCATAGAAGAGCTCTATATATAGGAGAGAAGAAGAAAGGATGAGTCAGCTTGAGACTGACATGAAGCTGCCTTGTGTCCTCTTCCTCTTCAGTTAATCTTCAGTTCTTGAGTCCACTTGGAGATCCTTGCTTACACAGGGTGATCAAGTACCTCTTACTCATCACAAGGCGAATCTGATGAACCAAGTGTCAGTTTGGAAGCTTCCTGGGCAGTTGACACCTTGCAGGATGACTGTGCCACTTGGCCAATCTCGCCCAGCGCAGGTAGCCTTCATTACTTTTGACTTCCAGCGCAGGTACAGAGTGGGACAGTTGCAATACAGCGCAGATGCTCAGTTAAGCAGCTGACATGATCCAAAATAAGCCTGTTTTGAAGTGTTTTCAGGTGGAGAACTGATTGGAAGTGCTGTTGTTTGATGACCTTGTTCTTTTAGGGGTAAGAACAACATATTTAGGGACTGAGGATCCCTGTAATTATTGACATTCCATGCTCCTTGACGCGAGGCACAAAAATGTCTATAACAGTTGCCCCCTAAAGTATGAGGCCGTTTATCGGGTGAAATGCTTTAGCTAGAGGATCCGAAGTTCGTTCCAGTGCTGAGGAGAGTGCCCTGTAATACGATACAATACAATACATTATTTTTCATTCATCATTATTCTCATGATCTAGCTGAGGCGGGCATTCCCATGCTCAGCTTTCTATAAATACATTTTGGTACATATGACAGACGATCGTCTGAAGATAGACTGATAATTTTCTGCTGAAACTATCATCCTTTGAATAGGATGATCATCTACTGCAATGATGTACATGGCAAATGTTTTTATATTTCCTGAATATATATCGCAGCCCGGATGGATGAAACTAGATCCGGGGTCTTCAAACTCGTTCGATCTTCACTCTAAGTACAAGTCGATCCATGTGAGAATTGCGCTGAAGTCGAACATGGAAAGACATCGCTTGATTACCGGTCAATAATGAAAACCGTTAACAAGCGCGAGAGGGATCACCAATAATGACGATGACCCTCAAGGTACTGCAGTACAATTCACGTGGCGTGAAAAAGGACTTGGCGTCGAACGCCACGCAAAATCTTATGGTCGAAGGTCATTGATGTATACCTGTCGCCGGAAGTGAGAAACTTGCCATTGAGGCATGCAAGCTTCAAAGTACTGATGGGGGTGTTCCTAGATCAACTTCTTGGATAATGAGCTGAAGTCGACAAGAAGCGATCCGTCAAAGGAGGGCCTTAATGAATCCCACATCAATGACACGGAACGGAGCTAATGACTTTAGTGGAGGTGGAAACAAACTGTGAAATATGATTCAGGGTGGCGATCATGAATGGATGAAGGATAATGTATGGTAGTGGATGGGACACGGTTGACACTTCTAGAATGACCCCTCTTGAACATATAACGACACTGATGCGATGGATCGGTAGCATTACCCCAAATGTGGATGGTGTGGCGAGGACCATGGTGATGAGACCGGTGAATGAAACAACCCAACCCGATATGGTACGGAGGAAAAGTGTCATGTCCAAGAGTGACTTGCTACCTTTAAACTTTGATGTTCTCCCAATTTTTCCCCAGTCATTTCTGACCAGTACCTCTTTATTTTTGTCAAGCTTGAGGAGGATAACATATGCTTGTTCTATAACCTGCCCTTCGGGCAAGCCCATCGCTATGATTTAACGAGCCTAGCGATAGGGAAACTCGTTCTCGTCTAAAGACAAGTTTGTCGCTATTTAATCATTTTAACGAGTCTAACGACAAAGAAAACTCGGTCCTTTTCATTTTTAGAGAGTCTAAAAAGGTACATAAAGTTAACTCCGTAATGCCTTTTTCGTCAGCAAATCCCTTAAGTCCGAAAAAGTATAAAACAATACAGAAGGGATGGCTGTTCGGTACCTTTAACGAGCCGAACAAGACAAGCGCTCGATCCTTTTGTGCAATAATCCCTCAGGTCCAAAAAGATTAAAATTTAGAGGAGGGATAGCGTTCCGGTCCTTTAACGAGCTGGAAGGCCAAAACTCGGCAAACTTTTCATATTTTACGAGTCAGTGAAAAGAGCTGAAAGAAGACTCGTCTTTTGAGGAACGAGTGATAAACATGGATAGCTATGGATTCCAGGTATAGGTTGGAATTTTCCAATCACGGCAGTGTCGTAAGGATGGCTAGGTGGAATCACTCTTCGCAGCTGTTTCTCAAAAGAGGTAAACACACAAATGGAAGTGAATGATCGGCCAAATGAACAGTGGAGGTGATGGATGAAAACACGATCAAGGTTCTTATGGCTGATGAATTTACGATCTCAAAAGGTTATTTACCGGTTCATTTTTTCCATGAGCTTGAACTCTGGGGGAAACTTTTGCTCACACTTTTCTATTTTTTAACGAGCTTAAATTCAGGCCTAAAACTGCTCGGATTTGCATTTATTTTTTAACGAGCATGAACTATATGCTAAAAAACTGCTCGATATACCAGTCATATGAAGAACGCCTCTCGTAAGGACCAATTTTTATAGAGCTTATGCCTTACCACAGCTGTGCTCACTTTTGGCAAATTTTACTTCTGCCCCACAGGCTTTCTTTCATGCAAGTTCGGAAACGGCTAATCTTAAAACCTGATAAATAACCGCCCCTAGCTTGCACTCCAGAAAGTTTGCATGCCCCCAGGTATAGGATAGAATTTCGAGGCTGCCCCTCCTCTCCCCTACTTCTGTTTTTCTTTGGGTGTTCTTACTTATTTGTCATCTTGCTAATCTAATGTTAACGATACTTGTCTTCTCGTTATTTTAAGGGGTCTTATGCAGTACTCAGACTTCCTGTCGGCCCACTTTGAACAAACAGCTATTTATGACAATAGGAGAACACTACTCAAAGATAAAACATTGGTATTATTGAGGGAGGCTTGCCTCTTTCTTATTATTCCAAAGACGGTTCGATTTGCTGCCGCAGATCAATCTCTTTCTTCGGCGGTGCCTATCATTGGGTTGTCCAAAGATGGTTACCCTCTGTTATAACAATACGGTCTCCTTCTTAGTTGACTGCCCCTGCTTATCCTTCAAAACATATGTTTCGATGGGCGAGGCTTGAATTTAAAGATGGTGACTACTTGTTACAATAAGGGAATTCCTACTTGGGCATTGCCCACTTTTTTAGACAAAGGTGAATGATTCCCAAACACATAACTTTAACAAAAGATCATTATTCCAGAACAACCCCACTTCCTTCGGACGGGGTACGGACTAGTCATGTTCTTCTGCGGAAATTCTTCCTTATACCCGGAGTTTCTTCTGCCCGAAGCAGACCAGGATGCATGCCCCCTGGGTCCTAGTCTTTCTTTCCGAATTACTCGCGCTCATCGAGAAGGAGGACTGGGGGTGGAGGCGAATCTTGAGTGAACAGACCATTTAGGATTGGTATTTGACTATTTGCGATGCGAGATCCCGGAAGTGAAAGTTGGTCTACGAGCTTGACCACCCTTCCTTCGTGCGGAAAACACATTACTCTAAAGAGTGAGGAGACTATCGCTCCCATGCAATAAATATAGTCGCGTCCAAGGAGTAGGTTATAATCCAAGGGTCCTTGAACTACCAACACGTTCATCCTGACGGTCTTCCCTTTCAATGTAACAGGTACATCGGGGAGGATCCCTAATGGTCGACTGGTTCCTTTATCAAAACCTGAGAGATTTCTCAACTCAGGTAAAAGCGCTGGGGAACCCAGTGCTTTCCAAGCAACAGAGGAAAGGATACTCACAGACGCCCCTTCATCAATGATAGTACCAGCCATAATCATTCTATAGATCTGGACAATGATTCTGAATGGAACACTGGCTGGTAACCGGGGTCTGCCTAGTTGATTCCAATCAAAGGATACAACCAGGTTGCTTGGTGGTGGGACCGAATATACGGCCGGATACGACTCTGATGATGTTCCTTCCTGCGATAAAGGAATGGGCACATTGCCCTGATGCTCATCTGAGTCGGTGCTGATGAAAAGAACCTGGATGGTGTCATCCTTGTTCTCATCAGTGAGGGTGTCGCATGAAGATGACTCTTCGGCGACGGTGTCATTTGAAGACGGGTCTTCAATGACGGGGTCATTGGACGATAGAACCTCTGAAGGAAGAACCGGGCCGACTGCCGTATCGACCTTTAGACTTTCGTCTGGTCTAGATTCGGTAGGTTCATTCTCAATGACCGACACTTCAGCTGACCACCTGAGTGGTTCAACCGGATTTTCAACTATCGAGGGATTAGGTGCGAGTTTTCGGTATCCAGGAGGAAGTTGCACCGGTGACACCGGGCGATCTTCCAAAACTCTCTTGGCCTCATCTAATAATGGACATTTGTGGATGGCATGATGACCTTCACACAATAGACAGGGTGATCTTGGTCCCCTTCTTCGTCCTTCACTCTCGCTAGTTGACGGAATGCAATCAACTTGACAACCAGAGGTTGATGCTACCGGATTATGCAACCTTGGGGACCAGTCCCTTAGTATCCGGGGAATACAAGGACAATCACGATGGAAGTGGATCCCTTTGCAAATGACACATGGCGTTTTAGGCCCGGTCGGTGCAGTGTGTGGGTTTTTGTCAGCTTTCTTCTGCTTGCCCCCAGTCGCCTTCGCCAGAGGCTCCTTCTGCTTCTTTTCTCTCTTCTTCTTTTCCTTCTTCTCCTTGGGAGGCTGACTTTTGCCAGCTCTACCTTGCGAAGATGAAGGATCAGAGGAAGTATCACAAGAAGTGGAAGGCTGGTGGGTAGTTCTAGATTGTTTTGACTGTTGATTCGAATGCTCAGGATTAGTGGCGATCTGGACTACATTAGTTGAAAAAAGCCATACAGGGAGGCCGATTGTCAATCCTGGAAGCGACAATGTAGCCATATGAGGCGCACCAACATCTCCCCAAGAGGAGAAGGGATTTGGATTTCCGCCAAGGTTACTTCCTTGGTTGGTAGGCTCCATACTTTTCAACTGAAAGATCAACGTGGGAATAACAGGTGATTATGTTCCGCTTTAAAATAAATTTTATTTACGACGCTTTTAGACACAAACTTGCTTTTTCATGTTTTAAGAGTCGAGAAAAAGCTAAAGATGACTCTAGTCGCCTTCGATGTATTAACGAGCCCGAAGTGACAAATGCTCGGTTGGACCTTTTCAGTTATAGAGTTTGAAAAGGGCCAAAAGAAACTACTCTGGAGATCTAGGCAGAGGGTGTGCCAAACCTTTCGCGAAACCACAGAATACGTTTTACGGTACGGGTGGTCGATCTTCGTGAATGCTGTGTTCACTGCATCGCGATCAGTAGGGCGGCCGACACGGTTTCCTAAGGATAAAGGATAAAAGCCTATAGGGGTCTCCCAATATACGCGACGGTACGCGGGAGCTCAAGTCCGTGTTAGTGCCACCGACTCTCAGGAGGAATCACCCACCTTCGTAGAGATCGACAGTCACTATGTTTAACGACGCCGGAACACGTCTCTACCTAGACCTCTGGATGTTTGCGTTAAATTCCAAAGCGTTGTTATGTAAATTGAGTTTATTTTAATGTTGATCTTTCTTAACAGTTTGCCTTTCAGGTTCGCCACGAGATGTATATATACAACTTCCTATATGCAATCTAAGAATGAGAAGCAAATCTTTTCAATCTTTCAACTTTTGAAAACCTTAATCTACTTGAGGGAAAAGAAAGACACAACTTTTTCCACAGATCAAAGAACACACACTAAAATGCACATTTTCCTAAATCGTCAAGCACACAGTCAAATGCAAAATGCACAATGCATGTATTTCTTTTCGTTATCCTTAATGTTGATGCTAACAAAAGGAAACTGTTGTATGATTTTTGAATCAACTTTCAAGTAGAAATAAACAAGTTTGTCCACAATCAAAAAGACACCTTATGATAGACTTGTTTAAACACAGGAAAAGCATAGATTCAAACCATAAAAGTGAAAAGCAAACAAACTCAAACAGCCATGAACAGTAATAAAACTAGCTCATAAGATCACAAAGACACTTTTATAGTTCAGGATCTAAGAGGTCACAGCTATACTGGTTCGCTTTTCACAATGGGAAACTGTAACTGAAGTAAGAAATACTGAAAGAACATTCACAGTTTCATCACACAACTGAGGCGGAATAAAGTCAAGGAGAAGTGGTCTACAGCAAATACAATGACCAGCAAGCAATCAGCCAAAAACAAGTGCAAACAGGGCCAAGACACAAAAGGAAGACTGAGCAAGACAAGGGCTAACTGGACCAGCGCAGGTTCTAGTCTGCCAATCTCGCTCTCAGTGCAGTTCCCGAAGGGAGCACCTGCGCTGTAATGCAGACTGCCTGTGGACAGCCTGCACTGACTTACGAGAGTTACGTCTGCTAAGAATTCCGGGTCATAAAAAGCTCAAAAATGCACTGTATTTGCTGAAATAAAAAGCTATAGGTCAAGTACAGGCTAAGGGATGATCAAGAGGATAAAGATCTATCACAAAGAGTAAAGATTCATCTGTAGATTAGCTCTTTAAATCTTGAATTTTCTCAGCAAAGGAGCAAGAGTAGCAGTCCCTCTACTTCGCTTTTGATATAGTCAAAAGCTTTTCGATTTGGTACTCTTTTCTTCAAGAAATGAATAGCAAAATACTACAAACAACAACAAGATACTAGGCTCCCCAGCGGAGTCGCCAGTTTGTTGTGGGGAAAAGTATCCGATGCGGATGACACTAACCCTTCTAAAGGTGACAGTCTTTAGCAACAACTGAATGATAAAGTTTTCATGTTCCACTTTATGAAAGTACAGAGAGAATAGTAAGAAGGTCAACCAACCTGGTGTCTTGCGCTTAGTCGATCCTTGTCCTTCTCTCTTTGTATCCTGCTCCCAGCTCTTTGCTCTCCTAGCCGATCCAGCTACATACAGATCCTGCACAAAACAAGAGAGCAAACTACAAGATACATGTACTCATAACTGAAGCATGGATTAGGGTGCATCAAATATACATGTAAACACAAAGCATCTATGTAAAACAAGTATATAGGAGAACATGCAAACTTTATTGATAGAAAGTAACAGGGTTCCAGAGGAAGTTACAACCAATGATGTTGGATCCAATCCAGCAGCACTTCCTCGGCAGCAAGAACTCTCCTCTTCACCTCTAGTAAAACAATCACCCAATAATCCTGGCGGTATACCAACAGCACCTCCTTGCTTATACTAAATTCCAGCCTCCCTAGACCTCATAGAAGAGCTCTATATATAGGAGAGAAGAAGAAAGGATGAGTCAGCTTGAGACTGACATGAAGCTTCCTTGTGTCCTCTTCCTCTTCAGTTAATCTTCAGTTCTTGAGTCCACTTGGAGATCCTTGCTTACACATGGTGATCAAGTACCTCTTACTCATCACAAGGCGAATCTGATGAACCAAGTGTCAGTTTGGAAGCTTCCTGGGCAGTTGACACCTTGCAGGATGACTGTGCCACTTGGCCAATCTCGCCCAGCGCAGGTAGCCTTCATTACTTTTGACTTCCAGCGCAGGTACAGAGTGGGACAGTTGCAATACAGCGCAGATGCTCAGTTAAGCAGCTGACATGATCCAAAATAAGCCTGTTTTGAAGTGTTTTCAGGTGGAGAACTGATTGGAAGTGCTGTTGTTTGATGACCTTGTTCTTTTAGGGGTAAGAACAACATATTTAGGGACTGAGGATCCCTGTAATTATTGACATTCCATGCTCCTTGACGCGAGGCACAAAAATGTCTATAACAATCACACAATTCTATTTCCTCTCATACAAATTTAGGAACATGGACGAAGCATTTCATATTAACACAGAGATGCACGATTTCTCTTAGAGGAAGGGATATCCATGTAGGAAAAACAGTCGTAATTTAATTAGTTAAATTTATCTATATAAATAAATATATTTAATCGAAATTGTGTTCATATCCTCACCCAATTCAACCTTTGAAATATTTATTGGTTAAGATACCTCTGTTATAAATTAAATAACAGAGCAATGGAACACATAAATTATTGTGAAATCACAAACACAGAAAACCATAAAACAAGAGAGACACGCATATATGTGGTTCACCCAATTTGGGCGACGTCCATGGATAAATAGCCATGCCTTCCTTTTATATTATCTAGCAAAATGAAGATATACAATCTACAACAAATTTGTTGTAATTTTTTCTTCTCTCTCACACAATCTCCTCTCTCTTTCTAGCATAGAATAATAATCCATAGCGACAATACAAATTTTATCATATAAACTGAGGGTTGTCTTCTAAGGAAAAAAAACCATAAATTTACATAAATTCTAATGTCATATCATTCGCCTAAAGAAAATCCTAGAATGAATACAAAATTACAATATTTTATAAGGTAATTTTTCATCTATTTTTAGCTTTAGGGGCGTTTCCCTCGAACCCCTGCCAAAGGGGGCTCATAAAATCATCGTCACCCTCCTAGACCCCCCTAAAGGTGATACTACGGGTGGTGTTTTTTCTCTGTTAGGAACTGAGATCCACTTTTTTCAGCACTTATTTCAGCGACAACACTTTTTGTTACAATAGTCTATCATGCATCATGATTCAAAGACAATACATCAACTTTTTCCTGTAAATATATTTTATAATTAATTTTAGTGATTAATATATATTTATATATCTGATATTTTTTAATTAAGACTTCCTTGAAGTGATGGTTTCAGTTTTGTAAGCTTTCTATAAATACTATTTATGAAAATGAACAAAGGGTTGGTTTTTTATGAAAAAAAGACTTGTATTGTGTATGCTTTTCTTTTGATATTAATACAATTTCCAAGACATAAATATCTTGAACCTGCATATCAAATATTCCTCTTATGATGTTTACCAGTCAGTTTCTTAGTTTTGTTGTGTTCCTCTATGAATTTCATGGATGTTAGGTCTTCATATTTGAAAAAAAATTAAATAATTATGTAGAATTCATCTGCATTTAGATGCTTTGCCATTATGAGTTTCAAATATTTTCACTTTGTCTTCTAATGTTGCATAATATTCACTTGCATGTTATGTAATGGTTATCTCTTTCTATCTACCATCTGGATAACTAAAGGTCTAAGTGAACATTATCTTTATGCCTCTGATCTTTATCTGTTTTATCCACTAGTTCTTGGAAATTTTCATTAATATTAAACTGTGACTCCATGCCCAATGGTCCTTTCCTTAATCTGCAACCAAACATGATATTATTGTTACATTAGATCTGGCCACTAAGCCCATCAATGACCTATTACTATAGTGACCTCAAGTAGCAAAGTCAAAGATAGATTCCTCCCTAGATTGGAAGGGCCAACTTCCAATCTTAAAGTCTGGTTTGAAGTTTATTTTGGTTATTTGTCTCCATATCCACGGTAATTTCCAAGTTCTAACAGTTTCTAAGGGACAATTTCCTTGAATAAAAACATATAAGCAAACACTTTAATGTACTCTTCAATACAATGTCACCTAGAAACAACATGATAAAAGGATTGATCCTTTCACTTGTGAAATGATGAATTTTCAGTATTGGTATGGACATAAACTTGGTCTGGTTTAGTGAGAACTTTTCCTAAAAAGGGGTGTTCATGGTTGGGTAAAGATCCATGGTAAATACCTCTAACAAAAGAAATGGTTGTCACAAGTATAGGGCAACACGCTTTATACAAAGATATAGTAGGGTTGAATTTTGTATGATATAATGTAATGCTGGCATGCATGGGATACACTCATTCCTAAGTGTCCTCACTCTCCTTTTGTAGTTCTTTAGATAATTTGCAACACTTCTAGAATTGTATTCAAAAACATGGGAAACTTGTGGCCAACTCTTCACCCCTTCAATCTCTGGATAATCCTCTAATGTTTTTTGTTGCTCCATCTCTAATTCATTTTAAATTTGTACAAAAAAGTAAATGATTGGATATCAATTACTTTAACTAGTCCATCTGCCATGTTTTGATAGGAAAACAATACGACCAGTATCCATCACAATTGGAATTCGATATGATACAAGACAAAAAGTGGTCTAATTTTTTTATCTGGATGGAGAATAAGGTATCATTAGTTGACTTTCAATAACTTATTTGGATATTTTTATGTTAATATTTCTATTTGGATTTCTTGTGTTGAGTTGTCTATTTATGTGTAGCTTGAGTTCTTTTCTACTCCCATTGATCATAACAACCTTATAAATCACCAACCTTTCACTATGACCAAGTCCTTACAAATAAATATCCAATAATGGATTTATCAAGTCATTTTCAAAAAAACACCAAAGGAGAGATGCAAGACCATGCAACACGTAACCTATAGACAATAAACGAAATCTTTGTTGCAACTTTACAAAGCATAGAAGTACCTCAAGAGTGAAAGGAAAGAGTATAATGAGCCACCAATGAAAAGACACAAGTATAGCGAGCCTCCAAGAACAAGAAATAAGTCATAGCAAGCTTCCAATGACAAGACACAAGCCATAACGAACCTCCAAGGACAAGATACAAGTCATAACGAGCCTCCAAGGAAAAGACATATGTCATAGCGAGTCTCCAATTAGCATAAAAAAGACATAGAAAACCCTAGAAGGAACAAGAAAAAATATAGCAAAATTCCCCATACAACTGCAGAGAAAAACCAAGTGCGCAAGAGCAAGACAAATATGTAACAATCAATGAAGGAGCTCATATATATATAGACATCCAACATCATTATTACGTGACTTTACATTATGGTTGACTTTCACTTCACATAACCAACATCTAGCTTGGGATTTTATTCAAAAATTTATAACTTTTACTTGACTTCTTACATCATAGGAATTTTTTCCTTGGCCAACACTTCAAGGCATCACATCCACTCCAAAAGGAGGACTATCACAGCATTAATTAGGTGTTATACCATCAATCCATTCTAGGAGGACCACCGTATCATTGTCTAGGTCTTATAGCATCACTCCAATCTAGGAGGACAACATTATCATCATCTAGGTGTTATAACAACACTCCAATCCACAAGGACCACCATATAGTTATCTAGGTGTTATAACATTATGTCAATCCAAAGGACCTCCTATTGTTAACTTCACTCTAGAGGACCATGGTGTTATAACATCACTCCATCTGGAGGACCACCATATCATTATCTAGGTGTTATAACAATAGTCCAATCATAGAGGACCACATATCATCAAATCTGATCAAGAGGGCCATGGTGTTATAACATCACTCCATTTGGAGGACCACTATATCATCATATGGGTGTTACAAAGTCACTCCAATATAGGAGGACCACCTATCATCAACTCCAGTCAAGAGCACCATGGTGTTATAACATCACTCCATCCAGAAGACCACCATATCGCCATCTGGGTGTGATAACATCCCTCTAATCTAGGATGAAGATCCTATGGCTACTAAATTAGCCTCATCACATGCACTTTAGTCAGCCTACTTGATGGTCTTATTACATCACTCCATCCATAGGACCACCATATCATCATCTGGGTATTAGAACATCACTCCAATCTGGTATGACCATCCTATGGCTAATCAACTAGCCTTATCACATGCACGTTAGCTAGCCTACAGGAGTTGTGCTATGTGTGTACCCATACCATATTGATCATGTCTTGCATAGTGAGGGGTAGCTAATCCCTTAGGAAAGCACTTTGAGTATTACCTTAGGTCATGGTCTAACCTTTAACAATGTCAGAGTTTCTCAATTAAATTCATCTCAGTACATCAAGATGTCCACGACAAGGATCTCTCCACTAGTCTATCAACTCGCCCAATCTCACGGAACGTCACAACATTCCTCCCCATTGTCAGTCACACAGAGCTTATCTATCTTGTAGTGCAATCTACCTTGGAGAGTGTAGTTAGCCTTGTTGTGTCCTTTATCTTCATGAACTTGTCCTTGTAGCTATTGAAATGTATCATTGAAGTCCTTATATTTTAATATTCCTCTTTATATTGGTCATGAAAGGCTTTGTGTGCATAACAGAACTAAAGTTGTGATCTTTGGTTTTGGTTATTTTAATGCTATGATTGTCAAGTTGTTATAACTTCCCTTCTTACACTTGTTGATGAGATGAAATTGTTGAATTTTAGTTACTTTCATAAGCAAGTAATTATGTGTACATTTTTCAAAAAAAAATTGTTAAACATAATTACATATGAAATAATCAACCATAATAAACACACATGAGTAGTGTAGCAATAAATAGTAAACTTAATAGTGAAAGTAAATGCAGTGGAAAGTAAAAGCATCACATCACAAAAATGCACAATAGGCACCAACTTTTACCTTAGGAAAACCCTCTCGCATTGTTTCATCATTTTTCTATTTTTATTTTCCTCATTAATATATGTATTTTCAAACTCCTCATTCATCTCTAGAAATATTTTAATTTTTTGATCATCATCAAAAACTTGCCAATGTTTAGAATTATCAGGTATTGATGGTCTATGTTTAACCTTAATTTCATACTTCTTATTTGGGTAAATAGGAATCCTAAAAATACTAGTTGAAGTGGCCAAATAATCAACAATTTTGGTTTGGTCTCTTGGTATGACTAAAATCATAATCAAAGGCTTCAACATAATGCATTTGAGCAACCTCGGGACGAGTCTTACAATGATATTGAATTGAGTTATATATTTTATTAAACCTAGAAGAAAACTCTTGCATTGATTCAACATGACTCCTCTTTAAACTTTTGCATTGGGTCAAAAACTATAAATGGTTTTTCTTATCTTCCCACATTTTAAGAAATACTTCTTCAAATTGTTGAAAAGTGATTAAACTACCAAGTTGAAGGGATATAAACCATTTTTTAACATCACTATACAAACTTTGATCAAACAACCTTAACTTTGCATCTTCATGGTCTACTTCCTCCAAATCTATCAAATCATTAAATCTATATTAATGAATTTGTGATGTAACATCTCCTTCTCCATTAAATGTGAGTATGCGTTGAGCATAATTTCGGGGAAGGTTGTGTAATTGAGCAAGAAGAGGAAGGGGATCATATCTAGAAGCCATTACTTTCAGAGGTGTAAAACCTAAAATGGGAACTTTTGAAGTACTAAGCACAATAGTATATACAAGAATATACAAAATTTGAGTGGAAACTGGAAGAAATCCTGAGGATAAAGCTATTGATACAAGAGAAAATTGATTTTGATTGCTTTGAAAAAGAGTTTCAAGTTTTCTATCTTTAAGGAAGGATTTGCATGGTTCACAGATCCATCTTCTTACGACAAGTTCAAGGTCATCCATATTGCACATCACTTTTGTCTTGTCTTCATCAATGAAAGCATTCTATTGATCCTTCCCAGACTTCAAGTTGATAATAGCTTCCTCACAAAAGTGATCTTCCTTCTTGTAGTATTAACTTTGACCTTCAGGTTATCTTCTCACATTGCTACCTTCCAGGCTCAAGATGAGCACATCTTGATATTCATAGTTGTTATGTATCAAATATTGAGTTCCTATTCGTATTCTTTAAGTATTCCATCTACATAGTTGAACTTCCCTCAATTGTCATCATGGATACCTGCAACATTCCTCTATCTAGAAAAACAACAAGTCAAATAGATAACAATTAATAGATATTAACAACAAAATTACCTCATAAATACAACCTTCTCAACTAGACATCAACATCTTCATAGATCATCTCCACATGAGTTTACCTTTATATGACAGAGTTCCCAAGGATCCAACTTGACCAGAAGTTACCATTTACTTCCAGAGATCATGTCAGATGTTGAACATATAAATTTTAACGATAAAGTATTAATATTCAATTATTTCTAGAGTAAGTCAATTATGTGTTCTGAGGCATCATAATGACTAAATTTTCTTGCAGGATTTATATGATTCCTACACAAAAGTTATCTTCAAATATTAATTCCTCATTTTTTCATTCAATCATATAGTTATTTGATCTTAAGTGAGTCAACATCTCATCTTTAAAGAGAAATGAATCTCTTTCCTAATGTGATTGCAACCAGACCAACTGCATTTTATCATCCTTTTAGAAGTATGTATCATAATGCTTTTGCAAAATACCTCCAAAGTGATGGTTCTTATAAGATCTCGGGGATCCAGCTTAGAACAATGACCGCCATTAACATAATGTTAGACAATGAGAGGATGAACCTTATGCAAGTTGATTTCAAACTTTAAAATACTAGATGATTCTCTTAAAACAATCCAACCACATAGATTCTAAATATGCTACTATCACATGATTCCTTACTAAATCATAAATAATGCATGCTTACTCCTTTAATACGCATTCCAAGATCATTGCAGTTCCCCTCTTTCAACATGCTCACTAAAGAACAAGGGTTTCTTTGCTTCTTATTTTCCTTCTTTTACATGCATTACTCATTGATAAGTACCACAAAGAAAAATATACAACAACAAGAGCATGAAGATAGATTTTCCAATCTAGGGTTTCTTCATGGAATCTTAAAGAATGTATTCCTAGGGTTTTCAAGTACAAACCCTAACCATATGAGATGATTTCATACCCTAGACTTCATTTGATTCCAACTTTGTTATATACCCTAGACTACCTATAAAACCTAAAGTTCAGGAGTTAAGGTTTCCATGAGGGAACAAGTAGTTAGAGTTTTTCATACAACTAGGGTTTCCAAATACCATCTAAGATTTAAAATCTCTAAATACCAATATCCTTTAAAGATGAAGATTATAAACCCTAGAAACATGTCACAAAAACCCTAAAACAATTCATGTTAGATCATTTATGCATAAAATAGTTGTACATACCTTATAGTTAAGGACTACATACCTTAGTCCTCCATGATTAGAAGTTGTTGCAAAGCCTTCATCATAATCAAGGTACTGCTCCTTCCATTGATGTCATGATTTTCCCAATAGTAGTGCCAACTTAAGATGCTTTCTATACTTCTGCCAGCTCCAAGACTTCCATGAAAGTATTTCTCTTAACTGGAATATGAATTTAGATGTTGCTACAACCTTTCAAGCTAGGCTTCTATATTAAATTTAGATGTTATTTCTTCTCAAATCAATGAATAAGTCTGGTACCTATTTCTTGAGATATTTGAAGCCTTCTTGGAGTAGGTATTTTGTGACTTCAATTATTAAACTAGAGCTTCATATGTTCAATGTATATTCTTTAATAATAATCCCATAGAGTCCTCCATATAGATCATCCCATTTCCTCTACCAAACATCTTCTCTTAATGGCTAAAATGATTGTTTCTAGCCTACTGAAATTTTAATTCATTTTTCAGAAATGTGATTACAAGACTTGGCTTTTATGATTTGTGTTCTCCCTAGTGGACCTTTGATCTAGACTAAGCCTTTTCTTTCCCTTACAAACCTATGAAAAATGATGATAAGATTGCATATTTGGTATTTTCTACACTTTACAATACCTATGGTCTTTTATCCATAATTTTGTCCATTGTTGTAGAGGTAACAGTCTCTCTTTCTCATCATAGTGAAGTTATCACAGGTTTGAGGCCCTCTCCCTTCAATCAATGAACAAAACAAGGCATCAGACTTATTCTAAGATAGACTTGAAACTTTCAGTATGATCGAAATTGATCTAAGGCAAAAAATAAGGTATTACAGACTCATGTGCATGGATGTGCCTATGTTATTTTATGCAATGGATCGATAAGATTGTGAAATACACAGGTAATGAAGCAGTTAAAGAAAACATAATAGGCAACACATATAAACAAAACAAGTTTAATAAGGAGTTCACCAAATACTCCTGGGCTACGTCTCCTAGTCCATCCTTCAGTGATGGCCTCTCTATTATGTTTTCAAAGAAGATTTTTTTACAACAGTGAGCTCGATTTGAGTCTCACTCAGCAGATACAAATCAGTAAGACTGTACTTGGATTCCCCAAATCTCTGGAGTACACAAACTCTCCTCACTGAACTCTTGACCTCTAATGGTCACAGTAGTATGAGCCCAATCTGAGACTCATACATGACAGGCATTACAGAGGAGTGTGTTTGAATCTCTCAAGCCTTCTTTAGAGCACATAGACTCTCTGACTCTCTTTGTCTTTGTCTTGACTTTGGCTCAATGCTGCCTTTGCTTCTTCAGGTCAGCTCGGCTTCTCATCTTTGCTTCTCACTTCTTGCTTTCTCTGTCAGCTTGTGGCTTTTAAGCCAATCTACTTCCTGACTGTTTGTTTCCGCTTCCCGGCTTTCTGGTTCCCCTGCCTCTATCCATTTGAATCCCTCTATCCTACGTAATCAATCACTGTGTAACGCCTCACAGGGAGGTGTCCACCTAGTTCATAATGGATGCGTGGCAGTTCTCTTAGACATATTCAAAATGACCGTTTATTCCATTAACTCCAAGAATTCCCGCAAAACACGACCTTCTGCCAACACATCATCCATAATGGACTTCAAATCCTATACAACTCTGCCTGTTAACCTCCTCAAACCCAGTCATCCATTGGAACGTGTCTCCGTCGTTGATATGGAGCCTCCAAATCCTACGGTCATCGTCCATATCGAGCGGATAAGGTAACATGATGTTTACCCGTCCGATGTCAGCGGTTTTCTCTCTCTTCCGCCAGACGCATGGCAACCATTGTATGGCATCAGGCGGGACTCGATTGAAACTGCTTACTGCTTGAAGCCCTTCCAATATCTTGGTGATTGTTGTGGGACCCTGCTTTTGATGGAATCGGAACGATGTCCGTTGCATTTTATGATATTTTGAGTCCGGGTGCTTGTGGCCTTTCCTTCTTGAGGGGTTTTCCCTACAATATGCGATTAGTGACTTGTCTCTAATCGCATATCAGAAACTACCCCTGTTTCTTGAAATGGCCTTTGGATTTGCTAATTTGTGATAGCACACGTTACCATGGGCCGATGGTCTGCACACTTGACCGACGGTCCTCGTTGCTCCACGCTGATCACAAATTGCAACTGTTACAAGGATATCTCCGATAAGCTTGATCTTTATAAGACTTTTAATCCTTGGCATGATTTTTAAAGAGTTCATGAAAACTTAGAGAGTGTTCTAGGATCCAATTTGGATCACGACCTTCCCACTAAAAAAGCTTTTGGACCACCAAAAGTTGGTTTTTAAGCATCAATCAAGTGAGGATATAGATTCCTCGCTTGCCCAATTTCTATCCATCTTGCACTGCTTGGTTTTGAACCTTTGAGCCCAATCCTGAGGTACTCAACATCCCCTCTGTGCATAGTTCTCACCTTCCTGTCTAGAACTGTGTCTTCCTGCAATTCATTAAGATATTTAGGCAATAGATCATCAATAGAAGGCAATTGACTCTACTCTTCGGGATCTTCAATTAGTGAAGGTTCAAACAGTCTCAAGATTTCTGCATTAACTACTGAATAGATGTGCATGTAAGCTGGCAAATCAAGGCGAAAAGCATTCTCACCGATTTTCTCAAGTATCTTGAAAGGTCCATACCTTATCGGCTTCAGCTTCTTACCTTCACCTTGCATTCTGTCTTTGCTGATATACAGCCAGACTTGATCACCAACTTGGAAACTATGCTCAGTCCGATGCTTATCATGCCTTGCCTTGTACTTGGCTTGGCTCTGTTCCAGCTGTTCCTGTACTGCCTGGTGAATCTCTTGGATTTGTTCAATGAACCTGGTTTCCTTGTCCACATCATTGTGTCCATCAACCGCTATGTCTTTACCAAAGACAAAATCCAAGGGAGACCTTGGTATGAAGCGAAAACAGGTCTCATAAGGAGATCTTTGTGTAGAATAATGTTTAGCCTGGTTGTAAGCATGTTGCACATAACACAAATGTTCATCCCAAAGCTTTGGATTCTTGCTACAATAGCCTCTGAGCAACTAGATCATTGTCCTGTTGACCACCTCTGTTTGGCCATCTATTTGTGGATGAAAGGTTGTGCTCTTCTTCAGTCTGGTGTCCATCAATTCCCACAGACTTGACCAAAAATTCCCAACAAATCAGGAATCTCGATCAGATATAATGGAAGTGGGTAATCCAAAATGAACCTATACATGATGAAAGAACAACTTTGTTGTTTGTTCAGCTGTAATCTGTTTGTTACAAGGTATTAAAATACACATTTTGCTGAACCTATCCACAATAACATATAAATAGTCATGACCTTTTCTAGATTTAGGCAGCCCCCCAACAAAGTCCATGGAAATACTTTCCCAAGGATGAGAAGGAAATGGTAGTGGAGTGTACAAGCCTAGTTTTCTATTGTTGGGCTTTCTTTTATCACACATGGTACACCCTCTTATATATCTAGAAACTGTCTCATTCATTTTTGGCCAATAACAAAATCCTTGCAGTTGTGCAACTGTTTTACTTACGTCAAAGTGACCTGATATTAGAGAAGTGTGTGCTTCTCGAATTATCTTTACTCTTTCGGTTGAGGAATGCATAACGTTCCCAGATGATACAAGAGTTGGTCCTTAACATGATAATCCAATTCTTCTATTTGTTTGCCATGACTTAAAGTTGCATATACATCTTTGAAATCTATATCTTGAGCATATTGCTCAATGTAGCTTTCATGCAATACTAAATTATGCTTAAGTATAGTAGATGTATTTATGATTGGTCTGGACAACATATCTGCAACTTTATTGTGTATGCCCTTTTTATATCTGATGACAAGATGAAACTGTTGTAGAAAACCCATCCACCTATAGTGTCTTGATTGCTGCAACTTAGTTTGTGAGTGTAAATATTGAAGTGGTTGATGATCAGTATGTATAACTATCTCTTTACCCATTAGATAATGTTTCCACTTTTTCACACTCTGTACTAATGCATACAATTCTTTATCATATGTGGGATAATTGACTACTACAGAATTAAATGTCTCAGAATGATAACATATGGGTTTACCGTGTTGCATCAACACCGCTCCCATGGCATAATCACTAGCATCTATTTCAATCTCAAAGGGTCTTTGAAGATCGAGTAGTGCCAGAACTGGTGCTGTACTAATATTTTCTTTTAAGGTGTTGAAGGCTTTATGCTATTTTCCTCCCCACTAAATCACCTTGTTCAATCCTGTTAAAGCATGTAAGGGAGCTGCAATCAAGGAAAAGTTAGCAATAAACTTTCTCCAATACTGTGCTGCTCCTAGGAAGCTTCTAACTTATGTAGCAGATTTGGGTTTAGGTTAGTTTACAATGATTGCAACCTTACAGGGATTTATCTTCAATTCACCACCCCCTACAATATGACCCAAATAATTCAAAGATGTTTTGCCAAATTCACATTTTGATAGCTTAACATAAAGATCTTCTCTTTTCAAAACATCTAGAGTCTGCTTTACATGCTTTAAATGTTCTTCCCATGTTTTATTAAATACAAGAATGTCATCTAAATATACAATGACAAAATCATTAATAAAATTCCTGATTACATCATTCATTACTCTCATGAAAGTAGCAGGAGCATTAGTTAAGCCAAAAGGCATAACCAACCACTCATACAATCCTTGCTTTGTTTTGAAAGCAGTCTTCCATGCATCTTGCTCTGCAACTCTGACCTGATGGTAGCCACTATGTAAGTCCAACTTGGAAAAGTAAACAGCTTCTTTCAACTGATCTAATAGATCATCTATGCAAAGGAAGGGTTTTATCGTTATCTTATTTAGTGCTCAATAATCAATGCACATTCTCCATGAGCCATCTTTCTTTCTCACCAAGACAATTGGAGACCCACATGGTGATGGGCTAGGCCTTGTGAGCCCTTTCACGAGTAGCTCCTGTACCTGCTTCTTGATTTCTGCATTCTCTAAAGCGGACAACCTGTATATTCTGATGTTCGGCAATGGAGCATCTTGCTGCAAATTAATATCATGTACTATTTCCTTTTTGGGTGCCAGACCTTTAGGTTCTTGAAATAGCATATCATATTCTGAAACAACCTTTTATAAATCGGCTTGTTGTTTAGCATTACAGCCTTCAAATAAATTGGTTTTATCAAGTTTCTTTTCCTTTACAACCATCAATAAAAATTGTTTGCATGAATTTACAATTCTTTTCATCTGCCCTGAGTTTATGAGGGTATAATTATTCTTGAGTTTATGAGCTCTTACAATATATTCGATTCCATCTTTAACGAGTTGATACTTGTTTTCAGCTCTATAGAAAATGGCTTTTCTATCATACAAGTAAGGACTTCCTAAAACAATTCCACATATATCCAAGGGAACAATATCTAGCTCAACCTCATCTACAAATGCTGACCCAAAAGAAAACCTAAGTCTACATTGTCTAGTCACTTGTAGCTTTTGCTTTATCACATAACCAACCCAATGGATATGGCTTCTTGTGATGTGTGGTTAGTAATCCCAATTTATTTACAATTGCTTCAAAAATTAAGTTTACTTGTGAGCCACTATCATACAAAGTATCAATCCTTTGATGCTTGAAAATAACTCTAATATGAAAAAGCTCATGTCTTTTCCTCTCATTTTGTTGATTATCAGTAGATTGTGCAGAATTACTAGTAAATGCTTCAGAATTTTTACCTTTTATACTTGTGGCTGTGATTGTTGTTTCATCCCCTGAGTCTGACCCCAAATCCTTCTGAATAAATGCAACAGTCTTCTTCTTTTTTCCATCGTGCTTCTTGGGTTTCAGCTCCAGATGCAGAATCTAGTAGTTTTCATCATCATGCCCATCCTTCTTGTAGTGAGTGCATGAAGGTTTGATACTTTGTACAGCATTTGTCTTCCTCTCTTTCCATTTGTGCTTTCTCTTTTCCTTGTTCTTGCTTGCAGTGGGATTTGATGATCCCCAAAATTATGGGTTCACATTCTTGCCTCTAGGCTCTAGATGTGTAGCCTGAACAGACACCTCATCTATCTTAGTGGGATTAAACATGAGAATGGTATGTCTCAAATAACTATGTAGACCACCTATATACTTCAGCAGAGTTTTAGGTGATTCTAAAGAAATTCCTAGAATCAAAGCTCTTTTTCCAAATTCTTGAGTGTAACTTGATACACTTTGCCCTTTCAATTGGCGAAGAGTTTGCCAACTCATCATAGCTTGCTGCATATAAGCTAGTGGATAGAATTATTTTTTATTTATAGAAACAAATTCATTCCAGGTAGAAAGAATTTTACCATGCTTCTTCAAATCAGCTTGTGTCCTGCCTTCCCACCATACCAGGGTAGTGCCTCCAAGGCGTAGGCTAGCCAGATGAATCTTTCTCCTTTCTGAATCGATGTTCTGCACTCTGAAATATATATCAATCTGTCTAATCCAGTTATCTAGCTTTTCTGCATTCAATTCTCCGTCATAAACTGACAAATCAAACTTCACATCTAATTTAATCAAAGAAGGTTTCTTCTTTTTCTTTTCAAGGCTTTCTTTATGTGAATAAGATGATGATGAAGGTGATGATGGGGGAGATGGTGGAGCGGGCTTCTCTTCTTTTCCTTTGCCTTCTAGGTGGGAACTAGAAGAGGTTCTTCTACTCCTTTATCTTGTTTGGAGGTTGATGACTCTCCACCTCTACCTCTCTTAAATTCTCTATACATTTCTTCTACCATGGCTCTCATGGTCATGAAACTGTCCATGAACTGGGAGTCTGATTCCAAGGGAATTTCTTCTGACATTTTCCTCTTAGGATAAAATCTTCCGATTTTTGGGTTAGCTTCAACCAACTCTCCTTCTCCTAATTTAAGCTTTGATCTAGTTATCATTCAACAAAAAGAATCCAGCACAAGCTTGTCTAACCTTAGCAACCTAGAGCTCTGATACCACTTGATCCGAAATTGATCTAAGACAAACAATAAGGTATTACAGACTCATGTGCATGGATGTGCCTATGTTATTTTATGCAACAGATCGATAAGATTGTGAAATACACAAGCAAAGAAACAGTTAAAGAAATCATAATAGGAAACACATATAAACACAACAAATTTAATAAGGAGTTCACCCAATACTCCTAGGCTACATCTCCTGATCTAGCCTTTAATGAGCTCGATTTGAGTCTAACTCAGCAAATACAAATCAGTAAGACTGTACTTGGATTCCCCAAGTCTTTGGAGTACACAGACTCTCCTCACTGAACTCTTGACCTCTATTGGTAACAGTAGTATGAGCCCAATTTGAGACTCATACATGACAGGCATTACAGAGGAGTGTGCTTGAATCTCTCAAGCCTTCTCTGGAGCACACAGACTCTCTGACTCTCTCTGTCTCTATCTTGACTCTGGCTCGATGCTGCCTTTGCTTCTGCAAGTCAGCTCGGCTTCTCATCTCTGCTTCTCACTTCTTTCTTTCTCTGTCAACTTGTGGCTCTTAAGCCAATCTGCTTCCTAATTGTTCGTTTCTGCTTCCCAGCTTTCTGGTTCCCCTGCCTCTGTCCATTTGAATCCCTTTGTCCTACGTAATTAGTCACTGTATAACGCCTCACAGGGAGGTGGCCACCTAGTTCATAACGGATGAATGTTAGTTCTCTTGGACATATTTGAAACGACCGTTTATTCCATTAACTCCAAGAATTCCTGCAAAACATGACCTTCTGCTAATGCATCGTCCATATCAAACTTCAAATCCTATACAACTCTGCCTGTTAACCTCATCAAATCCGGTCATCCATCGGAATGTGTCTCCGCCATTGATCTGGAGCCTCCAAATCCTACAGTCATCGTCCATATCGGGCGGATAAGTAACATGATGTTTACCCGTCCGATGTGAGCGGTTTTCTCTCTTCCGCTGGACGCGTGGCAACCATTGTATGGCATCGGGCGGGACTCGGTTGAAATCGCTTACCGCTCGAAGCCCTTCCGATATCCTGCCAGTTTTTGTGGGACCTCGCTTCTAACAGAATCGGAACGATATCCATTGCATTTTATGATATTTCGAGTCCGGGTGCTTGCAGCCTTTCCTTCTTTGAGGGGTTTTCCCTGCGATATGCGATTAGCGACTTGTCACTAATCGCATATCAGAAACTACCCCCGTTTCTCGAAATGGCCTCTGGATTTTCTAATTTGTGATAGCGTGCGTTACCATGGGCCAATAGTCTGTGCGCTTGACCGATGGTCCTCGTTGCTCCGTGCTAATCAAAAATTGCAACTGTTATGAGGATATCTACGATAAGCTTGATCTTTATAATACTTTTAATCCTTGGCATGATTTTTAAAGAGTTCATGAAAACTTAGAGAGTGTTCTAGGATCCAATTTGGATCACAGTAGCCCTCAACAAGGTCATCTAGATCTATGACAATCTCCTGAAGGAGAATCTAGGCCTTTTGACCTCCCAAATCATGCCTAGAGTTATGTATGTGGTTCCTTTTATTTTATATTTGTAGATAATCCTTGGCTAAAGGACTCTACCAAATCATCAATTGTGAGGGTTATATATAGGATGGAATATCCAAATACTTCTTTACGATTATAATCCTTATTCCTTTAGATCAATCAAAGTGTTAGTGTTCCATTATAACAACATACAATCTTTATAAGTTCTTTGAAATAAGAATTAAGAAGAACTTAGAAGATTAAACATCCTCCCTGAATATCCAATCATCTAAGATGAGAAGAAACATATAGAAGCATCTCTATAGTGAACAAAATACGTTTAAGAATAGCATAGAAGCAACAATCTATTGATTTATGGGTTACCAATTAAACAAATTGTCCAATCTTTACTCAGTATAGAAAATAACTTTGCTAGGGATGTCGGGGAGATTGATATTTAGTCTTACCCTTCCCAATGTCCTACACTACCTCAAAAATATGCAGAAATAGATTATGAAAATCACTAGAAAACACTCACAAGTACACAAATGTTGTCACAAATAGAAACCAGAATCCTTTGATTATCTACAACTTGAAGGTATTAGATTATTATTACAAAGTTTTCTCCAGACATAAACCCTTTCTTATTAAAAAATAAGGTATATATAGAGTACTTTACAAAATATATTATCTTCTAAAGGATTTACATTAAAAATAATTATTTATCCAATACTTTGGATATTTTTCAAACAACTTTGACTAAAAATATAAAAACTACTCCAAAAATATCTCCAAGTGTGCTTGGATGTTGCATCCAATTGCGATGTATTTGAAACATGTTTGTTCTTGTTGCTCGAAATCCTCATTGACTCTGATCAATTACTGATATATTGCATTGATAAACTAGATTTATTCAACTACTTTGACCAATTGTTCCCACTCTTCATCTACTGGATAACCAAGATCAATCATCTGCCTATATGATTCATCTACCTCAATATACTTCTCAAAAGAAGGTTTTACAATAAATAAATGTTTAATCTCATAGCAAATGAAAATATAACCAGCTAACATCTGAAGTAGATTCTGACCTGTGATTTCTCCCTTGATTCTAGTAAGTTTTGTTTTGTCCCTCGCTTCCCTGTTCAACAATCACCGGTAGTACTCTTTTGTTGATGAATGGAAAATTTCCTGTAGAATTTATTAATTTGTAATTCAATATTTTCACATCTTTCCTTGGTCTTTAGCATCAAGGTTTTCTTCATGAGAAATTTTATGTCCTAAATGATTGATTATGTTCTATCTTGAATTCCCAAATCTTCAAGTTGCTCTCTCAACTTTATGTTCAGGTCTTTAATTATTTGACTTTCCTATCCAAGTTTTTTTCCCTATTGTATTTTAATGTCATTAATGGCTTCTTTTTCCCTTTCCAACAACTCCTCCTGCTCTACACTAATCTGAATAGAAGACCATATGTTAGACACAGATGACATATTCTCCAACCAAATTTGTTATTTGGCCTATGAAAAACACTAAACATTGTTAGAACTACTCAAATACGTTTTTAATTTATTTTGTAAATGTGAAGTCTTTTGTATCCCAGTCATTAAAGCATTGTCTGATTTGATTTTGTTATGTTATTCTCTTTCCAACTTTTCTTCTAGTTTACCAATTTCAAAATTCTTTATGGAAGAGAAGGTAGTGCTTTTGATAGTTTTTCTGCAATAACATCTTCTACTGAGCTTGTCACTGCTGCTGGAATTATTGTACTGTCATCTTGGTATTTTTCCTTCAATATTTCTTCCATTCTTAATTCCATATTTTGGATTTGCAAATTATATTCAATTGTAAAGGAAAATAAAGCTTCCTTCTCTTTCTCTAATTCCCTGATTTCTTTTGTTTAGGGATTCTTTGTTGTGGATACATTTAGCCTTTTTCTTAGTGCCTTGATGTCTTCATTTTTCTTCTTGATAATATCCTAGGCTGCATTAATATTCTCAGGATTCAAGCCTATATTGATCACAAATCTTCAACAGAATTATTTGTGGTATCCTTTGCCAAAGAGGATGTCCTTTCCATCTTAAGATCTATTTGGATATTCAATAAAGAGTTCTGTAATTTTGACATAATAATAGAAGAACTAGTGAGAGTAAAATAGATCATCTCACAAGTTTTCCTGTGAAAATATATATGATCTATAAGATGAATTTGTCTGGTATTGAAAGAGAATATAGAAGTTTTAAAATCTTCAGGTGTTGTAGCTCCCCAGAATTTACCTTCAAGAAATGCTAATTTGAAATGGCCTTTCTCGACATATAAAGCTGAAAGTAACCTATTCTTGGTGGAAGAGGAATTTTTCTTCCAAAATTGACTATAGTTATTGTTTTCAGAGACTTATTATTTTTCTTCATTTCCAGAAACATAGAAAATATGTTTGGTTTAGGAGTAGAAGAAGAAGGACGAGAGGGAGAAGATTATTCCCCTACTGATTCTCTTTGTTGCAAACTAAACATAGGATCTCTTGAAAGGATCATAGTAGTAGGTGAATAAATATCAAAAGATATAATTTCTGACATTGTTCCCTCTACTAGCTTTAATTTTTTCGATGATATACTATGAATTGCTCTACCTCTAACTCTAATACACTTTGGATTGTTCTCTTGAGATCTTTTTCTTTCAGTTGTGGTGTATTCAAGACCTTTTTTCCTATTGATTAATCCATTTTTTTCTTCTCCGTCATATCCTATAGGTTGTTTTCTTCCCATATTTCTCTATTGGAAAATTGCTTCAACTCAGGTCTTGAAACATGAATGTAAGGAGCATAATTTTGTTGAACCCTAAGTGTTTAAATATTCTTTAATGGGTCATATGGCCAAATGAAACTAAACTCAAATTTCATCTGTTTCAATACGATTCACTAGTACAAAATGGCTAATTAGCTACTAAAAAAATGACTAAAGTTTGCATATAAATGACCATTTTTCAATCGATGACTAGTAGTAGCTAATTTACAATATCTTATAACGAAACCAATTTTCAGTCGATTTTCGCTTAATCATTAATTGGTTGTCTCAATTTTATCATCTAGTAGTATATTTAGTCATTGATTTAGTCATTAATTTCCACAATTAATGACCGAATATACAACAAAATATATTACTATATAATCACTCGAGAAAACCAATTAATGACCAAAGAAATATGACCGAAATTCTAATCATGTTATAAGATACTGCGAATTAGCTACCAATAGTCACATATATGAAAATTTTAGTTATTGTTTGAAACCAATTAATGACCAAAGAAATATGACTATATTTTGGTCATGTTATAAGATATTGTAAATTAGCTACTTCTAGTCATATATATGCAAAATTAGGTTGTCATTTGTAATCACAAATTTATCATTTACAGGTGTCATTTTTTTTTGGTAGTTTCATATTCATTATATAAATGATTAATTTAGTAGTTTATATTCATTTCATTTACTTTCAGTAAAAATCATTATAAATGACTAATTTAATTTGTGTTCATCATTAATCAATATAAACTACTAATTTAGTAAATTTATATTGATTTTATCTGTTCATTATTTTTATTTTTTTTCTCTGTAAAGACTAAATCTATTAAAAGAAAATGAAAATAAAATTACAAGGAGGTCGAAACCTCGGAAGAGAAGATCTGCATGCTTTCAGCCTAACAAAATTGTCCCATGATTGGGAGGACCAGTTACAGTGTATAGAGAACCAGACATAGGAACCTAAAAACAGTGATAAACCCAAAAAGAGAGTCAACCCCTATGAAGCTGTCACAACCAGCAACAAAAGACAAAGATTCTATCCAAATCAGTAGTAGAGCCCCAAACTGCCAGACCACAAGGGCAGAGAACCAGACAACCAGGCCACATAGACAAAACCAGATCCACAAAACCCGAATCATTTGAACTTGACAGAGTGAACCAAAAAGAAATCAGTGAGGACACGCAAGGGAGCCAGGTGGTGTCACATGACCATGTCCTGGTCCAGCAGCTCCTCAACAACAGGACACTCATTGCCATACCAGATATCGTCGCCCTTCGCCTCGTCATCGACCCCGCTGCCACCTGGAGGATCCGACGTCGGAAGAGTGCCGCAAGAACTTCCTTCTACTGCAACCGAGACAGAGGCCCCAAGGGGGCTGCCACCTGGTGGCAAAGTGATGCCCGGAGCCTCCTCTTCAGCATGCATTTTGCCACGCCTGTTGGCCTTACCTTCATCTTCCAGCTTCTGCTCGGTGCCATGGCTGCCCGCGATTCTGTGACCATCCTGTGATGACTCCGCCACGGTGCGCTCTGTAGCTTGAGGCTGAGCCTCCTCCTCAGAGAAAATAATGGTAATATTTGCAGTGATAATGGGCTTGTTAAGACTACTCTGGAACTTAAAATGAGTATTCTGGAAAGCATTATGCGGGAAAGGTCTGCTGGAAGGGCTAGACGGAGGCGTATTGGCTTGAGAGGAGGGCTGAGAGACAGGGGGCATCGGCAGATCAGCAGAGTGAGCGGGCTGAGAACGCCCACGACCACCACGGCTCCCACCATGACGGCTCCGCATTCTGTGCCGGACCATTGCCAGGCTGCGAGTGGAAAAATTAGCAGAACAGGTGACAGTAGAGGGGAGACGAGACAGGCGGAGGAGAAACCGAGCGAGAATCAGAGAACAGGGTTGAGCAGGGGATAAGGAAAGCTGAATTCCAACCTCCAGAACCACCAGGAGCCAAACTCTAATGGCTGAGATAGTTCTTCCGCCAAGAAACTCCAAATGGAACGGGCAAAGGCAGGAGGCCAAAGAGCGAACAGTGGAGAGAAAGGCCGAATGCGCCATGAATAAAACCGCAGGGGCCTTGTGTCGTTCGAGGTGAGCCATTAATTCAACCTGCAGGTGGACTTGCATTCGCATTATGTGAACCAGCTTGAGCCTAACGCAAGCTTGGAGAAGAGCGCTAAGCATCAGCTGGTAGGACCACGCGCCAGCTTCATTAAATGAATCCATTAATTGACACTTGATTCACCCGCATTTTGGTTTTTATGTGTTCATTATTAATCAACATAAACTAATTAATAAGATTTTGCCACTAATTTAAAAAAAATGTCATACAATATGCATGTTCATCTAATATCAAAACACAAAGTTACATATGTTAATTATAATAATAAACAATATCAAAAGGAAATATAAATAATTTCAACCACATAAATTATATTATATGAAATGTCAAGTATTACAATACGAGTTTCCAACTTAAAATTGGTTGGACTACAATTTACATGTGAAATATTGTTTCATCACTTCAAAATATTATCATTGTGTTGTCAATGCATTGCAAGTGAATTCACCAACTCTGAATACTTGACCATCAATCTCTATGTGTGTCTCATATGGGACATTGAATCTAACGGTATCACTAGACCAATTCTCTTCTCTCTCTCTTTTTGAATTTGTTGCTCCAGTGTTATTATTCTCTTCTTTCTTTAATTCTTGCTTCTTACCATCAATACTGAGTTCCTTTTCTGAAAACAAAAGATACAATGCAGAGTGTAAGACATGAAAGATGATGAACACTAGAATATAAACTAAAGTAGACTATAAAGGATTTATACAACAAATGAAAAATGCATTAAACTCCAAACTTCACAATCAATGAATCCATTAAACTCCCTATATGGCATGAGAAAGAAAGTAAATTAGATGAGGTGAAATTTTAAGGCACTACCTCTATTAAAATCATGACCAGAAGAGGGTTACAGTGGCTATGTGATCATTTTTCATGACCTACAAATGTTTAGATTATATTATTCCATTCTTAACTTCACAATAGTTGAAAAAACATAAATCCTATATTTTTTTGGAATCAAGAATGTGTTTCAAATCTAATATAAATTATCATGATTGATATGTTATAAGAAATTAAGAATATACCCCTAATTCATGGCATTAAGAAAATAAATGTGAAGGTTGTAAAATTGCAGATATCGAATATTATAACCTCATATCAAAATTTATATTTTGATACACATAAACATGTGTTGAGCCAAAAGGATTAGTTCTTTGAAACTTGTGTCTGAATTGCAAATCGACCACCATCTCCAAAGAGTTCCTATAAGCAAGTACAATAAACATTAGATTTCCTATAGCAAAAAAACCTATCATGAACCAGTGCACGATTTCTTTAGGTCTGCAGAGTCAAAATCTAGACTTTCAAATTTCTTCATGCCACAATCTCAATATAAACCAATCTCGTGTTTTCTTTATCCTAGAAACCAAGACTACTTTAATGGAAATCAACGTGGATACTTGAATGAGACTTGCTAGACTATCACATATTTTTGCATGAAAGTGTTCATAACATTTTTCCACTAGGATTTGGGGCATCCATTGGACATTCATAACCAACACCACTACATATCCCCAACTTAAAAAGCTTTACCAAGACCACAACTTATCCAAATGGTGCTTGATCAATTCTTATCTATTCTAGTCTTGGATTCAATGTTAGACCTTATGAAGCACATATGAAATCTAAGGCTTCAATACGAAATTTACCATATTGGTTCATGCAATCCACGCAACTCTTAAACAACAATTTTAAGTCAGGCATCATATAATTATATTCCAATTTTATTGTTTATATTATTCTGAAATGACAAAAATAAAACCCCAAAACAACAACGTTATGAATTCCAACCATCCTATAAATTTGTTAGACCTAGGAAAGGATGAACATGTAATATTAGACCTTGGTGATTTTACAAAATTTGAGGTATTATTAGATCTTCCAATATTTCTTTTATGTAGAATAGAGCCTAAGAGACATTTATATGCCAAGAAATAGCCATTGATAAAAGAATACCTTAATGCTTGAGAATTCATTTCTAATTCTTAAATACCAACTTAGAAAATATTCTTATTGTAGTTAGGAACATATTACTTTAACTTTCCCAAACATCAAAAAACAGTGTTTTATATATTCCATTAATGGGTAAGGTTGAATTTTACTTTATTATCTCAATTGATACTAATTTTAGTTTTAGAAACAAATTCACACAATATTAAGAATTCGTTGGAGTTATGGCCATTCCAGTAGCTGTCATAGGATATGATAGATAAAGAAAAAACCAAGTGAAAGGTCTAGAATAGCTACTTTGTGTACCCAACATAATAATGAAAAAGCTATTTTGAAATGTGATCATGTTTATGTTATACCTATTAATGTCAATCTCATGTTCATACAATGCCTCCCACAATTGAAGACATTCTTACTTATTTAGCGGGCCAAGAGCGGACTATAAATGGGTTATGAAGCACAAAAGAAACACCTTAGTCGTATGCAAATTCATTATGACATAGTAGTCACAATCCACTACTATGAAAAATGAGTTGTTTTATTTTCCAAAAACTATCATCAATGTAAGGTCTTGGATGGCTAATCTGATGATTAAATTTACCTCAAAAAATTGCCATATTTCCGCCTAATAAAGATTTTTAGATAGCAGTAACTGGGTAAATTTAATTTATTCTTCAATGCACTATTTTCAAAGACAAAACGAGAGGAAAAAATTTAAGACTTGTTATCTCTACAAAATAGCTACAAAAAATTCGCCTAATATCACTTACTAATTACTCTTCCCTTTGAACTAGTGCCTTTACAGTCACAAGGGGTTGTCCTTAGTGATGGTATGTTGTCAACAACTTAAGAAAAATGTGTAAAAACACAAAGTGATCAGCACATGAAATATTTGTCATTGAGATGCATGTAAGGAACCAAGGGCATAGGAAAAGTTGGTCAAATAATATAAGGGAGATTCAATTTCATTAATGAATTACAACTATGAATGATGAAAAGGAAACCAAAATGCACCTTAAATGAATTTAGAATGAAAACAAGGCATTATGGGTACCCATAACACTGTAAAAAAACACAGTGATTCAACAACAAGGTTGAAAGAGTTATAAAGACATTGCACAATCAAACCTTATTTGTATATTAAGAAAAATATTGTTTGCATCATAGTGATGAATACAACATTAGCTGCATAACTAACAGTGCATGTAGTGAGGGAAACAATGAAAATGGTTGGAAAAGGATGAATAACAATTATGGGCACCTAGAGCACTATAACAAGACACAACTATTCAACCACGACACTCAAAGAGCTATAAATATTGTTTTCATCTCACTGTTTTGACCTCAATCTGGTGGAAAACATTCTTATTATTAGTTGCTTAACTCAAATATTGTTGTTTATATGGTACACATGCTACATAGGATGAAAATAATTTGTTATAACGCTTGTTCACGAAGATTTTTTATTTCTCACTGATAATTATGTACATAAGCTGCTAATTAAAATCCATTACAACACTTCTCCTCTCACCAGTTTAGGAATACACCCAAGTATATGCAATAACATGCTCTAACATCCCTACACTTAGCTATTGATTGGACTCCACGGAACTCACATCTAGAAGATGCCAATAAACCAAGTTGATTGTTTGAGGTTAGAAAAGTTGCATGCATATTTCAAATGCTAGTTTCACTCTCTAAATTCATGCTGCCAAGAATAAAACAGCCCATTGACCTCCCTTGAATGATTGTGCCTCATGAAAACTTTCAACCAAAATTTTAAATATAAATAAGGTCAACCTAAGTTTTTTAAAGATAGTACAAGTCAAACTTGGGTTTTAGTTAGCCAAAGATAGCAAGTCAATTTACAATTTTAGTTGGCCAAAATCGGTAAAGGATCATCTACTAGTAAATTTAGAACTCAAACCATGAGAAGAGGATATAGATTAAGTTGGAAAAACATACCAAACTACCAAATATACCAAAGGAGGTCAAATTAGGGTTTGGAGGTTGATATGCTTAGCATGCCTCAAGTGACAACCCTCTTAATTGTTAACATATGTCACACAAATAACAGTCCACTTGCACAATTACTACATGTTGGAACCATGAGAGTAGAAGCCATGCCTACCACAAAGAGAAATTTTAAATATAACCATGTCAAAAATAGCATCATGAATCCTAAAAGATAGGAAAGATGGAAAATGAAGGTAACTCCTACCGTGTTATGAGACTGCTACCAACTAGAGAATATCTAAAAATAGCATCATCTTGGATGTTGATAAAAATAGTCTCATCAGACTCACTGCAACAAACCCAAATATATGCTCAAGATCAGCATGTAAGCCCTAAAACTAGAACTGCTAAAAGCCTAAAAATAGCAATGTCATGAAAATTTTGGCATGTCCTAGAAAAATCTCATTTGCAACATGAGCTCACAAAGACCAATGATACATGGTCAACTGTCACAAGTAGGCCTTGGAACTGTGGCTCCTAGAAAACAGGTAAACTACTAGTAATAGCATTTTCCTCAAAATTTGGTGAACATGCCTCTGAAATGAACTCTGACCACCATGAAACCTGATGCACCTATCACTGAAAACCCACCTGATGAAAATGAAATGGATCTTAACCCTCCAATTGCACAGGCTAATCTGGGGGTTAACAAAACCTAGTCATTTCCCCTCTTTTCAAACATCTTAAGACAATATACCACCCTTCAACTTAGGGTAAGGATTGGTATAGTTCATTTAACTTCATCAAATATGTAAATTAATATATGTTTATTAATATATACCAACATAGATACATGGTATTGATATAGGTTGGTGTGTATGTGCATTTCTTTTTTCCAAGTGTAATGTAGCCAACATGTAATTTATTTTAGTGATTATTTTTCATTTATTTTTGTTGTCATGTACATAGTCAAACATTATATAACAACATCTCCCCCTATATTGGTGGTAAAGAACCTCTCGGTGCAACAAGTACTACCAAAATTGTGACTCAAACCCATGACAATCCGAGTTTGAAACAAATTGCCAAGTCAACGAGTTTTTCCTACTCATGTGAGACAAACATGCCCATTGATAGTTTAACTCAGTCAACATGAGTTTTACTAGCAAGTAAGAGTATGACTTGGTTGACTGAGTCAAACTCCACTTAACCAAGTTAAACTTGTTTGACAACCTACATAGACCCTTCATTACACCAAATTTGGTCACTGTTTGGTCATTTTTATCTATTGTGAAAAATCGATAGACCAAAAAAAAGACGAAGATCAAAATATTCTCAAGACATTTTATTTTTGTTAAAATATTTGTATATCTTTATTTTTGCACTTTCCTAGTTTTTCCTAATTTTTTACCAAACTGAGTCAAACTCGACTCTTTTGCATCACCAAGTTTTGCCCAATTCCAAGTCTAGTAACTTTATGGATACATCAGAAATCTAATAGTGAATTCATAAAGTTATGTAGTTTTTTCCTGCATGCAAATGAACTGGGGTAGCATTGTTCACAAATATACTAGTTGTGGCAGGAATAAAGGCACAAGTTGGACAAAAGGTAGACAAAACCCACTACAGATTCATTTTATTTTCATTCATCTAGATCTTGTAACATGCTCAATAATATGCATATATAAATCCAAACTTCATTTGCTCAGGACTACAAAAATATAAAAAAAATGATTTAGATAAAATGTGTCCTACATACTAGTCTGCGTGGAAATTTTCAACTCCAAGATCCTCATCCCAAAGGAAAATGTATTTGTAGTCAGCAACTACATCTGGATGTAGGAAACAATTTGCAAACCACCTACATGAGAAGTAATCTATTGACTTAACATGAAATATTTTGCAGTATGTATCCATAAAGAAGACAAATATATTTAACAATATCATTACCACTTGGTTTGATTGATTTCCACTATATGAATAGTCTATTTCTCCACTCCAAATCACTCCATTTATCTATGACACCATCATAATGGAACAACATCACTGTGAAGTTCTTTAAAGGAAACTGGAAAAAAATCCCATGTAACACAACCATTAGTTAGTCCAAAAAGAAAATGTAACACATAGATAACCACCTAAATAATGCATTACAACACACCAATTATTAACTAAACTCACTGAGCAAATACCTTCTAAACAATCTGGTCTACATTCTCCTTTTGTTTTATTCCAATTGCAATGGAAAGCAAGTTCTACAGACTCTTGTGATTGTAGACATAGAAAAGGTACAAACAAAAATGATAATCATGAGTTATATTAATGAAAAAACATTCAAATATTGATGCAAAAAGTATCCACATTTGTTTAAATCCAAATGTGTGCTTCCCATCCATAGATGAAAAGAGTTGATGCTATAAGGGAGAAAGTAATAAACAATGTGTATCAAAAATTAACATGCATAGGTACTGAAAAAATACCATAATATTAAACCATGATTGAGAAATAAATTGTGACTAAATCAAAAGAGAGTGGAGGGGTCTTCTTAGCCTGGTAGTCCATGAAGAATGCATAGTAATCCCTAGCACATACATCCTCACAAAAATCCAAAATGTAAGCTTCCCAGCCATAGATGAATGAATAGATGTTATAAGGGAGAAACAAAGAAAACAGTGTGCATCAAAAAGTAGCCTAGATAAGGTACTAGAAATGTTTGTTAAGAAGATGCCCTGAGCGAGCAAAAAACTAGGGCCAAAATAGAATAGAGTAGAGAAGTCTTCTTAATCTGGTAGTTCTTGAAGAATGTACGTTGTATACTAATGCTTAACACATACAAACACATCTTAAAATGAAAGCATCCCAGCCATAGATGGAATGAGTTGATGCTCCGAGGGAGCAACAAAAAATTGCATGCATAAGAAATTAACCACAGTAGGAACTATAAACATAGATAGGAGTAAACCCTGAAAAGAAACAAATTTATGCCAAAATAGAATAGAGTACAAGAGTATTTTTAACCTGGAATTCCATGAAGACTGGATTCCTTACAAATGGAGTAAACCTTGATTAAGAAAAAAATTGAGGCCAAAACAAGAGTCTTTTTAACCTGGCAATCCATGAAGACTAGATTCCTTAGAAATGGACACGCACACCCAAAAAAAAACAAAATTATGTTGTGGGATTGGTTGCCAAAAGGGGTATCGAGCAGATTTCGCAGTCATAGAAGTTGCTCCAAGATGCCACAAGATAAGATTATTTGACTGTTTCATGCACACACACACACAACATATCCCACAAAGGAGGGAGAAGGCTAACCAAAAAAGCATACTCAAACCACAACCGATTAACCATTATATTAGTAGGGGACACCACATATGTTGGGATTTATAGATGAGGTCACAGGAAAATTTTGTCAATTAGGAAGCCATCCCCTCTATTTTTGGGGGTAATTTGGGATTCCCAATATATTTCTTACTACAGCAATTTACAATTCAATGTTGGGAATGACTTACTGTTACTTGGATTATTTGTTTCCTCAACCTCCTTCTACTCTTCTTCCAACTTTTTTCCCTTAACATGGTGGCTTTCCGCTTCTTCTAGTGGGAATAGGACCTTATCGATGCCCTGAATGGAGATTCTTCCATCAACGTAAATATCATGATCATACAGGTGGGCATTAATCTGTCCATGCACAAACATAACAATCCCATCTGCTTCTTGAGTGACTATCTTATGACAGACCCTATGAGTATCATACTTGACCTTACCGAACCTCCTCATAGTAGTATAAAAACTCTCCTCACTCTAATTCTCTAGGATAATGTGATAATACACGATCTGCCCCAGAGCACCCGGTTTGCTCAGCTGATCTATTGTTAGTCTCCCCATTGTCTCATCATTGGGTGCCAAGACAGTGATGCGGTAACCCTCTAAAATGAGCTTGGCCATATTAGATGCTAAGGAGGTCAAGTTCTTGTGATGTGGTAACCCTCTGAAATGAGCTTGGCCATATTAGATGCTAAGGAGGTCAAGTTCACCAAGATATTAGACATATCATTGTAGCCACCATAAAGCATCAATGTGTGAATGAAGTCATTCATCTGGCTCTCCCCATCAAACCAAATGGTGGGCAGAAGAAGAATTTTTTAAAACTATTATATATCTTGTCAATTAACTTGGGAAGTCACTTTTCTTGCAATCGTAAAATTTCCACTTTGTAGACACTTTCCTTTTTATGAATTTTAAATACAACTTTTAGCCTTTGCAAGCATTCCAAAGTCATAGTTTGATACTTTTGATCTAAATTGTATCTGGTTTATAGATGCATATTGAGTACTCATACAACAATGACATGATTTGAATTGGCACTAAATATTCATATCATGCAACCTCATTCTGTTTAGATTCTAGAATACTTCCAAATGATACTTGATATAAATTTTGCCTCTACACAAACTCCATGAAAGTGGGTTGCCAGTTAACAAATATATCATGGCACAATGAACATCCCTGAGCCACAGTTGAAAAATTCACCAATTGTAGCACATGAAGGGAGTGGAAATAAAATTAAATTCTATGGAACCAACAAGAAAAGAAACGTTTGACAATAACACAGTCTTCCATCTTACCCCTGATTAGATTAGGTAAGTAATTGTGTGTTCTTCAGAACCTCCATAGGATTCCATAGAAAAACAAATTCCTTTAACTTTGTCTAAGGTAAGAATCCACCAAATAAAATGGATCCACTGGATAATGAAGAAACTAAATGACATCACTAATAGTGTATCAAATTATCAATAAGCAACAAAGTTTTTCCATAATGGAAAATAGTGTACCCTCTAACCAAATGGCCAACTTTATATCTTACCACCTCCATAATCATTATCTGAGTATAAAGGTAGGGATGTAGTTCATTACCCATGCATATTTTGTAAAACCCCCATAGGAGGCATTTTAACAAATGTGATATATGGTATTTAATGGGATATGACTTTAGATTTTGTATTGAATTTTCAAAACTAACATGCAAATAATATTAAAGAAAAGATTCTTTGAAAACCCTCAAATTCTACTTTTCATCATCCAGAAGTAAACCAACTGGGCCTCTCTGGGACTTACAACGAAGACAATTCAATCTAAACTACCATCCATTACAAATGGAAAAAAACATCCAGACCTTGTTCAATTAGGAAAGCTTCTACCGCTACATGGTACAGACAAACAATAATTAAATTGTTGGAATTCAGAGGCACAGCAAATCAAGTAAACACACAGCAAAATATCAAGCACATAAACACAGTTTTTAACGTGGTTCACCCAACCAATCTGGGCTACGTCCACCAAACATAGGCATCAGGAATTTATTAAAATCAGGAGATTACATCAAGAAATCCTCACACTCTCAGGAAACCATTCGAATGGTTGCCTGTTATATAGCATAGAGAATCTAACAGCCTCATTAATTCCCTCACATCAAATATAGGAGGTATTAACTCCCTCCCAACAACCTGGAGTTAATCTAAGACCTGAATTCCTATTGTTGTCACCAGCTGAGATTTTTTCCTATTTCATTACAAACAGAAAAGCTCAACAATCTCCACCTTGACAACAATTCGCCTGATGCCCTGTTATTATTATTTTATCTTTTCTGCAAGCCAAGAGAAGCCAAACACCAGCGTAGCTTCTCCAACAAAACTGGTTTCGTGAACATGTCTGCACAGTTCTCCTTTGTATGCACCTTTTCAAGAGAAACTCCCCTTTCAGTGATAACCTGTCTTACAAAATGATATTTGATTGGAATATGCTTTGACTTACTATGATAGGCCGGATTCTTAGCCAAATGTATTGCACTTTGACTGTCACAAAGTAACCTGATGTTATCCTGTAACCTACCAAACTCACCAAGCAAACCTTTCAACCAAACCGCCTCTTTGCAAGCATGCGAAGCAGCAATGTATTCTGCTTCAGTAGTGGATAAAGCAACAATGTTTTGTAGCTTTGACATCCAGCTTATAGCTCCACCTGCAAGAGTAAAGACGTACCCTGAAGTTGATCTTCTCTTATCCAAATCACCTGCAAAATCGGAATCAACATATCCGCAAACAAATTCACTACTCTTATTGTAAGAAATGCAATAACTACTTGTGCCTCTCAAGTACCGAAGCACCCATTTCACTGCTGACCAGTGCTCTTTACCCGGATTTGCCATGTACCTGCTGACAACCCCAACTGCATGAGAAATATCTGGTCGCGTGCACACCATCGCATACATCAAACATCCTACTACATTGGCATAAGGAATTCGAGACATATAATCCTTTTCTTCATCTGTATTAGGACATAAACTCGAAGAAAGCTTAAAATGGGAAGCTAAAGGGACTGACACAGGCTTCACATTATTCATACCAAACCTCAAAAGTATTTTCTCAACATACTTCTGTTGTGATAGCCACAGCTTACCATTACTCCTGTCTCTGAAAATCTCCATGCCCAAAATCTGTCTTGCGGCTCCTAGATCTTTCATATCAAACGTCCTTGCCATCTGAGTCTTCAACCTATTGATTTCTTCAATGCTTTTGCTTGCTAAAAGCATATCATCAACATATAACACTAAGATAATGAACATGCCATTATTTAACTGCTTAAAATACACACAATGATCATATTCACTTCTTACATATTTCTGACTCAACATGAAAGAATCAAACTTCTTATACCACTGCCGAGGCGACTGCTTCAGGCCATATAATGACTTCTTGAGCCTGCAGACAAATTTCGCATTGCGATGCTGAACAAACCCTTCCGGTTGTTCCATATATATTTCCTCATCTAAATCACCATGTAGAAATGCAGTCTTAACATCTAACTGCTGCAACTCCAAATCAAACAAAGCCACTAATGCTAACACAATTCTAATTGAAACAATTTTAACCACTGGTGAAAATATCTCATGAAAGTCTATGCCAGCTTTCTGAGAAAACCCTTTTGCAACCAGCCGAGCTTTGTACCTGTCTTCCGTATCATTCACACCCCGTTTCAGCTTGAAGACCCATTTGCACCCTACAGTTTTCCTGCCTTTCGGAAGCTCAACCAGATCCCATGTACCATTCTTACTTAAGGCCATCATTTCTTCCTTCATGGCTGCTTTCCATTTGTCACTATTTGAACCTTCTACAGCTTCCTGATAACACAAAGGTTCATCATCATTAGCGATCAAAGCAACTGAAGTAACATGATCATCATACCTTCTCGGACGGCGTTTGATCCTTGTAGACCTCCTTAAGAATGTTTCTGGTGCTTCCACAATTGGTTGTCTATCAACTGTAGGAATTTCTTCATGATCGCCATCTGAGACCTGTTCATGTCCTCCATCTGAACCCTGTTCATAATCTGATTCTGAAACCTGTTCATGACTAGAATCTGAACTATGGTCGTTATGACTATCATTAGAAATGCTGTCAAACTGAATATGCTGGAAATCAGATACATCATCCTGTTTCAATCTTCTATCTACATCTAACTGTACAAGAGAGAATTCATTAAACTTTACATCTCTGTTGATGATGATTTTGCGGGTAGTAGGATCCCACAATCTATATCCCTTCGTTCCATCACCATACCCAACAAAGATATACCTTTTAGACTTTGGATCTAATTTAGTTCGCTGATGTTTAGGCACTAGAGCATATGCATCACAACCAAACACTCTGAGTTTAGAATAGTCACAAGGGTGTCCTGTCCATACCTCTTGCGGAATCTTGCAGTCTATAGCCGTTGATGGAGATCGGTTTATCACATAACAAGTTGTTGCCACCGCTTCCGTCCACAACTCCTTTGGCAACCTGGCGTTACTCAGCATACACCTTGCTCTCTCTAGAAGAGTCCTGTTCATGCATTCAGCAACTCCATTCTGCTGAGGAGTATAAACCGTGGTCTTATGTCTTTCGATCCCTGCATCCTTGCAATAGCTGTCAAACTCCTTGGAGGAAAACTCACCACCATTGTCAGTTCTTAAACATTTTATAGTTCTACCAGTGCTGTTTTCTACCAATGCTCTAAATTGCTTGAAAACTGTAAAAACATCAGACTTCTTTTTCAACATGTAGACCCATACTTTCCGAGAAAAGTCATCAATGAATGATACAAAATATGACGAGCCACCATATGACGCTGTAGGGGCTGGACCCCAAACATCTGAATGGATATAATCAAGTATGCCTTTACTAGTATGTTTGCCTGTTTTAAACTTTTGTTTACTTTGTTTACCAAACAAACAATGTTTACAGAAATCCAATTTTCCAGATCTTAGATTAGGAAGTAACTTTCGGTCAGCCAAAATTTTCAATCCTCTTTCACTCATATGCCCCAATCTTTGATGCCATAAGTGAATGGAACTACTGTCATGTTCAGACACAGACACATGATCTGACCCAGTTCTACCTTCTAACTGAAATAGATTTCCTACTTTCTTAGCCTTCATCACTAGTAAGATACCTTTATAGATTTTCATAACTCCACCTTGAATTACAGTTTTATATCCATTTGAATCAAGTGCTCCTAATAAAATCAAATTTTTCCTTAAATCTGGTACATGCCTCACATCAGTTAATATTTTTGTTGTCCCATCAAACATTTGCAGTTGTATGCTCCCAATTCCCACAATATTACATGTTACATCATTACCCATGTACACAACACCATCATCAACTGATCTATATGTTTTAAACCAATCTCTATGTATACACATGTGGTTAGATGCCCCGGAATCTAACAACCAATGTTGATCATGTTTTGAAACATTAACTGACAATACCTCATCACTCATACCTGAACCTGATACTGAACCTGTATCTGTGGTGTTGGCTTCCTTCTTTTCTGTCGAAGAGCCTTCTTTAGCAGCCTGCTTTCGCTTCCAACAATCCTTTTTCAGATGTCCAGCCTTGCCACAATGCCAGCACTTCATCTTGGGCTTCTTTCCTTTGGATTTTGAGCGAGAGTCGCTATGCTTTCCCCCAGAGTGTCTCTCTCGTGAGCGACCTCTGCCCATCATTACCTCTGATGTAGAGGTGTCTGCATTCGACCTCTTCCTCGTCTCCTCAGCCAACAAGGCTCCAACAACATCGTCAAACTCAAGAATTTCTGATGTACTAAAACTTATGGAAGTAACAAAGTGATCCCAGGATTCAGGCAAAGAACATAATAGAGTTATTGCCTTATCCTCTGAATCAAATTTCACATCTAGACTGTTTAATTGCACCAACAAGGTATTAAAAACATTCAGGTGATCAGCAATTGAGGTACCTTCTTTCATCCGCAAACTGTAAAGCTGCCGTTTCAGGAGAATTCGATTTGTCAAAGATTTCGTCATATAGAGCTTCTCAAGCTTCGACCACAAGCCTGCGGCGGTTTTCTCTGACACAATGTTGAACAGAACATCGTTCGTCAGACATAACCGAATTGCGCTCAGAGCTCTATCGTCCATCTCATCCCATTCATCCTCCGTCATGGAAGGAGGTCTTTTGTTTTTCCCCAACAGTGCTTTCGCCACACCTTGTTGAACCAGCAGATCGTGCATCTTCACCTTCCAGATCTCAAAATTATTCTTGCCATTAAATTTCTCAATTTCAAACCGGGCACTTTGAGTTTTCGCCATCTTGTATCAACAAAAAACACAATAATCTCCAATATCCAACCAGTAATTTAAAAATTGCCTATGCCTTTGAAACAAAATATCTTCCCTTCACACAAAACATTTCTGCCTATGTCTTTGTACCTTTGCCTTTATTTAAAAAAATATTTAAGCCCCCCTTACACTTTTAAAGCCTTTTAATTTGAAAAACAAGTTACATAACCCTTATAACTCCCCTTTTTGTTTAAAAACATAATTACGTACTCCACCACATGCGTTCACCATCATATAAAACAATTGTTCATATAAAACAATTACGTACTCCACCATCATATAAAACAATTGTTCATATAAAAAACTTTTAGCACCAAGCTTTTAATCTGAGGTAACCAAAAAATGACACGCTTCAACGTTGGGCACTGATTTGATTTTCACAGCTAGTTTTCTGATATTTAAGATTTATGCGTTTTGTTTTCGGTGAACATTGATCTACGGTCACTTAAAAAATACGCATCAGCAATTTTAATACGCACCATTAAATACCAGCAACATAACACGCACCAGTAAGTAATTCGCACCAGGTTTCGGGCAATTTAACAACGCGCAGGGGTAATTACAAAACGCGCAGGCGCCACACCAGGCAATTTAACAACCAGCAATGTAAACGCAGCAGGTATTGTTGATGTAAACGCAGCAGCAATTTTAATTCATATGCACCAGCCTTATGTAAAACACAAAAAACAGCGCACCAGCATGAATTAACACCACGCGTTCAGGCTCCACATACCAGGTCAACAGCGTGCTCAATGCGTGCTCCACGGCTCCGTGTAGGTATTACAGCGCTCAATCAGCAGCACCTCCAGCACCACGCTCCCTCAGCGTTCCAGCTCTTCACGCAGAAAAACTGCCAGCAATCCACTCACGCAGAGAATCCTCCTCTCAGCACCAGTACCTCCAACATGCTCTGATACCAATTGTTGGAATTCAGAGGCACAGCAAATCAAGTAAACACACAGCAAAATATCAAGCACATAAACACAGTTTTTAACGTGGTTCACCCAACCAATCTGAGCTACGTCCACCAAACATAGGCATCAGGAATTTATTAAAATCAGGAGATTACATCAAGAAATCCTCACACTCTCAGGAAACCATCCGAATGGTTGCCTGTTATATAGCATAGAGAATCTAACAGCCTCATTAATTCCCTCACATCAAATATAGGAGGTATTAACTCCCTCCCAACAACCTGGAGTTAATCTAGGACCTGAATTCCTATTGTTGTCACCAGCTGAGATTTTTTCCTATTTCATTACAAACAGAAAATCTCAACATAAATGTGAGACTTCGAAGTCAAATCAAGGGCCACTCATGTATCTTTTATATTTTTCAAGTAGTGCAGACTCCAATATGCACGACTTTAATACCTAGAAGACATGAAGATTCCCAATATCCCAACTCAGTTCATCATCTATGTCAAGTAGAATGTGGACATTGAATAAACAATAGGAATGTAAGGCCACTAATCAAAATAATAAAATGAGGCTACATTTCCCTCATTTGTCAACTCCTACAATCAATAACACTATCTTTTCATTCATATAATAATTATTGACTTATGCCACTAACATATGAAGGAACTGCATAACAATGGTTTTAAATGGATTCATATAATCACAAAATACAACATAGCTACAATGAAAATCTAGTCAATCCACTCAATAATGAGTAGAAAAATGTAAGCACCTACGCTAACCAAAAAATTGGCACTTAAAAATGACAAAACCCATTGCACATTAAGTGTTTTGCATAGAAATCAACTCTTCGTATCTCCACAAGCAAGAATAAAAAGGAGGGCTAGCTACCAGGGTGTTTCAACCCTCCTTACGTCATTTGATAGTGTTGTATAATGAAGTTCAACAAAAATGGCCAATTGTTGCAAAAGGCCACTACTTAGGCATGCAGGCCTTTGTATAACTTTTCTCCATAATTTCATTTTAGTGATCGCTACAGCATGAAATATAGTCTTTGAAGTCCTTCCAACCAAGATTTAAACAAGAGGGGTGTGTGTCATGGAAAATTTTAGGGGCTAATGTTTGCCCAGTGGGCTAATTTTCCATGATTTTTCCACAAAAAAGATTCGCCAATTTCCAATTTTATAAAAGACGATTCGCCCAAATTTTAGAATATAAAATTATTTTACCTTAAAAATCGCCAACATTATAGAGAGACTATATATAAAATAATTATAAATTTGATTAATTTTACAAATATATCAATAAACATTTATAATTTGCATATTAGGGATTAGTGAAATTCGCCAATGTTTTAAACTTCAAGAAAATTTTCCATCCTTAAAATTTTCCTTGGTGTGTGTGTAACCCAAGTAGTCCTTGCAATTACTAAGGCCTTTTTTCAGATAGTTCTCCATGTTTTTGAGGTTAGAGCGGCCTTTTTCTGACATCTTTGTTCTACATTTCATTCATGAATAAATAAAAATCCTTTCAGTAGCTAAATAAAATAACTTTTACCCATCTTACAACAACTCTTTCCAAGAAAAAGGTTGTAGCATATGAACCCAACAACAAAATATAATTTAAATTGCCATTAATCTCGCTACATTATATGAGACTGGAAAATAATTGAATGACTACTAAAGCTGTAAGAATTTTCACAAGCAATGTACAGAAGAGAACATTGCCCAATCAAATTGTAGAAATGCAACTTTTATCAGATGTAAATACAACTCAGATAACCTCAAAAAACTCAATGTATAGTGCCAGGAAGCTGTAGAGTTCAAATATTGTTAACATGCCTCTGTGAAATGAAGACCACTACTATGATTGACTTTAAAGTACACTAGTACTTGCAAAAACAGCGAGAGTCCTGTGCATCTCCATTCCAATACCAAAATTTCTTTGATATATCCTAAGATTTTACACTAAATTAAGGGTGTCTTTTTTTGGAAGTTGTTTTTAGAAACATGCACCTAGGCCAGAAGCTAAACCACAAAACATGGACTTCCTTCAACATAGGTGCCAGGATTCATCGGTAACTATTTCAACAAAGACAATCAGACTTGCTCCAAGCCTCCACCATTTTTGAGACATAACACTTGGGTAGGGTAGATCAAATCAAGAATGCAATCCCCGGTAGATAGATTAAGGCTCTGACTACCTCAACATTAAACCAAGCCATGGTTGGGATTCACAAATAGTGTTTCAAAAGTTAGACATAGAAGACAGTAAAACACAAAGTAAAATGTGTGATTTCTGCGAACAAACTAGAACATGTATTTAAGCTCATTTTGGTCATTCTAGACAACATGAGTCAGGACAATGAAATGTACAGACTCATCATGCAAATGACTCCATTCACAAACTTAGTACTTAGAAGTAAGAACCTTCAAAAAGGAGTGACATCAGAAGCAACATATTGTTGTAGTTATAATAAAAAATGAATCACATAATCCAAGGCATCGATGAGCCTCTAACCTTGTTTCACAAAATATGTTCCTTTACCTTACATATAAATACTAGATAGAAACCAATATCTCCCTAGTGGCTCTGGAACTTGTTAAAAGCACATCTCTGCCATCTCCCCCAAACCCACCCTTGGTTTGTTAATCACCTCACTACAATATTCATATTGTATTTGATCCCCATAAAAGCAAGTATTTAACCATGGCATGAAAATTATATAAACCTGTTCAAAATATTATCAGGAGAACATCACCTGCTGCTTTCAAGGAACAAATGCTCCAACGTCCTCAAAATGCTTTTCACCACAAATACTGTCAGATCAGAAAGTAAAGGAAGTTTTCACTTATTTTACTCCACTTCCTTCCACAAGGTGCATTAATATAGCTGGGATTCATAAATAATGGTCTACCATAACCACTTTTAATATTTAATAGAACGTATCTAACAGTGGGACTATACACTGAAGTTGTAATTTGTAAGTGAAAAGCATATACACATCCATTTTGGCCATTGTTCACGCAATCAGATGCAGAGCTCTCCTGCTGGGAAGAGAAAAAAGTTAGACAACATTATAAGGAAAGTAGACCACAAGAGATTCAATTACATGGTAAGACCGTATAGCTTGAGGCCAGCCATAGTAGCGGAATGATGCCTATTATATCTTGAAACAAAAAATCACTTTATGACAAACAAAGAAACCGAGATTCGGCAGATTTACCAAAACAATTGAATGCTATAATGGAATATATGCACAAAAACGATTTATATACTCATCAAACATATCTTTTGTTCATTTTTAATATGAACTTCCTTGTGATAAATGTTTTTAGATACGTCAATATTGCAAAGGGAGGAGTATTTTCCAGATTTACACACTTGTCTAGCTTTGTTTTCAGGACTTTCCATCACCATTACTTCTTGATTGTTCTTCTGCTTCCCATGATTATTTCTAGGAATGAACTCTAGGGATCTAACTATTGTTGAGTATGAACGTACATATAAAAATGCATCAATCAAGTGTCCCCACTATTTTTTCAAAGTTGCATTGTTTCCCATCAACCAAAACCACAGGGATTCTTCATTTCTACATCTGATTTTCTGAAATAAAAGCCTTTTGACTCATACTTAAGGCTATCTCTATCTCTGATGGGAGGTCTGTATAAGCTAATGGTTAATCATTTGGCCTCTAAACCTCAATCTCTTCCTCCCTCGACACATAAGTAATATTTGCATCCATGAAATCATTCTCGAAGATATCCCATACCTGGTTACGATAGGAGTGAAGTTGTGGATGTTTGGTTCAACATTTGTTCATCACTTGCACTTTTCTTCCTTGGGCCAAATAAATATAGTAGTACATAGGAGAGTGATCTAACCCCTCATTCCACTATGGGAAGGCCCTTACCCCTGCCTTCATCCTATGGGGATCTCAGATAGTGAGTTAGTAAAGCCCTATTGAGATGAAAGGGTAAGGGGAGATTGGATGAACGGAGTATGAGGGTGTCAGCTATAATTATAAGGGGGGAGGCCTTCCTCCGATTTATACCTCTTTCCATATTGTAAGATACAGGATTAAAATTTGTATGACAAGCCAGGGTCCGCCTTTCTTTAGCCCCAGTAGTGAGCTCTACTAGATCTTCATAAACTGAATATGGTACTGGATATGCTCCTACTCGCGGCAGAGATGCTGGGCGATATAGTGAAAAAGGGTAAACTAAAGAAAATACAACCACTGCTACCTGTGCTCGTTTTGCATCTGGATATGATGGATCTCCCACCTCACCTTCTCTTGCCTTTATACAGATTATTTAGACTGTTGACTGCCATACATAGATCCTTGCATTAACTGATGTTATTCCTATAATTGAAAGCCCCGATATCCCATGTTGAAAAACCCATGAAAATGCCATGAGTTCATTGTGAAATAAGATCATTACGTATTTTCTCTCTGTAACTAACTGGATGAGCCATATGTGATGATCTTAGCTTAGATGTCTCGATGTTATACGTGTTCCCAATGCCTTAACGTATATACTTCGATTGGCTTACAAGTGGCTAGGTCAGGTCATCAAGTACGATAATTTTTGTCTTATTCCTATTTGATTGGATTATATTTTACTTTATCATATAATAACTATAGACGATGCAGACAAAAAGAATCAATCTATACATCCAATTTAGTTCTTACTAGCCTTTGTCCAAGTAGCCAATCTTGCCTTGTTGGTCCATAGAAGAAACTAGCCTTAAGAGATAAGCATATTATATTAGTCCAGTTAATCTTGCCTAGTGATCACAAGCCACCTTTTATCTAGCTAGTTTACCAGTTCTCAGAATGTCACACATTCCGTTGTATCGTTCATTCACAAAACCTCGTATACCCTCAAACATTGATATGCAACCGATCCCAGCAATAAGACTATTTGTGACTTGAACAATGCAGAAAACTCTAACACCCTAAACCTTTTTTCTCTCCAACATCCATAGATCATAATATCAACCACTAATATCAACTACCTCTTTTGTTGTATTCGATTCTAAAGTCGATACTGCAAAGGGAGATATATTTTCCAGATTTACACACCCGCCGAGCTTTGTTTTCAGGAATTTCCATCACCATTACTTCTTAATTCTTCTTCTACTTCCCAAGATTCTTTCTAGGAATGAAATCTAGGGATCCAACTATTGCTGAGTAGGAACGTACATATAAAAATGCATCAATCAAGTGTCCCCACTGTTTTTTCAAAGTTACATTGTGACCCATCAACCAAAACCACAGGGATTCTTCATTTCTACATTTGATGTTTTGTATCTCTTTCAACACATTCCGTTGCATCGTTCATTCACAAAACCTCGTATACCCTCAAACTTTGATTACAATCAATCCCATCAATAGGACTGTTTGTGACTTGAACAATGCAAAAAACTCTAAAACCCTAAACCTTTTTTCTCTCCAACATCCACAGCTCGGAATATCAACCACTAATATCAACCACCTCTGATGTATTCAATTCCAAACTTTGTTAAAAAATGACAGAACTTATCGTTTCCAAGTTTAACGATTAAGAGTTGCATCTTACCATTCACTGCCTCATTTACCGGAGAAGCTTGTGCAAGTCGACTGCTTGGGAAGGATGGGCTTATCATATTTCCCATTCCCTGCCATTCCTAGATGTCGTGAGGAAGAACCAACCTTCAAATATCTTTCTCTGTGCCTCTCCTCCCTCACTGCCTCTTTTACCGGAGAAGCTTGTGTGAGTAAACCGCTTGGGAAGGATGAGCTTATCGAATTTCCCATTCCCTGCCATTATTGGATGCCGGGAGGAAGCAATAACCTACAAATATCTCTCTTCATGCCTCACCCGCTCTCTAAAATTCCAATGTACGTTGAGACATTTTTTCAAACACTTGCCAGGCAAACTACTTCATTTAAAACTTTTGAGTATGGCATGCATACGAGGATGCTACAAGCCAGAATCCAAGGAGTTAGTGGGTTACATTTATCGACAAGGAGAGATGGAGAATAGCCTGGATGCTCGGGACCTGGGACACCACCTCCTCCTTCAGTCTACTTAGATACTTGTGTACCATGAACGAGGAGTGAAAACTGGGAACTGGGCATTTGATTGAACGAAGCCCACTACCAAAAACACAAATCCCATGCTCGGTTGGGTATCATTATATCCGATGAATGATCTTGCATTTACTACATAAACCAAGATAGTCGGGTACCAAGGGTCAATTCCTGTCCCAGAGTAGTCAAATCACCAGGGAAACCCCACCAAGCAAAGCAGCCTATTGAAGCCCACATGGTGCTACAACCGACTATGCATAAAACTATTATATACTATCATATTCCCGAAACGGGGAAAGAGAACGCCGAAGGGGTTAAATTTTGAGTATGCTTAATAATATAAATTATGAAAAAATTATTTTTTAACAATTAATATAAATGTATTGAATATGAAATTAGTATTATATTTAAAAATGATAAAATTAAAAATATAGTTATGTTTGTTATTTATATTATTGAGATTTGAGAAAGTATTTATAATAGGTATAATCAATGATGTAAAATTTAAATAAATTTAATTTTTTCTTTTGAATATTCATAAATTGTAATGGTGAATCTCTATAATTAAAAATCTTCTCATATGTTAGTTTTTAATATATATATATATATATAGATAGATAGATAGATAGATAGATATATTATTTTTATAATTATTAATAATAATAATTTAAAATAAAGTTATTCCCAGACAGAGGTGTGCATCTAACGATACAGTTGGAATGTGACCAGCCATCTGAGCCTGTCTCCCGCTCACACGTCCATTAACTCCATAGCTTTGACAAGACCCGACATTACTCCACAAGCGCATCATTCCTCCTCAAGCACTCTGCTTATATAACCGAACTCAGGTGCATGTCTTGGCTCAATTCGACATTTTGGGCAATGAGTTTGGGTGGTAAGGAGTTGGATAGAGGTTGGGTTTGTGTCTATGCCACATCACTAGGGATGTGGCCTTGGGTGAGGAAGGCAGATGACACCTGTAACAACTTGAACTGGTTTGATATGGATCTATTGGTCTGCCCTTGGGATCCCGATACACAGATAGTCGCGATTCGATCCTGCTCCCTTGGCTCTAGTGGAAATAAGGACTTTTCATCTCTCCTCCAGCTCTTGGATCCTCTCCCGCTCAAACGTACCACCGCATAATTTTAAAGGTTTGTGGGTTTTTATGTGGTTTTTGGTAATTTATGTTTGTAGGTCGGGTTCTGCTTTTGGCCCAAAGGAATTCACAATTTCTTGGACAACTTTTAGGGGTGGGGGTCTTGTTCACATGCAACAATATGTTGGTGTCTCAGAGGTTCTCTGTTTCGGCACCTGGGCTAGGTGGTCTGGAGCCTCTCTCATCGTCGTGGTAGCAGCATTAGGATCGTGGCTCATCTTTGCTCGAGACTGACGGTCTGTAGGTTGGGTGTTTACTGTTTTCTTTGTAGCAACTATTTGACAATTTTCTTTGCGGTCTCCCCCTATTGTGAGCCACCACAATCAGGGCACAGTAAAATGCCTTGCCAGTGATGCTTCCCTCGCTATGGATGGGGGCAGTAGGCCCAGGAAGGTTTCCATGTACCAGGACATCACTCATCCTCTTCTACCTCTTCTAGTTAGGAAATAGAGGAAGCCGAGGCGATTTCCCCTATTAAATCGCCAAGCTGCCTAATAGCTCGTATCTATATGGAATCGATCGTTGAGCAGCTGCGGCACATTCAAATTGACATTGAAATTCTCTGGAACCATAGGTACGAAGAGCGCAATGAAATTTTTGACTATCTCACTAATATTCGATATATCCAAAACACCATCCTGGAGCAGTTGGACAACCTACGGTGCAGCCAACGTTGCACAAATGACCATCTCCAGAGCATACTATATGCACTTTCATTCTCCAGAAACCTCCTTCGTCGGGTGGAGTGCCCCACACCTCCTCGCATTAACCGTCACATGGAGTACAAATGGTGGGGGTGGGGATCCCAAGGCCCCCTCGACTATGGGTTGGTCAACCCCATTGGGGGTTTAATCCAATGTTAAAATATAAAAATAAACATGAAAAATATAGTTTTGGTTATTTCATTTGCTATAAGTTTTTATAATGTTTCTAGAGACCAATAAATCATTTCGGTTTTAGCACATATATATATATATATATATATATATATATATCTATACCTTCCTAAGGTCCAATAAACATTAAGGAGCAGTCAAAAATAAAGAGGAAGGAAGATGAATTACTTATATCTCTGGCTCACAGTGCCTTCAAAAAAGGATGATGAAAGTAGTCTTGTTTTACTTCATTTAGGGACAACAAAAATCTTGGATTTCCCCCTAGCCAGTTGATTTATCACCCCCCCATCCTAATAGCAGTCATTACGAGAGTATATTCCCCACTTATTTCCCCCACATCCTAGTGGATCACAATCACCCTATCTCCTTCCCCTCCCTATCATAGAGGTTGCTTGCATGAACGCTACCCATGAGTTTCGAGCAATGGATGTTATAGGCAAAAGCCTAGTTTTCCCATTTTAGTGGACATTAATCGTCATACACCCTAGTGGATCACAGTCACCCTATTTCCTTCCCCTCTCTATCATAGAGGTTGCGTCCACAAATGCTACCCATGAACTTTGAATAATGGATGTTGCACGCAGAAGCCTAGTTTTCCTTTTCCAGTGGAAATTAATCATCATACACCCTAGCGGATCACAACCACCCTATTTCCTTCTACTCTCTATCATAGTTATCCATGAGTTTCGATTAATGATGTTGCAGGCAAAAGCCTAGTTTTCCCCATTTTAATGGACCTATCTTTCTCTCTCTCTCTCTCTCACTCTCTCACACACACATGGGTCAACACATCTAGTCTATTTGATGGAAGATATTTCCCCAAAGTGGCTTCCATCCTCAACCTGTCCCCATGAGGTTTGAACTTGAGAGAGGTTGGGGACTAAACCCCACTTAACCAAGTGATCTACACCTTATGGGTATATTTATAAAAAATATTGAATCCGACACACACAATTTCATTACATAAAAAAATTATAATCTCAAAATATTAATGTAAATAAATACATTCTTCAATATTCCAAAAAAATCAAATTCCATTTTGTCGAACCAAATCCCATTTATTAAAATGTGAAGAGTTGAAGAAAAAATTTGATATCTTAACTTAGTTTAAACTTAACTTACTTGGGTTCAAAATAAAGGTGATTGACTTAATTTTAATTCATAGATATCATTGACTTGCCATTTAGATTAATATTTAAATTTAAAGGTAAAAATCGATATTTACAGTGAAAGAAATGTGAAAGGTTGGATTGAAGCCAAGAACAAATATGATACCTAACTCAACTAGATAGAATTACATATGAGTTGGCTTAATTCTACCCATATGCCATTAAAGATGGAAATTAATATTTACAATGAAAGATTAAATTGCCATGACTAAGATATAGCTAATATAATAATTAAAAATAAATTACTTTGATAAAAAAATTAATAACAATTAGATAAAAAAAAATTATACACAATAAATTTATTTATTTTTAATTATATTATATAATTTTATTTAAATTAGTTCAATTTTTTATAAAATTATATTTTAAAATTTTGTCATTTAAACTACATTATTAAATTAACGATACCACAATGAAATGTGTTTGATTACATGACCCTATCACCATTGTGTCCAAATATATTGGCATATTTTCATATGATTTATACCATTATTGAACAATGGTTGGACCCTACCCAAAGTTGGATGTCTTGGTTGGTTGAAAATGGTCTAGCAAATGCGCTCTTACTGAACATTTCTCTCTAGCACATTATTCTTGTATGTTGCACCAGACCCAAAAAAATAAATTAATTCAGTAGAGCTTTAAAAAACCATTACCCCACTAAAATTGGCACATTGTTGGCTTTTACAGTGAGCCAATAGTGAAAAAGTATGATATGATTAACATATTGTCTCCACTGCAACATTGACTATTAGATAACATATAACAATCTTAATTAATTACTAGAGAGATGAAAAGGACATGAGTGAATGGGAAAAGATAGATATGTGTACCTTCCCATTCATATTCCAAAGTGACAATGTGCATGCACATATTATTGAGACCAAAGATCCAACTGAACCTACTGGGCTTCCTTTCAACCCTTTTGATTTCAAGAGTACAATTATTTTCCTTTTCTTAATCCTATTTCCAAAACATTTACTATATCCTTTCTTTGCATCCCATAAAAAGGCAACCAAATCACAGTCGCATAACCCATCATTTTTTGACTTCTCCTCAACTTATCGATCCAACGCTTCAGGCCCCAACTATATCTTGGTTTTGAAACCCCCTAAGGCTCCTCAAACTACGTGTAAGGGCTCTCGTAGGGTTGTTTCCAAGGTGAAACAATCAATATTACCTCCTCATACTTCGACGCCCTCCTCCTCACCAATTGCAATAGATTCAAGAGTCTAGACTCCTGTGTACAATACTATTGCACAAGTTTCCATTCTTGGCAGCCTATAAAATGTAAATTCCCCACAAGTCTATTATTTGTCGAACGTTTTGATTGATAGGTGGGTTGTTGCGGACATGCAAATGATCGAAAAAGTTCAAACATGTGGCATATTTCTATAGGGTTTGGACAGATGAGGAAAGTGTCGAGAGCAACCTCCCCTTAAAAAAATGCCTTCGGCGTAATTATAAACTATTATATATTGTAATAAACCAATGGTAATGAGAAGAAGGACTAGCATAAAACTATTATATATAGCAAAAGGGTAATAAAACTATTATATATTGTAATATTATATATTATATACGGTATATGGTATAAAACTATTATAATTTTAGCATTATAAATTGATTTAGAGACCCTTTTGTCTCTAAATCTTAATGCTGCAAATTGATTTAGGGACCATGGGATCTCTAAATCCATCTGCAATGTTAAAATTTAGTGAAATATAACACTTCAATATCAAAATTGCAATTTTTCATTTCCGGAGTAACACAATTAAAAATGACTAGCATAAATGACTAATTCATATACTTGTACACGTTAGTTGGTCATACTTTTATTCTTGGACTATAACAATCATTTCCGTTAATCATTTTTAATTTTGTCACTTATTATCTAGTCATATATTTTAGTCTTGGACTAAATTAGTCATTTAAGTTAGTCACTTTTAGTTGGGTCACTTTTTATCTAGTCGTATATTTTATCCCTAGACTAAATTACTCATTTAAGTTAGTTGTTTTTAGTTGGGTCACTAAAAATTGCTCAAATTTAGTAGTAATTCACTTGAAATAATTGTGGTGACTAAGTTTTTAGTCGTGTAGTCACTAATCTCTCATTTTGTACCAGTGATTTCCACCTCCTTAGTTACAGCTCAAGTGCTAACAACAAAAGGACCAACTTGAGCTTTAAGTTCAAATTGAGATTTTTGCTTCCTTGAAATAAAGTGAATTTCATCACCATTCATACTTTTCCTTATTAATTCAAGGAAAAAAACTCATGTTGTGAGAAACACTAGTAATTTGTATGGTGGTAGTTCACAACCATAAATTTTGATTTTTGTTAAATTCTAGTACAAATAATAGTCTCCAACTTTAGTTTTCTCACTCAACTGTAGGATTGTTTTAATGTCAGATGAAATCCTTGGAACTACATCACTGTTGAGAAGACAAAATGAAACATACAAAAATTGATCAACAAAATCACTTAAAGATAATTCTTTTTCATTCTTCCTGACCAGTGAAGTCTAGTGAATAACAAACCTTTGCACACCCTGCATATTTAGCTTCTGCAAGGACATGTTGAACCTTTCTAACTAATGATAATGGAATAAATAAACTAATATTGACTGATACTTGAAAGCCCTCTCAATCCCAAATTTTAGCAATTGTTTATAAATGCTATCATAAATGAATTGATTGAAATTAAAAAAGATAGTAGGTTTCTTTTGAGTTGCAAATACAGACAAAAAACCTAGAATTGCTTCATCAACTAATTCATCACTATGATATCCTAGTAGGAAATAAAGCATTGAGATGATTTGTCTAGACATTTAAAGGAACATGGCTGAAGAGTATGGTGGATTATGGTAAGGAAATGTAGTTCCTTCTAGTAGAAAATATTCAAAAATGAAGGCCTTCTGCTGAAAGGTGAGCTTTTGATAAATTTTGAACAAAGATTCAATTGAAAAAGCATGTAGGGAATATGAAACCTTTATCTGCAGGGCTTGATCAATAGGCTTTGGGGTTATGTACAATAGGGGTTGAGCATTTTTGGCTATGACAAATTTTCCACTAGGAAAGTACCTATCTACACACCAGGTTACGAATTTAGGGAAGTGATGTGTTTGGGGAAAAACAAACTTAGGTAACATGGACTCCCATAGGTTAAATTATTCACTGGAATCTTTGAATCTTTGAAAGGCCCAATAATCTAATTCATACAAGTCAAACTCGCATCTGGTCTCAACAATCTTAGCATCTAAGTCAACCAATGACAGGTTGCCAATCCTAGGAACTGCGGATAACTTTGAATCTTTAGAATGAATTTTTACTTTTCCCTTTTAAGTACTCATTTTGAAAGAAACGGGTAAGTGCAAAAGAAATTATATTACCCGTGAAAAATCATTAAAACTACTGTAAATTTCTTTGATTGGGTGCAATTTTCTTGTTCAATTTCACTGCAATAATTGGGGAAATAAAATGAACTTTTCAATACTAAAAGGAAGGGCTTAGAGGGACTGTGATGAATTTATAAAAAAATATTATGCAGTGGGGTGAAATTAATGATATATTCATTGCAAGGAAATGTGATTAATTTAAATGACTATTTGAAGATAGAATAAATGATAAATTTAGATGGTTGAGGTTTTATTTTCTAGATAGGTTAAATTAAGTGGAGGTTGTAACGCAAAAATGGAGGCGGTTTGTTGGGGGAGGTTGTAAGTGGTATAGAGTGGTGTGGGGGGAGGGGGGAGGGTTGCACAATTAACAAGCACATAACATGTCACAAATTTTGGTTTCAGGAAACAAATCATTGTGAGCCCCCTCGTCCCAAATTAAATGTCGAGCAAGTCGGGGGGTCCCGCAATTGAATGTGGATTGTTAATCTCAGCATGCACAATAAGGACAGTTGAAAACTTCCCTAGGCTTACCAAGCACATATTTATTCAGTGAGAAATAAAAATATGCCACTTTATTTGGAAAACTAAGACTTTATTATATATGGTATTTATAAATCAACCATATATTGACAAATGAATATATATAAACATTTTACGTATTTTTGAAAAAAATTCTTTGAAGAAAACTATAGGGGTCAAAAAAATTTACAACACCTTCTATCGCCTTGACTTAGGTTTTCATATCTATGACTATTGGTGCCAATATTGGAGCAAGAAAAGTGAAGAAAACAAGCCTATTCTAGGCCTAAAGAATTTCAGTCTTCAAGTCACTATGATCTCTTTATCTGCCAATGTTTTCACCTTAGATCTAATACCATGTTGGAAAAATTAAAGATTAGGGCAGCTTATTATTCCATTTTCCATACATGAAATTTATTTGTGATATTTATTTCTTCTTCTTTGTTTATTATGTTTATGTTCTTTATCAAATAAATGCCAAAAAAATACATATCACAACCATAAGAGAGAGACATCAAAATTAGGATCCAAGCTAAGGTAAAACCCCTCCAAAGGGGAAAACCCACGAGAAATTATTCTTATATAATTAAATCAAAGGAGACTTCCAAGACCAAATCCTAGACCCCTGCTTCCACCAATCAACCAGCTAGACTTCCTTCATAGGTTTCCAAGGACAATGAGATAGGTTCTCTTCAAACAAGACTTTTCAAGAACAATTGTGGTACCTCCTGTAACCTCAAACCTGAGGTAACCCTAAGTACCTTGCATAGGACAAAATATACCTCCTTCACATGCCTTGGAGACTCTCTTTCATACCTTCACTTATCCTCCAAATTGCAGACCAAGAGCTAAGATATGTGAGCTCACTTGTCTATGTTCAAATGGAGAGCAAAGTCAACCTTTTTTAGCCTTTTTTGTGGCTCCTCAAGCCTACATAAGGCTAGCATACACTATCTAGACGACTTCATTTTATGGAGCACTTGACACTTCTAAATCATAAAATAATATTTCTTCTTTTGATACAAGTTCCCATGAGGGTCTTTAAATATATAATAATGACCTTTGACTCATGATAAACCCTATAAGCATTCAATGGATGCTTTGATCTATTGACCAATGACCAAATCATGAACCCATGCTTTATAAATAATTTTCTTTTTTATCTTTACATCAATTCTTTTTCTTCTTTTTATGGATATGTAAAGATTACATCATGACACGAGTCAAATGAAAATTATAAAGACCGAAACTAGTTACATTCTTCAACACTTACAAGGAGATGAGTGGTTAGGGATATATTGTTAGATGACTTATACACCTATGCTACCACACCAACACTAAGGGAGATATTGTTACCACATCGGATAAATTTGGATGACTTATACACCTATGCTATCTTTTGAAGAAATATTTGTGAAGGTGCAATGTTGTTGTTGGTATGGGTGACCATTTTGTCACTAACACAATCTCGTAAGCACATTATTTGTTAATCCAAGTTATCTATTCATTCTAGGAAAAGTGGAGAGGTCCTTAGAAGCTATACATGCCTATTTTATTGCCTACCCTCCTATAAAGAAAATGTCAATGGAAGATTTTATTTATTTGTACCATGGACTAGAAAGGGAAGACACAAAAATATTAAGTACATGATTGGATGTTGGTTTTGTTTGGGAAATTTATTGTACTTGTAAGATTACTATCTCAAGTTTCCAACACGAAGGATTTATTTTGATTTTGTGCAAAATAAAATCCTTTGGAACCATTATTATTACATTAAATCTAAATGGGATTCCTAAATACTAGCCATATGTCTTGAATCTTGAATGAATGATATGTTATGTTAATAAAGAATCATTCTTGCCATATGATGAGACTTTTTGTGTTTTCCTAATGCAAAGTGGTGCTAACAACATTAATATAAATGTTAAGGAAACACATTATCCCTCAAAGAAGTGTTGGATAGTTTTGGGTCGATAATTTTGGGTTGAGATGTTTGTACATCACCAGACCACATCTATCTAGGAATGGCTTGGCCATAACCAAAATTGTGGAAGTCACTTAATCACTTTCTATGAAATTTACCAATAAAAATATTTAAGGTGTTATTTTTATCTTTTCAATAATAACATCAACCATAAATGTCAAGAGACAATAGCACCATACGCCAAGTTCATAGTGGGAAATCCTCATCCTTACAAGAAATCCACTTGAATAATGTTTAACCAAGTCAAATCATTATAGTACAAGATAAGTAGGTTGGGATCCATTCATAATGTCTACAACCTACAAATACGTATGACCAAATAGGAACCAAAAATGATTTTTTTGGGTCATTAAACAACAAATGACCACTGTATGTTGCATTAAACTCTACTACTTTCCATACCAACCTAACAATTGTTGCATTAAAGTCCTGATTTTTTTGTTTGCGTGTTTGCATGTTCATGTATTTTCTTCTTTGCACTCTTGGAAAAGCATGTATACAACCTTTAGAATGATGCCTTGGTCCATCATTACAATTAAAAATTACAAAAAGAAATAATTAGAAACATATCATAAGATAGTATGGAAATGGTATACTATATGATGTTTTATTGACCTTAAATTTCATGATCATATGGAAACATTACACTTGTTTTGTATTGCACAAGACTGTATGGGAGCATTAAGATCCCATAACATGTATTTAGTAGTGGAAGTGCCTTGGCCAACATGTTATTTTAGTTCTAAGTTGTGACCTAGATACATGAAAAGACCAAGATCATCACAGTAGATATATTTTGGTGACATATCAAGACCAACAATTAATGAGAACAAGGCAACAATGCAATCCTATGCATTGAAGTAAAGGTTATGTGTTCTTAGGCTACTTGAGGGAAGGCTCATTCGATATATAGAAATTGAGCAACCTGAATACTTTAATAGTAGAAGTAGCAACAGGTAACAAGAATTAAAAAAAAAAAAAAAAACTTCTTCTTAGACATGGAAGCTTCATGAAATATATACACTCAGATTTGGAGACAATCTATATTTGGAACCCATATATGCAAGTTGGAGCATGCATGGTAAGAAGAACAATGATTATGTGAAATAAATAGTGCCTTGTCAATTCCTAATGTCAGTCTATTGATTGTTTAGATGATGCATTGACTAAAAATGATGAAGGAGGATGCCATCATTAGTTCTATGAAGATATTTCATCATCAAAATCAACATGGAAACATGCTATTACAATTCTATAATAGATTTCCAACACTACTTGGGACATTTCTTGTAAAATATTTTGGCATAGGTTAGAAGCATCTTCTTGAGATAGTTTCCAATGTACTCTATAGAAAATGATTCATTAGTTTTGGGACATAGTGGTATGCCTTATCCATTTAAATGTTTCTTGATTTAAATATGATTTTATTGGATTAATATTTGTGGGCTACAAGTATGAAGATCGGTGTTGTTATCACATGAAAGGCTTTTTGAAGAATCAACTCTCTTGGGGGTTCTTATTCTAATTTTTTTGAAGTGCTTCCATTTAATTTGGAAATGCCAATTCTAACGATATAAAAGGAGGGTGCTACCAAATTAAATGGAAGCGAATGGTTTGATCATTGATAAGAGAGGCACTACACCACCAATAGACACCCTGATAGACATGTCATTTCAATAAGTGATACTACCAAAATAAAAACCATGAGTTGTAATGATTTCATTCGGTCAGATCAATCCGCCAATAGAAGTAATGGTTATTAAAGTTTAAATGGGCATGCTAAAAGCATGAGATGAATTGTTTGTTATGCATCCACGTGTCAGTTCATATCCCAAGGTTTTTATGGAAAAGGTTAGATTCACCGCATGATATTTTTCCCCTATTTCCTTTCTGGTAAGCATATCGTTAGTTTCTAGGATCAATGTGAGAAAATCCTTGATTTTTCTCCATAGTTCCTATATAAAATCAGATATTGGTTATGGTAAAAAGTGTATGGTTGTGCAGGAACGAGCCTGAATTCCCTAAAGTTTTTTAGGCCATCCCAGAGCTCCATGAGAAATTTCATCAACCAAGTTGGGCTAAATTTTTCTTTAGGTGTGAAGGGTTCCATGACGGAGTTTCTCGAGCATTTGCAAAGTGTTTAGATATACATAACATTATCATTTCTTACCTTTCCTTCCCGAACATGAAGGACCTTATTATTTAGTCCACAAGCTTTCCAGTGGATGGTGACTGTTGGTTCAAGAATCAAACCCTGGTGGGTATCGATATTACTTCCTTATCGAAAGATGAACATAAAGACAAATACTGGAGATAGGGGGTGCAGAGGTCATGGCTTAAGCCTACTAGGAGTGAAACCCTTAATATTATTGGAAAAATTTTGTTCTTCAAGTTAAATACTCCATAAGACTTGGAATGTGTAGATCTCCATTTATGATACAAGAATATATATTAAAATGTATGAATGAGAATGATGTTACAAGTGAGAGTGAGGGTCTGCTTATATACCCTAAGTAGGTACCTCTTCATGGAAGGTCATGTCCCATTTAGACATACCTCTTTAGTACTAGTTGCTAATAAACTAATTATTACAATTATCATCATTATATATATATATATATATATATATATATATATATATATATATATATATATATATATATATATATATATATATATATATATATATATTATTCATAACATTACATTCCTCCTCAAAAAGATTTGAAAAGACTTGATCTCTTTCTCTATTTCAAATCTCTTCTCGTCTCAAAACTATCATGCTCGTTGATACAAGTTGATATGATCCTCTAAGCAATAAAAAAAACTTTTGTACTGAGAAGGGTTTAAACCATCCTCAATTAATATTTTGTGAAACTTGACAATTACTTGATAAATGGGATAACTTGTTATCGTCAAACTGGATTGTGTTGACATAATTTTTCTTCAGAACATAATTTTTTTGTTTATGTTCTGAGTGATACGGATTCGTAGATTGATTGATATTTTTGTTCTTGTGATTCAGGTGTAGATAAGGATTCTTCTGGTTTGTCTTTCCCTTATCATATGTGAGGCAAGATTCTGATTTACTTCAGGTTCTGATGTCTTCGAGTTGGTTACAAAATCTTCACTTGGGTTTTTCATCATCTAAACTGAAACAGTTGAATATGGTTTCCCTTCAACTGGGTTTCCATTTTCTTGAGTTTTGATAATGACTGGATCAATATTCATTCCTCTTTCTTCAACTTGCTAAGCTACATTTGAAGACTTTGATATGTTTTCCATTTTGAGTTCTTCTAGTTTGCTTTTCAATATTTTTTTTGTCATTTTTAAGGTTCTTAATTTTCTTCTCGTTGTGGTATTTGAGGCGAGTAACTTCTTCATTTTTGTAAGTAGTGATTTTGTCAATTTCCCTTTGCATATTTTGTATTACTATTTTACCTTCTTGAGAAATTACTTTTGCAATATCTTGCATATCTTCTATTGTTACGGAATCTGGCTTCACTGTAACATCTTGTAATGTTATCTTTTTATTTTTGTATGAAAAATGTCAAAAACTTCATGTTCATGTTTAGGATAAAATATCCTAGTGATTTGATCCAGGGCAAACCCAAAATTGTATCAATATTGTTGCAAAATAAGGTTTTAACGGTGAATTGATAGACAAAAGTATAGTCTCCAATACTTTATTGTATATTTCTTATGTTGTATCTTTTGTCACTTGTGTTAACAAAATTTGTTTCAACTGTATTTGATTCAAGAATCACTAATTGGTAAGCACATTTAGTACTAACATAGTTATTATTTTGAGTAGGATCAATAGAGATGATAACATCATTTCCCACAAGTGATCCATTGATTTTAAATAGTGCACCAATACATATACTAAAATTTTTAGGAAATATTCCCTCTTTCATTTCTGAATTACACACAATTTCTTTCTCGTCAGCAATTGACTCCATTTTACTTTGTTAAGATGAACCTGGGGTTTTTAAAAGTAATCCATTTTATAAGACTTCAAAACTTTATTACTTGATCTTAAGAGATGTCTTTTTTTTATCCTTATAAACCAAGTAGTGACTGATGTAAATGCAGTGACTAGCTTTGGGAATAAAATGATCAGAATTAGCACGGAGGGAACAAACTATTGTTAATGGCAAAGAGCATTGTGCGCTTTATATTTCTTTAATAAAGTTTGATTTTCTAGGAAACTTTTCTGTTTTGGAAGTTTTAGAAAATTCAAAAGATAATCAGAGATAACTGGTTCTTTCTAGTGAATCGCCAATTGTTGTGGCCAACAACAACCCCCCTTTGTATTTAGTATTAGTAATAACACTAAATAAATGGGGACCCTTCTAAAAAAATAAAAACTAGCACTTAGAATTCCCTTTTAATAAAACACATTATCATAAACTTAGGAAAAACATCCGCAAACTCGAAGTCTTAAGTATTATGAAGAGTCTCAAATAAAATCGTTCTCTTAATGATGAACATTGCATCGCAAAAGGGTAATGAAGGGCTTCATATATAAAGAAACTGTCGGAATTGCGAAAACGCGATGATGCGAGATCGCTAGCTACACATATTAATCGCATATCGCAACGCCACCTAAGATAAAACGTCTCAATATTGCAAAATGCGATATAGAATCTTGCAAATCGCATCTCACAGTCGCATAATGAAGCAAATGATTGTTAATGAAAAAGGATTAGCGATATTGTGATCTGCGATATTGCGAAGCAAATAGCAAAATCGCTTTATCGGAGATCAAAAGGGCTCACAGTTCAATGAAATATCTCTCGTCATCTGATACTGAGTTATGGGCACTAATGTCAACTTAGTGGTTTATTGATGGTTATTTATGAGAAATGATTTAGATCTGAGCGAAAGGGTTATTTCATGCAAGGTGATATATTTTATGTGATTTTGAAATTAAGAGCTTTCCCGTCACCTTATTATTTACCATCATTCGTTATCTTTCTTATTGTGTCTTATTTCTCTACTTGTGAACTTACAAGAGCGGTACACATAACAATACACAGAGCAGTGCGCAAAATGTGATGGGGAAGAAAGGAAAAGCTCCGGTATCTGAAAAACAGAGATGACTCCATTATTCATGGACACCACCTGTACCAGAGAAGAAGGGATATCCACTTGGGAAGGCATTTATAGTCTGCTGGAGGAAGAAAACCCGATAGTCATGGAGGTTACAGCTACGACAGATGAACGCGGGTCATCTAAAGCATCATTTACAGAGCTTGCATGCTCATTCCTACACCGTATTGCAGCAAGGCCAAAAATACTTCCTTATACAGATATGGTCAAATGGGTGATAGACCATGCTGAGATAACAGACAGGAAATTCAAGACGCAGAACCAGGAAGTTATAGGATCATTTACCCCACATAATTTAAGACACATGTATCATTTACCAGAGCCGTAGGCTAGCTATAACAAATAGTTTGTGGAGAAATTTGCCAAGGAGAACGAAGATTTAGCGGAATGCACCAAAAGCTGGTCAGCGAAGGAAGAGCCGTTAAAGAAGGACAAATATGGTATGTACAGCACTGGTTCCCTCCCTTCTCCGTATTGTTTCGCTGCTGCAATGTTATGTAGGCTATTCGAAAAACCTGATATCAATAAGTTTTCATCCGAGTGGCTACCCCTCTTGGATGCGGCCACCAATGCCACTATAATGGGCTGGGCCCAAATATTATCTGATAACTTAGCCTCCGCTATTTGGAATTATCGGACTAAAAGGAGTCCTTCTCAGAGGATTTATCCTCCCTTCTTTCTAGCCGCTTATGTCATGGATGCTATCTGTTTTGTTTCTAAATTTCCTCTCATGGGATGGAAATGGACAATACATAATCCCTTACCCATTCAAGTCTACCATAAGGAACTGTGGGATTCTAAGTTCACCCCATATTTTTATAAAATCTGCCATGGAGTTATGCTACACATTCACAAGGTGTTGTATAATACAGATGCCCCAAGATTTTCTCCTAAAGTCAAAATTGATATTCTCCCTGTGGGAAGATGGTTTGGAGAAGAATTTTTCACTTATATCAAAGTATTCGGAAGCATTGCCTCTCCTCATGTACTTCCCTTGTATGTTCCTGACAAATTTATGGCCCGGGAAATAGAATACCAAACTTGTGGGGTTGGAGGAAAGAGCAGAGAACTTAAGGACAAGAAAAAGGCAATCTAGCCGCAATTCCCTGTGGTCTGTGGGGCTTTTGTACTGTTTTATCTAGGTCACGCTTTCAAGGAAGTAGAAAACATGTTGAGTCTATGATTTCCTAAGTTCCCAGGGAGACAATTTGATCCTTTGATGTGATAAAGATTTTTACCACGACAATTAAAATAAAGGTGTTCACTAAGGAAGATGATCTCTTTGACGACATTTTCCAGCAGAAGAGCACACTCAGAGACATCTTACACATGGCCCAAATCTAGTTTGGCCCAGTAGAATTCCAAGAGTTTAAACTCTACAGAGAACGAAGATTGGCAAATGTCCCCTTGGACAAATTGCGTGTAGAACCAATAAGGGAACCCACTCCCAGCATTAGTATGAGTGGAAGCTCGAGGCAAGACAAGTCTAAATCTAAGTCTGAAAGAGAATCGCCAGAAAGGTCTAGACGGTCAGAGAGCGATCACAACAAGAGTGAAGGATCAGTCAGGGATACTGCCCAATCCAAGGAGAATCCTGAGCAGCAAGTGTTGTCGCCAACACAGGTGGAAATTCCTGCTCCCCTCATCCAGCCAACAAAGCCATTAAGAATAGAGCTGGAGAAAGAATGGGAAAACTTTAATGAATTGATCAACACGGAGGAGCAAAACATGGAGACACCAAGGAATCCAGCACAGACAATCACAAAAATGGTGATTGAAACAGTTGTCAATGCTCCAGAAACTGAGCACATTCCCATAGCTCCATCATCTGAAATTATACTAAAGATAGAGGAAATCCCTCCTCTAGATGTGTTTTACAGTCTGCAACACAAAGCTGTGATCAGGAGACAGAGAAAGAGGCGAAAACTAGACAGTGTGCTCTCTCCTAAAGCAGAGCTGCTGGATGTCCTTTGGCGAGACCCTACCACTGATCCGACAGAGAACCTGACTAGATTATCCCAAATCGCAGGAGCTTATGCTTCTGCTACTATTGACAAAGCATCCAAAATTCAACTATTTCTTAAAGATAAAGAGGATAAAATCCTATTTTTGCAGCAACAGTTACAACAGGCCAGTGTTAGACAGGAAGCAAAAGAAAAATTGGTAAAGTTACAACAGGACTTCCAGAAAACGCAGCTGGGTTATCAAAGCAATCTGGTCGAAAAAGAACAACAATCACGGGCCATGTTATAAATGCACAAAGATGAGCCTAAAATCATATAATTTGTCACAGAAGCCCTTGCCCTGAATGATCAACTCTTGTAATAGCAGGAAACGTTTTGCGAAACAATATCGCAATGGAACTCTCACAGCGAAATGAGCGACAAAATCACAAGTCAAGTCGTAGATTTGCGACTTGATTATGATTTAATTTATAATAAATTTTTTGACTATTTGAATTGACAGGAATCAGAGGAAGGCAAGAAAGCAGGGTTGCCCAAGATCAATGAATCCCACAAAGAAATGTTGTTTAATAAATGGGATGCACAGATCAAAAAAGCAGAACAGGCAGCAGAAGAAGCAGCGACAGCAGCAAGAAATGTCATTGACTGTGTCAATCAATATCTACACAAAGCCAACCTAATATCGGAAACCGCTCCAGGATTTCTCCCAAAAACACAACAACTGCAAACAAGTTGGAGACAGAAAGCTGAAGAAAAGGCAAAGTCTATTAAAAATTTTACTAAGTTAAAATGGGACACTTACTGGAAATATTTGGTGAAACCACACAGTCAGTGTATGACTCTGAAGTGCCTTACAAATTCCGCCGAAAAGATAGTGCCAACGCTTGTTGATTCCGTCTTCGCAGGACAATTAAAATTGGAGGTCGGCCAACCGACACTCCTGAAGCCGATGCTAGATGCTTGCGACTTAAGAGAACAGATGCATAGTTGATCTTTAGATACAGTTTCAGTTTAATTTCATTTTATTTTTTTCTTTAGATGAGGATGGTCATTTAAACCTCCTCCTATATTTTTGTAATAACTATTTTTAGTCTTTAGTTAGTAGTATTTAAACCCCTCTCATGTATTTAGAGAAGGGTCCAGAAATTTATCAAAAACAGTTCTTCAGAACATGCACTTTTTCCCCCCTGAGGAGGTTTTGATAAATGAATGGAACAAGATTTATTTATATCTGTGTTTAATGTCTACTACTGAAATGCACTTCTATACTCTTAGTAGATATTGAATTATGAGAAGATAAATCTATATTGCTGAAGCTCATGAGTAGGACTTATTATCAATGGTACTTTTATCTCTTAATGATTTCTGCTTATGCGTCAAGTGATATGTTATTTTCAGTTGTTTATATATGAAGGCCTGAATGTTCAGTTATCATTTGGAACTTTTGTGTGGTGGTAACTATTCTTTTATGCTAAGTGTATGAATAACTTACTATGCGATATGCTTATCATAATTGTTTCGGTTAATTTGTTATATGAAACAATTTACTTTTAATGGATTCTTTTCTCATAGCAATTAAATAATCTTTATTACCAATTGCTGTTGGAAACTATTTTAGATCGCATAAGTGAAGAGTTAATCCCGGGATAGTTTTTAGAATTAGATGTTTTCGTTCATTAGAATAAAATTGCATGTGTTAGATTAGATTTAGATTAAAAGCATTCTCTTTAGAAACTTTTAGAAAGGAAAACATCATCCCTTAGCATCATCACAAACAAATTGGGAAACTGGTCCCATTATCCCCAGTCGGAGCCACTATCCCAAACGGAAAAGGAGCTGCTTTCAAGGTCCGGACCGGGTGGTTATCCCCCTTGTTGTAGAACTGATTTTCGAGGCTTCAACAGAAGTATAAGTGTGAGAGGTGTGGTCCAAAAGTAAAGTACTCGTAAGTTGGTAATTTTCATTTCAATGAACCTTGTTGGTGTTGCACGATCAGAAGGCTTGATTCTCCTTAACTCGAGTGAACACTATTGGTGCATGACAGTTGGAAAAAAAAAATCAAATCAAATATACTAGTGGTTGAATGAATAGCCTAGTGAAAGTGTGTGTTGGTCTAGTTTAGGCAGTGGCGGTTGAATAAGGAGGCCACTAAAATATATAGGAAAGTGGGGATGGAAAAATATTGAATAGAATTGAATACCTTGAAAGAATATACTGAGAATGAGATTGGTGCACGGCTTAAGATATAGAGACTCCTTATATATATATATATATATATATATATATATATATATATATATATTGTGTGTGGCTTAAATTACACAAATTCCATATATATACAAGGGCTAAGTTTCTACATTTATCTTCTACGGCTGAACACAAATTCTTGGTACATTAAAGAAATGAAGAAAGGAAGTAAGGCTAAGAAAAATGCTCCACAACAATAGTGTGCGGGTCATTTTGTGGAAAATGTTGATGGAAAAACCCGAAGAGTAGGCTTGTTTTCAGATACCGTATGTACCAAAGATGTTGGACTTCCCTCTTGGGAGTCAATTTAGCAATATTTTGAAGATGAGGAGCCTAAATTTACCACTAGAATAGTCACAACCGATGATAAAACTTTTGTCTCAGAAGCTATTGCAAGGGATGCTGCCAACTCTTTTCTTCAAAAAATTGCAATTAGACCACAGTTATTTCCATATACAAACATGGTTCATTGGGTAATTGATAATTTAGAGATCTCTGGGAGACTCATTTAAACTAAAAGGGGAATAGTGATTAATTCTTTCGCCAGTAAATATCTTCAAATTATGTATCATCTACCAAATCCTCATTATACATATAATAAGGAGTATGCCGAGGCTTTTATAAATGAACATGGAAACTTTTCAGAACCTATGAGGAAATTGAGGAAAGACCCAAACAAACATAAAGGGGAGGAATCTAGTAAGTACTCACTTGATTCCATCACTTCTGCGTTTTCCTAAGTAGTAGCCATGATGTGTCAATTTCATGCTCAACCTAATGTGTCAAAGTTCTTGGACACCTGGATACCTCTAATCGATGGTTCTTCTGAAGGCTTCATATTTGATTGGGCGACCATCCTTTCTCATAACTTAGCTACTCATATCTTATCTTTTTGGTGAGCTAGAATTATTTCTAAAGATTAGCTACCCCCTTTTTACATGTCCTCTTATATTATGGATGCCCTATGTTTTTCCATGGATTTTCCTGCTATGGGTTGGAAATTGACCATTCAAGATCCAAAGCCTATTCACATCTATGATGATAGCCTATGGGAGACCAAATACTCTAAACATTTCTATCAGATTTCTCACAAAGTAATGATTCTAATATATGAAGCCATTTTTTAGTCTCATCCACCTTATATGTCTCAAGAGGCCATGGATGACCTTCGAAAGGTTAGAATTGGTTCGATGAATAGTTATTTACTTATATCGGATTCTAGGGCAGCATTTCCCATCCTCACATTTTGCCTCTATTTATCCCAAATAAATTATTAAGCAGGGAAGTATCTTATCAGACAGTGGGCTATTGTATCACTAAAGTGTTTAGGGAATCAAGCAAGAAGACATGGCCTATTTTCCCTATCAGATTTGGCATATTCGCATTGGCTAATTATTGCCATGCTGAGAAATAAATATTGGCTATTCAAGCTCTCAAATTTCCCACTGCTCCTAACAGAAAATATGATCCCAGTACAGTTGTGAATAATTTTATTGCTTCCCAAGGAATCAGACAATTTTTCCATGAAGAAGATAAGTTAGATGACTTGTTTGCACAATCCTCCTCTTATGCATATGTACTATAGCGAGTAGAACAACAATTGATTGTAGAGGAGAAAACTCATTTTATGCAATATAGAACTTCCAGTATAACCAATCTTCCACTAGATTTACTACAGCTAACCCTGGAAAAGTCATCAGTTCCAATTGTTCAACCTGACAGTTCTTTGCAACAGTGGTTCCTCCTCGGGATCAGTGAGAAGTTGTTATAGTTTCTTCTACACCTCATGTAGAAGAATTAATTTTTAATCCTAAATTAAATGAGGCCTAGAATGAGTTTAATATGACTCTTAATCCAAAGACCGAGAGTCAAACTACAATTTATCAAATTGCAACTTCTTCACAACAAGTTGATTCTCATAATACTTCTAATAATTCTGAACAGGATACCAAGTCATGATAAATTAACGATAAGTCCTCTATTCTTGATGAGAAGGATATTGAGATTATTCCTATTTTCCCTACTTTACAAGTTACTCTAAATGTTGAAGACATTCCTCCCTTGGACATTTTCTATAGTCCCAAGCATAAGGTTGTGGTCAAAAGGGGAAGGAAAAAGAAAAACTTGATCAATCACAGTCATTGATACCTAGCAAGGTCTCTTCTTTCAAAGTTCTATGGAAAGGTTGTTCTACTACACCAACAAAAGAATTAGGAAAGTTAACCCAATTCACAGGGGCCTATGCTTTTGGCTACAATTGACAAAGTTGTAGAATTCCAAGAACTTCTAAAGGAAAAGGGATAAAATATTATCTCTGTAATCTTCAACTACCTTCCAAAATTTTGGGGACAAAAATACAATTGTAATATTGGGTTTGTAAACACCAAAATTTTAGGGACTATGCCAAAAATTTGGAGTTTGTTTTAGATATGGTTAGTCAATTTGGTGAGGTTTGCATTGATGTAAAAGAGCCAAGAGGGTTGTTCATTGTAAAAAATTTTCATTACATGTTGATTGTGTGTTAGGTTTACTGAGTGACCTAAATTATATTTTTTTTACATGTGTTTGGATTTGAAATTGTACATGCTTATGGAGATTATTGTACTTTCATATTTTAAATTGGTTAAGTAACTTATAATTTCACAAGCACTTAACTAAGGATCATTGTGAGGCACAATCCAAGTCTATTACTAATCATTTTGGTAACCCATCAGGTGGAACAATATTGGTGTTGCATGCCCTATGAGTGCATAATGTGACCTGATTTGTGTGGGTCTCCCTGGAGCTATGATAGGTGATATCATAGCAAGTTTTCCAGGGACTTCTTAACTCCACTCTTATCATCATGATACGTGATATCGAGAGTTGAAGTGAAGTAAAGTTAGTTTGGTGTTGTTGTCATATCCATTATAGTTTTTATTAGTGTAGGAGGAGACTATAAGGTACATTTTACCATTACATCCAAGGCAATTGATGTTCAAGGGGAGTATCATTACATGTGTAACAAGTTGGTGTATCAATTGAAATGATAACAACACTAGTAGTTAGGTGAATTTAGGATTCTTGGAGTGATAAGTTCAAATGGCTAAATCGTAGCAGAGAGATAGTGACATGAAGAAGGACCCTAAGACCCACAAGATGAAGAAACATTTGGTGGATATCGAGAGGGTTGTGAGTTAATTGATAGACACATTATAGGACCTGATGATAGGAGTCTAATAAATAGAATATAGATTAAAGGATATAGAGAACAAGTTGATGATCTAAATAGAGGAGGAATGACCTGTTATAGAGTTTTATAGAGTTGATGATCATTCGACAAAAATTACAGGATTAGGATAACACGATCGTTATATTGAGAAGGATATTGGGAAACAATTGTCCAACACTTCTATGAGGATTAAAATCAAAGAACCAGAGCCATATGATAAGGTGAGAAGTGCAAATGTATTGGAAAATTCCTATTTGGGATGTGAAACAATACTTGGATCAAATGAGTGGGAGTTCTAATGAAGCCAAGATGAATGTTGTAGCCATGTTTATAATAGGAACCGCTAAACTATGGTGGAGAAACTCACTCAGAGAACTTTGTAGCAAGCCACATCATGAACAGGATATCTAGATGGAAGATTTTAAGGTTCTCTTGTATGTGTAGTTTGGGTTTGGCAACCAAGTGTTGATGGCTTAGTACCATTTAAATATCCTTGAAGAATTCATGGAAGATCCAGATATATAACAAAGAGTTTTTGGGGATCATGTTGGAGATCAAGGATATGTCAGAGAAGCCATATGTTGTTCTATTTTATGAATGTACTACAGTCATGGGCATAGAGTGAGTTGCTATGACAGAATTTTCAAAGCCTTGTAGTAGTCATCACCACTACTGATAAACTATTGGACTATAGAGGCGAGGGGAAGTATGATCCAAAGAGAAGTGAGAGGGAGCATGGTGACAAGGGTAAGAAGATGAAAGAAAAGGGGAATTCGAAGGTGTCAACAATGGAAATATGAAGAATATGGATGCATAAAAAAGAATAAGCCAATAATGCGTTGGATATATGCCAAGGAACATTATGTGAAGTATTGTCCTTTGACAGAGAAGTTGTCAGCTTCGGAGCAGATATAGAAGTCGACAATTTGAGTGATACAAGTGCTAGGTTTGGTCATGGAGGTTTAGTCTGCATCTTCACAAGTTCTAGGAGGAACCCATCTGAGCTATATTCATGCATATATCAACGAAAGGAAGGTAGCAACGATGATTGCCAGTGAGATAGTGCATAACTTTGTTAGGGAAGATGTTGCGAGACAACTTGGATTAACACTTCATCCACACATACATCATTGAAGGCTGTGAACTTAGCAAAGAAAAAAGTAGTCGTTATAATCAAATGTATGCTAATCAAACCAGGAGATTTACAAAGCAAGACGAATCTCATCATTATTCTTTTAGATAACTATGAAATAGCGTTTATTAGATTCATAAACACAAAATTATTACCTGGACTATAAACACACTATAAAACATAATGTTCCATACATTCAATAAATTCGTAAACATATAAAATATCATAAACTTTATAATTTAAACATTCATTTAAAATCTTAAACACGGAAGATCTTGCACCAATCATAAACATATAAATTTAGTATGTTATAATTTTTTATGTTATTAAAAATAAACCATATAAAACTTAAAACTTTCATTTTCATTTTTTTAAATAGTTTTTTTCATTTTCATATTTTTAAATAATTTATATATATATATATGCATACATTCTTTAATCACTAATTTCATTTTTAATACGAAGTAATTTAGCTTCAAATATGAAACAATTTTTATACACAGAGTAAAAAAAATATTATAAAAATTTATACAAAATATCTGTTCGAATCTGAAACACAATATCAAAAGATTCGTTAAAAAATTTCACCGTGTATGTTGCCATGGTCGATGATAAATTTCCCATAAAATATTTAATGTATTCATAATATTAACACGTGGCAGGAACGCATGTTGAGCGTCTCATGACACGAGGAGCAACGTGGATTGAAGTGGAGCGGAGCAGGTAAAGGAATAAGTCAAAACCATATTGCCATAGCAGCAAGGGAATCCAATTTAATATTAAAATGAAAATGCATTGAAGCAGGTAGATAAAAATAATAAATAAACAAATAATTAACACAATTACATTAATCAATAGGATAGATAAACGTGAATAGCCTTATATCAAACACATATATTAATGTTATTATTAATAATATTAATGTTATTATTAATAATATTAATATAAATATAAGAATCATATTAATAATAATTAATATTATATTGTTATTATAATAATAATAAAAGAAAGATAAAATAAAAATTATATTTATTGTATCTAAGTTTCTGTGATTTATAATGAATTAAGCAAAGTCTTTTGGTAGAAATCATATAAGAGAAATTTTTGGCCTATGCGTTTCGAACCAAGTATGGTTCGTGATCAGGACCATGAAGAGATAAACCATGGCAAAGGCTTAAATAAAGAGCAATGTAGAGACATAATTTCAAGTAACAACTATATTTGAACAATAATATTTAAATTATGAGATTAATTTATTAATATATTAAAAAATATTATTAAGTAATGGTTATATTAAACGACTAGTTTTTGAAAAATAATATTTAAATTAATTTATTAAAACCAAATATTACTAATTTATTAAAAATAATTAATAAGTAATGGCTATAGCCATTTAATAATAATAAACCAAAGGGAATAATATTAAACTCAACGAATTAATATTATAAATACAAGGTATATAAACCCTAAGATAAATATTATAAACCCAAGGGAATAATATTAAACCCAATGGATTAAGATTATAAACCCAAGGAATATAAACCCTAAGATAAATATTATAAACCCTAACATAAATATTTGTCACAATGAGACATTGGAATATGGTTGACCGTGATTTATTTTCTTATTGAGACAAATTAATGCTAAAATAAACATGGTTGACCATGATTTAACATCATTGATTTCCATACTGAGACTTTGTTTATCACAATCTGACATTGGGTCATGGTTGAGCATGGTTGATCATGGTTGATTTTCATATTGAGACAACCTTTGGCACATTGTGACATTGGACCATTATTGACCATGGATGACCATGATTGTAAACCCAAGGGATTTATATTAAACCGTAGCATTAATATTATAAACCCTATGAATGATATTAAACCAAATAAACCGAAGGGGTGAATATTGTTGAATTGAGGCTTCTGTGATCCATATCAATTTAATGAGAAATTTTTCGGCGTAAATCACATGGAATTTTCATTTGTCGATGCGTTTCAAACCAACAAGTGTGGTTCATCGTTAGGACAAGTTGAAGAATCAAATCCAGCTTCGCATATTAAATAGTAAGAGAAAAACATCCAACGACTATATTTCTCAAAGGCTAGTTTGACTAACGGCTAAATTTGACTGGGAAATGGTTAGTTGATAGGATTAAGGGCACGACCTTTATTTTAATAATTAAGCCAATTCCAATGAATATTAAATTGATAGTTAGTTATATATTTATTAAAATAAAGGTTAAAGGGACTTAAAATAGATAAATTATAAAATAAATTAATTTAATAGTTAGTTTAAAAATTATTAAATATATAAATAATTAGTTAATTTTTTATTAAAAAGTTAAAGGGTTATTTAATAAATTAATTATAAAATAAATTCAATTTAAATTATAGAAATTAATAAATAAGTCAATTCTAATGAATATTAAATTGATAGTTAGTTATATATTTATTAAAATAATAGATAAATTATAAAATAAATTAATTTAAATTAATAGTTAGTTTAAAAATAATTAGTTATATTTTTATTAAAAAGTTAAAGGGTTATTCAAAAAATATATATTAAAATAAAATAATTATAAAATAAATTCAATTTAAATTATAGAAATTATAGGGGGTTGGAAAGAATATTATTATTTTTATTATTATTATTATTTATTATTAATTATCATGTTATCCTAGATTGATAGAATTATTAATAGAGTATTGAAAGGGATAATTGTATTGTAACCATTAATATAATAATATTCAATTAATTTTATTATTAAAGTCGAAAACCTATAACCTAAGTAAAAAATAACCCTGAAGAGCGACTAAGAGGCGAAGGCAGGGACCCAATAGCTAAAGATTATCCATAAATTAAATCAAACAACTCATCAAAGATTAAAGGCCAAAGAGAGAAGGATACGGGAGGAGATTAGACCAAGAACCAGCTAAAAAGGAGGGAGGGGAGGAAGGGAAGAAAATGACTAGGAAGAGAGGGATGGGATCCAGCAACTACTAATCTTCCATCTGTCTTCTCTATTGAGATTGTTCGGTCTTTTTTCAATCTCAAGGGCTTCCCTAAATTTGTGGTGATGGAACTGCGAAACTTTAGCAATAACACTCGCCTCCTCTATACAAACATGATGTTTGGTACTCTCTGCATGCTCAGCTAAAGCGGAAGACTTGGTTCTCCTATGCTTGAGGTCCGTTGCATGCTCACTAATCCTTTGATTAATGGAGTGACCAGTCTCACCAATATAGGGGGTCCCACAGGGACAAGGAATAATATATACCCCTTTCATATTGTTACGGTCGATATGATCCTTCACAGATTTGAGGGACTTATGAATGGTGTTGAGAGGTCTAAAGGTTGAGGGGACATTATGCTTCCTAAGAATCCTTGCAATCTTATCAGTAGTCCCCTGTACATATGGAAGATGGACACCTGAGACCCGCTCTTTCGGTTCTCTTTTAATGAATTTTTGGCAGCTTTGAGGAAAGCTTTCTGACCCAGGTACTTACTATAACCATTCTCAACAAAGACATTAAGGAGGTGGGATTTTTCTTTCTCAAAGCTCTTTTCATCAGAGATCCTCAAGGCACGAGTAGCAAGGGTGTTGAGAACACCCAACTTCTGAGCCGGGAAATGGTGGGAATTGGCATGAAGATACTACTCCGTATGTGTTTTCTTTCGAAACACTTGGTGGGAGAGGGAGCCATCACTATTCTTTGAAATAAGAATATCAAGGAACGGGAGGCAACCATCAACTTCTTGTTCCTTGGTGAACTTAATGGCAGAGGATTAACTGTTGAGATGATCGAAGAAGAGATCTAACTCCTCTTGGCCATGAGACCAGATGACATTAGTGTCATCTACATACCTTTTCCAAAGCTTCGGCAGGAGGCGGGCCGAGTTTAGAGCCTTGGATTCAAAATCTTCCATAAAAAGATTCGCTACGACAGGGGATAGGGGGGAGCCCATGGCAACACCACAGGTTTGCTCAAAGAACTCTCCTTCAAAACTGAAGAAGGTAGAAGTGAGGCAGATCTCAACTAATCGAGCAGTATCTGGATCTGTTAGGTGGTTGATCACCTCCATGGCCTCATTTATAGGGATGCAGGTGTACAGGGAAACTACATCAAAACTAACGAGAATGTCCTTGGGGTCCAGCTTAATGCCCTTGAGCTCATTAATAAAGGAAGCTGAGTCTTTGACGAAGGACTTTGTTCGGCCAACTAAGGGTTTAAGCTTTAAAGCAAGGAATTTAGCAAGAAGGTAGGTAGGACCACCAATGGTGTTGACAATGGGCCTAAGGGGAGCTCCTTCTTTGTGAATCTTGGGGAGCCCATAGATCCTAGGAGTGATGGGATTGCTCTCAATGAGCTTATGGTGCAAGGAACACACAGATTTATAGGATTTAATGGCAAGGGCCACATTCCTAGAAATCTTCTTTAAAGGGTTTTTGGGAAGCTTCTTGTAGCTTCCACTATTATGAAGATGATCCAACATCTTACAGCGGTAATCAACCTTGTTGAGAATGACAGCAGCCCCACCTTTGTCGGCTTTCAGAACAACGATATCATTGTTCTGGTTTAGGGATCTAAGGGCTACAAATTCTTCCCTACTAAGGTTGCTCTTAGGGGGCTTTGCCTTCCTCAGGATTACAACACAATCTTGCCTGATAGTGTTTTTAATATTATCAGGTAAACCTCTAATCCCGAATTCTATGTCACAAATAATGTCATAAATATCAGGCAAACCTTTAATCTCAAATATTAAATTAATTTATTTTATAATTTATCTATTATTTTAATAAATATATAACTAACTATCAATTTAATATTCATTAGAATTGACTTATTCATTAATTTCTATAATTTAAATTGAATTTATTTTATAATTAATTTATTAAATAACCCTTTAACTTTTTAATAAAAATTTAACTAATTATTTATATATTTAATAATTTTTAAACTAGCTATTAAATTAATTTATTTTATAATTTATCTATTTTAAGTCCCTTTAACCTTTATTTTAATAAATATATAACTAACTATCAATTTAATATTCATTAGAATTGGCTTAATTATTAAAATAAAGTTCGTGCCCTTAATCCTGTTCAACTAACCATTTCCCAGTCAAATTTAGCTGTTAATCAAACTAGCCATTGGGAAATATAGTTGTTGGATGTTCTGCTCTTACTATTTAATATGCGAAGCTGGATCTGATTCTTCAACTTGTCTTGACGATGAACCACACTTGTTGGTTCGAAATGTGTCGACAAATGAAAATTCCATGTGATTTATGCCGAAAAATTTCTCATTAAAAAGAGGTGAATATTATAAACTAAAGGGAATAATAAACCCAAGGGATTAATTCAAAAACCCAAACGTATTATAAACCCAAGGGATTAATATTATAAATGCAAAGTATATGAACCCTAAAGGGATTAATATTATAAACCCGAGGAAATAATAAACCCAAAGGATTAATACTAAAAACATAAGGGATTAAAAGTCGAACGGATTGATAATATAAACATAACAGAAAAATATTAAACCCGAGGGATTAATATTACAAACCAAAGGTATATAAACCCTAGGATAAATATTATAAACCTAAGGTAATAATAAACCCAAGGGAATAATAGTAAACCCAAAGGATAAATATTATAGACCCAAGGAATATAAATCCTAAGATAAATATTTGTCACAATGCGACATTGGAATATGGTTGACCATGATTGATTTTCATATTTAGACAATGTTTGTTACAATGTTATGTTGGATAACAACTGATCATCTTGACCATGGTTGACCATAGTTGACCATGATTGAACCCAAAGGTATTATAAACCGAAGCGCATAGTATTAAACCCAATGGATTAATATTATAAATGCAAGATATATAAACCCTAAAAGGATTGATATTATAAAACCAAGGAATTAATACTAAAAACCCAAGGGATTAATATTAGAAACCCAAGGTATATAAACCGCAAGATAAATATTATAAACCCAAGGGATAAATATTATAAACCCGAGGAATATAAACCTGAAAATAAATATTATAAACCCTAAGATGAATATTTGTCACAATGCAATATTGGAATATGGTTGACCATGATTGATTTTCATATTGAGACAATGTTTGTCACAATGTGATGTTGGACAATGGCCAACCATCACTGACCATGGTCGATCTCCATATTGAGACAATCTGTGTCACAATGCGATGTTGGACCATTGTTGACCATGGTTGTGATAATGTGACATTAGACCAAGAGACAATCTTTGTCACAATGTGTCCATGGTTGTTGACCATGGTTGACCATGATTGACCATGTTTGACCATGGTTGAGACAACCTTTGTCACAATGCGGCGTTGGAACATGGTTGACCATCCTTGATTTTTATATTGAGATAATGCTTGTCACAATGCGACATTGTTTGATTTTCATATTGATAAAATCTTCATCGCAATGTGATGTTGGACCATGGTTGACCATGATTATAAACCTAATGGATTTATATTATACCCAAAGATTAATATTATAAACCCTATGAATAATATTATACCCTAGGAATATGAAGCCCTAGACTGATAAACCCTATAAATTATTAGTTTATAGGTTTTTTAATGAAACGAAATAAGAATTTGTAAATTCATAAATTCATTTACTATAATCTCATTTGAATATATTAAAATTTTAAAAAATATATCATGTGAAATATTCTAGATGGAATTTTAAATCTATGAAATTACAATTTTTTAATTTATAATATATTTCAAAAATTGATAATTAAAAAAAAACAAACAAACACTTATTTTATATTTTTAGTTCATTTATTTTACTTATAATCAATTTACAATATAATATATTTAAATTTTTAAAAATAAAAATACATTTCAAAACATCAACCATAATTTCTAAATTTCATAATTTATCAATCATGGAGGAACTTATCATGGAACTTATTAATATAAACAAAGTACTTCATAGCTAAAATATTTCAATGTCATATTAAGTAAAATAGTTCTAAGACAACTAATATGTACAATGAAAAGACATACATTTTCATGGTAAAAACATTTTTAAGCATTTCAAGTAATGCTATTATTTTATATTTGGGCTATATTTTTTCATCAATTTTATTTTTTAGATGCAAACATTATTTTTCAAATTTTTCATTTAAAAAAAATTACACAAGAAGAAATTATATCACTCTAAACACTTCTTAGATTTGTGATTAAAATAGATCAAAATTGTTCTTTTGAGAAAAAACTAATAAGATCAACTTGCAATTTTAAAATGTGTTATTGAATGATTGCTAATTAATTTTAGAGCACAAATTCATTCATGCTACTTTACCTAATTTTAAACTAATCCTACATTGAAAACCTAGGAGATACCAAATTCATAGTTGAGCTACTTTTATACATTTGCATTTGAAAATTAAATAAATCTTCCATAGAACAATCCTTCAAATCATTAACATCTAAACCACACAATTACTAAATTTATAGCAGTTACTAAATTTATAGCGGACACATAATTGATCTCGTGGAGATTCATGGCATAAGCTGGTCAAAGCTTGTACTCCTCATTTGTGTGGTGACACATATTCCTCTCACGAGTCAAGGTCCCGTAAGTCGACCTCGTGATCTAATATCAAATGCCCAAACTTCTCTACGAGGTTGTCCACGTTAAATTTTCCACTATCAGACACGTGTGGTAGTGTACAAATATATGTATGTTTAGATACTGGTAAAGTAGGCAGAGAAGTAAGTTGTTTCCATGATTATAGAAAAATACCTTGTTATACATGGTATGGAAAACTATGTCATTAATCGAAGAAGACGTAACATTAACAACTTGTATCCCACATTCTTCTAGTAAGAGTAAAAGATTGGAGTAGACAATATGATCTTGGAACATGTTGAGGGACATCTTAACGCCAGAATGGATGGAATTTATTTGAATGATAGAATACATTGTTATATATTTTATTATATATAAATGAATGTTATAAATAATAATGAGGAACTTAGCATGGAGGAACTTATTAAAATTGGAATAATCTCAAATCCCTAGGAAATTGGTGGGTGGGGAGCCATGTGGCACAAATCTAATTTTTTTCATTTATTAAAAGTAATGGACCATTTTTCTATTCCCTTGAGAATCAATCTAAGTCCTCAATTAAAAAAAAAAAGAAAAAAAATCAACAACCTTCCTTCCATCTAAAGTTCCTATCGACAAATTATTTCAAAAAAAAAGTAATCGACTATAATAATATTATAGTGGAGATGTATTTTTAGGCTTCTTACGAAATGAATTTTTCACGATATTTTTTCTAGTTAAGTTTAATGAATTTTTCACGATATTTTTTCTAATTAATTTTAACTAAAATCTAGTAGGCCTTTTAAGAATTTGAGTTTAAGTTTTTATCATAGAAATCGAGTGTCTGATATTTTTCCATGCATTCAAAAATATGTTTTAAATAACAAAAAATCATTTAATAAAATTAGACTACATATTGTTTTAAGAAAAAAAAAATTAAAATACTTTTAATAATTTTATTTTTGAGTGTGATTGGGAACTCTTTATGTATAATTAATATTTTGTTTTAAATTATTTTTATATATTTATTAATAAAGGGTAATAAGTCATCTTATATTGATAATGATAATTATTTCGATTATTAAATACATTATAATAAGTTTTCTTACCATTTAAATAACGAAACTTAATAAAATTTATAATATATTAAAAAAAATAAAGTTTCAAATACAAATATTTGATTGTATTGCATGTTAAAATATTTAATCTTTTAAAATTAAATATACAATGGGAAGTAGTTCTATTTTTTTAGTCTTTCTACAGAGAATGAAATTGTGTTAATATTGAAGATCAAATGTGGGGATCAGAGGACTATCCAAATATGTTTGATGAGGAATAGAATCAAATTATTTTCAAATCTATAGAGTTGGATGAAGTACACAGGGTACTAAAATATCTCCTCAAAGATAAGTGTTATGGCCTGGATCGCTGGATAGTTGATCTTCCCTACATTTATTCAATCTCATGGGGAAGGAACTTATGAATATGGTTGAAGAATCGAAGATCACTGAGAATATTATTGGAGCCATAAACTCAAACTTTATTTCTCTCATTCCAAAGACCCCAGATCCCGCCACCAATATGGAATTCAAACCTATTTCTCTATGCAATATTACATACAAACTCATCTCAAAAATCATTGTGAAGCGCTTGAAGTCAACTCTCTCGACCTATAGCACCCCAGAACAATATGGTTTTCTCCACAACCGTCTAATTCATGATGCAATGGCAACGGCCCAAGAATGTATACATTCCATCCACACGAAGAAAATGGAGGTGCTAATCATGAGGGTTGATTTGCAGAAAGCATATGATTGCATGGATTGGACGTTTTTGCATATATTGACAAAGATTGGATTGGTGATGTACAATGTTGAATGGATTAATGTGTTACTTCGGTACAGTTTGCAGTGTTGATCAATGAATATCCTGCCCATCTTTTCCATGCTAAAAGGGGTTTACAACAGGGATGCTCATTGTTACCACTTCTATTTATTCTTGTTACGGACGGGCTCAGTCACAAAATCCAAGAGGCACAAACTACTGGTCTTTTTTGTGGCATAAATATGGGGAGGAACACCAAAATATCCCACAACTTATTTGTCGATGATATCCTCACTTTCGGGATGGTATCCAAAGCACAATGGTTGGCTCTGCATTATATCTTTATGAGATTTGGTGAGGCATCTAGATTGCAAGTTAATGGAGGAAAATCACTTATCCTTTACTCTGGCAGAGACCGAGAGGTGATTGAATTTATTGCTGGTATATTTGGTGTGGCTACAAAGCCCCTGTGTGAGGGTTTCACATATTTGGGACACAGACTCAAGCCCAACAACTATAGGACTAATGATTGGCTATGGATACTAGATAAATTTTGTCAGAAATTATTTGGCTGGTCTCATAGATGGCTCACCCTGGGGGGAGATTCACCCTTGCACAGTCGGTTCTTCAGCAAATCTCACTTTACTAGGCACACTTATTTATGCTTCCTGCATCCATTGTATCCAAAATCCGGAGCATTATGCCACATTTCATCTGGGATGGCACTGGCAAAGGAAGAAAATACCATCTGATAAAATGGGAGAAGATCATTATCCCGAAAGAATATGGAGGATGGGGGATACTAGATGTGAAATTTTTTGGATGTGCCCTATTGATTAAGTCATTATGGTGTGCACTATTTCGATAGGGTACCTAGAGGGACATCGTTTGGGAAAAGTACCCAAATCACAAAGAAGCATTGGTATGGATCAGGGATGGCTCTATAGGTAAAAAATTTGGCTCTTATATCTGGTTGAGTTTTAACAAAATCAAGTTATGGCTCCTCCAGCAAATCTGTTGGTCTTCTAGTACGAGTAATTGCATTCTTATTGGTCTATATAACACACTGGGTGTCAATCCAACGAACGACCTCTCGATGGACATCATAGACAGATTACATGCCAAAGGGTACTTCTATTTGGCACAGGTTATTCATCACTGGCATGGGAGGTTTCCAGTTTGGAAGATGGCAATTGACATTGGGTTGACGGGACATAGTGTTGAGGTTTGGGATAACCATATAATGGAACTCAGAAGGACGAGCTTGTGCAGAACAGAGAAGGGTGATCATATTTCATGGGCTGAGACTTTTTACAAAGGTATAGTGGTGGTTGTGGAAACTTACAAATACATAATGTGCTCCAGACTCTCTTTAAACAACAAAACATGGTTCCAGAATATATGGAGAATGAAGGTCCCTACTAAGATCATTCTATACACTTGGTTGGTGTGGCAAGACAAAACCTTGACTTGGGAAAATCTACAAAAGAAGGGTATACATGGACCAAGATGGTGTGTACTATGTCATAACTCAACTGAGACAAATTTACATCTACTGCTGGAATGCCCGATTGCATCACAGGTATGGCATTGTACTTCTCTTTTTTTTAATTTCCCTAGAAGAAGTTACATCTCAATTAAACAATGCCTGTGTTGGTGGAGCGAGAGAGGGAGAATACACCAGCCTATCCCTCTCTTCATTTTCTAGGAATTATGGAGAGGTAGGAACAAAAATATATTTGATGGTATTCCCATAAACACTCACAAGATTTGTTCAGTGAGAGAGGGAGAATACACCAGCCTATCCCTCTCTTCATTTTCTAGGAATTATGGAGAGGTAGGAACAAAAACATATTTGATGGTATCCCCATAAACACTCACAGGATTTGGTCCAACATTGTGATGTGGATGGGCGCACAAGATATAAGTCCGCATAAGGATAAAGACATGAGTTACCAATATATACATCCATGCATACAATTCCCTGTAGGTTATTTTGATGGCACATCATAGGCATGCATATGTGGATGTGGAGCATGGATTCAGATATGTCACATGAAACAATACAAAATACACTAGCACAGTGGCATTGGCTCGAGCATGAGGGCAAATTTTATGGCATTATGGGGTCTACTTTGGTTTGCAAAGGAACTTTCTATGGACACAATCCACATATATGGGGATTCCAAATCTCTAATAAACAGAGTGACGGGGAATATTACTTTTTCTCCATCAAAACTTGAAGGTTGGCTTAACCACATACATAATGGTTCTCAAACAGTGCTTTGCGCACATCACTCTCCAACACATATTAAGAGAGTCTAACTCTATGACTGATTCTTTGTCAAAAAATGGTCTTTCTATGCCCACTGACACAATGCATTTCCAATTCCTAGTGGACAACACTCTCGTAGAAGATGGCTCCATTCCACTTCCATAGTATTTATTATCCTGTCTATGTCAATTTAATTGGCAGAATATTTACATATACTTGACTCCAAACTGAGACCTATACTCATTATGATAGTAGGTCTATAACTTTAGTACTCATTTGAACTTTCGTGCTTAGATGTTTTTGGGCCTTATAAGTATCAGACATAGAGATTTCCTATCTCAGATCTGATTAACTAAATGCAATGTATATTTTTTTTAATATACCAATATTTTGTCCTTCTGGAAAAAAAATATTTAATTTTTTCACATTTCATAAATACAACAATTAAATAAATTTACAAATTTTTAACATATTTTGGCTAAACTTTACCGAGATCAACCATTTATTGAAATTAATTAAACTATTTCTTCTTTAAACTATATAATAATGTATATATTTTTATATATTTTCGAGTTAAAAATATGATTAAATCCTCTAAAGATTAAGAGAGTTCATCGACATTTCGTTAATCAACAGGTTTGTCTTTACCTATTTTAAAAAATTGCACAGGGCATCATCTTTCTTGTGAACCAACTTGATATTTGATTTAAATGTTTTCTTTTTAAATAATTAAAAACAATCATGCAGATAACGTCTTCTATCTTATTCAAGAAAACGTGGTTCCATTGGGAAAGGGAGGTATATTCAACATCTAATAACATGAGGAACAACGCGGAGTGGAGTGGAGTAAAAAATAAAATAGCGTTATGTATTGTTTTAGAATAAAGGTTTTAGAATTTTTATTTAATTATTATTAGTTAATAGATGGATAGAAATTTCAAGAATTGAGATTTATTTAAAAGATAGTTGTTTTTTTTTTTTTTTAATTAAAAAAAATATTATAAAATTAAATTAAATTAAAATATATATAAATTAGTTTGATTGTGTAATGAGGTATTGTTTTTTGAATATTGGTGTTGATAAGTTATTATATTGTAATAAAAGTTATTTACAAATTAATAATTTTTATGGTAAAATGAAATGAATTTTAGTGATTAAAAATTTTGATCTAATTTTTCTTTTTATATATATGTTTAACTCATATATATTAATTTTTTAATAATAATAATAATTTAATATAAAATTATAATTTAGTTAATTTTTATGTTTTTTAAAATCTAATATATATAATAAAATAAATGTTTTAATACTTATTATTAGTTAATACTTATAATATATATAAAGTCAACCATCTTTTTATGCAAAATAATCTTATTATGTATCTATACAGTGATATGTATTTTTAGCTGCCCCGCTTGCATTTTTGTACTGTTTTTTACATGACCTAACACTAATATTACCTACACACTAGCATTTAAAATGAAGGATGGATGAGCCTATTTTATTTTTCTATAAGATGTTAAATTATTTATTTTGTTGTAAGAGTATTTTGGGGAAAGAGCATTATTATTATATATATAATAGCATTATATATATAATAATAATAAGAGCATTATTATTATATAATTAATAATAATAATTTAATATAAAATTATAATTAGTTAATTTATATGTTTTTTTAAATGTAAGATTATTATGAAATAAATATTTTAATGCTTATTATTAATTGATACCTATAATATATAAAATCAACATCTCTTTGTGTACAAAAAATTATTGTGTATATATACAATAATATGTATAGCATTTAACATGAAGCATGGATAATCCTATTTTATTTTTCTATTATTTGGTTGGTAAGAGCATTTTGGGGAAAATATATTAAATGTTTGATATCTTCAAGTGGTCATGACGAAACATGTTGCACTTGGAGTCAATCCATCATCCCAGACGAGCTTCATTTCGATTTTGAAGTCACAAATATATTTCCACTGTTGTATCATATTGGGTTGTCATGTATTTATTTTTATTCAAAGGTCAGTAAAATTTGAGAATTGAACGAGAATGAGTCGGGTTTTATTTGATTTTGTTGTATTTTACTGGTAGGTGCACAGTAGGTAAGATTGTGCAATGGATGGAAATTCTTCCGTATTGGAGAGTATCCTATTCCAGAAACATAAAATTTTTAGCTGAATATTTACACAATATGAGCACACTCTGGGCAATGAGAATCTTGTCGTTGTTTACAATGTTCGAAAACAATTTACCTTGTTACCATAGAAGTTGTATCATATCTTAGTACCATAGAAGTTGTATCATATCTTAGTACCATATCTTTGATAAGATATAGACTCCATATGAAGACCCAATGTATAGGTGGCAAGAACCATCGAATAGTTTTTTTTAACTCATATTCATATAAAAGCTTATGTTTATGTTGTAACCTTAGATGGTATAACGCAAAACATTTAAAAAATAAGAGAGAGTATGTAAGGATAGTCCATGTGATGTTAAAAAAAATATAGGAAAAATATTCCTATAACATTTTATGTTTGTGCTCTAACCTTTAATGTTGAGATGATATTTGAAGTAATGTTAAACATTTAAAAAATGAAAGAGTATATAAAGATAGTCCATGTGATGTTTAAATATCATTATATTCATATAAAAATCTTTAAGTTCTAGTGCATGCAAGGAGCCTCATATTGGATTACTTGTAAATCTAGCACATATCCGGATTTCATGTATAAACCGCACCAATCCATACACAATGAGCTAATTCATAAATAATTTGAATATTTGCGGAATAGTAGAGTTGTATTTTAGGCTCGGAAAGTACACTGAAGTAATGGCTCTTCAAAGACATAGGTTGTGTAGAATCAAGCAACTAGCCCATGTTTTATCTTAATAATCACTCTAACGAACAACATATTCATAACTCTCCAACAAGTTTAACCATCAAGCCAGTCTTAACTAAAGGGATCTGCAACAACATCAAGCCACTTTAAATTAAAGGATTTTGTTATTGGAAAGACAGAGGAGCCAAAACACAAATTTCACACACAAAATATAGGTGTTGCGACTCTTTTATTAATCATATAAAACTTGATTGATTACAATAAACCTGATGAGAAATATTTATATGATTTCAACTAGAGATTCACCTAAAATAACTTGACATGCAACCACATACTAAATTCATCTATCACTTAACTCGACTTGACTCAACACTCAATTAATTGACTCTCTAATTTTAAATTATTCTCCTACTAAAATTAATTAACTATTTTAGAATGAAGCAACTGGCCCATATTTTATTTTAATAATCCCTAAGTCTCCAAACTAAAGGGCTAAAGGGCTCTGCAACGACATCAATTATCATCTAGCCAGTCCAAACTAAAGGACTCTGGAACAGCATCAAAGATGGACGACCACGCGGCTCGAGACTCCTTCTCGGCCGACTCCTTCTCGGCCTCGGAAATGATTACACGTTCCAAAGATCTTGGTTTGACATTAGGCAGCTTCAATCGTGAGCACTCCCTCATGTCCAACGTCTTTAGATTGGGCAGGTGATCAAATTCGGCGGGAAGGTCTTTCAAAGAAGTGCAGATTGAAATATCAAAATATTCAAGTTGGGCAAGTTTGGAAATGGAAGGTGGCAGCCTTGACAAGCTTGGACATGCAGACAATCTCAAGACCCTCAGTGAGCTTAACATTTCCAGGTCAACTGGTAAGTTTTCGATGAGATGGCAATTGGTAACAGACAACATCTGGAGGGAAGTTATGCTGGAGAGTTTGATTGGTAGCTCCCTCAATTCACTACAGTGATCAAAATTAATTTCCAACAATTTTGGAAAGTTCAAGGCTTCAGATTCCTTATCCTTATCCACGGGAGTGATGTTTCCAAGGTCCCCACCGAGACATATATACAGCTTTTCCAACCTTTCCCAGGATCCACAGTTCTCATAAAATGAAGAAGGAACAATTAACTTATAAAGAAGTACAGACCTAATCTGAACAGATGAAGGAAAGCTGGGCAGCCCACTAAGTGTCACACGCTGAGAGCTGTAATTGTATACGATCAAAACCTTTAGGTTTGACATGTTCTGTAAAAATGTCGGAAGACAGTATTGCTTTGCGTCAAAGAATAAAGTCAAAGCTTCCACTTTAGGAAAATTTATTTGACCCCAATCTTCCTCTTTCATTGCACCTGCAGATCCCAAAAATGTAAAAATCAGTTGATAAAAATGCTTATGAAACCACTTAATAAGGTTGGAATAATGGTAAATTGAACCAGTAAAAATGCTTATTAAACAGTTCGGAAAAGTAGGAAATTGAACTGTTAATTATTTAATCTTTAGACAGGGAAAGACCGCAATTCTCATGAGCGGGCCAACCTGTATGAATTGAAACAAACTGAGCACTAGATGACTGAGCAGCACTTAGCCATTCTGTGGGAATGTTGGCCTCCTTGCGAGGCATGAAAAGTCTCTTACAAAGAATCTTGCTATCCTGGTTTGACAAACGGAGCGCTAAATCCCGCATTACATCATGCTGAGAAAAAGAAAGCTCAGAAGCGCAGTGATATTTAATGGCCGCACTCCTACACATCCAAATCTTGACACATTAACCGATGAAATAACAGTGAACTAACCGATGCAATGATGCTGAACTCATAGGGTTCTCTTGATCTCTAGTTTGATAGGAGCCTATCAATTTATGTTATCTTTCTTTTATGAATTTTAACACCTGATAATAAATATGAACTTTTCTGCAAAGTGCGTGCTCTAACGATGCCACAAGCACAGGAATTTAATTTGAGAAACAAATAAAGCCGTGGAAGCAATGATTAAAGGATGCAGATGAAAACAAGTTTAATACCCTTCGCCATAGCCTGTGAGATGCATGAGATTTCGGCTCGCAAGTTCTGACAAGACATCAAAAGCTTCCAACCATGTCATCTCCCGGACATATATCCAAATGTCCAATAATGAACAAACGCCGAACCTTCTACCTTTGGGAAATGCCCCCAAGTCTAAAAAGCACTCTCTCTCTTTCTCACTGAGGATATCTATACTTGTTTTTAAACGACAAAAAAGTTCAGCTTCGTGATCTTTCGAAATAGTTTCAGATTTGGAAAGCTTTTCCTTTACAATCTCCCATTTTGGCGGGGGTTTACTGTGCAAAGAACTTCCAATCACCTTGAGGGCAAGTGGTAGACCCTTACACTCTGCTGCTACCTACAAATTTAGCACCAGTTGAAATTTTATGTTTGTTTTCTACATAAATACTCTGTATTATAACTTTAGCAGGAGATATATTATACAGAAAATGCTCTTTCCTATTGATTGCAAACCTATTATCTTGGTAAGATTAAAATACTAAATTTGCTTTGTGGTACTCATGAAATGAACCTTTGCAACCCAAAGAAATTGGATTCGATGACTATTCTGAATCTGAGGTGCACATCAACAGTAGGATAGATAAACAGTTCGGTTCCATAAGATTATGAATAGAATGTTTAATTCATACCTCTCTAACGAGATCTCCATTCGCTGTCGGTGGAATCGAAGCCTGACCAAAGGCCCAGAAACAGAAAAGTGATAGGGCATCAGCATCATTCAACACAGGTATCTCATACACTCTACCATGTATATTTTGAATGATGGAATTATGTCTGGTTGTGATAATTGTTTTGTATCCTTCTGCTGTAAACAACAGGTTTTTCACAATTAAACCTGGCCAAACATCATCCAAAACCACCAAAGTTTTCGGATGTGCATTTCTATTAAGATTATTCTGCAGTTGGTTGCGTCCATACTCTATGCTCTGGAATTTAGGCTTTTTACCACCAAATATGCTATGGCACATAATCTCTAAAATCTTGCAGACAGCGTTTTCATTTCCATGAAACTGTGAGACGATAATGAAATGTATATTGCTTTGAAAGGTATCTGAAGATCACAAAGAGAATAAACCTTACAAACTAAGATTGTGAGAAGACAAAATGGAACATTTCTTTAAAAAGAATTGGCATTGTTGTTACCTTTGACTCCAGGATCGTGGCAAAGTGCTGATGCAAGAGTGGTTTTGCCGCTCCCGCCCATCCCCGTTATTCCAACGATATTCACATCCCTCTGCTTGAGAATTTGTTTGACCTCATCGATACGCTTATACAAACCCAATTCTTTCTCTGGCATACCCGGGACTTGGGAGTTGAAGCTGTTGGACCGTTCAGCGGCTTGAGCTCCATGTATCCCATCAATATTGGTCTGAGTTGGGCTGATGTTTTGAAGGATCATAAGTTCCATTTGTACCACCTTTCGGTGAAGATTCCTAACCTCTTCCATTATTTGCTGCAAACCAAGGGCGAGGTTGGGCGAGCCTTCCATATGGATGAATTCATCGATTTTCTCGCGGAACTCGCGGATTTCCTTCGCCGCATTGAACTTTTCCTGCACGGCAAACATGTTTGTTTGCTGTGCTTTTTGCGCCCGCTCAATGGCACTCTGCAATACGCCTTGAAATTCTTTCAACCGTTGATATCCCGGTGCTGATAAATCTGATAAATTTGGGTCGGAAGCTCTCTCTACCATTTTATCAGTGTAACGCTTGAGCAACGAGGCAGTTTCCTCCAGTTTTTTAGCCCATTCTTTGCAGTAAAAAATGTTGCAAAAAATGGGTTTTATCCCCTTCAATACTTTCTCTGCAACTATTTGAGTGGGTACACCCATGACGGCTCCCATGGCTGCCTCTCCCCATTTTTCCAAAGACATACTCGATTCCAGAAATGGGTACAGATTCGAGAAGCGTTTGAGATGGAAATCCCAATTCAGTTACGGCTATACAATTTCGGTCTGTCCCTCGAAAACAATGAAAACCACTAACTAGGGGGATGGAAAGGGAGCTGCGATTAGGTGGGATGAAGGTAGCAGGGACTCGGGAAGCATATGTCAACAGGAAGCGGGGATCCGGGGTGTTTCAATGGACATTGGCCACTAAATTTGTTGGATCAACCTACGCGGGTTGTGGGCAACTTCGCAGAAGAGGGAAAACCAAGCTTTGGAGAAAGGGTTAGAACGCGCGTTGGCCGTCCCCATGAACTTTCGATATCTTTATACTTGTTGGACCATGCTTTTTTAGGGCGCGGACAACTTCGCAGAAGGCGTATAACCTACTAGCTTCGTCGAAGGGGTCGAATGTATGTTGGCCTTTCGCTCGAACTTACGGTATCTTTATGTTTTGACAGGAGACTGGAATTAAAGTACTTATGAACATTTGTTTATGCATTTGTAGCCAAGGAGTTGTCATTTTCAAATTAACCGGCAATCTCAACAATGGAGTGATAGCTACGGACTTGGTTTTAATAGTGACTCAATTTTTTCCAAAGCAGAGTGGCTGTGAAATTTGTTAGAGTTCTATGGTAAGTTTAACTATGCACCTTGTGCACATTTTCACTTTTCTTAGTGTTCCCATAGTTATGATTATTTAAAGTTTTATGATTAGTGCTTGGTATTACTTTCCAGAAAACTCTAGAAGTTATTTTTGTTGTAGGTTTATTGTTAACCTAGTATCAATTTAGGTTATGGTATGGGTGAATTATCACTTGTAAATAATGCAATTATTGCACTTTTCTAGAGTATGGGACAGTCATGAGATTTCTTCTGGTAGATCTTGTTACTCTACAATATTTTAGATCATGTTACTTTATAGTATTTGAGTTTAACAAGGTGTAGTGATAAGAGAGTGAGTATTGTTTAGTTTTTTTATTGTATTATAAGTTAATTGCATTTGGCATTCTTGTCTATTGTTAATACATTCTCGAGTCATTTGCAGGTAAGGATGATTGAGGCTTACCTTCATGCTAACAAAAATGTTTATGGATTAAAATGAGGTGGCCTCTGTTGGGTATACGACCAAAGTCCCACATTGACTAGAGGTGGGGAGGATCATGGATATATAAGGATGGACAAATATCTCCATTGGTATGAGGCCTTTTGGGTAAGTCCAAAAGCAAATCCATGAGGGCTTAGGCCCAAAGTGGACAATATCATACCATTGTGGAGATATGTGGTGTCCAGAGTCCCAACAAGTGGTATCAGAGCCATGCCCCGAAGTTAGCCAAGTGGATGAATCCTCGGAATACCGAACGAAGGTGGTGGGCCCCGGTAATATCACGATGGGATCCGTGGATGAGCTCGGTTAGACAGGCTGTGTGCTTCGGATTCTTCATGGACGTGTCCTGGTCCCAACACGGTGAAGAGGAGTTGACCTGGGATAGAGCAAGCTCTCGAGGCAGGTGGTGCTCCATGTAAGGCGTGTGCTTCTTCTTAAAAAAAAAACTGCCCGTTGCATTTATATTAGAACTGTCTTTATTCAATTTGCCTTTATTTTTAACTGTTTAAACAGCCAGCAAATATATATAAAAAATTTATATATATAGCTCCTCCAGAAACCGGCGCTCACAGCAAACCAAACAAAAGCTTCACATATTTACACAGCGCATATATTAAACCACACCACAGTTTTATATCAACGCCGTTGCCAAAAAGGGATTCAGTTCCTAGGTTAGCTCCAGGTTGTTAGGAGGGAGTTAATGCCTCCTATATTTGATGTGCGGGAGTTATGAGGCTGTTAGATTCTCTATGCTATATAACAGGCAATCATTCGGATGATTTGCTAAGAGAGTGTGAGGATTTCTTGATGTAATCTCCAATTTGAATAATAAAATTTCTGATGCCTATGTTTGGTGGACGTAGCCCAGATTGGTTGGGTGAACCACGTTAAAATTGTGCCTTATGTGCTTGTTGATTTATTCTGCTGTGTGTTTAATTAATTTAGCTGTGCACCTGATCCAACAAGTGGTATCAGAGCCATGCCCCGAAGTTAGCCAAGTGGATGAATCCTCGGAATACCGAACGAAGGTGGTGGGCCCCGGTAATATCACGATGGGATCCGTGGATGAGCTCGGTTAGACAAGCTGTGTGCTCCGGATTCTTCATGGACGTGTCCTGGTCCCAACACGGTGAAGAGGAGTTGACCTGGGATAGAGCAAGCTCTCGAGGCAGGTGGTGCTCCATGTAAGGCGTGTGCTTCCAACGCATTGGAGCGGAGAATCCTAGTTGGTAGAGAGTGGACGGATGGATAATTGTTTGAGGGGAGGCTCGATGGTCCTTTGTTCGAGGGGAGGATTGTTGGGTATACGACCAAAGTCCCACATTGACTAGAGGTGGGGAGGATCATGGATATATAAGGATGGACAAATATCTCCATTGGTATGAGGCCTTTTGGGTAAGTCCAAAAGCAAATCCATGAGGGCTTAGGCCCAAAGTGGACAATATCATACCATTGTGGAGATATGTGGTGTCCAGATTCCCAACAGCCTCAACTATAATTAAAGAAAATTTTGATGGGGATTGTCATTGTTGATTTTGTCTCATCAAAGGCTTGAATTACAACCACAAATAAAGATGACTTATTCATCTTAATTGGAATTGGATCTTTCATAATTTGAAAGATTTACAAATAGATTTACAGATAGGTAATGACCCAATAATAACAATAAAATGACCTTTTTTGCTGTTTTTTTCGTCCATGTACATTCAGTGTTGCTAGGGATTGTGGTGTGCAAGCCACTTGTGTTCTAACGAACAGTTGTGTTATGATGTTTATTGCATTTTGAATTTAGGCGTTCTATTACAGGGATATGACAGTGAGTGGCTTTTCAGTGTAAACAATTGATTACTTATTTCTTTGGCTTCTCAGTTTAAACAATTAGTTACTTATTGCTTTGGATGTAGCTGAGCTTTCATGGAGAGAGGTTTCCTAAAACGACATAAAAATTGAAAGCCTCTCCATTTGAATAGTTTGTTTCTTATTGATTTGGATGTCACTGAGCTTTCATGAAGAAAAGCTCACTTGAATGACTCCTACCTTTAATAATAAAAACTGAAAATAAATACATGAGAAAATGGGGAAATAAGTAATAATATAGGGCATAACACTATCAGCGTGGGCCAACTCGATAAAACCTTTACGAAACTTCACCAATTAAATACTGACAAAATAAATGTCGTTTGAAACTCGGACGATGAATCTCTCACAATAAAACGCCTATCGGCATAAAAAAACCTAAAGAGATGGCGTTTTTTAATTGGTTTTGGATAGATGACTAAGGTTGGTGGGGAGCTCTCGCCTTCAACGTAATTACAAAGAGTGTAAGTCAACACACATAGGCCGCCCTTATCTCGCAGATTCACTTAACATTCTTACGTGGCTATTTGGACCCACTTTTCGGTCTCCGTTTATAGAGACAGATGTTGATCTTCATTATCAGAATTATTAAAATCGGAAAACTTTTGCACTCAGAAACCTGTGTCACGTGTCTGACATCCGTCGTTGTCTCAGCGCCATCTAGCAGATAGTACGAGGAATGGAATTAAATTCAACGTACACAGTTACGGATGCCAACCTGTGCAATGGAATAAATGCACAGCAAGATGGTTAACGCATTAAAAATATATATTATATCACACACGATTAAGTTGTTCGCTCATTCGCGGTGGTATTCAGGGGTGGAGTCAATTAATTTGTTTTTAATTATTAAAATTTAAATAATTATTAATATCGATTATTGATTTATGGAAAAGTCGTAATTAAAAATTAAATTATAAATATTAATATTATTTATTGTTAATGAGATTTAATCGTTTTTAATATTACTATTATTTTAGAAATTTTATTTAAATAATTTTATCTTTTTTAAATTTATTAAAAATTATCGATTTAATTTAATTGTTATTAATATTATGATTATTTTACAAATTTTATTTAAATAGTTTTATATTTTTAAAAATTATCAATTAAGAAAAAATAATATTATTTTTTATAAAATTTGTATGTTTTTTTTCAATTTCCTTTTAATATTGCAAAATATTCTATGTTTAAAGAAATGTGTAATTTGTTTTTTAAATAAAAATAAAATATTTTCTAATAAAAATTGGTGGTAATCATAATTAAAAACAAAAATAAATATATTTATTTGGTTAGTGGTTGGTTTTAATTAAAAGTATTATTGTTGAAGGGTTTTTATTTCAACTTTAGGTGGATAAGGATTTGTTGATTTTTTTAATTGGGGGCCTAAATTGATTCTCAAAGGAATATGCTCAGCATATGCTTACATTTAATGTTTATCATTAGTTATAGTGTATTAAAAACTTCCTTAAAGTTGCATTGACTTTTAAATTTTTTAAAAATTATAATCTTGCCACGTGGCTCCCCGCCCACCAATTTCCTAGAGATTTGAGATTATTCCAATTCTAATAAGTTCTTCCATGATAAGTTTCTCATTATTATTTATAACATTCATTTATATATAAGCAAATTTTATTTAGCAAAATGGTCCATTACTTTTAATAAATTTAAAAAATTATATTCGTGCCAAGTGGTTCCCCACCCACCAATTTCCTAGGGATTTGAGATTATTCCAATTCTAATCATTTCCTCCATGTGAGTTCCTCATTATTATTTATTACATTCATTTATAATTCATTTTCTTCTTAAATTAAAGTTGCCATAACCTTTTTATTCATGATTAATCAAGTAAATGCTTGCATTAGTAAGACATTCTTGGTGTTTCTATAGTTTTTTTGGTTATATTTATGAAGCCTTTGGCAATATCAACCACATTAATATTTTTAATGTGGTTGTACTAGTAAAATATAAATAATCTCACTCTCACTGTGCTTGCTTAGTTTGTGTCAATATTATAACTCAAAAAGTGTGGTAAAAATATTTCACCATCAATAAATATTCCGATATTCTTGTGAAATAACATAATTTTAATTAAACTTAAAAAATGATAAAAATAATTAAAAGTGAAAAAAATAAAATAAAAACAAAAATGAAATATTTTCTAAATAAAAAAATAATGTCAACTATAATTAAAAACAAAAATATATATACCTATTTCATTATTTTAAATTACATTACAATTTAGAAGATATAAAAATATTTTAGTCTTACTCTCAACTACGAGTAAAATATTTAGATGGTAATGTGAAATAACAAAATTTTTATATATATATATATATATATATATATATATATAATATTTCAAGTTTTAAGTGTGGAAGATGTATAATTTTTATACTTACTCAAAATATTCCAATACAAGATTTAGATAAACTATTTAAATATCTATACTATTATATATATGAAAGAAAATAAATATATATATTGAAAGTGGAAAAATAATTTCGTAACAAGAATTCCTAATATAAACAATAAAAGGCAGGTGTGCAATTCTTTCAATTCTTAATATAAAACTAATATGCGGCATTTAAAAAGTATTAATATAAATAAATGAAAAATTAGATTATAAATAAAATATTTCAATCATTTTGGTTGCACTATAAAATAAATGTGAATATGGAAAACCTCTTTTAGATTTGAACATTTGTGAGGTGTGCAATTTTTTGAATTCTTAATATAAAATTAATATGTGGCATTTAAAAAATATTAATAATAAATAAATAAATAATTGGATCATAAATAAAATATTTCAATCATTTTGGCTCTACTATAAAATAAATGTGAATGTGGGAATGCCCTTTTAGATTTGAAAATTTGACTTCCCTAAAAAAACAAGTCCTTAACCATTAGCTACAATTTAATTATTTCAAAAAATGTAATATACTTTAGATATGTTATTAAATTTATGATTGTAATGTAATAAATAAGTATTATGTAACAATAGTCATATGAAAGTTATTATGTAATATAATCATTAATATATAATATTGATTAGTTATAGAACAATTGTTACATGATATTTATTTACTGCATTATGATAATATTTCTTATAATATACCTTAGGTATACTACACAAACCTTCTTCAAATTTAAGAAGATTACTTAAATTTGATGAAATTTTTTGAAATCACAAGGAAAAATTAGTCTTTTTGTATATTTTTCAATTAAAAAGTGTTTATTATCAATGATATTCATTATATTAAGATTCTATCCTTAAATTTGAATGGGTTCCTAGATTTTCAAAAGTTTATCCACATAAAATCTGAGGAACCTTAAATTTGATTTGACCATTGGCTTGCCATCTATCACTATATGTCTAGAAATTCAAGGCATCACCTAATAGACTAGGTCCTTCTTAAAAGATTATGCATTTCTCTAGATTTTAGCTACTTAATTATGCATCTAAAATATGAGTAACAAATTGCAAGAGTCATCCTTCCCATTGGATAATAGATGCTCTTTTGTGAAATTCCTCGGGTGCAGCTTAAGCAACATATATGCATCCTCCTAAAAATAACAATAATAGTAGAAAGTAGAAACAAAGGCATGAAGATTATCCATAACAATAGAGTTAATGATGCAATGAAATAAAGTTAGAGAATTGCATATTCCACAATTCAGAAGAATGATTAAAATGAATTCAAATATTCTATAACAAGTTCAAAAAAGTAAGACATGCAACAATTTTAGTGACAATATTTCCTGTGCGCGCTAGCTCTCTCCGCCTGCTGCAGGTCGCCTTACCTCTCGGCTGCCCAGCGCCCTTCAGATCGTGCTCCGCTCTGCCACTCCAATGGAGGGCATTGGGGACCCTGATCCCCCATCAACACCTCCGGAGGTGATTGTGTTTCGAGCTATAATAGCTTCAGGCCCTAAGCACCCCCCTTTCGGTTTCACAGCAGAAATTCGTTAAAAAGCTGGACTCGATTCCATCTGTAGCGTTACCTGAAGAAGAAACCTGTAAAGCCGCGTTGAACCTTGTAGAGAGAGGCCTGATAGGCTAGTTCACAGGCCTCTGGCCATCTCCTAAGTCAGTGGAGAATTGGATTCAAAGGAACTGGAAGCCTTTGATCAAAGAAGAAGTAAAAAGCTACTTTGTAGGTAAGGGCTTCTTTGTGTTTGTTTTTGAAAACCCTGATGACAAAGGTCTGATCTTTAGAAACAGACCGTATTTCATGGGGCCTCAAGGCCTTTACTTGAACAAATGGTCCCCGGACTTCGATCCCACCCAGGACATTCCATCAGGTGTTCCAGTCTAGGTCGGACTTCCTCATTTGTTTCTGCACTGTTGGAACCAAAAATCCCTTCAGATCATAGGTAACACCCTGGGAAAATATATAGATCAGGCAGCGAGAAAAGACCAGTATTCATGTGCTCGCATCTGCGTTGAAGTGGATTTAGAGGAGGGGCTACCGGAAGCCATCAAACTTACTGTAGCTGGGTGGACGCATGTCCAGGAGCTGGACTATGAACAGTTACCTTTTAAATGCAGACATTGCCATAGTCACTACCACTTCGCAAAGAATTGCAAGAAGAGAGCAGAGGAGAAAGTAGATAAACAGAACGGGGAACAATGGAGTCTGGTTTAGAAGAACGCACCCTAAAAAAAAAGGCACCGGCAAAGGCACCAAGGAAGGAGACCCTAGCAGCAGCAAAGCAAACCAGGAAACAGAAGTAAACCCAAAAGGGGCAGAGAAGGCCCAGAATCCTCAAGATACCCCAACCCAAGAGAATGAAGAACAGTTGGATATTCCTCCACCAAATAAGGAAGTAGGGGAACCAACCCAAAGTGAGGCCAATTAGGGAAGCCCATCCAACCCCTCATAGGCAGAGATAGCAAGGAAAAAACCAGTTGAAAGCTCCGGCTCCTCAGAAGATGAAACCTATGAGCGCCAGGCGAAAAAAGCAGGAAGGAAATCCCGTAAAGAAAAAAGGGAGGAGGAGGCAGAAAGACTTAAAACACAAGGAAGCCAAGCCACAATAGAAATGTCTATTGGGCAAAACACCAGACCAAGGCCCTCCAAGGGAGGGTTCAACACCTGCTCAAGTAAATAATGAATCTCGTCTCTTGGAACTGTAGAGGATTGGGGAATCCCTCTAAAATAGAAGTAGTCGAGGATCTTATGAAAGCGGAGCCCTCAGACATCCTCATGCTCCAAGAGACCAAGATAGAAGGGCATGCCCTTCTAGGATCAGCAGCACAAAGTGGAATAAAAGAGCAGGTAAAGCGGTCAGCTCAAGGGGCACCTCTGGAGGGCTGGCAACACTCTAGAACGATGACCTCCTTCAGCTGAACAACCACAAGGAAACCCAGCACTGGATCCAAACTGAACTGATGCACAAAACAAGTAAGCTGTCTATTAACCTTTTCAATCTTTATGTTCCTATTTCTTATAATGAAAAGAGAGAATGTTGGAACTCCCTCTCAGCATTTCTAGAGTAGACCTCCCCTTGCAACATTATTATAGCAGGGGACCTTAACATCGTTATGAAAGCAAAAGAAAAGAGGGGAGGGGCAAGTAACAGAGACCCCATGCTAGATGAAGTGGAGGAACTCTTTCAGCGGTGGGACTTGTTGGACTTAAACCCCATTAGAGGCCTATACACCTGGTCCAATAATAGAGCAGGAGAGGATCACATCTCAGCTCGATTAGACAGATTCATGGTCCAAAGCTCCATATTGATGAACAAGAAGATTATAACTACTAAAATTCTGCCTAAGCTAGCTTCTGACCATAAACCCATCCAGCTCCTCCTGAAGGATGAAGAAGACCTAGGTCCCATACCTTTCCGATTCAGCCCCTTATGGACCGAGAAGGAAGGTTTTACAGAGACAGTAAAGGTAGCTTGGGACAAAGCATTTACGGGATCCCCTAGTTATGTCTAGGAGCAAAAGCTAAAAGCAACAAAATTTGCGTTGAAGAATTGGATTAAGAAACCTGGATCCACTCCTACCGAGCAAAGAAAGGAATCAGTTTATGATCTACAGACTTTGCAAACAGAGATGGAAAACAAAGACATTACTTCAGAGTTGTTGGAGAAGGAAACGAAAGCCCAACGCTCAGCACACCAAACCTTCAGAAAAGAGGAAGAATACTAGCGATTAAAATCCAGGAGCTTGTGGCTGAAGGCTGGAGACCGCAATACATCCTTCTTCCATCGTCAATACAGAGCGAGGCTGATTAGGAACCATATAGCAGAGATTAAATCGCCAGAGGGCACCGCCTGAAAAGATTACAATGAGATCGAAGAAGTCACAGAAACCTACTTCAGGAATCTTTATAGGAACGAAAATCACAGCAATAACAAAGAAGTCAATGACTTCACTGCTAACATTCCCACTCTTATTAGCACTGAAGAGAATGCAGCCCTCTGCAGGCTAACCACGGAGGAGGAAATTATAAATGTCATCTTGTCCAGGGACGCAGACAAGGCTCCCGGGCCTGATGGATTTATAATCCATTTCTATAAATCGTGCTGGAACATTATAAAAGCTAATCTTTGTAAGATGATACGATGGTTTATGAGCAAAGCCAAGGTGGGCGGAGGAACAAACTCCACATATCTCGCCCTGATCCCCAAAGAAACCAACCCGGAGACTTTTGCAAGGTACAAGCCGATATCACTGTGCAACGCCTCTTATAAAATCCTGACAAAACTGATTGCTGGCAGGATCAAGCCGCTCTTAAAAAATCTGATCTCTCCCCCACAAGGCGCATTTGTTGAAGGCGGGCATATCATAGATAACGTAATTCAGGTCCAGGAGATCATCCATTCCAGCAAGCTGCGGGGTGAAAAAGGCATGTTGGTCAAGCTCGATATGGCAAGCGCCTTCGACAGAGTGGATCGCTCATTCCTCTGCAAGGTCCTGCTTTCATTTGGATTTTCGCAACAATTTGTCAACCTTATTAAAGCATACATACACAAACCTTGGATCGCCCCATTAGTCAATGGCCGCTCCACGAAATTCTTTCAAAGCCAGAGGGGCATCAGACAGGGGTGCCCCCTCTCTCCATCCCTGTACATCTTGATGGCGGAAGCGCTCAGTCGCAAATTGTCTGCGGAAAAATTAAAAGGCAGTATTCCAGGTCTCAAGCCCTGTCACGGAGCCAAAGCCCAGAACCATGCGCTGTTCGCCGACGATACACTTCTGCTAGGCGGAGCATCCATAAGAATAGCCAGAGCCATTAAAGCAGTCCTTAATCACTATTGCAGAGCCTCTGGGGCATTAATTAATGAAAATAAAATTGAAGTGTATAGCTGGAATGTTGATCAGAGGGAGCTCTCTGACATTACCTCTCTCCTTGGATTCAAAGGACAATTAAATTGGGACAGATTCAAGTATCTGGGCCTTCCCATAATATCAGGAGCAAATAAAAGAACGCTTTGGACTGAAATAATTTCAAAATTTAAAGCCAAAATTGCAGCGTGGGGAGGCCACTGGCTGACGAAGGGAGGCAAAGTAATCCTTATCAAAGCAGCGATGTCGGCGCTACCAATCTATCAGGCAGCATTCCTCTTAGCTCCAAGAAATGTCTCGGAGCAAATTTCCAAAATGCTCAGAGACTTCCTGTGGCAGGGAGGAAAGGGAAATGAAAAAAAATGCACCTGGTTAAATGGGAAGTGGTAAAAAAAACAAGAGCAGATGGAGGCTTGCAAATCAGAGATCCAGCTCTTGTTAATTTAGCAATGGGGGGGAAATTTTTATGGAAACTGATCCATGAACCTACCCATCCGGTCAGCGTATTGCTGAGCTCCAAATACAGACCAAACAAAGCCCTTAGCAATCTCCAGAATGTAAATGCAGCTAACAGCACGCAGGTGTGGAAATTATGCTGCAGGAGTAGTAAGTTTTTCAATAAACAGGTATACAGGATTCCGGGCAATGGCAAGCGCACCCAACTGTGGAATGACAGAATTATGGGGAAAGAACCCCTGAAGGACAAGGAGGACATAGCTGACCTCAGGGATTGGCTGAAGCAGGCAGGAGTTAATACCATATTTGAACTGTCAAAATGGGATCAACGTGGAGATTGGATAGGATGGGATTTCCATGGAGTCCCAGAGAGGTTAACACACCAACAAACTTTGCTAGAAGATTTGCTAGAGGAAGCAGCGCCCACCAACAAAAATATGAAAGACAAATGGGGTTGGGGCCAGACAGGAGTGTACACGACAGCAGCAGGATATAGAGCTTTGCAGGAATCAAGAAATAGTAGTCAAAACCCAGCCTTTTGGAAGAATGTCTGGGACCCTCTAGCCCTTCCAAAAGCGAACTTCTTTTTCTGGACTCTGGCCCATAATAAAGTCTTGACCGGAGACAACCTGAAAAAAAGGAACATAGAAAGACCACACAGATGTGTTCTATGTAGCAGCAATGTCGAAACAGCCCTGCATCTTTTTCTGGAGTGCCATTTTGCAAAAGAGGTATGGAGTATTATTTTATATAATTTTCAGATTACTATGCCTTCACCAACCTCTGTTGCAGATCTATTTGCCATTTGGAACAGTATCTACCCTCAGAGCATCCCTCTTAAATCAATCTGGAAAAAAATATGGACAGCAATCCCAAAGTACGTGTGTTGGCAGCTCTGGCTAGCTAGAAATCAGCAGATCTTCAGAGAGATGAGGCACACTCCACTGCAAGTTGCAGCAAAAGCTAAATCATTCCTTTTAGAAGCAGTTCAACAACAGTACTTTAAAGAAGATCCATTACTCTTGCCTGAAGAAAAAAGATGGATTGGCACGCTAGAGCCTAGTCCGCATAGGCAGCTCCTTTCTCCACAAAAGGCAAATCAGGAATGGCGCATAAGAGAAGAAGATGACAAATTCAACTGTGGTGGCGGTCACAAAAGTTAACCACAATTTTCTTTGACGGAGCTTCCAAAGGGAACCCCGGAGATGCAGGTGCGGGTGGGTCATATACTCAATTGATGGGATAGCAAAAGATTGTTTCAGCTGGGGACTCGGCTAGAAATCTAACAACCAAGCAAAGATACTTGGGCTGCTAAAAGCCTACCACATTGCAAGAGATAAAGGAGTTAAATAACTCCAAGTTTTTGGAGATTCAGAGTTAATACTTAAGAGCCTAAAGATGGGAAGCTTATTTAGAAATGCCAGCCTCAATAAAATTCTGGACAGGCTGAAGAGAGTACTTCTAGATTTTGATACATGTAAATTTTACCATATACTCAGAAAGTCAAATGGTGAAGCCGACCAGCTTGCAAACAAAGGCAGCTCCCTTCTGAAAGGATTGCTAATTGTAAACACTGAAAGCACTATTCAAATGCCCTGAATATCAAGCTGATTGAGAACAACAACAGCCTGGAATCGGAAATATGTATTGTAATGTAACCGGAGCAGCTTGGGCATAGATCCAAGGTTTTCAAATCAATAAAATCATAACCGTTTTAGTTATAAAAAAAAAAGTAAGACATGCAACAAGTTAATATGTAAGAAGCTAATGTTTTCATATGAAATTTTTGGGAAACACTTTTACATTAATGTTTATTGTGATTTATATTTTTGTATAAATATTAATTTCACTATTGTGGACTAAGTTATGATGAGGATAATTTGGTTAATATTGATAAATATGTATAACCATTCAAAAAATAAAAGTAAATTGAAATTATATGACTTCATAAATATGAGTAACTTTATGTGAATATAAAGGTTTATTGTTACATTTTAAACACAATGAGGTTTATATAGTTAATTAAGGGAGGATAAAGGAATTTGGAACCTTATTTAGTGCTACAGGGGCAATGAAATATAGATACGACCAATAAATAGTTGTAATGTGTGGGAAAAAAATATTGGTAATTATTTTATGTATTATTTGTCTTTTATACGTGTCCTCATAATAGAATCTTCTGATATGATTAATGAGAGTAACAACTTGGCAATCATGGCCAATATTAACAACTATATTCTAACAATTATTTCCTTATATTAAAATATTATTTATTTAGTCATATCTAACTATTTTATTTTAATGGATTAATATTTTCTCCCCATCTATTTAACTTGATGCCAAGATCTGGTTCATCATCTTGTTCTAGCAATGAACTGCACTAGATGGTTCGAAACGCATCAACAAAACTCTGATGATGTTATTTTTACCGAAAGTTTTCTTACTTTTCATGATCATGACAGAGTTTGAAAATGCAATTCCAGTTGATATGAATGATGGGTTCAAATATAAAATGGATTCAAGATGGTTGTTGAGCATAACACCTAATTAATGGTCATTGGATTTTCTTGCTTCGAGGATGTTGCATTTTGAAGATGGGAAGAATGGAGATAAAAGCCCAACCATGGACATTAAGAAAAGAACATCAAAGATGAAGTAACATACAATCATAGAATATGTTCAATTGATTTACCTAACATGTGGTAGTAAATAAGACACTATTCGTTCATGCAAGATGTGGATATGACTAGTAAATTATCGTGGATATTCTATTGGAACAATTCATCATAATAGACCTGATAAATATTGAATTTTTCATATTATCTCTGTTTGGCACGTACGGTACCTAATTGGAAATATCTCTCCAAGTAATACAATATTTTCTGTAGGCCCCTACCTATGGCAATGATCCTACTATAGACCTCAAAAAAATGTCGTTTAGGGGGTCAAAACTGCTCCGAAAATTCAGGATCTAGAAAACTGTTAAAAATAGTAAATGTTGTTATAATCAAGGAAACTGATGAAATTGACTGGAGGTCTAGGTAGAATAGGCAGCTGTCTAGCAATATCCACATGGATAATTCCTCCCTCCTTATGAAGCAATGGTCCCCATTGCGTTCAAAGCCTCCATGATGTGAGGAAATTTATGTTGAACCTGGTCCCTGGTGAACCACTTTCCCTGGTGAAGGAGTTGGCCCACTTTGACAAATTGATATAGTTAGATTCGTTGTTGGCGAGTGTTCTTCATATGCGTGTCCATGATCCAATTAGTTTTGGATTGTTCCATGCAGTTTTGGTTTAACTCCATTGGTGTGAGTTGTTCTGTAATGTTGGATGTGTCCAACAATGGTGGAAAGTATGGCCAAAGGCGGTCCACATTGATTTCTGGGTGCATGCCAAAGAATGGTGGAATGTTGAGCTCGAAGGAATTTTCCCCTATAGCCTTGGTGATGGTGTATGGAAAATATCAGAGTGGGCGAAACTTGCGATGGGGGCCAACGAGGCATTCCTTTTGCAAATGTAGCCAAACTTTGTCACCCAACTAGAACTTGTGTGGCACACGATGTTGATCATGTCACTGCTTGTACTTAGCATTAGCTTTGTCCAATATGTCATGTACATACTAGCATATGTGATGAATGCGCTCAATGAATTTGTTAGCCCTATCAGCTTCAGACTGGATATGAGTCGAATCTTCCTGAGTAGGTACAAATGGTATGGCCACATCAATGGGACATAGTGGTTGCAATCCCAATCCCACCTAAAAGGGGTTGTGGCCAGTTGAGCTATGGAGAGCTCTGTTGTATCTATGTTGGACATAGGGGAGGCTTTCATCTCATGTGCGTGGATGCTTCAATTTTTACATGCGCAGAATGTGTACAATAATCCTATTGAAGACCTCTGTTTGGTCATTATTTTGGGGGTGGAAAGTCGTGGAATTAGTGAGCTTGGTATCTAACATCGACCAGATACTTGACCAAAATATACTTAGCAATCTGTTGTCCCAGTCTAAGATAATGGTCTATGGGATCCTAAAGTGTACCCACACTCATTCAAATAAGAGCTTAGCAGTGGCTTCTATTGTGATACTCTTCTTCCATGCTGCCAGAATGGCCATCTTAGAGAATTTGTCAACAACCACAGAAATGTAGTCTTTTCCCTGCTTAGTAGAAGGAAGACCTAACATGTAATCCATAGAGATGGATCCACAAGGTCGAAAAGGAGTAGGCAGAGGAATATACATGCCTTGATTCTTGATGGTCGGTTTGGCAATGACGTAGACAGTGCAGGATCTGATGTACTTCCCAACATCCTATCAAAGGTTTGGCCAATAAAAATACTTCTATAGCACTGCCAGTGTTTTCTCTACCCGAAAGTGTCCAGCGATATGACTATAGTGTGCCTCCCAAATCATCTTTGCACGCTCGCTTGAAGGAACACAGAGGTGTCCCAGGTGGCATAACAGTGCATCCTATAGGTGAAAATTTGGAACTTTATTTCCTTCCAAGAGCATATGGTATGTGTTTTCAAATTATAGATTTCTCTTGTAAAGATGTAGTCACCCCGGATTCTCGTGCCCACAAGAGTCAAGCATAGTGGTCAGTGCCATGACCGGCAGTCAACTAAGGCAGTCTACAACAATGTTAGTGTTGCCCTTCTTGTACTTAACGTTCAAATGGAATTGTTGCAGGTATGTTCACCATTTCTGATGGTGATCATTCTGTAACTTCCCTTGTGTCTGTATGAACTACAGGGGTAGGTGGTTTGTGTGGATGGTTGTTTCCTTCCCCATAATGCAATGCTTCCATTTTCGGAAGGCCTACAAAATGGAATACATCTCTTGTCATAGGTGAGATACTTTCGGACTGTGTCTAAAACTGTCTCACTGTGATATTCCATTTGATGCCCCTGTTGAGTAAGAACTGCACCAATAACATAGTCAAAGGAATTTGTCTTGATCTTGTTAGGTAAACTTGACTCGGAGATAGAGTCAAAATTGACCAAGTTTAATAGTAGTGGTTTTTGGGCACAAGGTATTATGTACCCATTTATGCCCATGGTATTTCATGTAATGTAGCCTATAAAATGCTAGGAAGGCTCCATTGCAATATAGGCTAGGGAGGTGAGCAGGGAAGGCTCCATTGTAATGTAGGCTAGGGAGGTGAGCAGGGAAGGCTCACTTGGCTGGGTTGGCCAGGGTTTTGGCCAAGGCTAATGAAATTTCATTAGGGTGGGTTTTCCTTGGATTTGGGGTTTTTCCCGGTTAAATATATTGTGTGTATTGTTTATGTGCATACTTGTTGCTGGTTATTTTTTGTTTCTCTGGGTAAATATCCATAAATATGTTTTTCTTTGTGGTTTATTTTCTTTATCTAGTATCAAAGCCAAGTTGGCTTTAGAGGGATGCTTCTATTGCCAAGCGTTTGTATTAGTCTAGTGGATAGAGAGATCAACACAACGTTTGTTCGCAGATTCAAAGAGGAATCGAGATCAGGATAGATCCAATCAGATCTAGTGTAGATCAACCGATGGCATAGATTTGTAGCAAAATCATTCTTTTGGATGATTATTGTTGTTATTTTGATCGTGTATTTCTTGATGAGATTTTTCTTCACGTGTAGAGATGAGAATTTTTCTCAGCACACCACAATAGGGTGGACATGATTGGAAAAACTGCATAAGGTATTCATGTCGCATTAATATGGAGAAAGGGATCATGGTCAAGTTCACTGATGCAGTTGGGTTGGTCAACAATCATGTGTCCCTAGCCTTGGAGACTTAGCGGTTGAAGGTGTCGATGAGGCCGAGCTAAACACATGTAGGAATGAAAGTGGGTAAGATGAGTCAGTGATCAGATGCGGTGTGAATTAACCTTGCGATGTAACAGTAGTTGTGCACTATGCAGTGGTGGAAGAGTATTCGCTCTAGTAGAGCCACCACATTTGTCGTCACTCTAGAATCTTCAAGTTCATGTGAAAGTAAATATGGATGGAATTTCTTCTGTAGGGTTGTCAAACTTTGTGGCATAACCTCTTGTGGAAAGTGCTTGCTGGTGAGAAACATGGATATGGGAACATAGGAAAATGTGAGAGGAGTTGACCATTGTAGACTACATGTAGAAGGCGATACAGGACATCATGATCTATTGGGCAGCGCACTCTTTGGGACACAGTCAAATTAGTAGCTGAAAATTAGTGTAAGGAGCAAGTGTGATGCTGTCGTTGTAGGAGGATTTGATCAACAAGCAAGGTTTTATAGATGCGAGTGATGGTGAGGAAGGCATCCACCAAGAAAACGTTTGTTTTGGAGAAGTATGGACCAGATCTAGTGATCATCTTTTGAAGATCCGATGATGTTTTCCAAGAAAAATCACGCTATAAGTGATCCATTACCGGTGGGTAATGTTGGGTTCCTTGGGCTCCGAGAGATCTTGTCTAGAAACAGGGTAAGATTGAGGAGGCGTGAATGACGTTCAAGGTGATGGAGTAGTTGGAACGTCATCAAACCAAATTGTCTTCTTAGTGTGTTGCACAAGAAAAGTAGTGCGTTGGGGTTAACATTTCACACGACAAAAGGAGCACGTGGTTGTGTTGATCGTTCCACATAGAGGATGAGAGGGTGAGAGGAATGACTTGTGAGCATCATACATTGCAACATAAGTTTGGAGGGCATGGTTGCAGTCGTGGGTTCGTGGATCAAGTAGTGGTGAAGTTGCAAAGGCACTATGAAACCCTAGATTGCACATAGTTATAGAGGTCATGAGGCATAGATCTTCTTGACGTGATAGGATGGGTCAAGACAATAAAAAATATTTATATTAATTATTATAATGGAGTTAATGTTTTACAAGTAAATGGGCATATTGTTGTAAGACCCGGTAAGGCATGTGTACCCTTGGGTAATTACCGATAAAGTTTGGGTTAGACCTAGGTGATAGGGGGGATGTCGAGTTAACAAATACCCCTTGTAAAAACTTTGAGGGGGCCAAGGGACAAAGTAGGCAGGGATGGACTGACTCACTTGGAAAGGTTGGCTTGATTTAGTCAAGGAACCCCAAGTCAAGTTTAAGGGGGCAATGCTAGGTAAACTTGACTCAGAGATAGAGTCAAAATTGACCAAGTCTAATAGCAGTCGTTTTTGGGCACAAGGTATTATGTAACCATGGTTTTATGCCCATGGTATTTCATGTAATGTAGCCTATAAAAGTCTAGGAAGACTCCATTGTAATGTAGGCTAGGGAGGTGAGTGGGAAAGGCTCACTTGGACAAGTTGGCCAGGGTATTGGCCAAGGATAATGAAATTTCATTAGGGTGGGTTTTCCTGAAGTTGGGGTTTTTTGTGGTTAAATATTGTGTGCATTGTTTATGTGCATACTTGTTGCTAGTTATTTATTGGTTCTCTAGGTAAATATCTGTAAATATGTTTTTCTTTGCGATTTATTTTCTTCAGATCTCATATGGTCGTTGCAGTTCTAGTAATGTGAGCACTAGTGTAGAGCAGAGGCGATGCTTCAACTCACAAATGTCTTCTGCTGGGATTCAGACCAAAATAACTTTTCTTTCACTCCTCCCTTGGTGACTTGAATCAAAGGCCAAGTGATATGAGAGAACCCCAACACGAACCTCCGGTAGAAGTTGGCAAGACCCAAAAAGCTATGAAGCTCTGTTAGAGTGGTTGGGGCTAGCTAATCTTGAATGACTTACATCTTAGCTGGGTCCACATGCACACCCCTCTCATCAATGATGTACCCCAAATATTGAACCTGGGTCATACCAAAAGTGCATTTCTCCAAATTGGCACACAACTTGTGTTGTTGCAGGATTTGGGAGACCTATTGAATATGGTGGAGGTGCTCTTCCCAACTATGGCTGAAGATCAGAATGTCATCCAAATACACCACCATTAATGAGTTGGGGAAGGATCGCAAGATTTCATCCATCAGCCTCATGAAGTTTGTGGGGGCATTCATCGACCCGAAAGGCATGACCAACCATTCAAAAAGGCTCTCTTTAGATTTGAAGGAATTCTTCCACACATCAGAGGCTTCAATCGGTACATGGTGATAACCAGACTTCAAGTCAATATTGTTGAAATATTTTCCCCTTTGAGCTGCTCTAGAAGGTCATAAATCCATGGGATTGGATACCTATTCCAGACAACGATCTTATTCAATGCCCGATAATTAATATAGAGTCTCGAAGTCCCGTCCTTCTTCTGTACCAACACGATCGGGCTCCCATAGGGTGATGAACTTGGCCTGATGTTCCCTTTCTATAAAAGCTCTTCAATTTGCCTCTTGATTTCATCGTTATCCATAACTAAGCGTCGATAGATAGATCCATTGGGTAGTCACGCATCCGGGGTCATATCGATGGAGTGCTTGACCTGACAGTGTAGAGGTACCCCTATGGGTGCTGTGAAGATGTCCCTTTACTCCTCCACAACCTTGTCCATCTGTTGTTGTCATGCGGAGGAACCCTATCTAGAGGTCGTGGCCATAATCTTATTTTGTCCCTTAGGGTGAATCATAAGGAAAATAAATTTCCTAGTCTGGGAAATGATCTTACTGCATTGCTTCACAGTGATAAAAGAAATGGCGATAGGCGGTGCTACCTTTGGTATCCTATACGATGTATTGCCCAAATTAATAATAATAGTGTGAATTCTAGACTCATACACAACATGTTGCTTCCACAAGTATGGTTGGCCTAATAATACATCACAAACTTCAAGAGGATCAACATCACACAATACCTCATCTGTGAAGGGCTTGATGTTGCAAGGAAGGAAGCATTGTTGGCTGATGTGAAGATATTTCCCTTAGTGAAGACACCTGATGGTGTACGACTGTGGGTGTGGCATGGTTGGTAGGGCCAACCACTTCATGACCTCTCATGAAATAAGGTTCTTTTGGATCCTGATGTTGACTATGAACTGCAGAGGAGAACCCTTCACCCACATCTATGAGTGGAAGAGCCACTCCCCCTCCTCTAGATCTTCAGGCTCATCCTTCTAGATCTTGGTTGTGGAAACTATGGCACTAGGCTCCGCATCAATAATATTCTTTCCTTTGTCATTCCCCTTGCCAGTTTTTGACTTAGAGTTGGAACATGCATCTGACTCAGAAGCCTTTAGCTCGGCCACCAATGGTTGCTTAGCTCGACACTCACTTGTGTTGTGAGTGGGGCTCTTATGGAACTCACAACATTTCCATGTGTCCTTTTTTGTCTTCGTGGTGTTGTTTTTTTCTTATGGCTTTGGTGGGTTGCCTTTGGTCACCTTGCCTTGGATTTATCCTTTGTTCTGTGGTTTGGGGGTGCCTTTCCCTTGCTTCAGATTCATAGATCCAAAGTCTCGCTTATTCTCTTTAAATTTCTACTCAATCTTAACAGCGTATCGATAGGTGATGCCAAGCGAGGAGATGTCCAGGAACTCCATCTCATCCTAGATGCTCTTATGTAGATAGCCATAGTACTTGAGTACCAAATTCAACTCAGAACCCTTGATACATAGCTTCTTGCAAAGGGTATGGAAAACATTTGTGAACTCCAACACATCTTCATCCCTTCCCTATCGCAACGTGGTCCACTTTGTGTATTTATCTTCATAGCTCCTGACGGGGTAATATTGTTCCTTGATGGCATCTCAAAAAGAATTCCAAGTGGGTGTGGCTAAAAACAATGAGGATTCCCTCTTGCCCTTTTGTTCATAGTAGGTTTCCCACTAGCCCTTGGCATGTGGGGTGGATTTGAGGAGCGCAAAAGTAATCTTTTCCTGATTGGAAAAGTGATGCACTAAAAAATATCCGTCCAACAGATTTAACCACCTATCTACAGTGTCTGGATCTATCTGTCCTACTTGTACCTTAAAATGAGTGGCACCTCGAGAGTGGTTTCTGGATGAATATGCGTTGCCTGTGGGTAGTCGCCGAAGGATTTGGGAAAATTTATCCATCAACACGTTCCTTTGTTGCTCAAGGGATTCCTCGAGAAATATTTTGAAAGGATCTCTTACCCCCTCATCTTTATTTTCTTTCACCATGGGAAGTTGACGGAGTTTTTGAGGCTAGTCTTGCAAAAGTTCAACCAGTTCGAGCCCTAACTCCTTATACCTTGACCTCGTTGGGGACATGTAAAGAAAATAGAGAAAGAGCAGATTGCTCTGATACCATAAATCCATACTTATGTTGGAACACAACAAAATACATATATACACATAAATAGAAAGATGCATTAGAAATAAAAGTTTGTTTCATTAATATCAAAGAATTGAAATATGCTTACATACAGAAATGGGAATAAACTAGCTCGGGCAATGGTAGCTTATCACAAGAGATGTGGCATCTACATGCCTCTAAAATGTGTTACAATGAGGCTAAAGGACCTTTTTATTATTTAACAACAAGGGAAAACCCTAAACAACCAAGACCCTAATCCTAGGAGATGGAACATCAAGAGTTTGTGGGCCCTGTTGGGGTTAGTTGGGAAACCAAATTCCTGAGGTCATAACTTGGTCATATTATCTCTGTTGGGTGTGTACGATACCTCGTTGGAAATATTGCTCTGAGTATTACATGTTTTTTTGCAGACCTCAAAAAAATGACATTCAGGGGGTCAAAGCTGCTAAAAACAGTAAATACTGCTATAAAAATGGAAATTGATGAAACTTACTGGAGGTCTAGGTGGAATAGGTGGGTGGCTACCAATATCCACCTGGATCACCTTAAGTGTTGAGGAGCAGTAATGGGCAGGTGAGGATTTGTTCACAAACGGAGTTGCGAACAACTCACAAGAAGACCCTATGTGTTGATTTGTTAATAGACTAATGATCAACTAAAGGGCAGGTTAGTGAGCCATGTGCAATGACCTAAAGAAGAATGATTCATTGATAGAGGAAAATTAGTGTGGTTGTAGATTGGGAGATGATGGAACAATAAATGTGTTCAAGACACATGGAAAAAAAGTGTTGTATAGCCACCATCAGCAAGTAGGTCATTTATTGTCTTGTTCATGGTAGATTGGTAGTCAAATTGATTGAACCCAAACCCTAATGTGTATTATTGCATCAGCGATTGTATGAGGGCCATGATCCCTGGTACTGGAGCCCTAGAATTTTCTATTATAGATTGTTAATATAACGAGGAAGGGTTGAAAATTTTAAAAATTATCACGTGTGCTAGTTGATTCACTGATGTGTATTTTTCCGATGTGCAAAGTAGGATGGTTGAGGAATTTGAGTGTGTTTGTGTCAGAGATTATAAGACCAAAGCGAAACTCTCATGTTCCATGGAAATTCAACATGGTACCAGAGCCATATTTGAAGGCGCAATGGATCAGAGTGTGCATAGTGGAAGAGTGTGAGCTAGTGGAGATCGTGTAAAATTAGAGGGAGTCTAGCTTCAGAGGGAGTAGCCCTAAGGAAGTTTGAGTCCTCGGGTTCTTATGAGGTAGAGAAACTATAAAGGCATTGGTCTATTCTATAGGGTATGAAAGATGGGATAGGGTCAGTATTGATGTTGGTTACTTCCAAGCAATGGAAGTACCTCCCTCGCTAACAGGTTGAATTGTGTAGCTTGGGAGGTGCTCCATAAATTTGGGGTTTTTGTGAGTTTGGTAAAAAAAGGTTTGTGGATAAAGTACCCAAGTGAAGGTGTTGTAGACCCAAAAGGGGTTTATAATTCTAAAAATGAAATTAAGAGATAAAACTTAAATATCAAATCTAGGTGAGCATATAGGGAGATGGAAGATTTAGTGCTTTGATAAGGATTTCATATGTCACCACAATTTCACCACAAGGATGCAAGGGAGTTTGGGGATACTCTCTTTCTTTAATAAAACCAGGTCTTGGTCCCAATAATAATTGAAATGAAATAAAAGCTTTGGTTAGCAAAAACAGTTCAAAAGATGTGTGGACTTAAGGCCACTTACTTTCCTCCTAGTTAAGGTAATTGTGGTGTGATTTTTGTAATGAGGAAAACAAGTAAAAATGATATATGGATTAGGGCCACTTACTTTCCTCATAGTTAAGTTATGTTTTAATGAAAAATTCTAAAGTAAAAGATAAGCAATTTTCCTACTTATGGTGGTCAATAAAGAAAATTAAAAGTCTATCTAAACAAAAAAAAAATGCAGAAGTGTAGGCAGATCACTAAAAGTTGCCACAACACTTTGGAAAAGGGAATTACAATGAAATTTTAAGCTCCCTATGTGTCTCACAGGTTATGTTTTGCACATTCATGAGACCCACATGTTTGTCTCTACAAAAACCATGAGGCTGACTCAAAATAAATAAATAAGGATACTTTTCGTTCGCACACAGGTCTAAGGGAGCCTTCACAGGTTTAGAAATATTATGTGATGGAAACAAAATGAAAATATAGAGAAGAAAGACCCGTAAAGCAACAAATTAGACCCGCGAGTAGAGTCGTTTATGTGTTCCCTACCCCCGTGGTCTTAACCTGAACAATAAATTATCATGTGGCTCCTGTGAGGAATTTAGTGTGTTTAAGTTAAGGTTGTTTTTAGAGAGTCATTTCTTCACTTAAGGTGTGCAAAAAAAACGTAAGCTTAACATATATATGGAAGCCATCTTATGTGTATGCACATTTCCATATTTATGTGCATATATAGAAAGTTACGCATATGCAGAAGTTGTGGATATACATAATCCATCTTCCATATATGCACACTTCCATATGTATGTGCATCTATAGAAGTTGTGCATATAAAAAGGTCATCGACTACATATATATGTGCATATAAAAAAGGTGTGTATATACAAAATATTAATTTTGTATGTGTAGTTTCTATATATGCATGTATATATGGAAGTGTGCATATGCAGAAGATGGATTCCGTATATGTGTAACTTCTATACATGCATATTTTCCATATATGCACCGATGGTGAAAACTGAACCCCAAAGACACAGCCCTCAGAGTATCCTTCTCCTACATGCTTGACTTTATATGCTTGACTTTATTCTGCATGGATAGATTGAGCGGGGCTCTCTTGGCTCTGCATCCTCGTCTGGCTTGTTTCCGAAACACATGTAAAGGAGGATACACAATATTTTGGTTCAAAAGTGCTCCATCAATCTCACCACTCCCACGTTCTGAGTCACTTTGTTCCATAGGTTTTGCACCAGGTGGTCTATGTTCCATTGTCTCGCCTCCCCAAGCACCTTCATTGTCGAAGGGTTCAGGGCTTCGCAAACCATATTTCTGTGAAAGATTCACCAGAGTGGCCGGTAAGGGGCTGAAGCAATATTGTGTTGGTTGTTGGTGAAAATTGTGTTCATCCCGAAGGCACACGGGCAGGCGATCAACGAATACAAAACCCTACTTAATGAGTGCCTCGTGGGCAAGGTCGCGATTGAATATGAATAGTATGGCGCATGAACCAATCCATAGGGTGAATATTAGACCATATCTCTTATGAAATTTCTTCAATGAGCTCTAGAACGCGTTGCTAGAAAATCCAGGCTGATGGATGTTACCAATAATTGACCATGGTCGGGGGCCTGGGGACATTCTTGTAGCGCCAATTCCTCCAATTGAAAAGAAGTCAGATGAAGAGAACAGAAATGATGCAAACAAGAATAGGCTAGAGAAACGAATGCAGTCCAAACAGAGTCGCCATCATGAAATGGTTTCAAGCAATGTCTAATGCGTTCACAGTTTACCTTCTTATAGAATGACGAAACTCCAAAATGTCGCCTCTCTGGCATTTTATGGTCGTCGAAGTTTTTGACGAGAAGTAAATCATTATGTCATGACAACTCGATGGAAAAAACAAAAACTATCACCCACATTTCATTTCATAATTCTATTTCTCATTATTTTACATTTATAATCAAAACAATGTCATTTAGCGTCATGATTTTATTCTATGAAGGGAAACCCCCACAAAGCTCTTTAATCTCTCTCACACAAAATAAAATAATAATTTATCTCAATAGAATTTACATGATCAAAATAAAATAATAATTTATGTGAATAGAATTCATATGATCATTCAATATTATTATCTAAGTTTATTGGTGTGTAAATTAGTTGATAATAAAGTATGTTTTTAAAATATATTTTGAATAACTAAGTTTATTAATTATATATATGTAGCTTGCATATATTTTTGAATATTATTAATTAAGTTTCTTTTTGTGTGTAAATTAATTGATGATAAAATATGTGTTTAAGATATACTTTTAATTACTAATTATATATATATATATTGTAGGCAACAAATAAAAACTTTTTAGGTAAAGGTAAACTGCAACTTTTTAGGTAAAGGTAAACTACTTTCCAAAATGTATATCGACATTAATAAATATAATGTGGCTATTGAATATGAAATATCTAAATATCTAAGTATCATTACGGGAAAAAATTATCAATTTAAAATTGTTCTCTTTTTAGAAAAGATAAAACGAAATTTGTGTCAAAGAAGTGATTTATGCAACATCTGTGTTAAAGAAGTGATTTATACAAGTACTTTAAGTGAATAGTTCTAGGCTAAGTCATTTGATTCGAGATTGTGTTCGGAAAATTGAGAATTATATATATATATATAGTTGTAACTAGCTTATATATAATACTAAGTAATTATTTTAAATATATAATGTGTAGATATAAATGTATTTTTAGAATAAATAAATAAATATATATTAAAAATAATGAATAACAACAAAAATAAAATATTAAAATATTTTTTAATATAGATATAGTTACTTTTATATATTATTGAAATATTATATTTTTACTATAACTATTTATAAATATATAAAATTTAAGTGTATATGATATATATAAAAAGAGTAGAAGTGTAATTATATGCATATTATGTTGCAGAACCCTCCCGGATCTGACTACAAAGTATAGATTTGAAGGATGAGGCTGAGAGACCCTTGTAAGTGAAGGATTGGAGGGCCACAAGGCCTAATCTCTAGCAAAAAAGAGGCCACACTCCTTAGTGGACCATAATGTGCATACAATGACTGAATGAGTGAATTTCGTAGAGAGAAAGTATAGTCGAGTTAGGGCCACCTGTTGTTGATTTGGGTACCTTATAAGAGGCCTGAAAAACTCAGAAAATGTAGAGCACTCAGACCTTAAGATGGACAATAGGGCATATTAGAACAAGGGCGCGTCTTGCATGAGATTTGATGCCAAGTGATGGAGGAAGGTCTTGAAGATTTCAGGATAGAAGTTGTACACCCTACATTAGGATTACTCCAGTGATGATGCGGCCAAAGTATCCTTGTCAATAGTTTGAGTTGTCAAGCCTTAGTTCAGATTTGGAAGGTAGCTCAAAGACCCTAAAGGAGAAACAAGTTTTGCTGGTGTATCCCTAAGATCAGGTCAACTAGTGCATGCACAGGTGTTGTGTATGAGAAAATATTTTTTGAGGCCAAAATATCTTCAAGTCTGAACTAAAGCAAACGAGAATGAAAAGGGAAAAGGGGTCTTGGATCATGTGGAAAGAAGGGTACATAGAAGTCTATTCATAACAGATGGATAATTGTATTTAGTATCCCCAGTTCTCTAATTTAGTGTGAACGAATCAGAGATAAGAGGGTAGTTGCAAAGATCCAAAGTGGTTGTTCTTAAGTATATGGAGTTGTAGTATAGTGGATCCAAGAACAATGATGAGGAGGTAGCCTATTTACTAGAGGGATGATCTACAAGCCCTAGGAGAAGGCAGTTATGATGGTCCAAATTGGGACAAGTGTATGGAAGTCCAAGTACAGTAAGGAGGGTTGTTAGGTAATTGCTATAGAGAGACCTAAGTTCAATACTTGAGATGCAAATCAAGCATGTTAAGAGAGGAAGAACTATTGAGCTTAGGGACTACAACCAAGATAGCTAAATTGATAGCCCTAGTTTACTATCAAAGAAGGGCATTTGTAGTGAGAAGAAGGGCATCCCTCCATGCCCTAATTTTGTCTTCATTGGAGCATCACATGAAAGAAATAAAGGGAAGAAGTCCCTATGATCCAGACTTACGCAGGAATGCAACAAAATACATATATACACATTAACACAAAGATGCAGAAAAAATAAAACTTCATTTTATTAATATCGAAGAACTGAAATATGCTTACATATAGAAATGGAAATAAATTAACTCAGGTGATGGTAGCTTATCACCGAGAAGAAATGTGGTGGATACATGCCTCTGAACTATGCTACAATGAGGCTCAAGGGCATTGTTATTATTAAACAACAAGGAAAAACCCTAAACAACCAAAACCCTAACCCCGAGAGATCGAACACCAAGAGTTTGTGGGCCTCATTGGGGTTAGCTGGGCAACCAACTTCCTGGGGTCGTAACTTGGTCATATTATCTCTGTTTGGCACATACGATACCTCATTGGAAAGATCTCTCCAAGTAATACAATATTTTCTGTAGGCCCCTACCTATGGAAATGATCCTACTATAGACCTCAAAAAAACGTCGTTTAGGGGGGTCAAAACTGCTCCGGAAATTCAAGATCCATAAAACTGTTAAAAATAGTAAATGTTGTTATAATCAAGGAAACTGATGAAATTGACTGGAGGTCTAGGTGGAATAGGCAGGTGTCTAGCAATATCCACATGGATAATTCCTCCCTCCTTAGGAAGTAGTGGTCCCCATTGCATTCAAAGCCTCCATGAGGTGAGGAAATTTATGTTGAACCTGGTCCCTGGTGAACCACTTTCCCTAGTGAAGGAGTTGCCCCACTTTGACAAATTGATATAGTTAGATTCGTTGTTGGCGAGTGTTATTCATATACGTGTCCATGATCTAATTAGTTTTGGATTGTTCCATGTAATTTGGGTTTAACTCCATTGGTGTGAGTTGTTACGTAATGTTGGATGTGTCCAACACTGGTGGAAAGTATGGCCAAAGGCGGTCCACATTGATTTTTGGGTGCATGCCAAGGAATGGTGGAATGTTGAGCTCGAAGGCATTGTCCCCTATAGCCTTGGTGATGGTGTATGGAAAATATCTGAGTGGGCGAAACTTGCGATGGGGGCCAACGAGGCATTCCTTTTGCAAATGTAGCCAAACTTTGTCACCCAGCTAGAACTTGTGTGGCACCCGATGTTGATCATGTCATTACTTGTACTTAGCATTAGCTTTGTCCAATATGTCATGGACATACTAGCATATGTGATGCATGTGCTCAATGAATTTGTTAGCCCTGTCAGCTTCAAACTGGACATGAGTCGAATCTTCCTGAGTAGCTACAAATGGTATGACCACATCAATGGGACATAGTGGTTGCAATCCCAATCCCACCTGAAAGGGGTTGTGGCAAGTTAAGCTATGGAGAGCTCTATTGTATCTATTTTGGACATAGGGGAGGATTTCATCTCATGTGCATGGATGCTTCAATTTTTACATGCACAGAATGTGTACAATAATCCTATTGAATACCTCTGTTGGGCCATTATTTTGGGGGTGGAAAGTTGTGGACTTAGTGAGCTTGGTATCTAACATCGCCCAGATACTTCACCAAAATGTACTTAGCAATCTGTTGTCCCAGTCTAAGATAATGGTCTGTGGGATCCTAAAGTGTACCCACACTCATTCAAATAAGAGCTTAGTAGTGGCTTCTATTGTGATACTCTTCTTCCATGCTGCCAGAATGGCCATCTTAGAGAATTTGTCAACAACCACAGAAATGCAATCGTTTCCCTGCTTAGTAGAAGGAAGACCTGACATGTAATCCATAGAGATGGATTCCCAAGATCGACAAGGAGTAGGCAGAGGAATATACATGCCTTGATTCTTGATGGTCAGTTTCGCAATGATGTAGACAGTGTAGGATCTGATGTACTTCCCAACATCCTGTCGAAGGTTTGGCCAATAAAAATACTTCTATAGCATTGCCAGTGTTTTCTCTACCCCAAAGTGTCCAACGATCTGACTATAGTGTGCCTCCCAAATCATCTTTGCACGCTCACTTGAAGGAACACATAGGTGTCCCAGGTGGCATAACAGTGCATCCTTTAGGTGAAAATTTGAAACTTTCTTTCCTTCCAAGAGCATATGGTATGCGTTGTCAAATTATGGATTTCTCTTGTAAAGATGTAGCCACCCCACTTTCTTGTGCCCAAAAGAGTCAAGCATAGTGGTCAGCACCATGACCAGCAGTCAGCTAAGGCATTCTACAACAATGTTGGTGTTGCCCACTTCATGACAGTGAAAGCATCGCACCTTTGACTTGTCAACCTTCTTCCCACCATGAGAAGATTTGGATTGGGACACCTTCCCTTTCCCTTTCTTAGCTTTACTCGCTAAAGCTAGATTTTCTTCATCATCTTGTTTTGATGAAGATCCATCCCTGGTGCTTCGCTTTACCTCCTCCTGCATCAGATCTGACCAGAGTCGTTCCCAATCTGGCAGTTTCTCTCTTCCATTAACCAAGTCTTGGTAGCTATGCCAGCTCTTAGGAAGACCGAGGAGTGCTAGACTCACCATGTCGTCATCAGCTGTCACGACCCCTATGCTTGCAAGCTCAAACCTGCAGGTGGTGAGCTTGTTCAGGAACATAGAGATTGTGTCGCCCTTTTCACACTTGATCTTTCGAAGTTTGTCTTTCAGCGCCAGCTTCTTCTAATCGCTGCTATTGTGATAAAGATATTTCAATGTTTTCCACATCGAAAACAAAGTCTCCTTCCCATGGAGGCTCGAGACAGTGTGATCTCAAACTCCCTCCAGGAGGATTCTCCTTGCTCTAGCTACACACTTTTTCCATTCCACCAGTTGAGTAGCATCAGTCGGCTTTTGGACTTCTTGATAAATGAAGTCCTTTAGACCGTTATCTTCTAATACTATCTCCATGCGATCCTTCCAGGCTATATAATTCGAACTGCCATCAAGGGCATATTCGAGTCTTAAACCACTAAACGCCATAGGTGAAATAGATGTGATAAGAACTCAATTCAATATTCAGAAACCAAACTTCATACTTCTCCTGCTTGTATATTGTTCTTCCTTGATCACCTTTGCTATGATACCATGTAGAATTTTCACTGTAGATCACCTGATATATGCAATGTCCTAAAGCATAATACTAGATCTACTTCTACCATAAACTTTGCAGAAGCTTAAATAGATATGAGCATCATCAAACAAGAACAAATATAACTGAGAATGAGAAGTAATCAACCATAACACAAAAGATATATTACTAGGGAAAGCACCAGCCTAAAATCCCAACTCTGTATTATCATACAAGTGGAAATCTTATTCAAGTTACAAAAAGAATCAGCTCTCAAGCTATCCTGCTCTCTCTGCAATTAAACAATTTTGCTCACAGACTTAATAGACATAGTATATGTCTTCCTCAAGCCCTCCAAGCCTCCTATTTCCTTGCGCAGTTTTGATTGGGGTCCAATGATATCACATGTGTGAATTGGCCTCATCACACTCACTGTAACCTCAGGTCCAACTGCGCAATCCTCAAGGAATAATATTCCTTCTGCATGCAAGGAATATTCACAATCGAATATTCTTGCAACTGATAGTACACTATCCCTCCATCTGATCTCAACTGGGTCTCTGACTGAATTGACATGCATGAGTTATCCATGAGTGAATACTCAGTTATCTGAAATACAGTAGTTACATGCATGCAAGCATTAACTAACTGAACTCTCATTAATTTAACAAACTGTTAGATTAATCTAACTGGACTTGACTCTGTTAAACTGAGTCAACTGATTACAACTCAATATTACAACTCACTCTGATCTCTTTAACTGATGGATAAATCCCTCAATCAAAGGAGAAACGGTTGCATGTCCTCACATAGACTTCATGTTCATAATTCCTTAACTAATTAACACAAGATGAATTAATTAATCAATTTACAGACAATTGTTAACATCAAATTTGAATTTTACTTCCTATGTTTAGTCCGAGGACTAACTTAAATAAGAAAGGATCCCACAATTCTATTTTTAGAAAAGCTATTTTTAACACTTTCACTTTTCACCCATTGTTGCTAAGATCCACAATGGCTAAACTGCCATTTATAGCTGGGCTATTTATAGTAGTGCTATTCTTAGCATTTTCTATTTTTAGCATTTCTTGTTGCACATTTCAACACATCCCTATGTCCAAATGGGAGGTCATTTCTATGTATTTTGTTGTGGGTTTTCCAGTCACTTCATAGAGGCACAATGCTATATTGGTTATAGTTGCTAAATTGACCAAAAGTGCCCATTTCATCCTAGTGAGAGACACTTATGATGTTATTGATGTGGCATGGGTTTTTATAAGCGAAGTTATTCGACTACAGGGGTTACCCACAAAGATCATTTCTGATAGAGACTCTCACTTTACATCTAGGTTTTGGACAAGTTTGCAATCAGCATTGGGGACTCAGTTAAACTTGAGCACTTCATATCATCCAAAAATAGATGGGCACACTGGAAGAGTAAATCAGGTTATGGAAGAAATGCTTAGAATGTACATCATGGATAATTAGACTTAGTGGGAAAGGTACTTACCATTGGTAGATTTTGCCTATAATAACAATTACCACAGTTCAATTTGGATGCTTCCTTATCAAGCTCTATATGGGAGGACATGCACGACGCCATTGAGTTGGGAAAAGTTGGAGGACTAAGTAATAATTGCGACATAATTAGTTCAAGAAATGGAGAAGCAGGTAAGACAAATTCAACAAAGGTTAAAGGAAACAAAATATAGACAGAAGAGTTATGCCAATTCACATAGGACTTATCGAAGTTATAAAGTAGTAGACCAAGTTTTTATTTGTATCCAACCCAACAAAAGCACCATTCTGTTTGGGAAAGGGACGAAGTTGTCCCCTCGGTTTATAGGACCTTTTAGGATGAAGGATAAGATTGGACCAATTTATTATCGCCTTGTACTTCCACCCCATTTGCATAAAACTCATGATGTTTTTCATGTATCTATTTTACAACATTATGTTTCTGATGAATCTCACAAACTAGATTGGAAGGAATTGCAAGTCTCAGACGTGGGAAACATAATGATTGAACCATTACGCATATTAGACCATAGTGTTAGAAAAATCAGATGTCGTATGGTGGACTAGGTTAAGGTACAGTGGGACAAGTATAACCTAGGATCTCCTACTTGGGAGGATGCACAGACTATACGTCATGACTACCCCTCACTTTTTGAGCATCTGTGATGCCCATTTTGACTTAGATAGCTACCTATGCTAAGGCTCTATTTGTAGTTACATGTTATTTTATGTATGAATTCTATGTAATACTGATGCGTTTTATTTGGATAGATGAAACTACTTATATAAATCATTAAATAGATTAGGTATTGTTGATTAAAATATTTTATGTATGACTTATTTGATGTATGATTTACCTGATGTACAACTTACTTGGTTATGATTCATCTAATGTATGACTTATCAGAGTTATTTTTGTTTAATGTATGGGGATATGATTTATCTAATGAATGAATTATCAAAATTATGATTTATCTAATGTAAGATTTATTTCCAATATGTTGTTATGAAGGAAAAAATTGACACATGGATACTAGACTTAATAACATCATGATTAAGATCACTTATATCTTTTGTTGCTATATATATGCATGAATGAGAACTAACCTGCAGATTAAAAAGAACTATATGATAACCAAGATCTACTCTTTTGACGGGGGAGTGTTGAGACATCCAATGGGTAATGGTATGATGTACATTGTTCTATTACATTTTGTATGTACTTGATATGCACTATTATGACATGGGTAAAGTGTAAATTGCAGGTGAAAAGACTACCTAATTGGATGATTCGATAATAAGTATCCAACCAGCGTCATAGTGTGGTCCATATTAGGGTTTTATCCCTAGTTTTTAGGATGGGTGGAGGCATTTCCCACCATGTAACCTCCAAGCCTAGAATTTGAGAGGGCAGTGATGGACACCCCCTAGACATGTGATGACAATTTCCAGTTTCCTACTTGGGAAGTTAGGTCGATATAGTCGATGTTTCTCCCATATTGGTTTTATCAGTGGTTAGATTGGTATAACCGACGCCATAGTATATTGCAGTAGAGGATGGATAGGATGGGAGAAGAAGTAGGTTAGGAAGGATAGGAGACTATAAGTTAGTTGGAGACTATTGATGGAAAGTGGTATCATTGCTTAACTTACTTAATTTGACTACTATATATCTCTCTATTTTGTTATGCCTTATTGTCAAACTTCTTTTAAACTCCTTGTGTCATTTTCACTCTAACTTCGAGACGAAGCTTTTTAAAGGAGGGGTGTATGTAATTCCCTAGTTGACCCTATCAGATTAATTTTTATTAGTGTTTAATAAACCTACACTTGTGAATCTGTAATTTTATTTTACTAATATGACTTTTATTATTTGTTATTATTCTATTCCAAAGGTGTCTTCTCAAATCTACTTTTTATAAGATATGGTATTCTCCAATTTATTTCTAAATTAAATATCCATAATTCCATTCCTAATGTGCCTTCTCAAATCTACTTTTGATAATATATGGTCTTCTCCAATTTATTTCTAAATTAAATATCCATATTTCCATTCCCAATGTGTCTTCTCAAATCTACTTTTGGAAAAGATATGGTCTTCTCCAATTTATTTCCAAATTAAATATCTATATTTCTATTCCCAAAGTGTCTTCTCAAATATACTTTTGGAAAAGATATGGTCTTGTCCAATTTAATTCTAAACTAAATATCCATATTCTATTCCCAATGTGTCTTCTCTAATTTAATTCTAAATTAAATATCCATATTCTATTCCCAAAGTGTCTTCTCAAATCTACTTTGGATCAGATATGCTAAGGAAAGTCAAGGATATTAAAATAAAAGGATGAGGAGTAGTCATGACATTAATGATAGGTAGTTGAGGAGGATGAGAGGAAGAAACATAAAAGGGGAAGGAGGATGAGAGGAGAGGGGGGAGATCCTTGGTCTTTATTTTGGCATTGGATGATTTTATTTTGGGGAGAAATTTGGAGAAAGATAAGGGAGAGAATGGAGAGAAAAATGAGAGAATTCATATTTGGATCTATTGGAGAGTGTTAGTATTAACTTGGACACATTACAACTTATTGGACTTGGGCTCAGAGGGCTAGGGAACTTGTGGAGGTTCCCTAGGCTAGGAAATCATTCCTAGTTGGATGAGAGGTAAATTCAGTCGAGTAGTCAAGAGGAGCATCCAAACAAAGTTAGGAGAATCCCAACCAAGCTACTGGAACATGCATTCTTCCATTTGTTAATTACTTATGTAAATTGTTGCAATTAAATTTCTTACTTGTTTAATATGTTGTTGATTAAATTTTACTTGAATATTATCATCGAATAAATGTTGAGCTATAAATATCTTATTTCCCTTCTTATTGTGTTTAAATTAAATGATAAATTTAGTTTGGTTAGAAGACCTAGGTTACATCCTCACAATTAGACTCTCAAATCCAAATTTTTTATGTTGTTACTATATTTTTGAGTGGTGATGATAATTTTTTAGTTTAATGGTGCAGAATATAGGTTATTTACGAAAACAAATCATTTTGGCAATGAGTATATTTTTATCACTTTTTTCGAACTCATTAAAAACTTACAAAAAATCGAAACAAGGAGTTCTCTTTATGCCCTTTTCAAACTCCCTAAACATGAAAATATCATTGAATACTTAACTATTCGAACTCATAAAGGTAAATGAAAACTCGTCTATTCAGTATAAGTTTACCTTTTTTACGGACTGAACTAGACTATTTATGAAAATGATATATGTTGACTAATCATGGTCAATAGAGTTCTCTCCTACATTATTTTACCCTTTTTCGATCTTGATAGACTAAATTTACGAAAAAGGACACTTTGGAGTCTACTTATGATTTTCTCCTGACTCCCTAAAAATGAAAAACATTGCGCTTTACTTTCTCCAGGCTCGTTAAAATTTACATTGAAAGAATTGAACACTTTTCCTTTTTGAGTATTTTCAAACTCTTTAAATATGAAAATGACATCGAGTTACCCCTTCACTGGACTCGTAAAACTTAAACAATGCAGGACTCATCAATCATGATGAGACCGAACAACTCCTTCCTAGGGTTCGTTAAAAATACTTCGAAGGACTCATCTGAAGGATGAACTTACAAGACAAGCATATGTCATCATCCACAAGCTTTCCAAAAACAAAGAGGTACTTGTCAATAATGGTGGGGGGGAATTGGGAAATTTGTTTATATTGTAAAAGGAAGTATTCTGTTCTTGAACATGACACTCCATCACTTTCGTGTCCGTGTTAGGAAATCCATTTGCCTCTCAGGAGACCATACCTCATTGAATGTCTTTAGCTGATTTGGGTATTATTTTTTAGTCATATGCTTCCAAGTCAGAATGTTGTTTTGCCAATATTTTCAAAAGAAGTCCAACCTCAGTCAAAATTACCTTGCAATGCATAGCCCCCAATCACATCGACCATCCCTGAGTCAGTCCTTGATTACTCCAAACTGTTTTTCTTCAAAACTTGACATGAGTTTCGTTTTGTAGGCCCTCCTGCGAGGGATCGCTTCCTTTTGACTTCATATCACTATCTAGGGAGGTTATCTAGAAACCTTCATTACCTTGGATCCAATACTATTTAATGGCGGGTTTTTGGCCTTCGACGACGTGTTCTCATCATTGACCTTCGATCGAATGATTCTATGAGTGTTCTACTTCAACACATCTATTCACAGTTCATAGATTGTACTAGAAGTACCATGAGAACCATTGTCATTATTGGTGGTTTCTCTGGCGCTTGTTAACGGTTCACATCGTTGACCAGTAATCAAGTGGTTTCTACCATGTTCGACTACGAGACATTCATTCACATGGCTAGATTCGTACTATGGATTGGGAGATCGAGATCAAGACCCTAGATCTAGTTTCATCCATCTAGGGTGCATGGATTTATTAAATATTCTTGATTGTAGACATATATCCATTTATGGATGCATCCATACTATGTCTTTTATTGATATGGATCTTCAGATGTATTTCCATACTGGTTCTTTGAGATATTTATGCTTTGAGTATGGGAATGCATATCTCAGCGATGATTTTATATTACATTGTAACATTTGATTGATTGTTTCAAGTCTCCGACCATAGTCTCTAACCCGAACCATGACATGATAAAGCACTGCAGTCATCAAATATCCCTTCTAACTTTTCACTTTAGGGGGTAATCTGTTACACGTCATTTTGTCGCATTAGGAAAATGATCGTCACTTTGGATCTTTATTTATTTATCATACTATTCCAAAGCATCCCCCTCCAAGGATAGAACCCAAAACATCCCAAAGAGAATGAAATTCATGGATCTTAAGGCTCAAAAGCCTATTTTTGGCTTCCTACACAGTTCCCTAGTCAATTTCTGTGCATACACAGAAGAGACCATTAAAGTCTATGCAAAAGTGTGCTTTCTCTTACATTATGGCTTGCGCACATGTCTCAATGCAAGTAAAAAATAAAAAGTAAAGTCCAGAAGCTTTGTTAGTTGAATCTTTCCCAACTAACAGCTTCGAAAGGATGCCTACTCAATCCTAATCCCTCCCATTATGGAGGTACTTCCCTCTCTTTGTGGATCCCTTATCTCACCATTTATGGATCTCATCCCTTAGGAAGAGGATCCCAAACCTCCTCCTCTTGGCCTATAAATCAAACACGGGTCAGAGGATTGGAGAGGACCATTGAAGCTAGGCTTATGCTACAAAAATAAGGCTAGAAGGATTTTCATGCAAGGAGAAGGTTGGAGATTGTGAGAAGAGGCTAACATTAGGGCTTTGAGGTTGTAAGTTTTTTCTCCCTTTTATTTAATAAAAATAAATTGTTCTTTCCTAATCACATCTTCTCTGATATCATTTGTGGGATTTCTTGGTCACTCACATATGTTATCATTGGTCATTGATTTGATTTATGATATATGTTGAGTTAAGTGTTTCATTTACCTTTCACTTTATATACTAGATGCTTTGATTCATTGTGTGTTTCTGTTTATGTAGATCTCCTTCGAAACATCATGGAGAAGCTATGGAAAGCGCTAGTATGATATCTAAAGCATCGAGGAGAAGCCACTTGTGGAAGGCATTGAAAGGACTTTGACAAACATTTCGTTAAATTGATAAGTGATCTCTCACATATTATTTGTTTCAATCAATTGTAAGCTAAGTAAAGATAGAAATTCTTTTCTTGTTTGTTACCAAATTTCGTTTGAAATTTAGGGAGATCCGTCTTGTCCACAAGAGGGATTAGTTCGTCTAACACTCACAATGATCCTTAGTTAAGTGCTTATGAAGTAATAAGTTACTTAACTAATTTCAAGTATACAACTACAATAATTTCCATAAACATGTACAATTTCAAATCCAAACACATGCAAAAAGACAAATATATAGTTAGTGGCTCGCTAACCTTTAAATACCCGAATCAACATATATGTAATGACAAATTTTAACAATGAAAAACCCTCTCGGCTCTTTTACCTCAATGCAAACCTCGCCAAAACCAAGAGATCTAAGACAAATGCCAAATTTATGGTGAAATCCCCAAAATTTGGCATTTACAACCCCGAATTACAACCTTGAATTTATGTCCCTAAAATTTAGCCCATAATAACATCATGCAACAGTTTGATGACTTGCAATTTTTTGTCCCTAAGAACCCAAGCCCACATTCCTTTTGCCTTGCTAACCAAGGTGTGGCCAACAGAAGACCCATGCGATGCTCTCTCTACCTAACTCTTCAATCTTGGTTCATGACTCACTCGGTTCATCTCAATTCCATCTTATCTCCACGTAGCTGTCCATTTGTTATGTAACCAGCTCACAAAATGGAAGAAAAGATATATCAACGACTTCAAAATCAGCCTCTTCGAGGGGGAAACCTCTTTTATATTACACAAATGAACAATTCTTCGATGATATAAACGGGAAAACCTCATTTCTATATATAGGAGTCTAAGGAGTCACGATATAATCAAAGCCGACATAACAATAATAATATAAGGGCACAATAATAACAATAGTGGGATTCTATGGGGCACACTAATAACAATATGGGGACAATAGGGGCACAACAATAAGAATAAGGGCTACAATGACAATAGTAATGGGGGAATCACTAGTATTATAGGGACCTAACACCGTTGAACTCCCTTGTGGTGAATATATAGGAGGTGTGAGCGACCTCTGCAACCAGCACACCAATTGGGAGGTGTGTCTATTCTCCTCCAGATGTTGTTTTGCATACTAGACGATGTGTTGAATGAATTTTTCACTCTGCAGTTGTTCCTTCATTCATTTGGGTCGACATGCCCATCACATCATGCCAATCTAGTCCAATTGAACACCCTCATCGTAGGTCAACAAGCTAATTGTGTCATTGTGCCAATTGTGCCCATCATTGTATGATGGCGGAAACCCCAAATTTGGATATCTCACCTCGTGCACCCTCATATGAGGTCACAACCAGTGTCTTGGGAGAATCCATGTTATACTACCCACATGCTGCAACTTGGTCATGGCACGCTTCATCTTGTACAACTGATTTCACCAAGTCATTATGATGGTGTGCGACCCACTTACTCACCCAATCATGGATTTAACCAAGTCGTGTGATAGCCTAAAATGTGATGGCGTGCCACAACATCGTATGTCGCCCATGCGGTGCCACATTAAATATACCCCAAAATATGTGTGGATAATCAAACTAAGGCTAAGATCTCCAAGATGCCCAAACATACTTGTGTGCGTGATACTCTTATGAGTGTGAAGGAATTATGTTTACTCTCCCCACCCTTATTTTAAGATATAATATGTAATTATTCATAATATTTTATTTTATATTAATTTGAAGAAACAATTATTTAATATACTTTTTCAAGTACCTAACGAAAATGTGAGAAAGATCACAAAGATAATTCACGATGCTTTAAGTTATAACATTCACTCGTACGACATGTTTAATGACCTGTTATGTTATGTTATCTAAAACATTTTGACTCTGTCAAATTACATAATAATAAAAATAAAATAAAATAATAAAATTTATAATTATAATTATTAGTTAAAATATTTTGACTCACTTAAATTACATAAAAAAATATAAATAAATAGAAATTTTAACTCCAAATTTTCAAGGTGCAAACTTTTCCACAAATTTAAAACTCAAAAAACAGATTTATATCTTGAGAAATTTGATCCCTCTTAAAACTTTATAGATCCAAAATTAAAATAAATATAAACTAAAATTTATATAATTAATTTAAGTGCAATATTTAGTGAAATAACTGTGACATCTCCATCGAACTTAAAATATAAAAGCTTGAAAATAAAAATAACATAAAAACTTGAAAATAAAAATAACAGTGTTTTCACAAGTGATATCAACACGATTAGGCCCCATCAAACACGCTGAAGCCAAAGGCTTGGACCCCACACCCTACAGTGGGGGCACATGGCGCAAGACATGGTTTGAGCACATGGCGCAAGACATGGTTTGAAAGGCCAGCAAGGCAGCCTGGGAGACCGTAGTTCAAATCTCATTGAGTACATTGGCCTGCGGTGGTGGATGCTCAAGCAGATTCCCCACCCCATGAGAGTTTAGCTTCGACTTGCAGGTAGTTGGATGTACTCTTGGTGTTATAGTGGCAGCTACGAGGATTGATCCTGGGTCTCCCATAGATTAGGATTGGTAGTGACCGATTCACCATATAGTTAAAAAAAAAAAAAGAAATTTTTTTTTGGTTTATTCCATCGCTGGATGACGAAGATTATAAAAGTTGGGGACCCCATTCTATAAACATAAAAGTTGACGACCACACGATAAATATAAAAGTTAGCGACAATTTGATTGACTTGACTTGATTTATTTGTTTGGGAATTTTTAGATTGACTTGACTTATTTAGGACATTTTGTGATCATTTCACACAACAAAACCTCATAGATTTAGGTAAAGTGGGAATGAGACAATTTGATTAACTTGCTGGTGGGACTTACAAGAGTTGAAGAGAAAGTTGGGATGAAAACAATTACACTGACTTACAAATTTACAGAAACTCTTTGGTAGATTTACAGAAGTTGAGAATTCTTGGGACCTAATATAACTTTTAGGTGGGAATGTTTGATCCGCTAAGTGCCAAAAAGGTTTGGCCGCTTAAATTATGCCAAGTGCCAAATTGTTTTGGTGCAAATGCAAATTTTTGGTCTTCGTAAATTTTGTGGTACAATCCGGACAAGATTATGTATGCATGTGAACGACACCTATGTTCGATTGGAAAAAAATATTCACACAAGTGGAGGAGAATCGAGACGATGTATTGGAAATAGAAATTAATTGACTTTGTTTGGCAAACTTCATTGTAGTTGAAAAGAATCGACACGACATCCAGAAAGCGCGATGTCCACGAAATGCACAAAGTCAAGGACGCCGTGAATAAATGTGGAATGAGCTCCACTATAGTTCCACTTTCGGGGAATTGATTAACAATCCACACGACATCCATAAAAGCGCGATGACCACGAAATTCACAAAGTCAAGGGCGCCGTGAATTAATGTGGAATGAGCTCCACTTTTTGGGAATTGATTAACTTGCTGGGAAATAGAGATAACTACATCTGGGAATTGATTGATTAACTTGCTGGTAAATAGAGTTACATCCATAAAAGCTGTGGGTCCCACTTTCATTATGAAAGCGCCGTGAATTAATGTGGAATGAGCTTCATTGGCGATGTTTAAACGATCCTCAAATTATTTGTATTATTTTAGAATTTAGATTATTTTAGAGTTTACGGAAACTTTGTTTGTCATGTAAAAATTAAAATAATATTAAAAACTATTACAGTCAAAGAAGATGAAATTCATTTCAAACCTGACTCTGCCACTTTTCCTCCCATAATAAGTCTCTTGAGCAAGCCAGGATTTTCATTATCAAACGCTTGATCGCTCAGTACATGAAAGAAGAGCTCTCTTCAAAAAATTCGGCATAAGCAACTAGTTCGTTAGTAGAAAACAAGTTATATAACGTTATTTATTAAAAAAATTATTACAACGCTATAAATGTATAGTTTGTGGATAATGGAAATTATTGATAATAAAACAGATGGTTTGTGGATTATGAGACTGCTCTGCTCTGCTCGCCCGGAAAACTCAATACTGTCACACAAACTATTCAAGTCTCGATTCCCACTTCACTCACACCAAAGAAATCATGAAAGCATGGCCATATTTGTCTGTGGATCGTAAGTATGAATTATAAACATTGTTTTTGCATATAGACTTAAATACATCTTCCGACATTTGTGATTTACTTATGTTAAATTTCTTAAATATCAAATTTACCTAATCAAAGCCTCTATTATATATATTTAATTTTATTGTGTAAAAAAATCCAACATAGATTTAGATAGAAAATATAATAATTGTAAAAATTATCATATTAACAAAAATAAAAGGATTGAATGCTATAAGAAAAAACTCAAGAACAAGAATAGATTGCATTGAAGTAATACTTATGGAGAATGTAGTGATTGTCTCATCTATTAAAAAGACGGAGGTATCACCATCTGCAATTTTTTGAATGCAAGGTGCTAGATCACAATGAGACTTGAGAGGAACACAGGACTTGAAATGCTAAACTAGATCTGAGCGTCCATGGAAAATACCCAACCTTTTCAAATAATCAGTTTATCCATTACGTATTACCCTCAAGTATTAGAAATCTTCACAAGGCATAACTGGATGGGGTTTTTCGAAATATTAAGTGGGTATGATGATGAGGTGGCCCAAGAATTTTGTCTCTCCCTCATTCCACTTAGAAGAGTCCATGCCACTATTGTGGTAAGAGGCCTCTCCATATAACTCACCCCTAAACTCATCAGCAGAGTTACCACACTTCCCCTAGGAGTACCATGGGGGAAGGAAGACAAAGGAGATAACCAGGTTGCCAAAAGGAAATACTTTTAGAAGGTGAGGAACCCATTGAGGACAAAAATGGAGTAAGGAGAGGAAGTCTGCCATATCCCTGGAATGAGGTGAGTTACCAACTTATCAAATACATTTCATGTGAGAGTAGGTATAGTGTGGTCTAAGCCTATCATTTTAAGCTTCTTGAAGAATTGAGATTTGGAGCAGAAACACCCCCTCACCACAAGCTCAACATACCGTACTTCCTGCTACAATCATTGATAGACTCAAGCATCAAGGTGCAAGAGGGAAATTCCCAACAGTTAGCTCACCATGGGTTAATTAGAATCCTTATAGAAGATGCCCTCCAAAACCTTAGAATTCCTATACAATGGTCAGTTTTTAGAGATAGCAGGCAAAGGAAAACATTAAAGCTCTCACATATGATGTTAGTTCTACTGTTAGTGAAGAGGAAGAGGAAGAGACTAAAGCAAAGGAAGAAGAAGTAGAGTAGGAAGAAGAAGAAACATAAGGAGATGAAGATAAGATGGATGAAGAATAAGATGAAACAGAACAAAATGAGGAAGATGAAGAAGAAAGGAGAAAGAAAAGGAGGATGATGAAGAAATAGAGGAGGATGTTAAGGAGGAAAATAATAAATTTGATGAAGATCTATAAGAGGAAGAAGAAAGGAAAGACATAGGTGAAGAAAGCAATGGGAAAGAGGGGGTAGAAGACAAGAAGGAGTCACCTGGGTGTCTCCTGAACCCACTGAGAGAGAGGCAGAAACTTTCGTCACTACTCTTAGCACCCCCATCAAGCGAAAAGGCAAAATATAAAGGTAGATCCCCTTATATTTTAGGACAAGGAAAAGCACAAGAATAAGGCAGGGGAAACCCCAAACACCAACCAAAATTCCCATTGAGATTGAAGACTCACCTAAACAAAATGAGAAAATGCCTTCCCCTAAGTCTCCTATCACCTATATGAGAAGGCCTATGACTAGATCCACCTCCTCCAAGGGAAAATCAATCCTAAAGGATACACAACAGAATCTACAGGAAGCAAAATCAGTCCTATAGGATACTCTGCTAAACCTACAGGAGACAAAAAAATTGGAAAAGGAGGTAGGCCAACAGCAAGAAACTAAAGAAGAGGATCCAGAGTCAAAAGAATCGAACCCCCAACCTAACCTTGACTCCTACTATAGGTTTATTGAAGGAGGCAGGGTCATTCCTCAAAAATTTTCTATCCCACTATTCTTTAAGCTTGAGAAGGACAGAGCCAGAAGTCATAGATGGATGCAGATCAACAAATCCAAGGGGTTGGAAGACATTGGGCACATGGAGGAGAAGCTCAAGGAGATGGGCACAGAGCTAAGTAGCTTGAGAGACAAAGAGGGCATAATAACATGTCAACTAGAAACAGAAAATGCATGGTTGAGAGGACAACTGCAAGAAAGAGAGAATCACTAATAGAGTTTAGGCTTCTGTGATCCATATTAATTTAGAGAAAGATTTCGGCGAAAATCACATGGAATGACATTTGTCGACGCATTTCGAACCATCCAGTGTGGTTCATCGTCAGGACAAGTTGAAGAACAGATCTAGCGTAGCATGTTATATAGACCGAGTAGAGCCTCCAACGGCTAGTTTGACCAGCCGCTAATAATGACCAATAGTCAAAACAAATAAATTAATTAATTAATTAATAAAAATTAAAGTTTAGTAATTAAAAATAATAATAAACCCTAAAAATAATAAAAGAGAATAAAATAAAATAATCAAATAAAACCCAACTGAATGACCAAAGGTAAAGAATAAATACGAAAAATAAATAATAAGAATAGAAATAGAAATAAAATAATTAATAAAAAGTAATAGTAATAATAATAATAAATTAATTAATTAAAACTAAAAATTAATAATAAAATACTAAGTGACTTAAAATAATAACCAAAATAGTACAAAAAATAATAAAAAATAAAAAGAATAAAATGAGGATAAACAAAACTGAAAGAAAAATATAAAAATAATAGTATAAATAGATAAATAAATAAATAAATAAAATAAAATAATAATAAAAATAAATTAAAATAACTAAATTAATAATTTTTTTTTACTAATAATAATAAAAATAATAATAAAATAAAGTAATCAAGTAATAAATAAATGAATAAAACCCAACTGAATGACCAAAGGTAAAGGATAAATAACTAAATGAAAATAAAAATATATAAGGATAGAAATACAAACAAATTAATTAGTAACAATAATATTAAAATAATAATAAATTAATTAAAACTACAAATTAGTAATAATAGGAGAATTAAAATAATAATACGAGAAATAATAAAATAAAAAGAATAAAATTAAATTGAATAACCAAATAAGGATAAAACAGAAAGAAAAATAAAAATAATAGTACAAATAAATAAATAAATACATAAATAAAATAAAAATAATAATAAATTAAAATAACTAAATTAATAAAATTTTTACTAATAATAATAATAAAGTAAGAAAATAAAAGGGAAAAAAAGGTGTATAGAGTTGTATACAGTTAAATACAATCCAAATAGCGAGTTAAATAGTAAAATAGAAAAGCAATATAAGAAGAAAAGCTACACCGAGGCCTATAAAAATAATGAGGGGCGAAATAATGACGATAACATAAAAAAGAGAACAAAATAAAAACCAACGAGGACGGAAAATACTAGGAGGAGAGGGCAGGGACCCAACACCTACTGACTTTCCAACCATCATCCCTATTGAGATTACTAGGTCTCTTTTCAATCTCTAGCGCTTCCCTGAATTTACGATGATGGAAATGCGGAATCCTAGCAATAACACTCGCTTCTTCGATACAAACATGATGATTGGTTTTCTCCGCATGTTCAGCCAAAGCGGAAGACTTAAATCTCCTATGCCTCAGATCCGCTGCGTGCTCACTAATCCTCTGATTAATGGAACGACCAGTCTCCCCAATATAGGGGGTCCCGCACGAACAAGGGATCAAATAAACACCTTTCATATCCTTAGGGTCGATGGGATCCTTCACAGATCTGAGAGACGAACGGATGGTGTTCAGGGGCCTGAAGGATACCGGGATACTATGTCTCCTGAGAATCCTACCAATCCTATCCGTGGTCCCTTGAACATAAGGAAGAAGGACACCAGAAACACGATCTCTTGGCTCTCTTTTCACCAGAGAATTCTTGGAAGCTTTAAGGAACGCCCTATGACCCAGGTATCTACTGTAACCATTCTCCACAAAGACATCCAGCAGATGGGATTTTTCTTTCTCAAAGCTCTTCTTGTCCGAGATCCTCAGGGCCCGAGTAGTAAGGGTACTGAGAACCCCCATCTTCTGAGCTGGGAAATGGTGGGAACTGGCATGAAGATACTGCTCCGTATGAGTTTTCTTCCGAAAAACTTGATGGGCCAGGGAGCCATCCTCATTCCTAGAAATAAGAATATCAAGGAAAGGAAGGCATCCATCAACCTCCTGTTCCTTAGTGAACTTAATGGCTGAGGACTGCTTGTTAAGATGATCAAAGAAGAGATCAAGCTCATCCTGGCCATGAGACCAAATGACATTGGTGTCATCCACAAACCTCTTCCAAAGCTTAGGAAGGAGCCGGGAAGAGTTCAAAGCCTTGGACTCAAAATCTTCCATAAACAGATTAGCCACAACAGGGGAAAGGGGGGATCCCATAGCAACCCCACAAGTTTGCTCAAAGAACTCCCCTTCAAAACTGAAAAAGGATTCCAGCTAAATCCTATGCCCTATACCTCAAGGAACAGTGGTTGCAGTTCCAGATCAAAACCCTAGAATAGAGAGGGACCATGCCATTTCAGGATTGCATGTAGTTCATTCATCTTTGTGATCAGTGCACACTAGAAGATAGGGCAAAGATGTCTGAGTTTTATTTGCACAACATGGCCTTAACAGACATGAATATATGGGACCCTAATGCCAAGCTAGGAGATTTATAGTTTATGGCTTTGGCATCATGGATGAACCATGAGGAATCAAGGGCTGCAAAGATGAAGAAGATATTGGCAAGAGAGAAAATTGAACCTCTTATGATCAGAGCTAAATAGTCAGATCCTATGGCTCTCATTAGTAGCCATAATTTGATTGAAAATGATCCTCAGATTGCACTTAGATATCTTGCTTCCCAAGAGAAAGCAATTTCACATTTTGAGGACATGTTCAAGCTATTAGGGGATGATAGCATACATGCTTGCCTGAGGAGATGGAACACATTTCCATACAACTTAAAGATAAGAGAGTACCACTCTCCTCAAATATTGAGTGAAGCACTAAACATGACACCCATGTACAAGCAATCTATGCAAAGGCTGAAAGTCAATTTGATTGGCCTGAAACTCATTCAACCACTACTCTTAGGAATTATAGAAGGAAGGAAGGAAGAAGAAGAAAAGAGGTAGTAGGAGGAGGTAGAAAGGAAAGCATGCTTCTATGAACAAGAAGAGGAAACCAAAACAGAGGCATGGGATATCAGGGAGGCTGCTAGAGCTATGAAGGATATGGATATTTATTGAGTTTCTCAGAGGATGAGCAACACTTTTAGTAGGGGGTGATGATGATCCTCATCATTGGGTAACTATATGGGCCTTAATTCACCTCCTAGCTTAGTCAAACCAACTTTTCTCACAACTTATTAAATGTTTTTGATTATATTTTGTTTATGATATGAGTTAGAGTTGGATATTACGCCTAGTGGACTAATATGCATTGAATGCAGGATTGAAGGAGAAAATCAAGGAATTTTGGCAAATGCTAAGGTTAAAACTCAAATGGGACAAGGGAGAGGGATTGTAGGAGGTAAATCCTCCTCATTTACTTCTCCCTCATTCGAATATTCCTTGATCCATCACACCAGCTCGAAGTGCAAGCAGCCAAGCCATGTGGATTAGAAGGCAGTTGAGAAAGTGAGAGACAAAGAGCTAGTTTATCTCGAGTTTGGGAGCCAAGCCTCCCTAATTTTAAGGACGTCATTGGGGACTTCAATTCTATAAGTAGAGAGGCCTAGAGCCTCATTAGGATTCGAATTTTTGTTGTAAAACTCTAAGCTATTTTCGAGCTCCAGACTTGTGAAAGTTTTATTGATGTAATTTTATGTTTTAGTAACAAGAATGAGTTTTGTTTAGAGCCACCATTGAGTTAAATCAGAGGGCTGAAGCTCTTGGGTTAGGGCCCAACACTAGTAGCCAAGGCTCCTCTTCCTTGTATCTGTATGTTTAGATTAGTCTCATATTTTCATTGTTAATTTGCTTTTAGATGTATTTTCATTGCAACTAGTGTAGATTGAATTGGTTATTTATTAGATGCTTCCATTTGTACCTTACTTCAGTAGCAGGTTAGCAAGGATAAAAGGAATACCACAAGGTTGTCAGTGGGTGTCCTGACCTCATTTCCTCCCTTTGGGATCATGATTTGAGCAAGGGACCTTTATGCAGCTAAAAAAAACATTGATTTCTATTTCTTGCATAAGCTTTAGAGTTTCTGTATTTAAGTTAGCGTTCGATTAGTTTTGCGAAGTAGGATTTCATTGCCATCTCTTCTATATTCACTCTTGCAGTAGATCTCATCCATGCTTTCATTCCTTTCAGCAACTTTTCTCATGCGTAATGTAGGCAGTTAGTTCATTAATTCTGCTTTTCTAGCTTATGGGAATGCTTCTTGTTTACATAGCTTTTTTGGAATTATACATGTTTTATATAGAGAAGTTGCTTTAGGAGTAGACAAAGACTTCATAGCCAACAACCACCTTCCACTTCATCCACCATAGTCATTCCTTGTTTTCACCATTGCCTTCACTAGTTTTCATCATTTTACATAGAAATTATTCCAAGAACATTGAGCAAATCCAACCATCCTCTATCTTTGATGTTTACTTCTGAGTGATCCTATACCTTTCCTCACTTCATTCCACCCATTGACCACCTTTGCTAATACTTCCATCACCTCCAACACCTTCCATTTTGCTCTTGGTTGTATCCTGTAAGTTTATAGGGAATCTTGTAGGTTTCTAGTACATCCTGTAGGTTTTCTTGAAATGACGTGTTTTGAGGCCGAATTGAGGGAGAACCTATAGGAAGTCACTAAACGACTCCCAAGGGTCTCCCACACCATCCAACCATCTCCTAACCCTTCCAAACATCCTCCAACATCCTTTATTCACCTGCCACATCACCAAAAGAAATTAATTTGCATACTTGATTTTGCATGAAAATCCAAAAAGACAAAAACTGATTTATTTCGGTTCCTTTACTTGCACATTAGTGATGCTTGATGCTTCTTACTTCCATGCTTAAATAGTATCATTTGGTTCATGTTAATTTAGCATTATTGCAAAGCATAGTTTCTTGGCAGTTAATTAGGAAATGGTGTGATATAGCATTGAATTTCGATCTTTTCTATTATTGCAGTAGAGTAGCTCTCCCTTAGAGCATATTTCCCTTTCTTCCATCAAGAAACCAAGCTTCTTCTGACTCCATAGAAATCTAGCTTGAAACCCCTAGTGATTTCTCGCCAGCTGAACCGTGACAAAAGGCAAAACCATCACTTTTACTTGTGTATACATCACTGTCACCTCCAAGTTTGTATGTACCTCAGGTTGACAAGGTAAAGCGGGTAGCCTAGGATTTGTAACATTCTTGCTGCAATACTGGCGCTCATCAATAATCCAACTTGACAATGAAGAGGGCAAAAATTTTAAAACAAATTTCCCTCAAAACCAAGCAAACAAATTGAAAAAGATCACAATTGCTAAAAAACAAAACCAAAAGAAACCAAAAAACCAAAATCTTGGAAAGAAAAAGAAAGGCAAAAGCTATGTTTTTCTCTGTTTATTTTAAAGAAACTAAAGAAATTTTCGAGGTCACAAAAAGACTACTAAATTTCAAAGATCAAGAAACAAGCACAAAGTGTCCTTAAACTTGGAAAGTTATAAAACTCATTAATAAATGAAACTTGAAACAAGAAGGACTACAAACTCATGCAAACTGATCTGAAGAATAGCAAAAGACTTCAGCAAACCGACAAAATGTCAAAAAAAAAACTCTCAAGATTGCCTGAGAGACTCAAAAAGGCACGAAAAACCACAAGGTCAACCAAAAGGGAAAGCCAAGCAAAGAAATTTGAAATCTGGGTTATAAATGAAATCAAAACCAATTTCTTGTTCTGGAAATCCAGAAAGTCCAAGAACTTCAGACAGAAGCCTTGAACCTAAGACCCAAAGTAAAATCCTACTCAAAAAGCAATCCTTGGCCAACTGGGCTTTTCGCTAAGAAGGAGATTCAAAATTGAAAACTTGTAAGAGAACTAAGTTCTACAAACAGTGGATGACCAGAAAATAGCAAAAGTCACCTGGTAATAGACCTAACTGAGCAAAATATTTTGAAAAAACAATTCAAATTATGAATACGCGACTGTGTAAAGACACAGGGGTGCGCACACGTGTTTCAAACACAGGAAACTCACATATATGTGAGTCTACTTGAGGAAACTAGCATGTGTACGCAATTGTACTCCAAGAAAAGTGCATATAAAAGACTCAATTAAGAAAAACAAAAAATCAAGGCCTGATCCAGAAGATCAGACTTGATGCTTGGGAATCTAATAAGTCAATGACACTGTAAAAACAAGCAATCAAGAAAACAAACCGTGATCGAGAACAAACAACCCAAACTAGGAGAAACAAGAATGTTTTCCCCTTATTCTCTAAGCAATGGAAATAGTACTTCTATCTAGGCCTCAATTCCACCCACTGCACTCAGTTGTCCTCGAGTCTTTTCCAGGATTTCAAGAGCCATTTGCAGTAGAGAAAGTGCCTTCTTATATTCACCCATAGACTGAAACAATCCACTTTGAAATATCTACCTCACCTATGAATGGATTAAAGTTGCCATATTGAAATATGCTGGTAGGAGAAATATCTGGATGTATATTTGGTGTGTGTGGCGATGATGAAGAAAAGAAAATTCCCTAGCCACTCCCAATGTTATTGACAAATGCTTAGGTCAGTCTAGCTCAAAATCTCAATTACCACCTTCTCTGTGAAATAGCTAGGCAAGGGTTCCATTTGGCAGGAGGTAATGTAGTAAGAAATACATATCATCATAATTAACAAATCCCATAAGGTATGCTTCTAGTAAGCCCATTCAAGGCCAATTTAAAAAGAGTGACATTATAGCAGTGGGAAAAAAAATTCCCTGGTGGTCACAAACTCCACCAAATTGGCAGAGAAAAATAAGTCCCTATAGAATAACTCAAGCATGTATCAGCAAAATTTTAATCTGTAGTTCCTATTTTCTTTCTAGCAACACTGTGATGAAATTAGATTTCAGAGTCTGTGAGAGAAGCTATTGCGGTGAAATCTTGTTTTAACTAGAGGGAAATTTAGCTTAACTTTCTAATTCTTTGAAAGAGGCGTGTGGATAAGTCATTTTAGCCCAAATCTGAAGCAAATTTATGTTGAGATCAATTTTTTCAAGGAAGTCCTTAACGAAAGCGTTTCAACTCAAAAAAGCATTGGGAAATATCAGATTTTGAAGTTCAATGCAAAAATAAGTTGAAAATCCATAGGATGTCTTAGCTGCGAGGCTATCTCAGAATTAATTGTTTTTGTGAAGCATATCCCTGTTTGAGATTCGAAAATAATTATTTCAAACTTATTTCACCATTGCAATCTCAAACTTATTTAATTTATTTTCATAATTAAAATATAATTATATTTCTTTATTTTTTTAGATATTATTTTCTAATAAAGATTAAAAAACCTTATTAGCAGTCGTCTTCTAACCCTTATCTACCTCAACTCAGCGGTGAAAACAAAAACATAAAAAATATAAAAGATATAAGACGTTGATACTTTGAGATCTCTTTGTACCTATCAGCACCATATACGGATTTGTTTCGTCATCTCTTTGTGGACTAGCAGTTGCATTCTACACGTGACGTTTTTCCACTTTCCGTCTCATTATATCAATATATAATACATAGTAAGGAAATAATTGGAAGTTGAAATCCAATCTAACGGTGAGAATTAATATTTTAAAAAATTTACTCTACAATTAAAATATAATCATGAAATTTCAACAAACCCCATTAAATCATGACAGGTCTGCCCTTCTGTTTCAGATGGGCCGTGTCAATCAAAAAAGCATGCCATCGACAATCAGCACCATCGATTTGGCATCTTCCACGATTTATTTTAATTGTTTTAACAAAGAATGTTGTTTTAATTGTTTTAACAAAGAATGTTGACCGGCATGGAAATATTTTTACGGAAATCCACATCGATGGCTTCCGCAACGGACCTACCCTTCTCTTTCAAATCAGTGGAAGATAATAAAGGAGAAGAGCATGTGATGACAATCATCGGTATCATTGATTTGGCGCGCATGTTCAGTGATGACAATCATCCGTATCATTGGTATCATTGATTCCACGATTTATTAACAAAGAAAGTTGATTTCTTAACAAAGAATGTTGACCGGCATGGAATTTGTTTTTATGGAAAAAGACATCCATGGCTTCCGCGACAGACCTGCCCTTGTCTTTCAAATCAGTGGAAGATAATAAAGGAGAAGAGCATGTGACGACAATCATTAGTGTCATGGAAAAAAACGAATTAATATAACCTAATAATTATTGTACATTTTAAGTTTTTATAATCACAATTTAATAATATAATTATTTGTGATTCATAAAATAAGATTTTTTTTGGATTGAGTTGGCGCGCATGTTTAGCGATGAAAAAAAAAGTGAACGACCCATGAATTAATATAACATAATTATGGTACATTTTAACTTTTTATTCCGTCAAAGTTTCAATATTGTCGGTGGCTAATTATTGTACATTTTAACTTTTTATTCTGTCAAAGTTTCAACATTGTCTGTGGCTAATTATTGTACATTTTGACTTTTTATTCTGTCAAAGTTTCAACATTGTCGATCCAATCGACATGGAAAGAACATGCAAGGCAATGACCGACCATGGATGCTGGAGATCTCTTCAATTTTTTTGGGTCAACTGCATGACAGGGAACAAAAATTTACATATCCTTCCTTGAACCAAAGGCAAACAAAAACCTAGGTGATGTCAAGGTGGCTTCCGAGCCACAGAGCCCCAACTTTCATAATTCCCATGATTTGGAGCAATGAACCCACAAAGACTAACCACAGAGATGGGGCAACAATAATCTGAAACGGGGCTCTTCGCAGAGCCGCTAGAAAATTAACCTCCTTACCACCACAATTGAAACCCAACACTACACCAAAACCAAATTTACGGACTCCTGAGAAAATTAGGTAGACAAAGAAGCGCACATAGGCAAGAATGCATCCAGATCAACGCTCAATCGAGATTTAACATTAATTTTCCTACCAAGATGCACGATTCACACCATATTACTTCTCTTAAAGAGATCCATCATTATGCTGAGAGGAGGGCAATTCAAAGTCTGGGGCAGAGGGATATTATTATCCCAAGCATGCGAGAGGAATATCATTACTACTGCATGATGATGGTTTTCAATATTTTCCACATCAACAGTGATGTGAATGATAACATAAGGCCAAACCTTATTGTATTTTATATAATTCGGAAGGAACTAAGGAGAAATGTAGTAGAGGGAAGAGGGATTTTAGGGAAGGGGATAAGGATTAGAATTAATTCTAAGGTGAACCATATTTGTATAGTGAAAGTACCAGAGTGGCAACCAAATAAATGTGACCATAAAGAACTTAGGGGATTGGACAAAGTCTTTTAAAGTTATTGTGATCCATAAACTGTCGTGAGAATTTCATTGGACGGTTTGTCACAATAGATCTGATAATATTATATTAAAAAATTGAAATTCTATACTATTACAATTTTATTAAATTTCTAGATATGTAGATTTTACTATAATTAGTGCATGCATATGATTGGAAATTATGTAGAAAATAGAGAACGACAAAATAAAATCACACATACACACACACATAAGACACAAGATATCCTATGGGAAACCTTTTTGCGAGAAAACAAGAGAGAATTATCTTATACTAAGATAGCTTGTGTGAATCAGGTGGGCCTCCTAAATGTAAACTTCTAATAATTCTAATATATTAAAGTTAATTTGATTGTTTTGTTCGTTGAATTAATTCCTTCAGATGTTTTTTCTTTCTTTATATATATGGAGCATTATTTTTGGATTTTCATTCCAATAAAAGTAAGGAAATAGATGTTAAATTTTATCATAGGTGTAATTTTTTACCATGATATTTGACAATATCAAATATTTTTATTTATTTATATTAAATTATTATTATTTAAATTCCAAATTTAGCAATTTTATATATAATCAAAGGATTTGTTAAAAATAAATATATTTAAGAACAAATATTAAGAATAAATATTTATAAAATATTCGAATCTCTCCCAAAGATATGGAAATTTCATCTGCCTTTTCGAAGCTTGAAACTGTAATACACTGAATTGGTGCCAAAAATCCATAGCTGATTCTTGCAGAGTCTTCCATTGTTTTAACAGTTTTTTGTGAAGAGGTTTTGGGTCAAAATGGTGGAAAGTAGATTCAATGAGATCACAGAACTGGTCAAGTGAGTATACGCTGCCAGGCGGCAGATTGTTGCATAGAAGTCCAACCCCATTATTATATTGGTGTGCTCATGTAGTCCACATATTCTTATTATCGTGCCCCATGGAAACCCACTACTGTTATTATTGTGCCCTTACATTATTATTTTTCAGTCAGCTCTGATTATATTATGACGCCTTAGACTCCTATATAGAGAAGGGAGGTCTTGTCATTTGTATCATCCAAGAATTGTTCATTTTGTGTAATGTAAAGGAGGTTTCCCCCTCGAAGAGGCTGAATTCTTAGGTTTTTATCTCTCTTCTCTATCTTTTTGTGAGCTGGTTCATAAAATTTCATATCAGAGCTTTGGGATTCTAAGGTTTCGCTGCTCCAAATAGGTCATCGTGGAATTTTCATTATAACTTGTTTTCTGCGACGTTTTAGAAGCTAAAAAAACCCATTTGAGCCGAAATAATTCTAAAATTTAGGTTCAAATTTTAGAGCTTTTCTCTGAGGAAGTTAGGGTTTTTGCAAACTCTCAAATTACATTCCAAATAGGTGACCTTAGGAAAATCGTCATAACTTTTGTTCTAAGAATTAGATTGAAATTTCGTAAGAAGTTTTAGAAAGGATATGGTCTGCAGTTTTCTGTGTATTAGTTTTAGTTACTAAGGTCGAAAAAATGACACGTGGAACTTCGTACAAGTTCACTCTACTAAGCTAGTCTATAATCAGGTCACCGTGGGATATTTGGCATAACTCTTCCTTGGAGAATCCAATCTTGATCAGACTTGTAGGGTTAGAAAGAGGACTCAAAGGGATATTGTAGGATGTGATTTCAGATATTTGAGATCTGCAGTTATAGAGATACAACAAATTCAACATTGAGCTCTTACAAAGTGAAAAAAAGGTGTGTATTTTTTTTTTAAATTTGCATAAGATTGGTTTGAAAAAATAATTTGAAGGAATTCAATGGGAATAGTGAAGAATTATTAGCATCAATTGATTCCCCGAAGCAAGAAAATGGAAACACCTAGTAAGAAACCTGAAATATCTAGCATGACTCGTGAAGAAGAGGAAGAAATGCAACGTGATATATCAAAATTACAAGACCAAGTACAACAAATTTCATTCCCACAAAAGGTAACTTAAGCCAATATGAATGGAGTGGAGGCTAATATGGATGACATGCAAGTTAATATGGATGGTGTGGAAGCTAAGATGGATGGAATGGAAGCTAAGATGAATGGCATGGACATTAAAATGAATGGCATGAATGCTAAGATGGAAGAATTGAAGATAAATTTGAATAAGTTGCTACAAGAAATGGTTACTAATGGTGAAAGGGTAGTAAAGGAAACTCATGATGAGAACAAAAGAAATGTTAATCATGATTTCATAGACTCTAATTTTGGATTGAAGACCCATCATGTTCCAAAAATCGATATGAGGAAGTTTGATTGCAAGGATCCCGAACATGGATACTACAGATGGAGCAATTTTTCGATCTCCATAATGTGCAAAACACACAAAAGGTACATATTTCAACTTTATATTTGGAACCAAATTAGTTTGTATGATATTGATGGCTTTGCTCTCGTAAACAAATTGTCACTTGAGTAATTTTTATGGAAGAAATGATAGCACATTATGAGGATACAAAAAACAACACCCTTTTTAGCCAATTGATAATGTTGACACCTAATCCGAAACGGATGAGGTGAAGCCGGACAGTCATCTAGAAGATGAACTGATCCGTTTTGTAAATGTATAAATAATAATAGTCTAATGAATAAAATCATCCAGTTGTTTCTTGAGCTCATTAATTTCTGAGCTAACCTGGCCTGACATGGTATCAGAGCCCAGGTCCCAGTCCCGAAATAGCTGTAACTCCTCTGCCAGGTTTCTGCTGCCTCATGAAACCTGTCCTGAGAGACTGCGCATCAGTTTTCTCTGAGAGACTGCGCTCTCTGACTGCCAGAGTCTGCCCATTATTTTTACAAACGTTTGCCTAACGCATAACCGATACATTCAGGTATGCGCAGTGAGGGGAAACGACAGTCTTTCTATATCCTCATTAATCAGTCGGTTTGTCTTTGCATACCCTAACATGTTATTTGCCTGTGCAAATTGCAAAAGAGCTTTCTTCCTGGAGAACTGAGTTCACGCCTTATTCCTTCTTTGTTTTCTGATTGCATCTGATTTTCCTTTGTTTCTCCACTGGTGAATTAAAGGAACTGCTTTCATTGAGGTTACCCGCATTCATCCAAGATTTCTCACGGTTGGCTCTGCGTATATACATTGTTTCTTTGGGTTTCAAAATTTCCAACTGTCAAGTTCACCGACTAAACGCCTCGATGGACCATACAGATGCAGTGACATGCTCAGTTCGGCACTTGATGTTATGACCCATCCGTCGGCTACCAAATATGGTACCAAATCTCCCTCCTTACTAGTTCCACAGGAGAACAGTCTTGTTCTGTCGACACTGTAGGCCATAGTGGTGCTACCAAACCTCCCGGCGATCCCATGAGTCGTCCCGTTGTCTTATTCACTCAAGTTGCATCATCCTAATTCAGTACAGCTTCATTCGATTTTGAATGTGCCATCTTCAACTTCTTTACCAGTCGGAAGAATGGGAGCACAATCGCCCTTTGTAGGTGTCTATTTATGATTTCATAGAAGATTCAAGAGTTCCTTTGCAGCAAGATTGAAAATTTTGCTTCTGGTACACTTTCAAAACAGATTAATAATCTGATACAGCTTTTAAAAACAGAAATATCAGAAATATCAGATTATTTTATGTCAATTTCTTCTGCATTTTTAAGCTTAGATTTTTGAAGATTTCCGTTACGAGCACATTTCCAAGTAGAGCTTCATTGTATTTGAGAAAGCATTCATTTTGTTCCTGTCGTTTGAGTTGCATTACATGTTAATGTGGATGCCGAATTAAAGATCTGGAGCTAAGAAACCAATTGACTAAGAAATTGAGAAGGTCATCTCGGATTTTGGATGGTGCAGCATTTATCTATGAAACATTGAAAACTCCTGTAATGTGTGCAACATTTATATATATGTACATTGTTTATAGGGGTCGAGCCTGACATTGTTTTCAGAGGATTATAGTTTTTTTTAAGACTTGGAGATGCTGATGAAAGGATTTAAAATCATCAACCTTTGATTTGAATGCCTATGCACAGTTTTGTTCATTCAAAGCAGTTGTAATATTGCACAGTTTTTTTTATCATTTGAATGATAATGCTGCTTTGAAAAGTTAAAGCATTAAAGTGATATTGAAGTGAGGAAAGTTTTTATCAGCAGAGATATTTTTTTCAGAATGCATTCAATCATTTCTATGGTCGGAATAGTTCTCACTGGCAAGGAGAACTATTCTGAATGGTCCCGGATGGTAAAACACACCCTCATCTGCAATGAGCTGTGGAAATGTGTGTGTGTCGGAGAAGAAGACAGAGACCCTGTGCAGCCCACATCAGACAAAGAACTCGCCATTTGGGAAAACAAGAACAGCAAAGCCTTTGCATTGATCACAGCATCTGTAAATGAGGAAGTAAGTCGTCATATTTCATCTTATTCCATTGCCTTTGAAGCTTTACAAAAGCTGAAAGAACTGTATGATACACATTCTACACTTGAAGTTGTTCAGCTTATGATTAAACTCTTCACTCTTGAACTGAAAAATAATGATCCTCTTACTCTTTCATCTGAAATAAAGTCTATATTGCATGATATTAAATCCACTAAGGTTGAGCTGGATATCTCTCTTATTGCCTTTCTCAAAGCACTCTATCCTACCTACTCTAACTATCTTGAGTCTTTACAAGCAAATGGAAATCTTAAAGATATAACCTTTGACACTCTTGTGAAAAAGTTTGCTGAAAGAGAGAAAGCCTTTGGAAAGAAAACAGTCCATGAATCTTCTGAAGAGACTGTTTGCCTTGCTCATAAAGAAAAGCATCATGCACAAGATTCTACAAGAGGAAGAGGTGGACGAAGAGGAAGAGGAAGATACTTCAGAGGCAGGGGGGGCAGACATCCTCAAGCAGAAAAGGCAGATCTGCATTGCATTCGCTGCAAACGAAATGGATCACATGATGCTTCTACATGCAAACTACCATGGGACAAGGTTGAGCAGAGAAGAAACCAACAGAAAGGTAAAATTGATGACTCAGACAAAGGTAAAGCACCTGAATCCGCTCACTATATTGAGGCACAATGTAACATTGGAGTAAATGAAGATTTGTTTAATGCTTCACTTGCTTCTTCGAAAAATGACTAGTTGCTTGATTCAGGAGCAACCTGTCATATGACTTATAGGAGAGATTTCTTTGAAGATTTCACTGACAATGTTGATGGAGCAGTATACTTTGCAGATCAGTCAAAAATCAAGCCATCAGGGCTTGGCACAATCAGGCTTAAACTGCCTGGTCTTCCAGACTTTCTTCTGGATCATGTTCTATATCTCCCACAGCTGAAGAGAAACTTGCTGTCCCTGGTCCACATCCGCCAGCAAGGTCACTCCATTCACATGTTTGATGGCAAGCTTGAGGTAAGAAAGGCATCTGACCACTCACTTGTCATGAGGGGTATAGAAGAAGAAAGACTCCTTAAACTGCAAGGAACCTCTGCTCATGTACAACATTTCTCATATATTTCTCATCATGAAGAAGGTGCACTTCCATCAAGTTTATTATGGCATGCTAGATTTGGACATTTAAACTATGATAGTCTCCGCTTGTTGAAGAAAAATGGTGTTGCTGGTTTGCCTACAATTCCTAGAAAACATAAACAATGTGATGCTTGCATTCTAGGAAAGCATAGCAAACAGTCTTTTCATGATTCACATTCAAGAGCACATAGGAAGCTTGAACTTATTCATTCAGATTTATGTGGTCCAATGCCTGTTCCTTCTGAAAATGGAAATAAATATATCATGACATTTATTGATGATTACACCAGAATGTGTTGGGTTTATTTTTTGAAGAACAAATCTGATGCTTTTCAAACATTCAAGAATTTTCATAAGTGGATTGAAAATGATGCACAATCTCATATTGGGTCTATTCGCACTGATAATGGAAAAGAATATACATCAAATGAATTTGAACACTATATTCGCCAACATGGGATTAAACATCAAACAACTGTGCCTTATAATCCTCAACAGAATGGTGTAGCTGAAAGAATGAACAGAACAATTTTGAATATGGTACGATCCATGCTTTTCTTCAAAAATGTAAAGACAATGTTTTGGGCTGATGCTGTTCTATGTGCTGCATATATAAAGAATAGATGTCCATCTAGTGCTATAAGAAACAAGACTCCTTATGAATTGTGGTATGGACATGTTCCTTCGGTAAAACATCTCAGGATATTTGGTTCCACCTGTTATGCTTTAATACCAAAGGTACATAGAAACAAACTTGGTGCTAGAAGTCGTAAGTGTATCTTCCTGGGGTATTCAAACACATCTAAAGCATACCGCCTTTATGATGAAGTAAATAAAAAGTTTGTTTTATCTGGAGATGTCATTTTTCTTGAATCATCCAAATCTGACAGTGTTGTTGAGCGGCAACTTGATCGCTTGGATAGATTCGCAAAACCGAAATCATTTCAAGAGTTTGATAATCAGATTCCACATCTTGAAGGGGGGATTCCTATACTAGATCAACATGTGGAATCTTCTTCTTCTGAAGAACAATCTCCCCTGCATGACACTCCAACAACGGATGATGCTTTAAGTGATGTAATTGATAGAATTGGGAGACTCAATCTTGATTCAGACCCAACTCAATCAACATAACAGCCTGGACCATCTCAGAAAGGTCCCCCAAAGTGGCTGACGAAGACACTTGAAAGTGTTCATCCTGATGAAATTGGAAAAACAGGAACCAGAAATTCAAACCGACAAGATGGAGGTGATGTAGATAACTCTAATTCACCTGTTGATATGGATGTTACTTATGATTGTGAATTGAACTTGTCTACAGATTTTGAACCAACTTCCTTCAAAGAAGCTGCTTCTCATAATGAATGGAAAGAAGCGATGCAGAAGGAGTATGACGCCCTCATAAAGAATGGCACTTGGAAGCTGGTTGATCCTCCATTTGGAACCAAACCAATTGGCTGCAAGTGGGTCTACAAGAACAAGTACAAAGCTGATGGCTCACTTGAAAAGCACAAAGCTAGGCTTGTGGCAAAAGGTTTTGCACAGAAGGAAGGGGTCGATTATGAGGAAACTTTTGCTCCCACAGCAAAATGGGCCACCATCCGGACACTCTTTGCACTAGCTGCTCAGAACGGTTGGAAAGTCCATCAAATGGATGTAAAAACTGCATTCTTGAATGGAGATCTAAAAGAGAATGTTTTTATGTCCCAGCCTGAAGGATTTGCTGTGAAAGGACATGAACACAAAGTATGCAAACTTGTGAATTCCTTGTATGGCCTCAAACAAGCACCATGAGCCTGGTATGAAAAACTAACTAAGCATCTTCTGAAACTCAACTTCAAACATTTTGATCTTGATGATGCAACTTTATTTGTCAAGAAAGTTGGCAAAACAGTTGTATATCTTGTGGTATATGTAGATGATCTTTTAATGACAGGGAACAATGAAAGCTATATTGCATCCATAAAGAAAGAATTAGGAAATTTTTTTGAAATGACTGATTTGGGCTATGTTCATTACTATCTTGGCATTGATGTAACCCAACATCCAAAGTCCATATTTCTTTCTCAAAAGAAATACATTGGAGATTTGTTAAACAGATTTGGCATGACAGAGTGCAATCCCCTTTCTACTCCAATGGAACAAAACTTGAAGCTCACATCTATTGAAGGAAAGGAATTTGAGGATGCAACAAAGTATAGACAGCTTGTAGGAAGTCTCATCTACCTCACTACTACCAGACCAGACATTTCATTTGCTGTTGGAATCCTCTCCAGGTTTATGCAAAAGCCTTGTGAGGGACATTGGTCTGCTGCAAAAAGAGTTCTAAGGTACTTGAAGGGAACTCAAGACCTTGGAATCAAGTATACACAGGTGGACGACTTCAACTTGATTGGATACTCTGATTCAGACTTCGATGGAGACAAAGAAACTAGGGTATCTACTTTAGGATATGCTATGAGTCTTGGATTGGGAGCTGTCTCCTGGAGATCACGCAAACAATCAGTACCAGCAGATTCCACAACAGAAGCAGAATACGTGGCAGCAGCTGAAGCAACGAAAGAAATTGTGTGGCTCAGGAAAATTCTTGAAGATTTGCAAGTAAAACAAATACAATCTACTCCACTCATGATTGATAACACCTCTGCAATAAAGTTGGCCAAGAACCCAAAGTTCCATGATCGTACTAAGCACATCAATACTAAATATCATCTGATCCGACATCATGTTGAGGCCAAAACAATCCATCTCCGTCATTGTTCCACAAACGAGCAAATTGCAGACATCTTCACCAAAGCGCTTGGAAGAGAAAAGCTTGAAAGATTCAGAACGATGCTTGGACTCACCAACATCCCTTCAGATTAAGGGGGGGAATGTTGAAACCTAATCCGAAACGGATGAGGTGAAGCCGGACAGTCATCTAGAAGATGAACTGATCCGTTTTGTAAATGTATAAATAATAATAGTCTAATGAATAAAATCATCCAGTTGTTTCTTGAGCTCATTAATTTCTGAGCTAACCTGGCCTGACATATAAATCTCAAACAAAAGGGTTCAATGACGGAGCACATTAAGGACTTCCAAAAATTGAACATAAGGGTAAATATATTCCATAGGAGCATAGGATTGATGTGTTCATATGGACTTTGAAGGATAATATCCAACATGAGGTTCGCCTTTGGGAACTTGATTCATTGGAGAAGGCATTAACCTTAGCAAGAAAAATGGAAAGCAAAATTATGGGAACCATGAAGCCTACCACTCACAACGATAAATATGGAAGTGTTATTGCCCCTAGCCTTCCACAACTTACAAGGATGACCCCAAAACAATTGGAAGAAAAAAGAGAAAAAGGGCTTTGTTATAGTTGTGATAGCAAATACACTAAAGGTCATAAGTGTGTTGAGAAGAAATTAGTCTACATAGATTGTGAAGAGGAGGAAGAAAAGGAACAAGAAATTTCAAAAGAAGAGGATATACTCTAGGAACAAACCCTAGATAAAGAAGAAATGAATCCGACCATATCTTGTAATGCATTTTCTGGAATTACCACTCCTCAAACTATCAATATAGAAGGACATATCAAGAAGAAAAAGGTAATAGTGTTGATTGATTCGCGAAGTATGCATAGTTTTATTCATTGTAAGATAGCCAAGGAATTGAATTACTTCCTATATCCAGCACCAAAGTGTCAAGTGATGGTTGCAAGTGGAGGAACCATAAATTGCTCTGGAAAGTGCCATAATATCAAGGAACAATGGTTGTAGTTCCAGATCAAGACCCTAGAATAGAGAGGGACCATGCCATTTCAGGACTGCATGCAGTTCATTGATCTTTGTGATCAACACACACTAGAAGATAGGGCCAAGATGTCTGAGTTTTATTTTCACAACATGGCCTTAACAGACATGAATGTATGGGACCCTAATGCCAAGCTAGGAGATTTACAGTTGATGGCTTTGGCATCATGGATGAACCATGAGGAATCAAGGGCTGCAGAGATGAAGAAGATATTGGAAAGAGAGAAAACTGAACTTCTTATGATCAGAGCTAAATAGTTAGATCCCATGGCCCTCATTAGTACCCATAATTTGATTGCAAATGATCCTCAGCTTGCACCTAGATATCTTGCTGCCCAAGAGCAAGCAATTTCACATTTTGAGGACATGTTCAGGCTATTAGGGGATGATAGCATACATGCTTGCCTGAGGAGATGGAACACATTTCCATACAACTTAAAGATAAGAGAGTACCACTCTCCTCAAATATTGAGAGAAGCACTAAACATGACACCCATGTACAAGCAATCTATGCAAAGGCTGAAAGTCAATTGGATTGGCCTGAAATTCATTCTACCACTACTCTTAGGAATGCTAGAAGGAAGGAAGGAAGAAGAAGAAAAGTGGTAGTAGGAGGAGGTAGAAAGGAAAGCATGCTTCTATGAACAAGAAGAGGAAACCAAAACAGAGGCATGGGATGTCAGGGAAGCCACTAGAGCTATGAAGGATATGGATATTTATTGAGTTTCTCAGAGGATGAGCAACACTTTTAGTAGGGGGTGATGATGATCCTCATCATTGGGTAATTATATGGGCCTTAATTCACCTCCTAGCTTAGTTAAATCAACTTTCCTCACAACTTATTACATGTTTTTGATTATATTTTGTTTATGATATGAGTTAGAGTTGGATATTATGCATAGTGGACTAATATGCATTGAATGCAGGATTGAAAGAGAAAATCAAGGAATTTTGGTAAATGCCAAGGTTAAAACTCAAATGGGACAAGGGAGAGGGATTGTAGGAGGTAAATCCTCCTCATTTACTTCTCCCCCATTCGAATATTCCGTGAACCATCACACCAGCTCGGAGTGCAAGCAGCCAAGCCATGTGGATTAGAAGGCAGTTGAGAAAGTGAGAGACAAAGAGCTAGTTTATCTCGAGTTTGGGAGCCGAGCCTCCCTAATTTTAAGGAAGTCATTGGGGACTTCAATTGTATAAGTAGAGAGGCCTAGAGCCTCATTAGGATTCGAATTTTTGTTGTAAAACTCTAAGCTATTTTTGAGCTCCAGACTTGTGAAAGTTTTATTGATGTAATTTTATGTTTTGGTAATAAGAATGAGTTTTGTTTTGAGCCAGCATTGAGTTAAATCAGAGGGCTGAAGCCCTTGGGTTAGGGCCCAACACTAGCAGCTAAGGCTCCTCTTCCTTGTATCTGTATGTTTAGATTAGTCTCATATTTTCAATGATAATTTGCTTTTAGATGTATTTTCATTGCAAGTAGTGTAGATTGAATTGGTTATTTATTAGTATGCTTCCATTTCTACCTTACTTCAGTAGCAGGTTAGCAAGGATAAAGGGAATACCACAAGGTTTTCAGTGGGTGCCCTGGCCTCATTTCCTCCCTTTGGGATCATGATCTGAGGAAGGGACCTTTATGCAGCTAAAAAAACACTGATTTCTATTTCTTGCATAAGCTTTAGAGTTTCTGTATTTAAGTTAGCATTTGATTAGTTTTGCGAAGTAGGATTTCATTGCCATCTCTTCTATATTCACTCTTGCAGTAGATCTCATCCATGCTTTCATTCCTTTCAGCAACTTTTCTCATGCATAATGTAGGCAGTTAGTTCATTAATTCTGCTTTTCTAGCTTATGGGAATGCTTCTTGTTTACATAACTTTTTTGGAATTATACATGTTTTATATAGAGAAGGTGCTTTAGGAGTAGACAAAGACTTCATAGCCAACAACCACCTTCCACTTCATCCACCATAGTCATTCCTTGTTTTCACCATTTCCTTCACTAGTTTTCATCATTTTACATAGAAATTCTTCCAAGCACATTGAGCAAATCCAACCATCCTCTATCTTTGATGTTTACTTCTGAGTGATCCTAGACCTTTCCTCACTTCATTCCACCCATCTACCACCTTCGCTAATACTTCCATCACCTCCAACACCTTCCATTTTTCTCTTGGTTGTATCCTATAGGTTTATAGGGAATCTTGTAGGTTTCTAGTACATTCTGTAGGTTTTCCCGAAATGACGTGTTTTGAGGCCTAATTGAGGGAAAACCTATAGGAAGTCACTAAACGACTCCAAAGGGTCTCCCACACCATCCAACCATCTCCTAACCTTTCCAGCCATCCTCCAACATCCTTAATTCACCTGCTACATCACCAAAAGAAATTAGTTTACATACTTGATTTTGCATGAAAATCCAAAAAGACAAAAACTGATTTATTTCAGTTCCTTTACTTGCACATTAGTGATGCTTGATGCTTCTTACTTCCATGCTTAAATAGTAGCATTTGGTTGATGTTAATTTAGCATTATTGCAAATCATAGTTTCTTGGCAGTGAATTAGGAAATGGTGTGATATAGCATTGAATTTTGGTCTTTTCTATTATTGCAGTAGAATAGCTCTCCCTTAGAGCATATTTCCCTTTCTTCCATCAAGAAACCAAGCTTCTTCTGAGTCCATAGAAATCTGGCCTGAAAACCCTAGTGGTCTCACGCCAGCTGAACCATGACAAAAGGCAGAACCATCACTTTTACTTGTGTATACAACACTGTCACCTCCAAGTTTGTACGAACCTCGAGTTGACAAGGTAAAGCGGGCAGCCCAGGAGTTGTAGCATTCTTACTGCAATACTGGCACTCATCAATAATCCAACTTGATAATGAAGAGGGCAAAAATTTTAAAACAAATTTCCCTCAAAACCAAGCAAACAAATTGAAAAAGATCACAATTGCTAAAAAACAAAACCAAAAGAAACCAAAAAACCAAAATCTTGGAAAGAAAAACAAAGGCAAAAGCTATGTTTTTGTCTGTTTATTTTAAAGAAACTAATGAAATTTTCGAGGTCACAAAAAGACTACTATATTTCAAAGATCAAGAAACAAGCACAAAGAGTCCTTAAACTTGGAAAGTTATAAAACTCATTAATAAATGAAACTTGAAACAAGAAGGACTACAAACTCATATAAATTGATCTGAACAATAGCAAAAGACTTCAACAAACCGACAAAATGTCAAAAACAAAACTCTCAAGATTGCCTAAGAGACACTAAAAAAGGCATGAAAAACCACAAGGTCAACCAAAAGGGAAATCCAAGCAAATAAATTTGAAATTTGGGTTATAAACGAAATCAAAACCAATTTCTTGTTCTGGAAAACCAGAACATCCAAGAACTTCAGACAAAAGCCTTGAACCTAAGACCCAAAACAAAACCCTACTCAAAAAGCAATCCTAGGCCAACTGGGCTTTTCACTAAGAAGGAGATTCAAAATTGAAAACTTGCAAGAGAACTGAGTTCTACAGACAGTCGATGACCAAAAAATAGCAAAAGTCACCAAGAAACAGACCTAACTAAGCAAAAGATTTTTTTAAAAACAATTCAAAATTATGAATACACGACTGTGTAAAGACACATGGGTGCACACATGCGTTTCAAACATAGGAAAATCACATATACGCGAGTCTACTTGAGGAAAGTAGCATGTGTACGTGACTGTACTCCAAGAAAAGTGCATATAAAAGACTCAATCAAGAAAAACAAAAAATCAAGGCCTGATCCAAAAGATCAGACTTGATGCTTGGGAATCTAATAAGTCAATGACACTGTAGAAACAAACAACCAAGAAAACAAACCGTGATCGAGAACAAACAACCCAAACTAGGAGAAACAAGAATTTTTCCCCAATGGAGTCACCAATTCTATTGCAGGCGGAAACACCCTAGGGTATTGGGTTGAAAACCCCAATGGAGGGGAGGGCAGGCAACAACAAGAAATGCACAAAAAAACAATTTAAATGCTTTAACTACTGAACTGGGAAGAAGTGTCCTTACCCGAAGGTCCTACATTTGGGTCAATCCCGCACGGTCCAAACCCTTTGCTTCTTCTGATGCCTTTAAAACTTATAAATTATCTAAGCAAAGCATATACAATAGCGATAACAACAAGCATGTTCATGATATACATGTTAGATCATATAAGTAAATGAACAATTATGCATTAATATAAGATTTATAAACAATTCACAACATGGATCAATGCATAAACATGAAAAATACCAGGAACAGAACACCATTTCTTTATGGATGTAAGTTAAACGAAAGGTGGAAAACTATAGCCTGAGTCTTCCTCCGGCTCCAAGTGGAACCGTTCTCCGGATCCGTCCTCCGAATTTGTCCTGTCCCAGCCTCAACAATCTTCCTCCATCAATATACACAAGGATATCATAAGAGGGATGACGAATATCTCAAAAGAGGAAACAAGAGTTTCCTAAAGCTTGGGGAGTGCCTGAGGCACATGGATTTCTTTAGACTCGATCAGAGATCAATCAACTATAATATAAATATCTCATCTCTCCTCTTAGGCCTTCCCATGGAGGTTTATTTATACTTCTCCAAATTAGTTTTTTCAGTTGGGAAATAGTTGGGCTATGTGTTGTAGTAGGTGAGTAACAGGTAAAACCCATAAACGCCACCTGAATTTAAGGATATTTATTATTTTTAAGTGTTTTAACACATATAAGCGGGTTGGGTATATACTGACCCACGTGTACACTCTTTTAACACAGGGAAAAGTAGCGTATGGGAAATAAAACACTGTTTTTTATATTTTGGACCAAGTCTGGAAAGAAAGGGTTGCCCTAGGCCATAACCAGAACATCATATCTACCAAGAGTGGTAACTGGTGCTATAACACTTACAAGAGGTTGCATAAGATACATAATTTGGTCAATCGTGTTTTGTTCAATCTTAACTTCTTTTGGTGGCTGGTAAAAATTTGTTTGTAGGATTGTGGAGAACACTATAAGTTGCGTCTCAATCGCCTTTGAGATTTTTAGTCGCTTTTATAATGATTTGAAATAAATAAAATCATAAAAAATATAATGAATTGGATATGTGTTTTCCCTTATATTTATAGCCATGTGAAGAACCTTTTAATCAAAGTTAATTAATTCAAATATATTAAAACCTCTTTATGTAGTTGCTTCAATCTCATTGGTTTTTGGAATATACACCTAAATAAAAATACCAAATGCATCCCATAGAGCATTGAGACCCATGCAAGCTAATCTCATCTGATTCAAAATCATTCCCAAGGGTTGGGTCTTTTTGTTATTCCAAATCTAAGCTTAGACATTGCCTTCCTAAAGAACATGTATGCTTCCTTTTATTCTCCAAGCAACGGAAATAATACTCCTATCTAGGCCTCAATTCCACCCACTGCACTCTATTGTCCTCGAGTCTTTTCCAGGATTTCAAGAGCCATTTGCAGTAGAGAAAGTTCCTTCTTATATTCACCCATAGACTAAAACAATCCACTTTGAAATATCTACCTCGTCTATGAATGGATTAAAGTTGCCATATTGAAATATGTTGGTAGAAGCAATATCTAGATGGATATTTGGTGTGTGTGGCGGTGATGAAGAAAAGAAAATTCCCCAGTCACTCCCAATGTTATTGACAAATGCCTAGGCCAGTCTAGCTCAAAATCTCAATTACCACCTTCTCTGTGAAATAGCTAGGGAAGGGTTCCATTTGGCAAGAGGTAATGTAGTAAGAAATACAAATCATCATAATTAACAAATCCCATAAGGTATGCTTCTAGTAAGCCCATTCGAGGCCAATTTAAAAAGAGTGACATTATAGCAGTGGGAAAAAAACTTCCCTGGTGGTCACAAACTCTAGCAAATTGGTAGAGAGAAATAAGTCCCTATAAGATAACTCAAGCATGTATCAGCGAAATTTTAATATGTACTTCCTATTTTCTTTATATCAACACTGTGGTGAAATTAGATTTCAAAGTCTGTGAGAGAAGCTATTGTGGTGAAATTTTGTTTTAACTAAAGGGAAATTTAGCTTAACTTTCTAATTCTTTGAAAGAGGTGTGTGCATAAGCCATTTTAGCCCAAATTCGAAGCAAATTTATGTTGAGATCAATTTTTTCAAGGAAGTACTTAACGAAAGCTTTTCAACTCAAAAAAGCATTGGGAAATATCAGATTTTGAAGTTCAATGCAAAAATAAGTTGAAAATCCATAGGATGTCTTAGCTATAGGGCTATCTCAGAATTAATTGTTTTGTAAAGCATATCCCTGTTTGAGATTCGAAAATAATTATTTCAAACTTATTTCATCATTGCAATCTCATTTGGATGCTAGCTTTGTTGCAGATGGACCACAATATGCTACATTCAATAAAATTGAGTGCATATTTTGTCCTCTTTTTAAAGAATAGTATAAGTATGCCATTTTCAACAACAACAAAAACAACACATTTGAATTTCAAGAAATAAACTTATAGCACGGAAAAGAAAAACTTTTCTTATGCCTTAAGCGGGTTTATTATTTTAATAAAAATGGCCAATAATATATTAAAACTATAGTGGCCTGACTTTCTAAACTAAAATAACGCTTTTGATTGAAGAACCTGGACTCTCCAACAAATGGTAAAACCAAGGCTATTGTCCATGAAAATATACCGTAATTTTTTCTTTGAAATCCAGGCATCGGAAGAATCAACAAACTTTTATAAATAAAATAAAAAGGTAAGTTTTAATAAGCCATATACCTACATTGGTGAAAACAAGCAATTTTCATAGTATATTTTCATGTTTCAAATGTCTTAATTGTATGAAGCAAATGTTTTTGAAGATGATGAGAAGCATATATGAAAGCCTTGATGAATACAATACCTTTCTGCCTCAGCGAATTATTTCAATGTCCACCGACACAAAGTTATTGGAGTCACCTATGCCAAAGCAAAGTGCTCACAGAATTGATTGAGCAACCGTCCAGACTAACTGCAAGGTAAAAGTTAGGTTGATATTGCCACAAAATCCATATTCCTTCTCCTGCATCCGTAACACACCCCTAATGTGTCGAAAAGGCTCCAAAGATGTGACAAAAATATGCACAAAGAGCAACATGATGAATCCAAAGGTCTAATTCAATCATCATACGACTTCCACTCATAAGAAGTTGTTCTTTCCCAATTATATTTAACGGGTGTCAAATTTTGATCTTTGTGAAGACGACGAAAATGGACACCTCCTATTGGCTAAGGTGAACAATGTCTGCTCATCCCAAACCTACAGAAAAATACTTATCCCTATAATTAAAATAAAATAAAATATAATTATATTTCTTTATTTTTTTAATATTATTTTCATAATAAAGATTAAAAAACCTTATTAGCAGTCCTCTTCTAACCCTTATCTAACTCAACTCAGCGGTGAAAAAAAAAACATTAAAAAGTATAAAAGATATAAGACGTTGACCCTTTGAGATCTCTTTGTACCTATCAGCACCTTATACGGATTTGTTTCGTCATCTCTTTGTCGACTAGCAGTTGCATTCTACACCTGATGTTTCTCCACTTTCCGTCTCATTATATCAATATATAATACATAGTAAGGAAATAATTGGAATTTGAAATCCAATCTAACGGTGAGAATTAATGGCCATAATAAATATAGTTTAATAAATTTACTCTACAATTAAAATATAATCGTGAAATTTCAACAAACCCCATTAAATCATGACAGGTCTGCCCTTCTGTTTCAGATGGGCCGTGTCAATGAAAAAAAAAGTGAACGATGTATGAATTAATATAATCTAATTATTGTACATTTTAAGTTTTTATTCTGTCAAAGTTTCAACATTGTCGGTCCCATCGACATGGAAAGAACATGCAAGGAAATGACCGACCATGGATGCTGGAGATCTCTTCAATTCTTTCCCTCTACAGAATTGACATATATATATATATATAACTTTATAATAAAATTTAAATTGTATTTATTAATATAATTTAATTATTCTACATTTCAAGTTTTGATAATCAAAATTTAATAATATAATTATTTTGGATTCATAACATAATATTGTTTTTTTTGTTAAACTAACTCTCTCCACCCAACGCTCAAACCCATGACATTAAATATATCTCGTGATCGTACAAGTTAAGAATTAATTGTATGGTTTGATGGTCAAACCTCATTAAGGTTTTTGGGTCTATTATAAAAATTTTGACCAATTTCAGGGTGCCACATTGTGTCCTCTCATTGGGCCACGTGGCAGTTTCTGATTGGGCCATCTAAGACCGTACAAACCAGCTACACTACATCAAATGCACACGTATGAACATGCCATGTGTCAATACCTGATTGGTCTGCTGCCAACCATACCCTACATAGTTAATTGTACGTACTACCGAATGAGCAACAAAGTCAACCCTACTATTGACTTTTTAGTTGTTGGTCAAAAACTTCAGAACGTCATAACTTTTTCATACTATGTTGGATTGAAGGGATTCAATCATCGTTGGAATCAGGATGATGAACACTACGACTTGACACCAATTTCGGGAGATTCCCAACACTTTCATTTTGGAGCCTATTTTTCGTCTCTGGATCATACCTCCACACTAGGAAGTTTTGAACCTCCAAAAGTCTATTTTCACTCAGCAAATAAGTGAGGAAAAATCTCATTAACTTTCCCATTCTCGATCCTTCCTATTCAATTTGAATTGGTGCCTTCGAGCTCCAATCTCCACCTTGCTTTTGCATGAAGTCCTCATCTTCCTCACAATAATTGTGGCTTGCTGTAATTCTCTTAAACATGCAAGAACAAAAATTTCGATGGATGGAATTTGAATATTCTCTTCAAAACCATTTTTCATTGGCTCAAACAAAATTGACCTTGAAGTCCCTCCTTGATGAACCCAATCTTGATTTTCCACCTGGATATCATAAGCAACTCAATGCTTGCCACGCACTGATTCATACTTTTCTTTGTTGTCCTCAAGATGCACGTGTACTCTTAGAGGCACTGGTTGCATTTGTTCAATGACATGCTTAGCTTTTTCCACATAATCATGGTCATCTTCTACACAATCTTTATTAGAGATTAAATTCACAAAAAGACTTAATTTCAAAGAAGCACAAAAAATATTGGTCATGGTTGTGCACACTGCAATAGTTTCTCATCATTCATTTCTTTAAACCCTCATTTTTTCATACTTACTTTTCTAACTTCTCATAGGTTTATTATCATTTAAGGGGTAAGTTTCTTCCAATTTTGATTTCATTCACATGTACTTTAGGGAATCACAAGACTAGTTCTCATGATTTGGATTGGATCATTATTTTATTTTTCAACTATCTCAATGTTTTTAGAATGGAGGAAACAAGGGAATCAACTTGCAAGGTCATTTTTATCCATGGGTCCCAATTTGGAAATATGGGGTTTGAAACCGTTCCAGAGCTATTTTGAGGCATTAAAGGATTTTTTAGGGTAAAATAAACTCTCACTTATGCAAGACCCTCTAGTGTTCGAAGTTCTTATAAAAAATTTATGCCTCACGCAAGTTGGCCTACTGTGTTGACCACCATGGTAAATGTAGATATCATGCCAACTCCCACTGCTCATGCATGTGGGGCTAGTCATGAACTTAAAATTAGATTATTATTATTATTATTAAAAAGTATAATTTGTTTATTATTTTTTAAATATTATATATATTTTAATTTATCTCTAAATTATTAATTTTATAATAATTATTATTAATCTAGAATAATTTTAATTAACTTTTAGATTCTAAACATTCAAAAAATAAAAATTTATAATTTAAATTTTTTTACACAAAAATGAGTATATTTTTTTTAAGTCTACGCCCGATCACAAAAAGTACACGGGGTTACATCATCATTTTCAATACTGACCAAAGAAAAAAATTATTACAAACCCTTTACATGTTAAGGCCCAAAAGACTAATTGTAGACCTGATTACGTTCGATTACAAAAGGTAACACCAAGAGACTAACTGTAGACAAGAATACATTTGATTACAAAAAAGAGCAAAAGCCCCATGTAGAAAAAACCATGAAACTTAGTCATTCTTTGTCCCTGGTCAATTTAGATCAATGCCCCTCATGTGAGATTCCTCCTAATTTTGGCCAGTGCTTGTAGGAGTTTCCTTGCTCAGTGTAAGTTCCATAATTATATTCTAGAGTGCATCTACTACATCATTCAAGCGAGATATATAATTCTCTAGAACTAATAATTTCTCAGTTTATTCCACCTGAGTGTGATACATTTCGAAAAAGTTCACCTGCAAATCATAATCTACCATGAGGAGGGCTTCATGTGCATACAGAAAGTGCGTGTAGGGGCTGGCTACTGAGGAGTCTTATGAGTAATAATATGAGTTCATGATGGAACACTAACTAGAGTTTTGAAATAAACAAATAGCAAAGGGAAACCACCCGATAATCCCCACTGGGACTTTAAAGCCTGTCTGACAGAATTGCTAGCTTAAATGTTCCAATTCAACTTTTCCAGGATGTGAATTTTCAGACATCTATGAAGAGGAAATTTGGATCAACTGCATGACAGGGAACAAAAATTTACATATCCTTCCTTGAACCAAAGGCAAACAAAAATCTCTAAAGGACCGCTGAGTTGTTGAGTTTGCATCTAACGAAGCCTTACGAATTCTTAATCGTAATGAGTTACTACTTAGAACCCTAAGAGGCTATCCTAGGTGATGTCAAGGTGGCTTTCGAGCCACAGAGCCCCAACTTCCAGAATTCCCATGATTTGGAGTAATGAACCCACAAACACTACCCACAGAGATGGGGCAACAATAATCTGAAACGGAGCTCTTCGTAGAGCCGCTAGAAAATTAACCTCCTTACCACCACAATTGAAACCCAACAGTACACCAAAACCAAATTTACAGACTCCTGAGAAAATTAGGCAGACAAAGAAGCACACATAGGCATGAATGCATCCAGATCAGGGCTCAATCGAGATTTAACATTAATTTTCCTACCAAGATGCACGATTCACACCATATTACTTCTCTTAAAGAGATCCATCATTATGGTAAGAGGAGGGCAATTCAAAGTCTGGGGCAGAGGGATATTGTTATCCCAAGCATGTGAGAGGAATATCATTACTACTGCATGACTATGGTTTTCAATATTTTCCACATCAACAGTGATGTGAATGATAACATAAGGCCAAACCTTATTGTATTTTATATAATTCGGAAGGAACTAAGGAGAAATGTAGTAGAGGGAAGAGGGATTTCAGGGAAAGGGATAGGGATTAGAATTAATTCTAAGGTGAACCATATTTGTATAGTGAAAGTACCAGGGTGGCAACCAAATAAATGTGACCATAAAGAACTTAGGGGATTGGACAAAGTCTTTTAAAGTCACTGTGATCCATAAACTGTCGTGAGAATTTCATTGGACAATTTGTCACAATAGATCTGATAATATTATATTAAAAAATTGAAATTCTATACTATTACAATTTTATTAAATTTCTAGATATGTAGATTTTACTATAATTAGTGCATGCATATGATTGGAAATTATGTAGAAAATAGAGAATGACAAAATAAAATCACACACACACACACACACATAAGACACAAGATATCCTATGGGAAACCCTTTTGCGAGAAAACAAGAGAGAATTATCTTATACTAAGATAGCTTGTGTGAATCAAGTGGGCCTTCTAAATGCAAACTTCTAATAATTCTATTATATTAAAGTTAATTTGATTGTTTTGTTCGTTGAATTAATTCCTTCATATGTTTTTTTTTAATATATATGGGACATTATTTTTGGATTTTCATTCCAATAAAAGTAAGGAAATAGATGTTAAATTTCATCATAGGTGTAATTTTTTACCATGATATTTGACAATATCAATTATTTTTATTTATTTATATTAAATTATAAGTAAATCATTATTATTTAAATTCCAAATTTAGCAATTTTATATATGATCAAAGGATTTGTTAAAAGTAAATATATTTAAGAATAAATTTTCTTTAAGTGCGGGTAACTTAAATTTAATTAACATTTCCCAAGATACTATAAAGGCTTGATTATCTTCATCTATGAAAATATCACAATAGTGACATGGTGGGAATACCATAATATCATCTTCTTTCGTGGAATAAGGTAACTTACTAGTTTGATGTATTGGGTTTTAAAGAAGATTCTGAAATGGGAGTCCTGAAAGCTTCACAATTTCTCAGACACGACTGTGGTTGCAACAACATCAAGTTTATATATATATATATATATATATATATATTATAACTAGTAATAAATTATTTATTAACAAAATGATATAATATATTATATATTATAGTAGAATGTTGAATGTTGAATGTTAAATGGGAAAATTATAATTGAAAACAAGTGTTGGAATTTGTTGTTGCTTTTTCTGGCACCCACAGCACAAGTGCTTCGGGAGACATAGAAATCTTCCTAGAGACAACTTGTGGGCTGATTGTAGACCAGTGCCTAGGACATCATAGATAGAGGAGTGCTTTGGAAGATTATCAGTGAGGGGTTTTGACATCACTCCAATTGTCACGTTATTAAAAGGATAATAAAAGGGGCTTGGTTCAATAACCTTGCATCAAGGTAGACACAAGCCAATACATGGATCCAAATTTTCAAGGGGTAAATCAGGCCAACCTCAGAGAGAAATGTCTGGTTCTATTGGCCGACACACAACAACAGGCAGCTTAATATTGACATTGCAGTAAATTGAAGAGGAGGAAAGAGAGGAGGGAATTTATTGTGTAACAATGATTGTGATGTAGAATCCTAAGCCATAACATTCCAACAGAAATGTGGAAGAGGGAGGAGATGAGAGAGCAGAAGGAGTAGAGCACTAGTCAAGGTTTCAGGCCATATACTCATGGGCACATTTGTCACTAAAAGCTTAAGTAAATATGTGCACATTACAGGTACTTAAGTAAATCTGTAGCTAACACGGGTATTGTTGCTACTTAGTAACAAATATACAATCATGAACAATGATGAAACCTATAGCTTCATCACACTATTTTAGAGAAAGAAAAACATATATGGAATGAGATTTACAGAGGGGAAAACATTTTGTGTATTGCTCTAATAGGAATCAACAAAATAGTTTCATTAATCTTTGAATCCCAATCCCCATTCCATTACATTCAACATTTATATTTCTCTAGTCCCTCATGAACAAGCATTTAGAACCAAAATGGAACTAAAGAATTTTGACCACTCGAGTGTAGAATTCTAGAACCTTTATTAAGTATTTCTTCCTCCCTTTTATAAGGAGAGGGAGAGCTTGGAAATTAATTACAAAAATATCTCAGCCTGAGCATCCAACTGTGTAATCGACTAGTTGTCTCAGCCTGCGATAGCTCTACTACCCAAAATTTTTGTAAAGGATTCAATTCCTTTCTTGAAAATACATAAAAACTATAGAATAAATAGAAATTACAGAAAAAAGAAACAAGGGAAACTAAATGATGATGGAGGAAAATGTCCTTCAATTGTTCCTGTGAAGGCCCTTGATCAGGCCACATCTCTGTGTTGATGTGCATTTCTTGCTGCTCAATCGATTCCTATCTCTTTCACCTTAACTGCCTAACTTCCCCACTCTCTGGAGATGATAGAAATCGACAGTGGTTTCCTATTTCATAGTAGAAATGGAGGTTGTCCTCGCAGTCCTTCATTGTGTATATGAATGGAGCCCCATGTTGAACCATTAATTCTTCCTAAGTCCCCATACTGATTTACCGCTACACCATGCCCTAATTTAATGCCTCAACTGTCGTCCCATCTACCTTCAATGCTCTGTACCATGTTATCATAACATCACCGCATCAAGACTTTTACTCTTAAAAGTGTTACAAACAGTGAGTTCAGATTCTCCTTAGCCCCCTTTGGTTTAGCCCCATTTAGTATTTCTTTGTCATTGGACCAAAGGCTATGATCGGGTGCTTGGCCAAATATCAGAGGTTGGAAAATTGGCAATTTCTTATCAACGTCCATGGTGCATCCTCTTGAAACTTGTGATCACCAATCATCCTTTATGCTTAGCCCTTGGTTCCTTGGCTCTTTATGTGACTGTGCGCCAACCCCTATCAGAGCCCCTTTCTCAGCAGATCACAATCAAGGTTTCAACTTTGATGTAACAACATGCCTCAACCTGCAAGCATCGATTTGCGATCTTCAGTGTTACATTATCCTTTGCCACATGTCACCTTGTGAGCGATGACACGTGTCACTTAGATATGCCCTCTTTGGACCCGCCAGATCTGCATGCCACGTGTCCTTTGTACTACCATGTCATGCTGACATCATCGCCACCATGTCTTTACCAGATCCAATAATATTCTGCCACGTGGCCTCATGGAGGAGAGAGAAAAAGCCCGCCTACCCCTGGTTTTGCATTGATTTCCTTTATTAAATCCCAGCACTTTAACAATATAGGCTTTTGTTGATCACAACTTTGTTAAGGTTGATGCTTTGAAAGCGCTGATAGTTTATCGATGATATGGCTTGGACCTGTCGATTTATGATTTGTGATATATCTGTGTTGTTGTGATCATCGATCGCCAATTCACCCCATTAATATGCCTCATCGTTGCCTTGGACCTCTGACATTTGCGATGATCGATATGCAGGATCGCTCAAACCTCTAATCTCTGATATTGGTGATTGGTGATCATTGGTTTTCTCTATCCTCCCCCTCTATTGCTGTCAAAAAACTCCAATTTTGTTTTGCGATATGCTTCCGGACCTCCGATATGCTCTTCTCCCTTATTTCAAATGCAATAAACCCCCCATCTTTAATAGGCCATATCTTCTTATTCCGGGGTCCATTTGAGGCTTTCCATATACCATTAAAAAGCTTGTTCTAAGCACTATGCAAAAGACGAGGTTTGATTTGGCTTTGAGTGATTATGTGGCTTGGAAGGTGGCTGCAAACATTTCTTATCTTTTGAACTTTGGGCAATGTGAAAACACTTTTTGCAGCGAATGACAACAGAATTAATGAGTTTGTGTATAAATGGATTGTATTTCTATTCATTGTTAAATTAAGTTATAATATTTTATCTAAAATAATTGTGAATTTTTTTATCTAGCTAGAAACATTTTGATTAGAATGTTAACTTAGTTTGGATTCACCCATTATAATAGTTTACACAAATTAGTAAATGGAGAAAGTATTATAATGTTTAGAAGATATTTTATTTTGAATAAGAATTAGTACATCATTATTGCAATATTATATTATAATAACTAACTTTACAAATAAAGCTAATCATAATACCTAATTGATGAAATATTTTTGTAAATAGATAATATTTATTAATAATTAAATTTTATAAAGTATTGATAAAAAAAATTTCACACATCTATATCAGAAGTATAATCTACATAAGATATAGACTACTTAGACTACTTAGTCATTACAAAAAAAGTCATTATGAGTTTTGATGTCATATTATAAATCGAACTAAGTTGGGAGGGACATCAAAATTTAAGAAGAAATTGTAAAGTGACAAGAAGTTAGAGAGAAAAATAAAAATAATAATACCTAATTAATGAAATATATTGTAAATAGACAATATTTATTAATAATGATTTTTTTTCAAGTATTGGCATATATATATATACTATTTAGGTTATATGTGTGTGTGTGTGTATGTGTGTGAAAGAGAGCTTTGATATCATACTACAAATTGAACTATGTTGGGAGGTCAACTACATTTCTACTAACCACCAAAATTATTAAAAATTGTACTACATCCAAATCTAAGGAGAAATTGTAGGGTGATAAGGAGTTAGAGGGAAAAGGATTCAATAATAATTCAATAAAATCCCTCCATAATATTAAAGGGAAATTATTATAATAATAATTCATGAAAATCCTTCAATAATAACTCATGAAAATCCTTTTATGCTCATCAGTTAAATAAATATCTAATGAGGGGTTGCCATATCATATTTTTGTTGGGGAATATGACCATAATTCTTGGGCCTTAACCTCTGATATATCATAACTCTCTATCCGAGATAAACTATGATGCATGTAATATGGCATTGGAATTAGCATGATAAGGAGAATCTAGCGATAATGGTCTTAGGAGAAAACCAATTGATCTTCAAACTCAATGTCATCAATAAGTGTGGGGATTCTAGGTGTTTCAAGTCTTGTCCACCATTGGAGCTTCAAAAAATGCAATCCAGACAAATATTAAGAGTGTTCAAGCATTGACGTTGGCATCAATGAAAACACCATTCAACACTACATTGAGTCAACCAACTATTGGTTTCTATTTCGACGAGCTAGCCTGAGAAAGGAGCCACAGGCCATTGGACTTCTTGATAACCTTTTCTAAATTTACTTAGGCTTATGACTCAAATTTTCCACATCATTAGGAAATCCTACATCATTAGTACCATGGCCATTTTGATATAGGCTTGGATTTAGGTTCCTTTCTTTTAGAGTTTTTCTCTTTCTTTGTAAGATAGATCCAATATATGTTTGGATTCATTTTCTTATTTCAAATCTAGGATTAAGCTCTTATATTGACCATATCAACTAACTAGAGATCAATCCAACTATTGTACACATATAATTTTCACATAAATGGATTTTATAATATATCCTCCATATACATCATAATTGCATTTAATTTCTAAGAAATTTATCATAAGGGTGCCATACAAGTTTAATATTTTCTTGAACTAACAAAATCATAACCTTAGCTAGCAAATTTTCAAATTTACAAGTTCAATTAAAATCCATATAAGAAAACAAACATGGTTGCATAACCTTTATGCAATATAGGAAACTTTAATTTAACCTTATAATATACGATTTTAATTTTCCTAATTTGGCAGGCCAAGAGGTAACTCCTCAAATGAGATTATGTATATTCATTTAGCTTGTTCATAGTTATATACATGAGGGAGTGACTGTTGACTTTCATCTCCTGATGACTCTCGATTTTCTCTTATTATTTATTTACATTGTTTACAATTGTTCACCCAATCCCTATGATTAGGTGTCAACATTCCCCCCCAATCTGAAGGGATGTTGGCGAGTCAAAGCATCATTCTGAATCTTTCAAGCTTTTCTCTTCCAAGATCTTTGGTGAATATGTCTACAGTCTTCTCATTAGAGGAACAATGGTGAAGATGGATTGTTTTGGCCTCAACATGATGTCAAATCATATGATATTTTGTATTGATGTGCTTCGTTCGATCATCAAACTTTGGGTTCTTAGCCAACTTTATTGCCGAGGTATTGTCAATCATGAGTGGATTCGAATCAACTAGTTTTACCTGCAAATCTTCCAGAATTTTCCTAAGACACAAAATTTATTTTTTTGCCTCAGCTACTGCCACATATTCTGCCTCTGTTGTGGAATTTGCTGGAACTGATTTTTTGCATGATCTATAGGAGACAACTCCCGATCCAAGACTCATAGCATAACTAGAAGTAGATACCCCAGTTTCTTTGTCTCCATCGAAGTCTGAATCAGAGTATCCAATCAAGCTGAAGTCGGACACCTTTGTATACTTGAGTCCAAAGTCTTGAGTTCCCTTCAAGTACTTTAGAACTCTTTTTGCAGCAAACCAATGTCCCTCACAAGGATTTTTGCATAAACCTGGAGAGGATTCCAACAACAAATGGTAGTCAGGTAGTTGAGACTTCCTACAAGTTGTCTATAGTTTGTTGCATCCTCAAATTCTTTTCCTTCAATGGATGTGAGTTTAAAGTTTTGTTCCATTGGAGTAGTCAGAGGATTGCATTCAGCCATGCCAAACCTGTTCAAGAGATCTCCAATGTACTTCTTTTGAGAAAGGAATACTTCAGATGTTGAGTTACTTCAATACCAAGATAGTAATGAACATAGCCCAAATCAGTCATTTCAAAACCTTTCGTCAATTCCTTCTTTATGGATGCAATGTAGCTCTCATTGTTCCCTGTCATTTAAAGATCATCTACATATACCACAAGATATAGAGCTGTTTTGAAAACTTTCTTGAAAAACAAAGTTGCATCATCAAGATCATAATGTTTGAAATTGAGTTTCAGAATATTCTCAGTTAGTTTTTCATACTAGGCTCACGGTGCTTGTTTGAGGCCATACAAGGATTTCACAAGTTTGCATACTTTATGTTCATGTCCTTTCACAACAAATCATTCAGGCTGGGACATAAAAACATTCTCTTTTAGATATCCATTCAAGAAAGCAGTTTTTACATCAATTTGATGGACTTTCCAACCGTTCTGAGCTGCTAGGGAAAAGAGTGTCTGGATGGTAGCCCACCTCGTTGTGGGGGAAAAAGTCTTGTCATAATCAACCCCTTCCTTTTGTGCAAAACATTTTGCCACAAGCCTGGCTTTGTGCTTGTCAAGTGAGCCATCAGATTTATATTTTTTCTTGTAGACCTAATTGCAGCCAATTGGTTTGGTTCCCAATGGAGGATCAACCAGCTTCCAAGTGCCATTCTTTATCAGGGCATCATAATCCTTTTGCATCGCTTCTTTCCACTCATCGTGAGAAGCGGCTTCTTTGAAGGAAGTTGGTTCAACATCTCTAGAAAAATTCAATTCACAATCATAAGAAACATCCATATCAACAGGTGAATTAGAGTCATCTAAATCACCTCCATTTTTCCAGGTTGAATTTTTAGTTCTTGTCTTTTCAACCTCATCCGGATGAACACTTTCAAGTGTCTTTGTTAGCCACTTTGGGGGACCAAATTGAGATGGTCCAGTCTGCTTAGTTGATTGAGTTGGGACTGAATCAAGATTGAGTCTCCCAATTATGTCAATCACATCACTCAAATTATCATTAGTTGTTGGAGTTTCATGCGAGAGAGAGAGTGGTTCAGCAGAAGATTCCACAGGTTGATCTAGTATAGGAATCCCCCCTTCAAGATGTGGAATCTGATTATCAAATTCTTGAAATGATTTTGCATTTGCAAATCTATCCAAGTAATCAAGTTGTCGCTCAATAACATTGTCAGCTTTGGATGGTTCAAGAAATATTACATCTATAGATACAACAAACTTTTTATTGACTTCATCATAGAGACAGTATGCTTTGGAGGTGTTTGAATACCCCAGGAAGATACACTTACAACTTCTTGCACCAAGTTTGTTTCTATGTACCTTTAGTATCAAGGCATAACATGTGGAACCGAACGTCTATTCTTTACATACACAACATATAGAATTACATCAACCCAAAACATCAATTTTACATTCTTAAAAAACATCATGGAGTGCACCATATTTAAGATTTTCCTATTCATTCTTTTAGCTACTCCGTTTGGTTGGGGATTATAAGTCACAATTGTTTGATGTTTGATCCCATGTTGGTGAAGATATTTTTCAAATTCATTTGAAGTGTATTATTTTCCATTATCAATGTGAATAGATCCAATATGAGATTGTGCATCATTTTCAATCCATGAATGAAAGTTCTTGAATGTTTGAAAAGCATCACATTTGTTCTTCAATAAATAAACCCAACATTTTCTGGTGTAGTCATCAATAAATGTCATCATATATTTATTTCCATTTGCAGACCACATAAATCTGAATGAATGAGTTCAAGTTTTCTATGTGCTCTGCAATGTGAATCATGAAAATTTTGTTTGCTATTCTTTCCTAGAATGCAAGCATCACATTGCTTAAGTTTCCTAGGAATTGTAAGCAAACCCGTAACACCATTTTTCTTCAACAGGCGGAGCCTATCATATTTCAAGTGTCCAAATAGAGCATGCCATAATAAACTTGATGGAAATGTACCTTCTTCATAATGAGAATTGTATGATAAATTTTGTGCACGAGTAGAGGTACCTTGCAGCTTGAGAAGCCTTTCTTCTTCTATCCCTATCATGACAAGTGAGTGGTCTGATGCTTTTCTCGCCTCAACCTTGCCATCAAATATATGAATGCAGTGTCCTTACTAGCGGATGTGGACCAAGGATAGCAAGTTTCTCCTGAGCTATGGGAGATATAAAACATGATGCAAAACAAAGTCTAAAAGACCAGGCAATTTAAGCCTGATTATGCCAAGCCCTGATGGCTTGAGCTTTGATTTGTCCACAAAGTATACTGCTCCATCAACATTGTCAATAAATTATTCAAAAAAATCTCTTCTAAAGGCTCCTGAATCAAGCAACCAAACATTTTTCCAAAAAGCAAGTGAAGCATTAAATAAGTCTTCATTTACTCCAATATTACAGTGTGCCACAACATAGTGAGTGGATTCAGGTGCTTTACCTTTCTCTTTGTCATTAGTTTTACCATTGGGTTGGTTTCTTTCCTGCTCAATTATGTCCCAAGGCAACTTGCATGTGGATGCATCATGTGATCCATCTCTTTTGCAATGTATGCAATGCAAATCTGAGTTTTCTCGTTGAGAGTGTCTGTCCCCCTACCTCTGAAATTTCTTCTTCCTCTTCCTCTTATACCACCTCTTTCTCTGGAAGAATCTTGAGCAAGATTCTTCTCTCTATGTTCAAGACACACAGCCTCTTTAGAAGACTGAGGAGTTGTCTTCTTCCCAAAATCTTTCTCTCTTTTAGCAAATTTTTTCACAAGGGATTCAAATGTAATTTCTTTGAGGTTTCCATTTGCTTGCAACAACTCAAGATAATTTGATTAAGTGGGATAAAGTGCCTTGACAAAAGCTATCATAGGAATGTCTAGTTCAACATTACTGACTTTGATATCATGCATAATAGATTTTACTTCTAATGCAAGAGAAATTGATCATCATTTTGTAATTCAACGCTGAACAATTTAATCATGACTTGAACAACTTCAAGTGCAGAGTGTGAATCATAGAGTTCCTTCAATTTTTGTAAGGCTTCGAAAGAATTTGAAAATAGTGAAATGTTGCGACTCACTTCTTCATTTACTGATGCTGCAATCAAGACATAAGACTTGTTGTTCTTATTTTCCCAAATGGTGAATTCCTTGTCTGAGGTAGGTTGTTCTAGTTCTTTTTCTGCGTCTCCAATACACACTCCTTTCCATAGCTCATTAAAAATGAGAGTGTGTTTGATTATCCGAAACCATTTTGGATAGTTCTCTTTGCCAGTGAGAACCACTCCCACAATAGATATCAATGAATGCATCTTAAAAATCTTTGCATTGTAAAAAAATATACTTTTGCTGGCAATGTAGAAAAAAAAATTATTTCACCTCTAGTGTTAAGAAAATGCAATTATGGTATAAAACTGGAAAAAAAAAAATCACTTTAATATATGGATAGAGATATTTTGTGGGGGAGATGATATATTTGGCACAGGGTGTATCTAGAGGAGAGTCAACGCATTTGTATGGAGCAGTGAGTGGTGGGAATAGCGAGGGGAACAGAATATAGCAATGCAACATTTACAAGCAGTGCAACGTATTGGAGCAACCTGCGTATGTATGGGAGGGAGAAATATATTGATGCCACATACCACGAGCAACATATTTCAAATCTGGGCTTTATTGGTTTGTTATTGTTTATTGAAAGAAACAATAACAAATGGATCTAATACATAAAACATTTTGATGTGGAATCTGTGCATTATTGGTTTGAAAACAAGGATAAACACTGCAAACGTGGTTGATACACAATGAGAAATGTAAGCGGGATAAACATTGGGTTCTGAGATGCAATACAACCAAGAGAGGCAACGAAGGTTGTGTTCTCGTATGGGAGCTGCAAGGGGAGGTATGGAGCTGCAAGAGACTCTGCAAATAATGAGAGCACCTATTTGGTAAGCAAGAGACATTGGCTGGGAGTGTTACATCAAATTATCACCCAGAGGGTAGAGAACTAATATGAAGAATATGGCAGACTGCAGGAAATGTAGAACAAATTTATGAAAAATGGCAGAAGGGAGTTACAATAGCATACTGTGATGCCAAAAATGGAGCTGGATCTGATACCATGTCAGGCCAAGAGGTAACTCCTCAAATGAGATTCTGTATATTCGTTTAGGTTGTTCATAGTTATATACATGAGGGAGTGACTATTGAGTTTCATCTCTCAATGACTCTCCATTTTCTCTTATTTTTTTTTTATCGGTAAGACTAATTCTATTAAGCAGTAAAATATTGTACAAGAGGATACATTCCAGAGAAGCAAGAAACCGGCCACCGGAAATGATAGGACTATCAACCTCGGTTCCGGGAAAAGAGTGAAGCAAGCAGGGAGCTACAACTAGACACTAAAGCTTAAGAAGCATAAAGTGCTACCCGAAAAGAGTAGGGGTTTCAACACGAAGCTTTTTCCCTTTCCTTTTTTTAACTTCAACCCAACCACTTTGGGGTGGATGGGCGATTACAACTTGCAGATTGGGGTCCTCCACAGGGGGGTTCTCCTTTTCTGAGTCCGAGGAAGAGGACAAATGGACACGTTTCTGAGCAATGCCTGTATCAGAAGAAGGTATCAGGCCATCGGAGGAAGGGGCCACAGAGTGAGGGGCCTGATGCAATTCTTCATCGCTGTCTTCATCTTCAGAACTGGAGGAAGCAGAATCCCCGACTGGAGGGGGAGAGCATGGAGCCCATCGTTTGGACTTGGGCTTGGATTCGTTGGCCTTGTTCTTTTTCGCCGGGCGAGATGGACACGTGTTCTGCAAATGCCCAGATTGTTGGCAGTGTCAACACCGAAAAGCAGTGTTCTCGTAATCCAGCGTCTGGGTCCAGACAAAGTCATTTATCTTGAGATTGATTTGTTCTGGAAGACCTTTGCTCAGGTCTAACTCCACACACACTCTTGCATATGAGTAGAGACCTTTGGATACCCGCCATAAATCTCCATGGATGAAGCTGCCCAATGTGTCTCCGATAGCTCTGAAGACACGAGTATTCCATAGATGAGCAGGTAAGTTTGGAAGCCGAATCCATACCGGTGTCTTGGTAATGACAGCCGTGGCTGGATCAAAATCTGGGAACCAGGGAGTCAAAAAAAGCCCTACAGTTCCCATGAACCAAGGACCCTCTTCTAAGGCCTTTTCATAGTGCTTGATGTTGTTAAAGAGAACAATGAAATAACCTTTCGAGCAAAAAAAGATCTTACAATGATGTGTCCAGTTTGCATGGATCCATTCATAGAGATCCTGAGATCGGGGCCACAGACCATTAAATCTGCAGATGATGGCTCTTTCTGCAAAATCTTGATGCTGGGAAGCCAGCTCATCATGCATGAGTTCAACAGAGGGAACTTCTTCAGCTTTTTCAACCAAGAAGGCCTTAGATTTAAGGGCTTCCTGGGGTTTGGGGTTCTCGGAGTGGATTGCGTCCTTGTATGAGAAAGGCCGTGTGGAGGAAGATTTTCCCGCTGCACCTCCTATCAAACGAAGGGTGGCCACCACCGAGCTGTTCCTAAAAATGCTGTAAGCAGAGAGGGATAGAGGGTTTTCAAGTTGTTTACCTTGAAAGAGAAGACGCAGAAAGCTGGATGGGATCCCTAATCTGCGCTCTAAATTCAGTATGAGGTCCTGCACTAGGTCTGAAGGGCGAACCCATTGCATAATGGTCCTGCCTGCAGGCTGCATAATCTGGATCTGAAAGGAGTCAGATAGGGGCTTTGACCCTATGCCTAGCTCTGGATCTGGCCAGAGCATGGATTCTTCTGCTTTCTGTATTATCAGATCTAGCAGATCTTTGTCCGATCTGAAACAGAAACTGCGATTCGGAAAGCAAGTGGATGCCTCAGATCCATGCGGAGACCCTGCAGATGAAGCATTTTCCGGCTCTCTCATGCTCTGAAAACAAATAGTTGTTACCTGCTCTGGCTGTAAGCATTCTTTCAGCTCTGGCTCCGTTTTTAAGCGATTGACCTTTTGGATGCATGGATCTGCAAAAGCTCTGCACATTCTATTGTTTATGCCTTCGATCCGCTTCCTGGACTCTGGCTGTGCACGGATATAGGCTAGATCATTTAGATCCAAGCCAGATCTACGAAGTTTGGGCTCCTGCGTTGACGGAGGGAGCGGATCTGCATCATGCAGTCCCCCCCTGCCGTTTCTCCTTACGCTCTGAGTTTTGTGGAGCCTGACCTCTTTAACCCTTACGGCATGCAAACAACTTTGTTCAGAAACGTATTTTCTGACCTCGATCCACCGCAGGAAGATACCCTCCTCGTGTACCCACGCCAGAAGATGAGCTTCCGTTGATACCCTCTCCTCATGGTATCGTTGGAAATTTGTGGATTGTACCCAGTCCAGGATCGCATGAATTCTTTTGTCGTCGAGCCCCACAGATGCGTAGCCACACAGATCTGGGATTTGAGGCGTTTGGCGGCAGGAGAAAATCCCTTCCTCTGTATGATTTTGCACCAGAGAAACCCTTATCGCAGCGTTCACTGACCCCCCATCGCGTGGCTCGCCTTCGGCCCTTGAGGCGTCCTTAGGGACCGATACAGCAGCAACCAGCGTTCGGCGCGAGCAAACCCTAACAAGAGCCATTCTTCTGGTTCCTATTGTTTCAACTTACTCATTCTCCATTTTCTCTTATTACTTATTTACACTATTTACAATTTTTCACCCAATCCCTATGATTAGGTGTCAACATAATTGATTCATGGTCATAAAAGGTAATATTTGGATTTTTTATTCATCACAATACAATGTATGATTTGTTTTTTTCTACTCAATTCATGATTTTATAGTGTATTAATTTAACTTCATTGGCCAAATTAAAGATATACAACATGTAATTTATGTAATTTGCAAACAATAACATCCAATTCATCCAAATAAGTGGTCATTATTTTATAATGAAATTCAATCCCAACTTGTGGCCATATAGTTCAATTCAACCTTTGTATAGTCTTTGATAACCTTACAATTTATGTATGAATTGCTAACTTTGAAATTTGGCAATTTGGCAATTTAACCATTCAATTTCTCAATATTTATGCCCAATTACCAATAATTAGCTAGAATTCCACATTGGTGCCCAAATGATAGTATGTGTCCTAAATTTCTTAAAATTCCCGCTAAATTGATGCAATTCAGCTTAAATCCATGTCATATTTAGGATACAATAGATGACCAATTTCAAAGATTCTCATGAAAATTGATGGCAAAACAAATTTGTTATTTGCCACTTCCCATAACACTTTTGTTGATATTTTGTAGCCCTATGAGGCAATACTATGTAATAATAATTTCTAAGTCAAACTTCAAAGGTTTTTTCTAGTAGGTAGTAAAATATAGCTATATGGATCATGGTTTGCCTCCTATAATTGTTCCTTGATGAAATACTATTGTGTTATAGGTCTTTATGGGTAGGTGAATAAAGAATTCAATATTGATTTGGATACATCCCATATCTAAACTATCCTCCAAGTGAACTAGTGAACACTATGGTTTGGAACTTAGGTGTCTCAATAGATAGAAATATCTCCATAGGATGGCCAATTATTTAGTCTTTATAGACAAATTGATGTTAGGCCCTGAATAAATTCCTAGACATTATATGCGGTACTAATGTTTAGCCTAAAGATTAGTTGGTCAGTGACTAGTATATTGTTTCATACTAGAATCTTACAATTAAAGGAATGAACATTATCACTTAATTTTAAGAATTTGTAATCCATTCATATTGGAAGATGTCCACATTTAGCTTGATGAACCAACATTTTGGGATTATTTGTAACACAACCTTGAGTGTGATTTTTCCCATTTCATTATGCATTCTTGCAAGCATGCTATAATACCTTCGATGTTTCCATGTCCTCTTTTTATAAGTACTTAGGGACTCAATTCCTCCATGCTAGATTTTTGTTGGAGTATTTTCTACTTGAAATTTTTTTCCATTTGAATCACATCACTTTGTGTGGTATTTTAGCAGTTTGTTTCATTTTATTTTGAGAATTCATCTAATCATATATGGATTTAGGTTCCATGTCTTTGAATCACCAAATTCAACGAACATATATCACTTTATTCCTTATCGTCATTAGAAGCATTATCTATAACAACAAATTTTATATCTCTCTTAATAGTATTTAACACCAATGCTCGTATGGTTAGGAGAAATGATAGGGATTCTAATCCCTATGATTTACATATGTGTTGTCATCTCAAATTATTATAATTAGGATATTATCATTGTGGATTCATTTGTTGAATCTCTTTTTTTATTGGAAATGGTTGAGATATTTTCTCAACCAATTCCTTGTTTTGTTTACAAACCTTAATTTGTTAGATCGATAGATTCTTTCTCTCCCTAACTTTTGGAGGTAGCTTTGCTCTTGTAAAGATATTTAAGGTTCTCATTTGCTTAATAACAATTTATTTTAATATTTAATCTATACAAACTCATATCATGAGTGAGATTTCCCATATCATTGGGAAGTGCCACACAAAATAATGTAGAAAAATTTATATTCCTCATAAGTCTCAATCTATACTTATTTATTTCAATGAGTTTCCTTTCAGATTCCTAATAATTGTAGATAATTTACCAAATATTTATTCTCCACATGCCTCTCACCTGATTTTGTAATATCATTAAAAGTTGATATTTTTCTGATCCAGGTGGCTCCAGAAAGACACACAGGACAAAGATGGCTCAAAAATAAAAGTTTTTGGATTATGCTCAAACCAGGGCCAGATCGAAGACCTCTTCGTCCTAGTTGTGGTGGTGTGAACGGTTCGTCAAACTGAGCTTGTATGCGAAAGATAAAGCTCTTCAAAGTTTGACATGATAGGGGAAAGTGGGGCCCACAATATGCCACATGGCATCCCAGTAAGCAAGTAGGACCCACATGGTAGCCCATTAGCCATTGACACTTGGCATTCTCTCATTTGTCTCCTAAACCTACATAAGAGACAAAATCATTTTTATGGGCATTAAATAACCATATAACGAAATGTTTCAATATAGTTATTAAAAATAACTATATAAAACCTATCAAACACAAGGCTTCAGGCTCGACGGCAACAAACCCCGTTGAACCCTTTAAAACCACCTTATCACATCAATATTATATATATATATGGGATCGGGATTGGCGGCAATAACCCCCGCCGAACCCTCCTCCACATATCTCGCATATATGTCCGACCATATATATATTGTTTAAAACAATGTATTAAGGGGCGGGCGCAGGCCATTGGCAGTGGACCTAGCACAAACCCCAATGGTCGCAACCAATATATATATATATATATATATATATACTAGAGGATGCCTTGAGCCAGATAAGAATCCCTATTCAATGGTCCACATTTAGAGACATGGACAAAGAGGCTATAACTAAAATACAAGAACTTGAATACGATAGGGACAGTACCTCTAATGGTGAAGAGGAGGCAAAAAAAGAGGAAGAAGAAGAACCAGAGAAGGAAGAGGATGCAGAAACAGAGAAAACAGAGGAAGAAGAAACAAAAGAAGAATAAGGAGAAGAGAAAGGTGATGAGGAAGAACAAAAGGAAGAAGAAATCCCTGAGGAACATACCAAGGAAGGGGAGGAATCTCCAAGGCTGTCCCCTGAACCCACTCAGAAGGAGGCATTTGTTGCCTTGACTACCCTAAGCACACCTGTCAAGTCAAAAGGAAAAAGACAAAGGCACACTCCCCTATATTTAAAAAGAAAGAGGAGCACCAGGTTCAAACAAGGGAAACCACAAACACCCACCAGGACTCCAATCATAATTGAGGAGTCACCAAAAGAGAAAGGAAAGCTAGTTTCCCTAGAAATAAAAAGTGAAAAGGGCACATCAAAACAAGCTTCCCCAAATTATCCCATCACCTATGTTAGGAAGCCTATCACTAGGTCAGCATCATTAAAGAAAGGAAAGTCACCTTTGACCCCATTTCAGAAAGGAAAAATCCTTCTACAGGATCCTCAAACAGTCCTATAGGAAACTTTGTCAGCACTACAGGAAACACGGAAAATGCTACAGGAAGGACAATAGGGACAGAGGGAAGGCGAGGGAGGAGTAATACAAGTGTGGGTGGGGGAAACTTCTCCAAAGACATTTGAGGGAGAATTCCAAGAGCTACAATAACCTAGCCCACAGCCGAATCTAAGCTCTTATTACAGATTCATTGAGGGAGATAGAGTAATACCACAGAAATGTGCCATCCCCCTCTTCTTTGAGCTTAAGAAAGAGAGAGGAAGGAAACATCGTTGGATGCAAATTGGCAAATGAAAGAAAGTAGAGGATGTGGGCCATATGGAAGAGAAACTACTAGATATGGGCAGAGAGTTGAGTAAGATAAGAGACAGGGAACAAATTATGAGATCTCAACTTGAGGGAAAAAAAACATGGCTAAGGAGGTAGTTACAGGAAAAGGAGAGCCAATTGGCCACCATGGCAAGCCTTTCCATGGAGGCACTCTAGTGTAGGATGCCAAAAAAATCATATTCCTTGTACCTCAAAGATCAACAATTGTAATTTCATATCAAGACACTAGCACAACAGGGGTTTATGCCTTTCCAAGACTATAGGCAGTTCATTGAACAATGTGACAAGAGCACCCTAGAGGATAAGGCCAAGATATCTAAATTATACTTGCACAACTTGGCCTTAACAGACTTAAATGTGTGGGACCCCAATACAAAGTTGGGGGACTTATTTCTAATGGCCCTTGCATCATGGATGCATCATGAGGGGGTCAAGGCTAAGGAGGTAAAGAGGGTGTTGGAAAGAAAAGAAAGGGAGTGCCTTTACATCAGAGAAGAACAGATAAATTCAATGGCTATCATTATAACCCACAACATCATCGCCAATGAACCCCATCTTGCACCAAGATACCTAGCTACACAAGAATAAGAAATAATACATTTTGAGAACACCTTAAGATTGCGAAGGAATGAAAGCCAAAAACCATGCCAAAGGAGTTGGATCACCCTACCATACAACCTAAGGATTAGGGAGTATCATTTCCTTGAGAGTATGAGAGATGCACTAGAAAGGACCCCACTATATAAGAATGCAGTGCAGAGACTCAAAATAAATTGGATTGGTTTGAAACTCAGTCCACCCTTGCTATTGGGTATGCTAGAAGGTAGAAAGGAGGAAGACAAAATAAAGTAGTTGGATGAAATAGAGAAACATGTAGGGTTCCATCCATAAGAGGAAACTCCATCAATAGAGGGCTAGGATGTTTGAGAGACCACGAAGGCTATGAAAGATATGGGCATAAACTAAGTTTCTCAAAAGATGAGCAACACTTTCAGTAGGGGGTGATGATGAGGCTCATCAATAGGTAAATTATATGGCCTTAGTTCCACTCTCCAACTTATTAAAATCAACGTTTCTCACATTTATTTACATATTTTATTATGTTTTTCTTCGTGAAAAGGGTAAAGGTGAGATGTTATGTCATGTGGCCTAATGTGCATTAATTGCAAGATTTGGAGTAGTTTTGGGATAATTTAAGTGCAGCAACTCGAAGTAGACAAACAAGAGGAATTTTAGGAGATTTTTTTCTCCCTCCTTAACTCCTCAATCACTCAAATATTTCTCCACCAAATCTCATGAACTTGGAGTTACAAGCAGCCAAGCCAATCAAGTTCATTGGAAAACAAGCTCATGATAGTTGAAGACAAGTCAGTCTTGAGTTCGGGAGCCAAGCCTCCCTAATTTTTAGGAAGTTGCTGGTAGCTTCAGTTGTATAAATAAGAAGGCTTAGGGCCTCATTAGGATTCAACTTTTTATTGTAGCCAAGAGGCAATTTCAAGCTACGATTTTGTGACTGTTATTCTCATGTTATTTTGACATTTTGATGATAATAAAAATGTTTTCTTTGATCTAGCACTGAGTTTACTCATAGGACTAAAGCTCTTGAGTTAGGGACCAACCCTAGTAGCAAAATTTCATCTTTTTGTACATGTATTCTTAGATTATAATCATAGATTAGCTGCTGAAGTTATATCTGCTTTGTTTAATTTACAATTCTTTAAATGATTGGCTAGTTTTGCTTCCATTAGTTGGAGAAGTAGATTAGTGTTACAGTAGTGAAGTAGATTACTGTAACAGTAGTGTTACAGTGTTTTCTTCCTCATCTTCCTCATGGAATCATGGTTTGAGGGCCCCACTCTCCAAGCCCCAAAAACAGATTTATCTTTTGGTTATTACATAGCTTTGGATTTCTCATTGAGTAGTTCATTGTTTATGATTTCTTATAAGCACTTGCAATTTTCATTTTGGTTTCTTTAGTTTGTTGTAGATTAGAAAGCACTCCATTCCCTAGATGTAAGACATTAACCATTAATAAATTAGTTTCTCAAATTCAACTCATTTTTTCCACATTTACATAAAGTTATGCATGAATGAAGAAAAGAATATGTGTTGTTGTAGAATTTGTTGATCTATTGGGAGGAACTCATTCCACTAGCCTCATCTAAGTTGTCTCCACCTCTTGCCCAGTCCTACCAACCCCTAATTCAGATTTATGCTTTGTATCCGTCGTGGACAACCAGCTTGAGAAAATCCAACCATATCGAAGAGTTGCCCTGATGCTTGGGTAGTTTGCACCTTCCCCATACCTTATTCCACTATCATACATCTTCCCAACACTTCCTTTCACCTTCCCTACCTTCTTACATATTTCAACAAGGTTTCCTGTAGTAACTGCAGGAAATCCTATAACAACTACAGGAAACCTTGTAGCAACATGTATTAGATTGTTTTTGACAGAAATGATGATCAGAGCCTAGGATAGGACTTCAACTTAACCCCCATACCCCTCAATGCCTTTTTGGCCCAACTTTCCCATACCTTCCTCCCCTGCAAAAGATCAGCTTGTTTAGCTTAGAATTTACATTTCTAAATTGAAAACTAAAAGAATATTTTTTGCAATATTTAGCTAGTGCATGCATACATCAGTCATAGAAATGTTAGGATAAACCATGACTACTTAGTCTAGATAGATAGATGATATAACGCAAGGTTAAATTAGGTCTCTTCTGTAAGTAATGTGTCTTAATTCTTGGCTAGGTAATTTGATGTCATTTCGTATCACTTTCTATTCAACACTTTCATTTCCTTAAAATAGGCAAGTGTTTACTTTCTGCATTAAATATAGATTTACATTCACTTTCAGTAGTCAACCTCCTTCTAGTCAATAGAAGACTGGTTTGAAAAAACCTAGTGGTCTATCACCCTAGTTGAGAAGCAACAAGAGTAGAATTTTTCATCTGCTATGCATATAACACTATCACCTCTAAGTTTGTACGAACCCTGGGTTGATAAAGTAAAGTTGGTCACCCTAGGAGTTACAACATCCTTGCTACAATACCAGGGCTCATCAATGGACACATTCAATAAATAGATAAATTTTAACCTAAAATAATTGATGCTTGTAGTTTCTACAATATATAGCCTTTGCACATTAAAAAATGGCTTTCTCACAAAAAAGTGTAGCTTTCCTTACCATTTTTCAGGAACAATTTCCTCCTTGCCTCAACTAAAATTTCCCTTCTCTCACAAGCAAGAAAACAACTTTTCCATTTCTAAAAGCTCTACTCTTGTATTTATTGTATATGAAACTTTTCCTTCCTAATACTAGATCAAGATCCAAACCACATTTGGATTTTGTACACCTATTCTAACTTAGAACCCCCTTACATGTGAAGAGAAAACAAACAAATTGTTTTTATATGTTACAAAACCACATTTGCCTTCCAATAATACCTGTTAATAAATGGAACTTGAAAAATAAAATAAATCTTAGCAATATATGGACATACATACAATTAACTCAAGATTATGAAGCTATACATACAACCTCAATTTCCACAAAAGATAAAACATTGTTGTGAAAACATAGGCTAAACATGCATTCAAGAAATTACTTTTAGAAATAATTAAAAGCCAACAACAACTAACATACACATAAATACAACAATACCTTGACATTGGAGATATTTGAGATATCAAGAGATTGACCAAGATAAAATTTTTAGAAGCACGTGTTCTCAAAAGCAACTTTACTTCCATAACTTATTTCCTCAATAACTTTATTTTGAGCTTTCTTAGCCTGGATATTACAAAAGACTCTTGTTAAATATTGATAAATTGAGTAATATATCAATGCTATGGATCAATGTCCAAATAGATGTAAGGGACTCTAATTCATAGACTTTGAAACCATTTAGAAGAACAATTATGTATTTGATAAAGACCCATCCCAAACACACAAAAGTGATTAAAATCACTAGTCATTCTACAAGTAAATGATGAATTCTTGTGTCAATAAAAAAAAAGACATATTCTAAGATTCACATACCTCACGTTATTTATTCTTTGATCCAGCTATCCTGTCTTTGATGAATTTCTAACAACGAATTCAAATAGACAAATTTCACTTTAGAATCACAATATACTAAAATAGATATATGCATCATAATAAAGCATGAGCTAAAGAAGCAATAATAGTATAAATTATTCCTTAAGCTATGGCAGTAAATATTCTTCAATAATAAGAATTTCAGTGAAACCCTACTCACATCAAACAACATTTACCTTAAAATGTATCAAAAAGATAGTTAACCGACTTCCATTTTACAAAGAAACACTCAAAAGGGTAGGAAAATAGTTTCCAATTTACAAAGAGATATGCTGAAAAGTAGAATAATACTCAAGGATTATGTTAAAATAATACCTAAGCCTAATGAAAACAATCCAAGAAATTCATTCCAAATGGATTCCATGATAGATCACTCTTCGAAAGAAGACCAGTGAAAAATAAGATAGATTATGTTAGAGTCGGTCTTGTCAGTCCTTCATCAGAAATCAAAACTCTTTCTGCATCTCATTTTTAGGTGTCTCACTCCATTCACTCAGTTGCATTCCGCTAGAGGCATGCCATAATCTAACGAAAGGGTCTTGTCAGTTCATTCCCCTCATGTCTTGTACCTGCTAGCTTAGGTCTTTTCATCAAAGTTATTAAAATCCATGACAATCAATGTTTGACCTTTTAGTGGATGAGAGTAATTTCGGTCATCAAGTCTAGGGATTGGTCATTTGGTCCTCAAGCAATGTCCAATAAAGCCAGTAAGGCCAGAGGGAGGCTCTTATCAAGTTGTGATTCACAAATTTTCATCGTCATATTGATATATTACGACTGTTCTTCAAAACTCTGTTTTGAAGAAAAGTCAACAGTTTGTGATTTGTAAAAAAATTTCAAAGTTTCTCAGTGGATTTCTCCAAATGCAGCCCTGGTCTCCTTGACCAAATTCCATGTCAACAATCCCTGCAAAAAGTGCCAAAAATTGCATCATTTTAGCTAAAAATTCAAAGGGAAAAGTGAAATACAAAGATGAATTAAATCAGGAAAAAGTGCCAAAATAAAACATTATCAAAGGGGGTTTTGAAGAAACAAAAATTAAAGCCATGGCTCCGAAGTCTTTATACAAGATTCCCACAAGAAACAAAGTCATTATGCATACCAAGGTTATAGAGAAAGCATTGCAAAGTCATTGTGAAGAGTTAGCACGCATTTTAGGAGAGGTTGGAAGTGTTTTCTAGAGCGCGGCGCACACACAGAGGGGCGCGGCGCACATAGAGAGCGCGGCACACAGGGCGCGACCCCACAGTGGTGAAACTATACGAGCGCGGCGAACTGGGTTTGCTGTGCGGCGCACACCCACAAAGGCCCGAAATTGTGCCAAACTTGCAACAAATCACTTTGAAACCCTTCAAATTGACAGGTAGGGTCTGCATCTTGCTTGCTCATCAAATTTTGTGGATATGATGATGGTTTATGGCCGTGTATAGTTGCAATAAAAACACCTAAACCCTACCTCTTGAAATCATCAAAGCCATTTCTCTTAGGGTTACAAATTTGTTGTGTTGAGGCCAAGGTTCCTCCTCCCTTTCATTTTTCCCCTTCTTTCCATTTTTCCCTTTCCCCCTATTCCATTTTTCCCATCTTTCCCTACCCTAAAACAATACTAAACCTCTATTCCCTATCCCCTCCACTCATTTGTCAATGTAAAACCCCAAAACCCTTCCTTATAAAATCCCCAAGCCCTCCTACATGTCCCTAAAACAAAACTTCTCGCCATAATCCCTAATCCCATCATATTAATCCCCTTCCTAACATTCCCTTTTTACATTGTTCCCCTTGGTGGCAGAGTTCATAACAACACATGGTTTCACTACCATCATGAAAGGGCAGTCCAAGCACAGTCCATATACAACAGTCATGGCGTCTGAGCATTCATCAGAGTACGAGGTGGAAACTCAAAGTGATTCATCCTCAGAAGAACAGGCTCCCTGGAGACATCATAAAAGTGGAAAACATGTTAGGGATGAGCCAACCACCCTCACAGAATTGCAGGCATGCCCTCTTGCTATGTCATGTTTCCAGCATCTATCATGTTTTGAGTTTTGTCAAAGAGTGGCTAATGTTCGAGTTCATCATGAGTTGGCCCGTATTTTTGTGCTTCACCTACATGGAGATCACTCTATCTTGGCTGGTGTCACCTTCACATTGACACCTGAAACTGTCTCATTAGCAATCGGCATACCGAATGTTGGAGAACCATGGCACAAGAAATAGAAGGTTGATCGACAACATTATGAGCCTTACCTTAAGGCCACTTTCTTGAGGCAGCTCACAAGAGTCTTTCCATTCCGATATTTGAAAGATGAATATGCTCCATTCATGAAGTTGATCTTGAAGTACTTCAGCTGTGAGGGGAGGTTATCTCGTCTATATGCCTATCACATCAGGTTGCTCATGCACTTTACGAGGGTATGGATGATGAACATCCCATATTTCATTTGCAGGAACATATAAAGGATGAACACCTTCATGCAGCACAAGACCCCTCAGCAGCAACTTAACAGTGTTTATCACTTTGCTCTTATTAAGATTTTGGTGGTTCATCAGCTGGGATTGCAGGGCATTACTTGGGATGATTTCATCTCCCGTGACCTCTTCAGCACTTCACAAGTATTATCAGAGGTTAAGCATGAGGGTGAACCTTCTCATCGGTATGAGCGCCATGAGACTGCTAGTGTGCTGGTTTTCATCACATATCAGAAAGGCACCAAACGTTTGTTTGCAGCGGAAAAGCGAGTGTTATCTCCACCCGGGGTGGAAGGGGCCTCGCTTCCTCCATCAGCATCACAGGAACAGGACAAAGGCAAGGAGCCAATGCAAGATGAGGGGCCTTCAGGTGAGCCATTAGGTGAACGAGAGACCGAATTCGTTCTCCTTCATGATGATGATACAGATACAGAACCGAAAAATGCACAGCTTAAAGAGATCATCTAGGAGCAGCAAGCAGAGATTCAAGCATTGTCCCTTGATTTGGAAAGAGCCAAATGGAACATGAAATATCTGGAACAGAGGAAAAAATAGCTAGAGGATCAGCAAGTGATCATGGAGCTACAAAACATTCGTGAGCATTGCCAAGCTGCACAAAGGAGAAGAGTTGAGCTCACATCATTGGAGCAAGAGATTAATGAGGATCGGGACGCCAATCTCGAGAGAGTTAGCATGCACTTGGAGAGGTTGTTGGACAAGGCCAACAAGGATCATGCATTGCTGAGACACATGGCTTTCCACTACATGGCGCAAAACAAAGTGGGCAAGGTCCGAATCAGGAATTTGAAGGCGAAATTGAGGAAGGCAATCAAGAAGAAAAAGAGGCAAAGGGAGCTCAATCGACTTTAGATATTGGCTGAAAGCCTCTTTGGCCCAGCATAACACTTGATAAGGAAGCTCCAGCTTGCTGTTTTTGGAAATTTTTGTGCAAAAAACAGGGTTTTTCTCCCAGTGGCGCGGTGCTTAGGATTGGGAGCTCCAAATCAAAAATGGTTTGCATTTTTGGCTTCAGCATGAAAAATCATGACTTTTAGTGCATGGACAAGAAGTTTGGGCAAGTTTTGAGTCCCCAAGAGGTCAAAAATACTCAAAAAATGATCTCTATGCCCCTATTTTGACACACACGAAGCAGTCTTGGGAGAATGAAGTTTTGGAGGGGCAAATGAGCACCAAATTTAGAAATTCCACTTGGGTTGGAAAGTAGATAGGCAGGGCTTTCAAACAAGCACACTTGGGTACAATTTGGACTCCAGAAGGTACCTCAAAATCGCCTCCAAATTGGCGCAGTGCACAGGGACCCAAAGGCCAAAATCACTTCCGTTTCACAACATTTCGATTCGCGATTTTCTCCAAGTGGGCCCACTCATTTACACTATATTTTTCTCGGCAACTAAGGCAATGTTTAAAAAGTATTTTCACTAAATATGGGCTCCTATCTAAGTGGCAAAGGAAGATGAACAGTCACCCAAGCCATTTGTCATTTCTGTAACACTACACTGTAACTAATGGTTGGCTTTCCATTTCCAGTTTGTAATCATTTGAAAAACTCCCCAACTGTGGGTTGTTCTATTTCCCAATGGCATAGTCTATTTATTGTATGCAACACTATTTGCAAAGCATTTGAATTTTTGGGAAACTGTGGGAGAGACACCCAATCACTCGCTGTACATTTTGACAGAGAATTAATGAAAGATTGCAGCTCTAGTTCATGAGATTCCTGTGGCGTGAGTTTAGCAAATGTATTTTCTTTATGTTTCATATGTATTTCGTTATGTTTCATATTTTCAGTCATATTCATTTCCAGTGAAAGCTTTCTAAGTAAAAAAGGTAGAATTCAGTGCACTGCTCTGCCTTGGGATAGTTTTCACGTTCTATGTTTTCTTCTGTTGAAAAGGATTCATGTATGTATGCCCTTTTCACACTCTTAAATAATCTCTCCACATCATATTATTTCGAAATCTAATTGCTAGACTTTCTGCCTGTCTTGCCTCATGAAATAATCTACGTCTTTGAGTTAAGTTCTCTACTCATGCTGTTCCTTGGCCCCACACATCCCAGAAAACTCAATCATTCATCAAAATACCTCTGTCGCATTTGTTTACTAGCCTAAATCAATATTCATTGTAACTCATCTCAAACCATATTGTTTATTCTTCACTGAGTGTGACCCGGAGAAAGCCCTCTCCTGTTCTGGTAGGGCTAGCAACCAGACTAAGCGTGGTTTGTGGTTACCCTGAACTTTTCCTTCATTTAGCCTAAGGCAAATTTAGGTGCTAACATAGTGGCAACTCCACTGGGGACGAAAATGGTTTTCTTGAAGATTTTTTTGCCCCAGTACATATCTCAAGTTCAGAGCTGATTGTTGATGGTGAACAACGATCATGCATAAGAAGGCTGAAATCATTCACCTGGCGACTCCATTCACTGAAGAATCCAACAATCAATCCTTCATGGTGACTCCACTGCAGAGAGATCAGTAGCTTTGATATTTTCAAAATGGAGCGGGTTGCAAGAAGATACGCTCCCATGAGCCGAGATCACATCCCAGGTTTTCCAAATAAAATTCCAAAGGTAGATTGGTCAAGGAATCTGCCTACGTTTAAAGATGATGGTAAGAAGGACGTTGCTTTACATCTAGTTCGATTTCACATGCATATTCGCAAGTGGAAGGTTGATTTTTATGAAGATTGCTTGATGAAGATATTCCTGGCCACTTTGGAAGGTGAAGCCCAATCTTGGTATGAAAGTTTTCCGCCTGCTTGTATTTACTGTTTAAAGGATTTTCATGCCCTGTTCATTGAAAGATATCAAGAATCTTATCCATCATTAAATCTAGCTCATGACTGTTGAAAACATGCTTCTACTTTTATTGAAAGCCTTGAAAAATACTATGAGGATGATAGTTTTATGGATGATGAAATCATGGAAGCCTTGTACGAGAATCCATTTCAGCAACATGAAGAGAAACTAGAGGAGTCCCATCAAGATGCTTAGGAAACGTTGCAACAGAATCAAGATCTTTGTACGGTGGAAAATGAAGGAATTTTTCATCTTGACAGTCAACATGAATTACATGAAATAGATCAGTAGGTTAAAGAGTTCCATATGGCTGAAAGTGATGAAAGAAAAAGTGCCGGTTTAGATCTGTCCATAGAAGAAGACAGCCTGCAAGGAAGTCCAGTTATAATTCCAGAATGTGATAATGTCAAGTCACCCATTTCAGATTCAGATTCAGATTGTGATGACCAAGAAAACCTTGTACTAAGTCCCATGAAAGAGAACTCTGTTGCTGAAATCATCTGGGATGAAGAAGACAGAGTTTTGGATCCGAATGTTCTCATGTCAACAAAAAACAGTCTTCATGAAGAGGTAATCCAGTCAGCTCATGAACAGCAAGATGAGATAGTTTCTCAAGTAAAAAAGTTCCTCTGGATGAATTTATGGTAGATGATAGAAATGTTAGTGTTAGGTTTCAAAAAACATCTGAAGTTGCTTTTCTCATGATTGATGAATGTGATGAATGTAATGAGAATTTGGCTGTCATATCGTATGAAGATGACCTACCATATATTCAGACTTCAGCAGACCAAACTATTTAGGATTCCCTTTCAGATTCTTCCTCATATGTCTCATGTTTTGAAATGTTTTTTGAAGAGGAAATCTGCTCATCCACTTGTTCAGAAATTTTTGAGGACCAGGACCATACTTTTTCTGAAGAACATTATGAAGGAAGATCAGCATCAAAAGAAAAAGACATCTTGTTTCCTAAACAGGAGGTAAATCTTCATGTTTTTCATGATCCAATGGCAAATCTGTTGCAGTCAGCAGTGAAGGTGATTATTGCAGTATTCAGTGATGAAGGAGATCATGGTCGACTGTGTTTTTGGATGCCCAGTTACCAGTATCTGTTGTTGACCAGGAGATCTGATCAGGAGAATCAATCAAGAAGGCATCTGCTTGATTGGTTATATTGGAAGACACATTACACATGATTGTACATATTGCATTAATATGTAGGTGGCTGTCATCATAATTTGAAACCCTCGAATCTTGATGGACTGCTGCCATTGAATAATTTTTGTCAGTTCTTGTTTTAGTTAAGTCAGTCATGAGTCATTTCCTTTTGCATTGAGTCAGTTTTTTCAGTCATGTTGGTTTCATAATTAATGTCGGTTTAAGTCAAGTTCCAGTCAATAAATGTGTCAAAGTCTTGTGTTGTTTGTCGAAATAATGACTCCATAGCCCAATGGACGAAGGCACTGTCTGCTCACCCAAAGATCTGCAGTTCTTGGCACCTCCAAGGAGCTGGAGCTACCATCCCCCATTGGAGCCAATGTTAGAGTCGGTCTTGTCAGTCCTTCGTCAGAGATCAAAACTCTTTCTGCATCTCATTTTTAGGTGTCTCGCTCCATTCACTCAGCTGCATTCCACTAGAGGCATGCCATAATCTGACGGAAGGGTCTTGTCAGTTCATTCCCCTCATGTCTTGTACCTACTGGCTTAGGTCTTTTCATCAAAGTTATTAAAATCCATGACAGTCAATGTTTGATCTTTTAATGGACGAGAGTCATTTCGGTAATCAAGTCTAGGGATTGGTCATTTGGTCCTCAAGCAATGTCCAATAAAGCCAGTAAGGCCAAAGGGAGGCTCTTATGAAGTTGTGATTCACAGATTTTCATCGTCATATTGATATATTACGACTGTTCTTCAAAACTCTGTTTTGAAGAAAAGTCAACAGTTTGTCATTTGTAAAAAAATTTCAAAGTTTCTCAGTGGATTTCTCCAAGCGCAGCCCTGGTCTCCTTGACCAAATGCCATGTCAACAACCCCTGCAAAAAGTGCCAAAAATTGCATCATTTTAGCTAAAAATTCAAAGGGAAAAGTGAAATACAGAGTTGAATTAAATCAGGAAAAAGTGCCAAAATAAAACATTATCAAAGGGGGTTTTGAAGAAACAAAAATTAAAGCCATGACTCCAAAGTCTTTATATAAGATTCCCACAAGAAACAAAGTCATTATGCATACCAAGGTTATAGAGAAAGCATTGCAAAGTCATTGTGAAGAGTTAGCACGCGTTTTAGGAGAGGTTGGAGGTGTTTTCCAGAGCATGGCGCACACACAGAGGGGCGCGGCGCACATAGAGAGCACGACGCACAGGGCGCAACCCCACAGTGGTGAAACTACATGGGCAAGGCGCACTGGGTTTGCTGCGCGGCGCACATCCACAAAGGCCCGAAATTGTGCCAAACTTGCAACAAATCACTTTGAAACCCTTCAAATTGACAGGTAGGGTCTGCATCTTGCTTGCTCATCAAATTTTGTGGATATGATGATGGTTTATGGCCGTGTATAGTTGCAATAAAAACGCCTAAACCCTACCTCTTGAAATCATCAAAGCCATTGCTCTTAGGGTTGCAAATTTGTTGTGTTGAGGCCAAGGTTCCTCCTCCCTTTCATTTTTCCCCTTCTTTCCATTTTTCCCTTTCCCCCTATTCCATTTTTCCCATCTTTCCCTACCCTAAAACAGTACTAAACCTGTATTCCCTATCCCCTCCACTCATTTGTCAATGTAAAACCCCAAAACCATTCCTTATAAAATCCCCAAGCCCTCCTACATGTCCCTAAAACAAAACTTCTCCCCATAATCCCTAATCCCATCATATTAATCCCCTTCCTAACATTCCCTTTTTACATTGTTCCCCTTGGTGGCAGAGTTCATAACAACACATAATTTCACTACCATCATCAAATGGCAGTCCAAGCACAGTCCAGATACAGCAGTCATGGCGTCTGAGCATTCATCGGAGTACGAGGTGGAAACTCAAAGTGATTCATCCTCAGAAGAACAGGCTCCCCGGAGACATCATAAAAGTGGAAAACATGTTAGGGATGAGCCAACCACCATCACAAAATTGCAGGCATGCCCTCTTGCTATGTCATGTTTCCAGCATCTATCATGTTTTGAGTTTTGTCAAAGAGTGGCTAATGTTCGAATTCATCATGAGTTGGCCCGTCTTTTCGTGCTTCACCTACATGGAGATCACTCTATCTTCGCCGGTGTCACCTTCACACTGACACCTGAAACTGTCTCATTAGCAACCGGCATACCGAATGTTGGAGAACCATGGCAGAAGAAACAGAAGGTTGATCAACAGAATTATGAGCCTTACATTAAGGCCACTTTCTTGAGGCAGCTCACAAGAGTCTTTCCATTCCAATATTTGAAATATGAATATGCTCCACTCATGAAGTTGATCATGAAGTACTTCAGTTGTGAGGCGAGGTTCTCTCGTCTATATGCCTATCATATCAGGTTGCTCATGCACTTTACCAGGGTATGGATGATGAACATCCCATATTTCATTTGCAGAAACATAGAAAGGATGAACACCTTCATGCAGCACAAGACCCCTCAGCAGCAACTTAACAGTGTTTATCACTTTGCTCTTATTAAGATTTTGGTGGTTCATCAGCTGGGATTGCAGGGCATTACTTGGGATGATTTCATCTCCCGTGACCTCTTCAGCACTTCACAGGTATTATCAGAGGTTAAGCATGAGGGTGAACCTTCTCGCCGGTATGAGTGCCATGAGACTGCTAGTGTGTAAGCTTTCATCACATATCAAAAAGGCACCAGACGTTTGTTTACAGCGGCAAAGTGAGTCTTATCTCCACCTGGGGTTGAAGGGGCCTCGCTTCCTCCATCAGCATCATAGGAATAGGACAAAGGCAAGGAGCTAATGGAGGATGAGGGGCCTTCAGGTGAGCCATCAGGTGAACGAGAGACCGAATTCGTTCTCCTTCATGATGATGATACAGATACAGAACCGACAAATGCATAGCTTAAAGAGATCATCCAGGAGCAGCAAGCAGAGATTCAAGCCTTGTCCCTTGATTTGGAAAGAGGAAAATGGAACATGAAATATCTGGAGCAGAGGAACAAATAGCTGGAGGATCAGCAAGCGATCATGGAGCTACAAAACATTCGTGAGCATCGCCAAGCTGCACAAAGGAGAAGAGTTGAGCTCACGTTATTGGAGAAAGAGATTAATGAGGATCGGGAGGCCAATCTCGAGAGAATTAGCATGCACTTGGAGAGGCTACTGGACAAGGCTGACAAGGATGATGCATTGCTGAGACACATGGCTTTCCACTACATGGCGTGAAACAAAGTGTGCAAGGGCCGAATCAGGAATTTGAAGGCGAAATTGAGGAAGGCAATCAAGAAGCAAAAGAGGCAAAGGGAGCTCGATCGACTTCAGATATTGGCCAAAGCCTCTTCGGCCTAGGATAACACTTGATAAGGAAGCTCCAACCCAAATTTCAAAAAATTTGGGGCATTTTTGCTGTTTTTTGAAATTTTTGTGCAAAAAACAGGGTTTTTCTCCCAGTGGCGCGGCGCTTAGTATTGGGAGCTCCAAATCACAAATGGTTTGCATTTTTGCATTCAACATGAAAATTCATCCCTGCTGGTGCATGGACAAGAAGTTTGGGCAAGTTTTGAGTCCCAGGAGGTCAAAAACACTCAAAAAATGACCTCTCTGCCCCTATTTTGACACACAGGAAGTAGTCTTGGGAGAATGAAGTTTTGGAGGGGAAAATGAGCACCAAATTCAGAAATTCAACTTGGGTTGGAAAGTAGACAGGCAGGGCTTTCCAACAAGGAAACTTGGGCACAATTTGGACTCCAGCAAGTACCTCAAAATCGCCTCCAAAATGGCACAGCGCATATAGCTTTTTGCGTGGCGCACAGGGACCCAAAGGCCAAAATCACTTCCGCTCTGCGACATTTAGATTCGTGATTTTCTCTGAGTGGGCCCGCTCATTTACACTATATTTTTCTTGGCAACTAAGGCAATGTTTAAAAAGTATTTTCACTAAATATGGGCTCCTATCCAAGTGGCAAAGGAAGGCAAACAATCATCCAAGCCATTTGTCATTTCTGTAACACTACACCTGTAACTAATGGTTGGCTTTGCATTTCCAGTTTGTTATCATTTGAAAAACTACCCAACTGTGGGTCGTTCTATTTCCCAATGGCATAGTCTATTTATTGTATGCACCACTATTTGCAAAGGATTGGAATTTCTGGGAAACTGTGGGAGAGACACCTAGTCACTCACTGTACATTTTGACAGAGAATTAATGAAAGATTGCAGCTCTGGTTCATGAGATTCCTATGGCGTGAGTTTAGCAAATGTATTTTCTTTATGTTTCATATGTATTTCATTACGTTTCATATTTCATTCATATTCATTTCCAGCGAAAGCTTTCTAAGTAAAAAAGGTAGAATTCAGTGCACTGCTCTGCCTTGGGATAGTTTTCACGTTCTATGTTTTCTTCTGTTGAAAAGGATTCATGTATGTATGCCCTTTTCACACTCTTAAACAATCTCTCCACCTCATATTATTTCAAAATCTAATTTCTAGACTTTCCGCCTATCTTGCCTCACGAAATAATCTGCGTCTTTGAGTTAAGTTCTCTGCTCATGCTATTCCTTGGCCCCACACATCCCATAAAACTCAATCATTCATCAAAATACCTCTGTCACATTTGTTTACTAGCCTAAATCAATATTCATTGTAAGTCATCTCAGACCATATTGTTTATTCTTCACTGAGCGTGACCTGGAGAGAGCCCTCTCCTGTTCTGGTAGGGCTAGCTACCAGACTGAGCATGGTTTGTGGTTACCCTGAACTTTGCCTTCATTCAGCCTAAGGTAAATTTAGGTGCTAACAGATTCCACTACCATCATATTAAAATATATAAACCTGTGTATAGTAGAATATATACCTTTATCTCATCAAATTCCTAGTCAAAATCACACAAGCTGCACAAAGGACCAAAGGAAACATCATTTCAAGAAGATGGATGTTCAAATTTAACTTGAAATATTTTGTATATACAATGAAAGTTTCATTAAAATAGCATACTGTTACTGTTGCGGGTGGGAACACCCTAGGGTCTTGGCTTGAAAACCCCAATAGAGCAGATGGCATACAACAACAAGAAATGTGCAAACAAACAATTTAAATGCTTTAACTACTAAACTAGGAAGAAGTGTCCTTACCCAAAGGTCCTATGTTTGGGTTGACCCCGCACAGTCCAAACTCTCTGCTTCTTCTGATGCCTTTAAAATAGTAAATTATACAAGAAGAGCATATACAACAACAGTAAAAGCAAGCATGTTCATGATGTATGTTATCACCAAAATAGGACCCTGATAGGCTGCTGATCAGACTATCTCAGTGTAACTATTTCAAACCTACTTTAGGCTGAGGCCTAGCCTCCTCAACCTGAGAGGGCTCTCTCTTGATGGATTAATGATTTTGATAAAAGATAAGATGGCTAACTCTTATAGAACAACTGTGAAAAATATGAATGCTGGAAACACATTAAACAACTATCCATTGGGCTTATGGAGTCAACAACACCTCAATATAACAGTGAATTTAACCTTACATGGAAGTCAGGGCATTCAGCATTTAGACATTCAGAACATCAACTCATATGGGACCACACAGTTTATAAATGCATACAGGAAATCAGAGCACATTCAGTGAATTCTGAGTGATTATACATCTATACCACTGTAAGAATTAAGAAAAGGACAACATCACATATTCTGAACATAGGAAATCCTTCATGAATCCTGAGAAGTAAAGTCAAAATTATATTACTGAAAATGAGTCTTACATAAGCCAAATACAAGCTTTGTTATAAAGTTTTCCAACCCTGATTACATTTCTGTTTCAGCTATATATAGAGCTCTTATTCTAACTGATCGAGATTCCTCCTCCAGCATGAGGGGAATTCGAAAACTACTTCTAATGACACCTATTAACCCTTTAACTAACTAATAAATACAACAAAGTGTTGACTGGAGTTTTTTTAGAGATCTAAATCAACTATGACTCTAACTCCATATTACATGCATGATGGCTTTAATTAAGATGATTCCTCGTTCTTTGACATCTGGTTCCCTTCTAGTTTAGTTGTGATGGTCTTCAAGGCTCCATAGTTGTCTTCAATGACACATGTTTTCCAATGCCCTGAAAGATAGGAAACTACCCCTGTTTACTGGTCTTTAGTTTTCCCCAAAATATTCGAATGCAAATAAGCATGTCCTTTATCCTTTAATTACCCAAAATAGAGCAGACTGCCACGTCCTTGATGCGTTGTAAGCTTTTTCCCATGTACATGTGTGTAGGCAAACGTTTCTTGCAAACTGTTTGATATATCCTGAACTGTGGTAAATGTGCTCACTTTACGGCAAAAATTTAAAGTTGGATTTGAATATATATTTTCTCCACCTGTCTTGACCTGGTTGACTGTTGATAGCTTCAGATGATGCCTTGTATGCCTTTTAGACGTTTCCCTTTCAAAATTCCCGCTTATAATTCAAAACTGCTTGATTTACGTTGAAATCATCACTTTCAGCAGTTTCGTAGCGCGCTACGAAACTGCTGAGTTATTTAAAACAGCTTGTTTTTAACCTGAGACCTTTATTAGCCAAGTGCTTGATTTCCAAAAACTTCTTTAGATTTTCCACAGGTCGAATAGGAATTTATATTTCTTCAGAAAGATAAGATCAAGCAAACTTGTCAAAATTTTTGAAACAAAATCTTACTTGAAATGAAAACTCATTTAGCAGGTCCTTTAAGCTGGCTTAGCTGTGCCTTCAGATCTTCAATTTGTTTCTTCATAGCCTTATTCCCAGCTCTCAGTTGCATATTGATCCTTCTGATGTACTTGGCTTCTTTGATCGCTGGTACTGTCCAGGTGTGAAATTGTGAATGGCCATCAACCACTGAATTCAACTGGGCTTCTACAGTTTCATTCCCTTTCCATAGAGCTTTATAATACTTTGCGTGTATGACTGCATGTCTTCTAGCAGCTTTCTTCAATTTGGCGATCTCATGCTTGGCTGATTCTAATTGGCTCTTTATAGCTGCTATATTATCTTCTTGAGATGTGATGACTGTTTTGCCTGCGTTTTTCTGTGTCTCTTCCCCTGTTTCCTCTGTTCTTGGCAGTACTTCCTGTACTTGCTGGAATCTCCTTGTCATAGGTCTTCTAGGTTTAAAAACGAACTCTTCAGCTGGCTCATCAAATTTAAGCCTTTTTGAGGCCTTGGATTTCTTGGTGCTTTCTTGTTCTGACTGTATTAACTCGATTTGAACTGGTAGAGACTGCTCAAATTCAATAGCCTGTAATAAGTCATTTAAACTTGCCTTGGACACTGGACTTTCTTCGACTGCTATTGCTTTACATTTTTCCTTATTCATCTGGCTTCTTGTTCTTATCCTTGAGACTACTTCAGATGTGCTTGTTTCAGGTACAGTCTTTTTACCATGAGCTTTTTCCTTAGTTGATTGCTGAGGTTGATCTTGGATGACGAGTGGCTTCACTTGTTTTCTTACTTGTGACTTTGGAATTCTTTTAGCTCTTACTTCTGTTTGGAGCTCAGCTATTGTAGAATCTCTAGCAGGTTGAGGAGTGAGGCCAGTCTGGCTTTTGAAGCCAGCCATAAAAATAAATGAATTCCAATCTCTGTCTACCTTTTGGAGCCCATCTAAAACCAGTAGTTTGATCAAACCATGATGAAACAAAGAGGTTTCACAATCCTCTTTCCTCAGCTGTACCTTATCACACATCTTACTCAAACTACGGAACAGATAAAAAGGTAAGTCTATGGAGACCTTCCCGGTGAAATGCAGAAGGAGTTTAAAATGGTAAGAGTAAACCTTGTTATACCTTCCTTCACAAGTCAGATATTTCTGTATGCAGGTGAGTAAGTGAGCATAATATTCTTTGACATAATTCCTGGGCACTGCCTTACTTAAATCTTCATTTACAAATTCATCCTTCAAAAACTCCTTACAAGGATTCATGTCAAATTTGAAGTTTTTAAACCATTCCTCTTGTCCTCGTGGGATCTCTGTCACAGTAGATATCACTTCTGGCGAAACCTGCAATTCTAACATGGCTACTTTTGAATTCAAGCCTGTGAAGTTAAGTGCAAATTCTTTAGTTACCTGTGCGTGTCCTCCTTGTAACTTTTTGCAAAACTTCCAGCACCCGACCTTTTTAAATGCTTTCTTCACCTCTTCATTTCTCAGCGTTATATCCAGGCCTTCAGGCTCAGTCCTTAGAGGTTTGCCGGATCTGTGCTCCTTTTTCTCCATTGATTCTTCCAAATCCTCGCAAGCAATAACTACCAGCTCCGGTTGGAATTGTGTTTCAGCTTCTATTTGAATTCAGCCTCGCTTGATTATCAGCCTCGCTTGAATTTTAAATTTTTCCGTTTAAAATCTTTCAAGATGTAACCTTGCAGATTTGTCATTCATGCAAGACTTACGGCCATCATCAAGATTTATGCACGGTTGTCTTTCTTGGGAATGATAATTCGTGCGTATCAACAGATCTAGTGGTGGTGATAGTGGCAATGAGTGGTAAAATGTGGTAAGAGAGGTACATGAGCTGACATGAGAAGACACGGCCTATGACTCACCTAACGGACTTGACATTTCGGGAAAGATTCGCTCTGAAAGGTACGAATCCATGATTTCGCAGCGCGGTCAGTTTTAATGATGCGCTGCGAAACTGCCTAATCATGATTGCGCTGCGAAACTGCCTAATCATGATTGCGCTGCGAAATTACAAAAAGACCCGGTGGCTGATATAAGATAACAGGTGGCTATAAAACAATGGTAGATGGAGGAGAACCAATGGGAGCTGAGAACAACTTGACTCAAAAACTCTTCAAAACTTCAGATTCTAAGGGAAGAAAATTAAAACAAAAATAAGCTAGCACTGACCTTTATCATCGGGCTAGGATGAAAAGTTACATATATCAATTTTAGTTCTAAGTGATAACAATGTACATGTTAGATCATATAAGAAAATGAACAATTACACATAAATATAAGATTTATAAACAAATCAAAACATGGATCAATGCATAAAAATGATAAAAATCAGGAACAAAACAACATTTCTTTATTGATGTAAGCTAAATGAAAGGTGGAAAACTACAACCTGAGTCTTCCTCCAGCTCCAAGCAGAACCGTCCTCCGGATCCGTCCTATCCCGACCTCAGCAATCTTCCTCCATCAATATACACAAGGATATCATAAGAGGGATGAAGGATATCTCAAAAGAGGAAACAAGAGTTTCCTAAAGCTTGGGGAGTGCAGGAGGCACAGGGATTTATTTAGGCTCGATCAGGGATCAATCAACTATAATATCAATATCTCATCTCTCCTCTTAGGCCTTTCCATGGAGGTTTATTTATACTTCTCCAAATTAGTTTTTTCAGTTGGGAAAGAGTTGGGCCATGGGCTGTAGTAGGTGAGTAATAGGTAAAACCCATAAACTCCACTCGAATTTAAAGAGATTTATTATTTTTAAGTGTTTTAACACATATACGTTGGTTGGGTAGATACTGACATGCATGTACACTCTTTTAACAATGGGAAAAGTCGCATATGAGAAACAAAAAATAGTTTTTTAGATTTTGGACCAAGTCTGGAAAGGAAGGGTTGCCCTAGGCCATAACCAGAGCATCAGATCTACCAAGAGTGTTAAATGGTGCTATAACATATGCCCCCTAATATATGAGGTTGAATGGGATACATAATGGCAAAAATGTATTAAGTGTATAGAAGGAATCATGTCGAGACTAGGGAGGAGTTCACCAGAATTCAGCCTGCCCAGCCAGTGAAAGAGATAAGAAAGAAACTACTATCTGAGAAGATCATACCCATCCTCAGTGATAGTAAAGCATGTCTGCATGTTAAGTACAAAAGTGGATCCAATATGCATACAAGTATAAAGGAACTGAAAATACATAATGGATCATCCAATCATATCTAAATAAGTACATGTCTGAATATCACATATAAAGAACTGATCAATGATGCTGAAGTAGGAAGATGATCACTGAAGTCATAAAGTTGATCCAAAAAAATACCAAGAAAAAATGGTGGAATAAATTGTACTACACTGCAACTCTCGTGCCAACATATAGGATTTCGCTGTAAGGAACTGAAACATATAAGGTGGATGGTGTCAACTAGTAGAAACAAGAGCAACTGACAAGTGAACTAAGAAATGTTGATGAAAACCTGAGGTCTTCACCAACCACCGTGGTACATTTCTACACAATGGGAATAAATGATCTGAAGTCGAGCATGTGAGAAATCGTTTGATTACCAGTCATTGATGTATATTGTTAACAAACACGAGACTAGTCAACGATAATGATGATGAGAGCCAAGGTACCTAGTACAATCTAACAAGTGTGAATAAATGAGCTTTAGTCGAACACTTGGAAGAATCTATCAATGAGGAGACAATGATGTTTTCCCATTGTCAATAGCAAAGGAGTCTGCCACTAATGACTGAAAACCCTAAGGTACTCTCAAATGGACTCTAGATCTTGTTCCTAAAGTAATGAGTTGAAGTCGATGGGAAAATATCCGCTAGAAGGAAGGCATTAAGGCATCCTTCATCAATCTAGCGTGAGTGTAACCATTAGGCCAATAATGTGGAAGGAATCAAACAAACAAAGATGTAGTAATGCAACCGAAGCATGTTTCGGGCATACACAAGATGTAGTTAGTGCATGATAGAAACCCTATGAACCAACCAAAAATGAAGTTGTCACAAAGGCAAGGAATCCACCAATAGGATCAAATGGAAACCAAGGCACTACTCGAATCCCAATGTGTGATAATGAAAGATGATGTCGAACACGAGGGAAACCACTAACTCAAAGACCCATGATATTGATCGATGTTGAGCACAAGATGACCTATCAATAATGAAAATAGGGCAAGGGTGCAGCTCTAGATCCACTCTCAGAGTAATTTGTCGTAGTCGATAGGAGAAAGACCTGCCAACAAGAAGTCAATGGAGACCTTCTCTAACCAGCATGAGTAAAGGACCAAATAGCTGATGTGATAACGAACATGATTCTGACAACCAGGAATGGCCAATTGAAAAATAGGTCAAGAGACACCACAAAGAGGCCGACTCAGGTTTACTTCCCTTGAACAAAAGCACGACTCAACTGTGACTACATGGCAGCATATGATAAATTTGTATAAGTTTGTCATGTAGGAGGCATAAAAAAACTCTCCATATGATTGGAAGAGATAACCAATCAGAGGAGTATTGACTCGATAACAAGGTTAAGGCTCTCCTAAGTCCAACTAAATCCCACCCCAATGGAGGAAAGACTTATTTTTTGAGTGCTTTGTTCAAGGGTGACATGATTGACTCTAGATGCCATCAATTATGCAAATAATGTCCCATTCCCGCTATTTTTTGGGATATATAATTTTTTTGTCTTTTTCGTATTTATGAAGCCTAAAAAAGAATAAAAGCATGATATAGTATAGTGGAAAGAATGAGTTCCCAAAAATACGATGCCCTAGTTCCTGGGAGGGTAACATTCCTATGCTCAATGCAAGGTGACGAAACTGGTCAATGACACTCAAAGGAATGTTCTTTCCACATGTAAAAGGGTGTGTCAAATTACAGAGGCGAAGTGATTATAAGGTTGATTTTGTAGAAGACATGGTCAAAATGTGGCTTAAACACGAGTCCAAGTGAAGTCGACTCAAGGCCAAAACGTGCAAATGGCCAACATGAAATGTAGCAGTACAACTCAACACAAAGGAGCCTCTAGAGTATAAAGGTTGGCTCTACCATCATATCATGATTTTATAAGTCAGCGAGTGAAAATGGTTTGTGAATCAAGACATGATGGGGTCAACCCTATGGAAAACAATATCGCAGTATGGAGGCTAGTATGTAAAATGCAGTGGAAAGTGATATTCCCTAACCTATATGCTAGTAAGAAAGTGATACCTGCCATCATGGGTCTGCAATCATGGGACCGAAGCAATTTCTCAAAAAATCTCCAAAATATCTTGTAAAAACAACCCATCCCAACACTCCAACCAAAAGGTCAAAAATTCCACAAAAGAGAAACCAACTTTAGAAAAACTAATTTTCATTTTTCAATCTATATACGGACTTTTGGACTCACTGTTTCTCATTTGTGTTTTGAGAAATTGGGTGAAGGAGTTGTGGAGAAAAACCAAAGCAAGCTTCCTCTATCAAATTCAATCATTCAAATTGCTTCAAATCTTCCAGGTAACCTTCTAATCATACTTTTGATCATTTTTTATGCTTTTTAGATGTTTTTTTCATAAATTTGACCGTAAGGAATTATTTTTAAAAAAAAATTCTCTGCGTACACGCGGTTTGGATACAGGTGACCCACGTGTAGGAAATCCCTATACACAACTGTGTTATTAAAGAACCTGTGTGTGCATGATTTTAAAATTTTAAACATGGATTTAAAGATTTAAAACATAATTTTTTGCAGGATGACAATTACCTGGTGTGAAATAGATCATAGTGCCATTGATAACCACGTGATGGAGGATCAAAATGCATTAGATGCCTTGAGAGGATGTGGTTTGTTAAAATTCTTCAAAATGCCAAACATGAAGGCGAATACTCGATTTCTTGAGCTGCTACTCCACTACTGGAGTGAAAAAGAAGATGCATTCATGACTGATCAAATGCCCCTAAGGATCGAACTAGAGGACATCTATTTCATTACAGGTATCTCTCGCAGGGGGGAGAGGGTGCACTCAACCGGAAGGATGAGAGGTAGTCTCAGTGGCATATACTGTCTTGGAAACCCCGAAAAGGTTGGAAGTTAGATTCCAATCAAGAATGTCGAGAGTTTATCACTAAGAAACCTATTATTTACCATACCTAGAGTAAATGGTTTTGTAGCTCTACATCAAGCTTCACGTGTTTCCATGAGCCTTGCAATGGATTGTCTCACTACAGTCTTTGATTGGTGTACACCCCTGCTAACCAACATGAAGAAACAACCCACTTCCATTCAGAAGGGTCAGATGGAGAATTTTGGATATAGAACTATCTTATGTTCCTTTTTTTTGAGAGAGTACCTGGGCTTCATCCCAAGGTATTATCCACCATCATTAGCCCAAGAGATCCACGAATGGGAAGGTGGGTTGACTTGATGAAACGACTAGGGGGCGGTGAGGTCCCTAGGACTACATTTGATGACGAGTTTTTCCTTTGGTGGGAATAATAGGTCATTACATTCAAAGATTACCCTTATGCCGGAATGGATTTCCGAGGAGATCCAAATCTAGTATTACCACCAGATGCAGCATGGGGCGCCATACGTATGAATGATTTTTTAATTTTAATATTTTTTTATTGGATTTTCAATATAAATGAATTAAAAATATTTTTGATGAGACAAAACAATCACAAAATTATTGATCATGACACATATGTTGAACTAGTGAGACCTAATGTTCTTCCTCGACATAGGTGTTGTGGAAGAGATGCCAAAGGGGCTATCCTAGAGATTGAGAAAGTCCTCCATGTAGTTCAGAGATAACGTAGTGATATTGACTTGCCAAGTACCCATGGTGGCCATAGAGGACTTACTAGAGGAGATGCAATGACGTGTTGTGGGAGTACCACGGGATTGGGTGCGACTATTTTGGCGGGTTGCTAATGTTGTCGTTTTCTTTCTTGATGCTCATCCTAAGCAGGATCATTAGATATATGATTAGATTTTTTTTTATTAGACGTGATGATGGGCATAAGCCCAAATTTTGTAGGGAATTTTGTCACAATTTTGTATATTAATTTGGACACAAAAAAATCTATCTATATATAGATGGTTTTATGATGATCATATATATAGATGATACTTCGATTATTTTTTATGTTTTAATGAGATGAATGATTTATATAACAATCAATGCTTGGTTAGCAATAGAATCTGCTAAGGAATTTTATGATAGTGGAATATGAAAAAATGTGATGTAAACAAATGATCTTTGCAATAAACACACTCTCATCAATTGGCAATACAAATAAGGATCTCTTACCCGATAGATGTTATTTAGTTGAGGTACCACTAGTTGTGAATCCAAATAAATTACTAATGAATCAACATCAAAAGATATCGCCTCAGATAGTAAATTAATTACAGCAGTATATTCGACAATATTACTTGAAGGAGGACCAATACATACTCCTCTCGAAACCATCAACTGGCCAGATGGATAATAAATCACCCAAGCTGCGGAAGCAAGGTTCCGGGTGTGTCTACTGGCACCATTGGTGAACCCTAGATATATCAAATCGTTCATCAATACTTGCCAAAGTAGATCAAAAATATCAACATCACTAAAACTGATAGATAGATATTGTTATGCTCTTAACCTGCAAAGTAATACCCAAACACAGAATATGCGAAGAAAAGATACCCAGAACACAGAATAGCAATGATTTTATTATTCAGAGAGAAATGTTCACAGGCCTCTTCGAGGGGGCAACCTCCAATAGAGCAGAGCTCGATTACAAAAACAAGACACGATGCTCCTCGCAGGGAGTCTCTATCCTTTATATATGACTCATACATGCAATACCACGGGCCAATACCGTGGGTTTTATTAATACCATCTATCTAATACTACCGCCCATTTGCAACTAACTGTGGTCCCGTCATTAATTGCGGGTTAACCACTTACAAATATTAATATGGGCTTTATTGACTCTTGACTATGACGTGATCCCATGACATAAATAAGGGGGTTAGGGTGGGACCCTAACATGCCCTCCCCCTTAAGACTAGCCTTGTCCTCAAGGCTGAAGCTGCGGAAACTGCTAAAGAATAGTGGTTGGTTCCCAAGTTGCATCTTCCGGAGAGGTGTCTTTCCATTTGACGAGGACTTCCTTAATCATGCGGCCGTGCAGGTGCTTGTCTCGTGTGTCTAGAACCTGTTCGGGTTGAAGCCAGATTGACCCTTCTTTGTCTAATTCAGGTAGACTGGTTTGAACTCGGCAATTGTTCCCAATCACTTTCTTGAGGCACGATACATGGAAAACTGGATGGATTTTTGCCGTAGGTGGCAAAGCCAACTTGTAAGCCACTTCTCCAATGCGCTGAAGTACTTGGTATGGTCCGTAGAATTTTGGAGAGAGCTTTTGACAACCTTTGTCTTTGAGTGATGTTTGCTTATATGGTTGCAGCCTCAAAAAGACCTGATCCCCTTCTTGAAATTGGCGCTCTGAGCGATGTTGGTCGGCCTGTTGCTTCATGCGGTTCTGAGCTTGATGAAGATTCTCGCGAAGATGGGCGAGCATGGTTGCGCGGTGTTGTAGGAGTTGATCCACTGCTTGTACTTTGGAGCATCCCTTGAGATAAGAAGTAGGGGAAGGCGGAAGTTGACCATAGACTGCTTCATAGGGAGTCATTTTGGTGGTGGCATGATAGTTGGTGTTATACCACCATTCAGCCAGAGGTAACCACTGTGCCCAAAGGTGTTGCTTTTCTGAAGTGAAACACCGAAGGTAGGTTTCTAGACATTTGTTGACGGCTTCGATTTGACCATCTATTTGCGGATGATATGAAGTACTGAGTTTGAGTTGAGTGCCTTGTATTCTGAAGAGTTCCTGCCAAAAATTGCTGGTGAAGATCGGGTCGCGGTCGGACACTATAGAAGTGGGCATGCCATGTAATTTGAAGATCTGATCCATGAAAGATTGAGCAACCAAGGTTGGTGTAAACGGGTGGGGTAGGGCACAGAAATGAGCATACTTCGACAGTCGGTCCACAACCACCATGATGACTGACTTGTTCCCTGACTTTGGAAGACCTGTAATGAAATCCATGGAAACCTCTGTCCAAATTGATGCCGGAATGGGCAATGGTTGTAATGTGCCTGGTGTGTTGACGGTTTCCCCTTTGTGGCATTGACAGACATCACATCCGGCTACGAAAGTAAGGACGTCCTTTTTCATGCCTGTCCAAAAGAATGATCTTCTGGTGCGAGCATACGTCTTCTGAAAGCCCGAATGTCCTGCAATGGGAGATGAGTGCAATTCTGCCAAAATGCGACTTTTGAGGGTAGATGTAGGTGATATTACGACTCTGTCCTTGTAGCGAAGAATATCATTTTGCCACGAGTAGCCCTTGCTGGAATTAGGATCTACCTGCAATTGAGAAATGAGTTGGGAGAGCCCTGGGTGTGAAAACCATTCCCTGCGAGCCTCTTCAATCCAGTCTGGAATGGGAAGGGAAATTGCGAGCAGAGTACTTTCCTCCTCAAATTGGCGCGATAATGCATCTGCTACACTGTTGTCTTTCCCTTTCTTGTAAATGATCTCATAATCATATCCCAGCATTTTGGCTAACCATTTATTTTGTTGTGGGGAGGATAGGCGTTGCTCTAAAAAATATTTAAGACTGTGATGATCTGTGCAGATTTGGAAACGTCGCCCCAATAAGTAAGGTCGCCAGGTCTCGACTGCATGTAAGATGGCCATCATTTCCTTCTCGTATGTAGATTGGCCCAGATTCCTCCCACTGAGTTGTTGGCTTGTGAAGGCCAATGGTCGCCCTTCCTGCATTAAGACCGCCCCAATACCTGTACCCGAAGCATCACATTCAATGGCAAAGGATTTGGTGAAGTCAGGTAGTGCTAAGACTGGAGTGGTACACATGGCGTTTTTGAGAGCGGTAAATGCCTGTTGTGCTTCCTCGTTCCAGAAGAAGGAATTTTTCTTTAGGAGTTGAGTGAGGGGCTTCGCTATGCGGCCATAGTTGCGGACAAATTTACGATAATAGCCTGTGAGACCCAAAAATCCTCTCAAGCTCTTCAAAGTCTTAGGTTGAGGCCATTCTTGCATTGCCTGGATCTTTTTGGGGTCCACCTTGACACCTTCACGCCCCACAATGTGGCCCAAATACTCAACTTCTTCCATGCCAAACGAACACTTAGACATCTTGACAAATAATTTATGCTTGCGGAGCAGTTGCAAGAGTAGATCTACATGCTGAAGATGTGCCGCCCAAGTTCCACTATAGATGAGAATGTCATCGAAGAAGACAAGGACAAATTTTCTGAGATATGGTTTGAGGATGTGATTCATAAGACTCTGAAAAGTAGAAGGGGCATTACAGAGACCAAATGGCATGACCAGGAACTCATAATGGCCTTCATGAGTTCTGAAAGCCGTCTTGGGAATGTCGACTTCCTTCATGCGAATTTGGTGGTAGCTGGAGCGAAGATCCAACTTAGTGAAGAATTGAGCCCCATTGAGTTCGTCCAGCAAATCGTCAACCACCGGAATGGGAAATTTATCTTTGACTGTCAACTTGTTGAGGGCCCTGAAGTCGGGACACATCCGCCACTCCCCATCTTTCTTGAGGACCATGACCACTGGGGATGAATAAGGACTAATGCTGGGACGAATGACACCTGCTTCCAACAATTCCTTGATGATTTTTTCTATTTCATTCTTTTGAGTGAACGGATATCTGTATGGCCGCACATTTGGGGGTTGGACCCCTGGAACCAAGGTGATGCTATGATCAAGATGAATTGGCAGAGACCTGGTTTCGACTACCTGGATGGCATTAAATTGAGCTACCACTCCATGATGGCCCTTTTTTAACAATTTTTCCATCCAATGCGAGCTGATGACAGAGGGGGCTCCTGCTTGGAGGCCACAGAGGGTATGTGTGGAGTTGTTCTGCTTAAAACTCATATATAACTCCTGGAAATCCATTGTGATTGGCCCAAGATTGCGGAGCCATTCAGCGCCTAGGACAATGTCGCATCCCCCCATGTGTATGGCAAACATGTGGGTTTTCAACTGATAATCTCCCATTTGAAGTTTGACATTTTCACAGCGGCCTTCACATTTCATTGTGCCCCCATCTGCAATTTGGACTTGGAAGTTAGAAACTGCCCATACAAAACAATGCGCTGCTTGGGCGATTTTTTGATGGATGAAATTATGGGTACTTCCACTATCAATCAAGACTACTACTGGGCGATGTTTAAGAAAACCCCTGATTTTGAGAGTTTGAGGGGAAGAAATTCCTGCCAACGCATTGAACGAAATAACTGGTTCGTCAGATACAATCGCCTTTTGGTTGTCTTCTTCGATCGCCTCCGGTTCCTCAAGTGGTGGATCTTCCTCGGTGGAGCTGTAGTCAGTGGCATCTATTTGAAAAAACTTGGGCTCCTTGCATTTATGACCAGGGGAATATTTTTCATCACAGTAGTAACATAGTCCTTGCTTCCTTCTTTCAGCCATTTCCTGAGGTGACACCTTTTGGACCTTAAGTGTCTGAGTCGTGTTGTGAGCTTGTGGGGGACGACCTTTAGTGGGGAAATTGGGGCAGCTGTATTGGGCTGTTATGGCACGTTCCACCTTACGAGCTACCTGGCAAGCCTCCGTCCATGTGGGAGCATGGTGGAGTAGAACTTGAGCTTTGATGGCTTCTTTAAGACCACTGATAAAACATTTCGTGTAGAACTCATCTGAGAGACTCTGAGTGCGGAAGGCTAAGGATTCAAAAGCGGTGATATATTCATCCACTGTACCTGTCTGTCGGAGCTTAGTGAGACGTCCCAAAAAGGAGTCTCCCTGTTCAAAGCGATCTCGAAGAGCTTTGGAAAATTGGGCCCAACTCGGAAAAGGTCCATTGCGACGTTGATGCCATTCCACCCATTGCCATCGTTCATTGTCCAAGTACATGGTCCCCACCATAAGCTTAGTCCAATCATCTTGGAGACGATTCAATTTGAAATACTGGTCCATTTGTGCTAGCCATGCGGACGTGTGAGAACCGTCAAATTTCTGCATATCCAACTTGGGAGGTCGCTGACTGGGTGGTGAATGGGTGTGCCAGACGTGAGGAGAGTGGCTAGACTCACCCTCATGGTGTTCATGGTCATTATACGGTTCCTCGAGAGCTGGCTCCTTGCCCTTATCGAGTGCTTGCCGTACCTAGCTAGTTAGTCCGCTAATCATATTTTTGAGGTCGTTCATATCTGCTTCAATTTTGTCTAGCCTTTCATTGGCCATCGCTTGAGCTCTAGTTTCTACCATCCACCAACTTGATGAAAAATTGGGACCACCAATTTTTTTTTTTTTCTAATAAATTGAATATTACCACCGTGCTCAGCTCGTCGTCCTGATGCTGATGGGCTAGATCACAAATAAGCACTTCGGAAGATCTCAGACTCCATCAATACTGCAGTCGCCAAATCCTCAAAATGTCAATGCCGCCAAAAGTCCTGCGAAAAGTATATCCAGGTACAGGAACCCTTCCCAACTACTCCGATCTGGTGGATCTGAGAGATCTGAATGGTGGAACAACTGCTGCTGCTGATCTGATGGAGCTGCGGGACTGATGTCTGCTGCTGCTGCACTTGCTGATCTGGAATAGATGATGTGTGATCCCCCGATAGAAAGGGAACTATGGTCTTGAGGAGTGTCAGGTGCTACAGATCGCAATATACATAAGGGTCTGACAGTAGTACTCGGCCCAATGTTTCAGGGCTCTAACTAAGGAGGATCGACCGTACCCTTAGCCGTACAACCCGACTACCCTATCGTACGGGCGAGTAATCTCTCCGAGTGCTGTTCTCGGTGTACTGTAGCCACAAGACGGCCGAAGGTTTATCTATGGCGAGGTTTCAAGGGAGCTAGGGGGCTTCCTATATACCCAGAGGGTACGTGGAAGACAGTCCGTGCGCGGTTCTGTCTAATGCGCTACTACTCAAAGGGGTACCCACAGGGGTTACAAGGGAGTCCAACAGACGTGACCACCTCTTGTATTTCCTACGTGCATGCCTCCCCAAATCCGCAGGTTTATGCGCTTAACGACAGATCCCGTGGTTTAAAGACGCCAGAACACGTCTCTAGCCAAAAAAAAGAATTTGATAAAAATTGGAGATCCCACCGAGCCCTGGAAAGTGCTATGATACCACTTGTTATGCTCTTAACCTGCAAAGTAATACCCAAACACAGAATATGCGAAGAAAAGATACCCAGAACACAGAATAGCAATGATTTTATTATTCAAGGAGAAATGTTCACAGGCCTCTTCGAGGGGGCGACCTCCAATAGAGCAGAGCTCGATTACAAAAACAAGACAGGATGCTCCTCGCAGGGAGTCTCTATCATTTATATATGACTCATACATGCAATACCACGGGCCAATACCGTGGGTTTTATTAATACCATCTATCTAATACTACCGCCCATTTGCAACTAACTGTGGTCCCGTCATTAATTGCGGGTTAACCACTTACAAATATTAATATGGGCTTTATGGACTGTTGACTATGACGTGATCCCATGACATAAATAAGGGGGCTAGGGTGGGACCCTAACAGATATGTATAATCATATAACATATACAAACAAGTAAATGGTCAGCTGAAGCATAAGCAAAGTACTTCTTAATGTAGAGCCCATTTCTGGGCTCCGCCAACTTGTGAGGATCCCTAGAGAAGTTAAATGGAACAGTTTGTGAAATAACAAACATATTATCTTCAGCAAAAAACTGTGCTAGAGCCGAAGGGTTTGAAACCACATGAACATCACTAGTAAAATGATTGGACAAACTTTATTCTACTTCCCGCAAATGAGGGAGAAAATAAGAATGATGATGCAAATCATTCCATGGTCTTTCAACACCTGTTATTACTTCTAGAATTGCTTATCCATATGGCAAGACAATATCTAAGCAATCCTAAGCAAAATTCGAATCTAGTGTTGAGGCCGGTGCCACATCCCCATCGAGCTCCTCTGGTGAAAAAGGAGTAGGATCGGAGTTTGCAGAGTTAACAATAGACTGATAAGAAATTTATGTTGTAGACATAGGACATGCCATTTCACCTACCTACCCCTTATATAATGTGGTGGTAGATGAGGGTAAGGGCCAAGGATTCGAAAAATAATGAGTTCTAAGGAACTCTCTTTAAGAAGGTGCCTTGGAGGATGAAATAACATTAATTCTAGATATAGGAGCAGGATGATCCGTTTTGTAAATGTATAAATAATAATAGTCTAATGAATAAAATCATCCAGTTGTTTCTTGAGCTCATTAATTTCTGAGCTAACCTGGCCTGACAGATAAATCTCAAACAAAAGGGTTCAATGACGGAGCACATTAAGGACTTCCAAAAATTGAACATAAGGGTAAATATATTCCAGAGGAGCATAGGATTGATGTGTTCATATGGACTTTAAAGGATAATATCCAACATGAGGTTCGCCTTTGGGAACTTGATTCATTGGAGAAGGCATTAACCTTAGCAAGAAAAATGGAAAGAAAAATTATGGGAACCATGAAGCCTACCACTCACAACGATAAATATGGAAGTGTTATTGCCCCTAGCCTTCCACAACTTACAAGGATGACCCCAAAACAATTGGAAGAAAAAAGAGAAAAAGGGCTTTGTTATAGTTGTGATAGCAAATACACTAAAGGTCATAAGTGTGTTGAGAAGAAATTAGTCAACATAGATTGTGAAGAGGAGGAAGAAAAGGAACAAGAAATTTCAAAAGAAGAGGATATACTCTAGGAACAAACCCTAGATAAAGAAGAAATGAATCCGACCATATCTTGTAATGCATTTTCTGGAATTACCACTCCTCAAACTATCAATATAGAAGGACATATCAAGAAGAAAAAGGTAATAGTGTTGACTGATTCGCGAAGTACGCATAGTTTTATTCATTGTAAGATAGCCAAGGAATTGAATTACTTCCTATATCCAGCACCAAAGTGTCAAGTGATGGTTGCAAGTGGAGGAACCATAAATTGCTCTGGAAAGTGCCATAATATCAAGGAACAATGGTTGCAGTTCCAGATCAAGACCCTAGAATAGAGAGGGACCATGCCATTTCAGGACTGCATGCAGTTCATTGATCTTTGTGATCAACACACACTAGAAGATAGGGCCAAGATGTCTGAGTTTTATTTTCACAACATGGCCTTAACAGACATGAATGTATTGGACCCTAATGCCAAGCTAGGAGATTTACAGTTGATGGCTTTGGGATCATGGATGAACCATGAGGAATCAAGGGCTGCAGAGATGAAGAAGATATTGGAAAGAGAGAAAACTGAACTTCTTATGATCAGAGCTAAATAGTTAGATCCTATGGCCCTCATTAGTACCCATAATTTGATTGCAAATGATCCTCATATTGCACTTAGATATCTTGCTGCCCAAGAGCAAGCAATTTCACATTTTGAGGACATGTTCAGGCTATTAGGGGATGATAGCATATATGCTTGCCTGAGGAGATGGAACACATTTCCATACAACTTAAAGATAAGAGAGTAGCACTCTCTTCAAATATTGAGAGAAGCACTAAACATGACACCCATGTACAAGCAATCTATGCAAAGGCTGAAAGTCAATTGGATTGGCCTGAAATTCATTCTACCACTACTCTTAGGAATGCTAGAAGGAAGGAAGGAAGAAGAAGAAAAGTGGTAGTAGGAGGAGGTAGAAAGGAAAGCATGCTTCTATGAACAAGAAGAGGAAACCAAAACAGAGGCATGGGATGTCAGGGAGGCCACTAGAGCTATGAAGGATATGGATATTTATTGAGTTTCTCAGAGGATGAGCAACACTTTTAGTAGGGGGTGATGATGATCCTCATCATTGGGTAATTATATGGGCCTTAATTCACCTCCTAGCTTAGTTAAATCAACTTTCCTCACAACTTATTACATGTTTTTTATTATATTTTGTTTATGATATGAGTTAGAGTTGGATATTATGCATAGTGGACTAATATGCATTGAATGCAGGATTGAAAGAGAAAATCAAGGAATTTTGGTAAATGCCAAGGTTAAAACTCAAATGGGACAAGGGAGAGGGATTGTAGGAGGTAAATCCTCCTCATTTACTTCTCCCCCATTCGAATATTCCGTGAACCATCACACCAGCTCGGAGTGCAAGCAGCCAAGCCATGTGGATTAGAAGGCAGTTGAGAAAGTGAGAGACAAAGAGCTAGTTTATCTCGAGTTTGGGAGCCGAGCCTCCCTAATTTTAAGGAAGTCATTGGGGACTTCAATTGTATAAGTAGAGAGGCCTAGAGCCTCATTAGGATTCGAATTTTTGTTGTAAAACTCTAAGCTATTTTTGAGCTCCAGACTTGTGAAAGTTTTATTGATGTAATTTTATGTTTTGGTAATAAGAATGAGTTTTGTTTTGAGCCAGCATTGAGTTAAATCAGAGGGCTGAAGCCCTTGGGTTAGGGCCCAACACTAGCAGCTAAGGCTCCTCTTCCTTGTATCTGTATGTTTAGATTAGTCTCATATTTTCAATGATAATTTGCTTTTAGATGTATTTTCATTGCAAGTAGTGTAGATTGAATTGGTTATTTATTAGTATGCTTCCATTTCTACCTTACTTCAGTAGCAGGTTAGCAAGGATAAAGGGAATACCACAAGGTTTTCAGTGGGTGCCCTGGCCTCATTTCCTCCCTTTGGGATCATGATCTGAGGAAGGGACCTTTATGCAGCTAAAAAAACACTGATTTCTATTTCTTGCATAAGCTTTAGAGTTTCTGTATTTAAGTTAGCATTTGATTAGTTTTGCGAAGTAGGATTTCATTGCCATCTCTTCTATATTCACTCTTGCAGTAGATCTCATCCATGCTTTCATTCCTTTCAGCAACTTTTCTCATGCATAATGTAGGTAGTTAGTTCATTAATTCTGCTTTTCTAGCTTATGGGAATGCTTCTTGTTTACATAAGTTTTTGGGAATTATACATGTTTTATATAGAGAAGGTGCTTTAGGAGTAGACAAAGACTTCATAGCCAACAACCACCTTCCACTTCATCCACCATAGTCATTCCTTGTTTTCACCATTTCCTTCACTAGTTTTCATCATTTTACATAGAAATTCTTCCAAGCACATTGAGCAAATCCAACCATCCTCTATCTTTGATGTTGACTTCTGAGTGATCCTAGACCTTTCCTCACTTCATTCCACCCATCTACCACCTTCCCTAATACTTCCATCACCTCCAACACCTTCCATTTTTCTCTTGGTTGTATCCTATAGGTTTATAGGGAATCTTGTAGGTTTCTAGTACATTCTGTAGGTTTTCCCGAAATGACGTGTTTTGAGGCCTAATTGAGGGAAAACCTATAGGAAGTCACTAAACGACTCCAAAGGGTCTCCCACACCATCCAACCATCTCCTAACCTTTCCAGCCATCCTCCAACATCCTTAATTCACCTGCTACATCACCAAAAGAAATTAGTTTACATACTTGATTTTGCATGAAAATCCAAAAAGACAAAAACTGATTTATTTCAGTTCCTTTACTTGCACATTAGTGATGCTTGATGCTTCTTACTTCCATGCTTAAATAGTAGCATTTGGTTGATGTTAATTTAGCATTATTGCAAATCATAGTTTCTTGGCAGTGAATTAGGAAATGGTGTGATATAGCATTGAATTTTGGTCTTTTCTATTATTGCAGTAGAATAGCTCTCCCTTAGAGCATATTTCCCTTTCTTCCATCAAGAAACCAAGCTTCTTCTGAGTCCATAAAAATCTGGCCTGAAAACCCTAGTGGTCTCACGCCAGCTGAACCATGACAAAAGGCAGAACCATCACTTTTACTTGTGTATACAACACTGTCACCTCCAAGTTTGTACGAACCTCGAGTTGACAAGGTAAAGCGGGCAGCCCAGGAGTTGTAGCATTCTTACTGCAATACTGGCACTCATCAATAATCCAACTTGATAATGAAGAGGGCAAAAATTTTAAAACAAACTTCCCTCAAAACCAAGCAAACAAATTGAAAAAGATCAGAATTGCTAAAAAACAAAACCAAAAGAAACCAAAAAACCAAAATCTTGGAAAGAAAAACAAAGGCAAAAGCTATGTTTTTGTCTGTTTATTTTAAAGAAACTAATGAAATTTTCGAGGTCACAAAAAGACTACTATATTTCAAAGATCAAGAAACAAGCACAAAGAGTCCTTAAACTTGGAAAGTTATAAAACTCATTAATAAATGAAACTTGAAACAAGAAGGACTACAAACTCATATAAATTGATCTGAACAATAGCAAAAGACTTCAACAAACCGACAAAATGTCAAAAACAAAACTCTCAAGATTGCCTAAGAGACACTAAAAAAGGCATGAAAAACCACAAGGTCAACCAAAAGGGAAATCCAAGCAAATAAATTTGAAATTTGGGTTATAAACGAAATCAAAACCAATTTCTTGTTCTGGAAAACCAGAACATCCAAGAACTTCAGACAAAAGCCTTGAACCTAAGACCCAAAACAAAACCCTACTCAAAAAGCAATCCTAGGCCAACTGGGCTTTTCACTAAGAAGGAGATTCAAAATTGAAAACTTGCAAGAGAACTGAGTTCTACAGACAGTCGATGACCAAAAAATAGCAAAAGTCACCAAGCAACAGACCTAACTAAGCAAAAGATTTTTTTAAAAACAATTCAAAATTATGAATACACGACTGTGTAAAGACACATGGGTGCACACATGCGTTTCAAACATAGGAAAATCACATATACGCGAGTCTACTTGAGGAAAGTAGCATGTGTACGTGACTGTACTCCAAGAAAAGTGCATATAAAAGACTCAATCAAGAAAAACAAAAAATCAAGGCCTGATCCAAAAGATCAGACTTGATGCTTGGGAATCTAATAAGTCAATGACACTGTAGAAACAAACAACCAAGAAAACAAACCGTGATCGAGAACAAACAACCCAAACTAGGAGAAACAAGAATTTTTTCCCCAATGGAGTCACCAATTCTATTGCAGGCGGAAACACCCTAGGGTATTGGGTTGAAAACCCCAATGGAGGGGAGGGCAGGCAACAACAAGAAATGCACAAAAAAACAATTTAAATGCTTTAACTACTGAACTGGGAAGAAGTGTCCTTACCCGAAGGTCCTACATTTGGGTCAATCCCGCACGGTCCAAACCCTTTGCTTCTTCTGATGCCTTTAAAACTTATAAATTATCTAAGCAAAGCATATACAATAGCGATAACAACAAGCATGTTCATGATATACATGTTAGATCATATAAGTAAATGAACAATTATGCATTAATATAAGATTTATAAACAATTCACAACATGGATCAATGCATAAACATGAAAAATACCAGGAACAAAACACCATTTCTTTATGGATGTAAGTTAAACGAAAGGTGGAAAACTATAGCCTGAGTCTTCCTCCGGCTCCAAGTGGAACCGTTCTCCGGATCCGTCCTCCGAATTTGTCCTGTCCCAGCCTCAACAATCTTCCTCCATCAATATACACAAGGATATCATAAGAGGGATGACGAATATCTCAAAAGAGGAAACAAGAGTTTCCTAAAGCTTGGGGAGTGCCTGAGGCACATGGATTTCTTTAGTCTCGATCAGAGATCAATCAACTATAATATAAATATCTCATCTCTCCTCTTAGGCCTTCCCATGGAGGTTTATTTATACTTCTCCAAATTAGTTTTTTCAGTTGGGAAATAGTTGGGCTATGTGTTGTAGTAGGTGAGTAACAGGTAAAACCCATAAACGCCACCTGAATTTAAGGATATTTATTATTTTTAAGTGTTTTAACACATATTTGGGTATATACTGACCCACGTGTACACTCTTTTAACACAGGGAAAAGTAGCGTATGGGAAATAAAACACTGTTTTTTATATTTTGGACCAAGTCTGGAAAGAAAGGGTTGCCCTAGGCCATAACCAGAACATCATATCTACCAAGAGTGGTAACTGGTGCTATAACACTTACAAGAGGTTGCATAAGATACATAATTTGGTCAATCGTGTTTTGTTCAATCTCAACTTCTTTTGGTGGCTGGTAAAAATTTGTTTGTAGGATTGTGGAGAACACTATAAGTTGCGTCTCAATCGCCTTTGAGATTTTTAGTCGCTTTTATAATGATTTGAAATAAATAAAATCATAAAAAATATAATGAATTGGATATGTGTTTTCCCTTATATTTATAGCCATGTGAAGAACCTTTTAATCAAAGTTAATTAATTCAAATATATTAAAACCTCTTTATGTAGTTGCTTCAATCTCATTGGTTTTTGGAATATACACCTAAATAAAAATACCAAATGCATCCCATAGAGCATTGAGACCCATGCAAGCTAATCTCATCTGATTCAAAATCATTCCCAAGGGTTGGGTCTTTTTGTTATTCCAAATCTAAGCTTAGACATTGCCTTCCTAAAGAACATGTATGCTTCCTTTTATTCTCCAAGCAACGGAAATAATACTCCTATCTAGGCCTCAATTCCACCCACTGCACTCTATTGTCCTCGAGTCTTTTCCAGGATTTCAAGAGCCATTTGCAGTAGAGAAAGTTCCTTCTTATATTCACCCATAGACTAAAACAATCCACTTTGAAATATCTACCTCGTCTATGAATGGATTAAAGTTGCCATATTGAAATATGTTGGTAGAAGCAATATCTAGATGGATATTTGGTGTGTGTGGCGGTGATGAAGAAAAGAAAATTCCCCAGTCACTCCCAATGTTATTGACAAATGCCTAGGCCAGTCTAGCTCAAAATCTCAATTACCACCTTCTCTGTGAAATAGCTAGGGAAGGGTTCCATTTGGCAAGAGGTAATGTAGTAAGAAATACAAATCATCATAATTAACAAATCCCATAAGGTATGCTTCTAGTAAGCCCATTCGAGGCCAATTTAAAAAGAGTGACATTATAGCAGTGGGAAAAAAACTTCCCTGGTGGTCACAAACTCTAGCAAATTGGTAGAGAGAAATAAGTCCCTATAAGATAACTCAAGCATGTATCAGCGAAATTTTAATATGTACTTCCTATTTTCTTTATATCAACACTGTGGTGAAATTAGATTTCAAAGTCTGTGAGAGAAGCTATTGTGGTGAAATTTTGTTTTAACTAAAGGGAAATTTAGCTTAACTTTCTAATTCTTTGAAAGAGGTGTGTGCATAAGCCATTTTAGCCCAAATTCGAAGCAAATTTATGTTGAGATCAATTTTTTCAAGGAAGTACTTAACGAAAGCTTTTCAACTCAAAAAAGCATTGGGAAATATCAGATTTTGAAGTTCAATGCAAAAATAAGTTGAAAATCCATAGGATGTCTTAGCTATAGGGCTATCTCAGAATTAATTGTTTTGTAAAGCATATCCCTGTTTGAGATTCGAAAATAATTATTTCAAACTTATTTCATCATTGCAATCTCATTTGGATGCTAGCTTTGTTGCAGATGGACCACAATATGCTACATTCAATAAAATTGAGTGCATATTTTGTCCTCTTTTTAAAGAATAGTATAAGTATGCCATTTTCAACAACAACAAAAACAACACATTTGAATTTCAAGAAATAAACTTATAGCACGGAAAAGAAAAACTTTTCTTATGCCTTAAGCGGGTTTATTATTTTAATAAAAATGGCCAATAATATATTAAAACTATAGTGGCCTGACTTTCTAAACTAAAATAACGCTTTTGATTGAAGAACCTGGACTCTCCAACAAATGGTAAAACCAAGGCTATTGTCCATGAAAATATACCGTAATTTTTTCTTTGAAATCCAGGCATCGGAAGAATCAACAAACTTTTATAAATAAAATAAAAAGGTAAGTTTTAATAAGCCATATACCTACATTGGTGAAAACAAGCAATTTTCATAGTATATTTTCATGTTTCAAATGTCTTAATTGTATGAAGCAAATGTTTTTGAAGATGATGAGAAGCATATATGAAAGCCTTGATGAATACAATACCTTTCTGCCTCAGCGAATTATTTCAATGTCCACCGACACAAAGTTATTGGAGTCACCTATGCCAAAGCAAAGTGCTCACAGAATTGATTGAGCAACCGTCCAGACTAACTGCAAGGTAAAAGTTAGGTTGATATTGCCACAAAATCCATATTCCTTCTCCTGCATCCGTAACACACCCCTAATGTGTCGAAAAGGCTCCAAAGATGTGACAAAAATATGCACAAAGAGCAACATGATGAATCCAAAGGTCTAATTCAATCATCATACGACTTCCACTCATAAGAAGTTGTTCTTTCCCAATTATATTTAACGGGTGTCAAATTTTGATCTTTGTGAAGACGACGAAAATGGACACCTCCTATTGGCTAAGGTGAACAATGTCTGCTCATCCCAAACCTACAGAAAAATACTTATCCCTATAATTAAAATAAAATAAAATATAATTATATTTCTTTATTTTTTTAATATTATTTTCATAATAAAGATTAAAAAACCTTATTAGCAGTCCTCTTCTAACCCTTATCTAACTCAACTCAGCGGTGAAAAAAAAAACATTAAAAAGTATAAAAGATATAAGACGTTGACCCTTTGAGATCTCTTTGTACCTATCAGCACCTTATACGGATTTGTTTCGTCATCTCTTTGTCGACTAGCAGTTGCATTCTACACCTGATGTTTCTCCACTTTCCGTCTCATTATATCAATATATAATACATAGTAAGGAAATAATTGGAATTTGAAATCCAATCTAACGGTGAGAATTAATGGCCATAATAAATATAGTTTAATAAATTTACTCTACAATTAAAATATAATCGTGAAATTTCAACAAACCCCATTAAATCATGACAGGTCTGCCCTTCTGTTTCAGATGGGCCGTGTCAATGAAAAAAAAAGTGAACGATGTATGAATTAATATAATCTAATTATTGTACATTTTAAGTTTTTATTCTGTCAAAGTTTCAACATTGTCGGTCCCATCGACATGGAAAGAACATGCAAGGAAATGACCGACCATGGATGCTGGAGATCTCTTCAATTCTTTCCCTCTACAGAATTGACATATATATATATATATATAACTATATATATATATAAATATATAAATTGTATTTATTAATATAATTTAATTATTCTACATTTCAAGTTTTGATAATCAAAATTTAATAATATAATTATTTTGGATTCATAACATAATATTGTTTTTTTTGTTAAACTAACTCTCTCCACCCAACGCTCAAACCCATGACATTAAATATATCTCGTGATCGTACAAGTTAAGAATTAATTGTATGGTTTGATGGTCAAACCTCATTAAGGTTTTTGGGTCTATTATAAATATTTTGACCAATTTCAGGGTGCCACATTGTGTCCTCTCATTGGGCCACGTGGCAGTTTCTGATTGGGCCATCTAAGACCGTACAAACCAGCTACACTACATCAAATGCACACGTATGAACATGCCATGTGTCAATACCTGATTGGTCTGCTGCCAACCATACCCTACATAGTTAATTGTACGTACTACCGAATGAGCAACAAAGTCAACCCTACTATTGACTTTTTAGTTGTTGGTCAAAAACTTCAGAACGTCATAACTTTTTCATACTATGTTGGATTGAAGGGATTCAATCATCGTTGGAATCAGGATGATGAACACTACGACTTGACACCAATTTCGGGAGATTCCCAACACTTTCATTTTGGAGCCTATTTTTCGTCTCTGGATCATACCTCCACACTAGGAAGTTTTGAACCTCCAAAAGTCTATTTTCACTCAGCAAATAAGTGAGGAAAAATCTCATTAACTTTCCCATTCTCGATCCTTCCTATTCAATTTGAATTGGTGCCTTCGAGCTCCAATCTCCACCTTGCTTTTGCATGAAGTCCTCATCTTCCTCACAATAATTGTGGCTTGCTGTAATTCTCTTAAACATGCAAGAACAAAAATTTCGATGGATGGAATTTGAATATTCTCTTCAAAACCATTTTTCATTGGCTCAAACAAAATTGACCTTGAAGTCCCTCCTTGATGAACCCAATCTTGATTTTCCACCTGGATATCATAAGCAACTCAATGCTTGCCACGCACTGATTCATACTTTTCTTTGTTGTCCTCAAGATGCACGTGTACTCTTAGAGGCACTGGTTGCATTTGTTCAATGACATGCTTAGCTTTTTCCACATAATCATGGTCATCTTCTACACAATCTTTATTAGAGATTAAATTCACAAAAAGACTTAATTTCAAAGAAGCACAAAAAATATTGGTCATGGTTGTGCACACTGCAATAGTTTCTCATCATTCATTTCTTTAAACCCTCATTTTTTCATACTTACTTTTCTAACTTCTCATAGGTTTATTATCATTTAAGGGGTAAGTTTCTTCCAATTTTGATTTCATTCACATGTACTTTAGGGAATCACAAGACTAGTTCTCATGATTTGGATTGGATCATTATTTTATTTTTCAACTATCTCAATGTTTTTAGAATGGAGGAAACAAGGGAATCAACTTGCAAGGTCATTTTTATCCATGGGTCCCAATTTGGAAATATGGGGTTTGAAACCGTTCCAGAGCTATTTTGAGGCATTAAAGGATTTTTTAGGGTAAAATAAACTCTCACTTATGCAAGACCCTCTAGTGTTCGAAGTTCTTATAAAAAATTTATGCCTCACGCAAGTTGGCCTACTGTGTTGACCACCATGGTAAATGTAGATATCATGCCAACTCCCACTGCTCATGCATGTGGGGCTAGTCATGAACTTAAAATTAGATTATTATTATTATTAAAAAAAAGTATAATTTGTTTATTATTTTTTAAATATTATATATATTTTAATTTATCTCTAAATTATTAATTTTATAATAATTATTATTAATCTAGAATAATTTTAATTAACTTTTAGATTCTAAACATTCAAAAAATAAAAATTTATAATTTAATTTTTTTTACACAAAAATGAGTATATTTTTTTTAAGTCTACGCCCGATCACAAAAAGTACACGGGGTTACATCATCATTTTCAATACTGACCAAAGAAAAAAATTATTACAAACCCTTTACATGTTAAGGCCCAAAAGACTAATTGTAGACCTGATTACGTTCGATTACAAAAGGTAACACCAAGAGACTAACTGTAGACAAGAATACATTTGATTACAAAAAAGAGCAAAAGCCCCATGTAGAAAAAACCATGAAACTTAGTCATTCTTTGTCCCTGGTCAATTTAGATCAATGCCCCTCATGTGAGATTCCTCCTAATTTTGGCCAGTGCTTGTAGGAGTTTCCTTGCTCAGTGTAAGTTCCATAATTATATTCTAGAGTGCATCTACTACATCATTCAAGCGAGATATATAATTCTCTAGAACTAATAATTTCTCAGTTTATTCCACCTGAGTGTGATACATTTCGAAAAAGTTCACCTGCAAATCATAATCTACCATGAGGAGGGCTTCATGTGCATACAGAAAGTGCGTGTAGGGGCTGGCTACTGAGGAGTCTTATGAGTAATAATATGAGTTCATGATGGAACACTAACTAGAGTTTTGAAATAAACAAATAGCAAAGGGAAACCACCCGATAATCCCCACTGGGACTTTAAAGCCTGTCTGACAGAATTGCTAGCTTAAATGTTCCAATTCAACTTTTCCAGGATGTGAATTTTCAGACATCTATGAAGAGGAAATTTGGATCAACTGCATGACAGGGAACAAAAATTTACATATCCTTCCTTGAACCAAAGGCAAACAAAAATCTCTAAAGGACCGCTGAGTTGTTGAGTTTGCATCTAACGAAGCCTTACGAATTCTTAATCGTAATGAGTTACTACTTAGAACCCTAAGAGGCTATCCTAGGTGATGTCAAGGTGGCTTTCGAGCCACAGAGCCCCAACTTCCAGAATTCCCATGATTTGGAGTAATGAACCCACAAACACTACCCACAGAGATGGGGCAACAATAATCTGAAACGGAGCTCTTCGTAGAGCCGCTAGAAAATTAACCTCCTTACCACCACAATTGAAACCCAACAGTACACCAAAACCAAATTTACAGACTCCTGAGAAAATTAGGCAGACAAAGAAGCACACATAGGCATGAATGCATCCAGATCAGGGCTCAATCGAGATTTAACATTAATTTTCCTACCAAGATGCACGATTCACACCATATTACTTCTCTTAAAGAGATCCATCATTATGGTAAGAGGAGGGCAATTCAAAGTCTGGGGCAGAGGGATATTGTTATCCCAAGCATGTGAGAGGAATATCATTACTACTGCATGACTATGGTTTTCAATATTTTCCACATCAACAGTGATGTGAATGATAACATAAGGCCAAACCTTATTGTATTTTATATAATTCGGAAGGAACTAAGGAGAAATGTAGTAGAGGGAAGAGGGATTTCAGGGAAAGGGATAGGGATTAGAATTAATTCTAAGGTGAACCATATTTGTATAGTGAAAGTACCAGGGTGGCAACCAAATAAATGTGACCATAAAGAACTTAGGGGATTGGACAAAGTCTTTTAAAGTCACTGTGATCCATAAACTGTCGTGAGAATTTCATTGGACAATTTGTCACAATAGATCTGATAATATTATATTAAAAAATTGAAATTCTATACTATTACAATTTTATTAAATTTCTAGATATGTAGATTTTACTATAATTAGTGCATGCATATGATTGGAAATTATGTAGAAAATAGAGAATGACAAAATAAAATCACACACACACACACACACACATAAGACACAAGATATCCTATGGGAAACCCTTTTGCGAGAAAACAAGAGAGAATTATCTTATACTAAGATAGCTTGTGTGAATCAAGTGGGCCTTCTAAATGCAAACTTCTAATAATTCTATTATATTAAAGTTAATTTGATTGTTTTGTTCGTTGAATTAATTCCTTCATATGTTTTTTTTAATATATATGGGACATTATTTTTGGATTTTCATTCCAATAAAAGTAAGGAAATAGATGTTAAATTTCATCATAGGTGTAATTTTTTACCATGATATTTGACAATATCAATTATTTTTATTTATTTATATTAAATTATAAGTAAATCATTATTATTTAAATTCCAAATTTAGCAATTTTATATATGATCAAAGGATTTGTTAAAAGTAAATATATTTAAGAATAAATTTTCTTTAAGTGCGGGTAACTTAAATTTAATTAACATTTCCCAAGATACTATAAAGGCTTGATTATCTTCATCTATGAAAATATCACAATAGTGACATGGTGGGAATACCATAATATCATCTTCTTTCGTGGAATAAGGTAACTTACTAGTTTGATGTATTGGGTTTTAAAGAAGATTCTGAAATGGGAGTCCTGAAAGCTTCACAATTTCTCAGACACGACTGTGGTTGCAACAACATCAAGTTTATATATATATATATATATATATATATATATATTATAACTAGTAATAAATTATTTATTAACAAAATGATATAATATATTATATATTATAAGTAGAATGTTGAATGTTGAATGTTAAATGGGAAAATTATAATTGAAAACAAATGTTGGAATTTGTTGTTGCTTTTTCTGGCACCCACAGCACAAGTGCTTCGGGAGACATAGAAATCTTCCTAGAGACAACTTGTGGGCTGATTGTAGACCAGTGCCTAGGACATCATAGATAGAGGAGTGCTTTGGAAGATTATCAGTGAGGGGTTTTGACATCACTCCAATTGTCACGTTATTAAAAGGATAATAAAAGGGGCTTGGTTCAATAACCTTGCATCAAGGTAGACACAAGCCAATACATGGATCCAAATTTTCAAGGGGTAAATCAGGCCAACCTCAGAGAGAAATCTAGGCAACAACACAGCTCAGCAGAGGAGGAGGAAAGAGAGGAGGGAATTTATTGTGTAACAATGATTGTGATGTAGAATCCTAAGCCATAACATTCCAACAGAAATGTGGAAGAGAGGGATGAGAGAGATGAAGGAGTGGAGCGCTAGTCAAGGTTTCAGGCCATATACTCATGGGCACATTTGTCACCAAAAGCTTAAGTAAATATGTGCACATTACAGGTACTTAAGTAAATCTGTAGCTAACACAGGTATTGTTGCTACTTAGTAACAAATATACAATCATGAACAATGATGAAACCTATAGCTTCATCACACTATTTTAGAGAAAGAAAAACATATATGGAATGAGATTTACAGAGGGGAAAACATTTTGTGTATTGCTCTAATAGGAATCAACAAAATAGTTTCATTAATCTTTGAATCCCAATCCCCATTCCATTACATTCAACATTTATATTTCTCTAGTCCCTCATGAACAAGCATTTAGAACCAAAATGGAACTAAAGAATTTTGACCACTCGAGTGTAGAATTCTAGAACCTTTATTAAGTATTTCTTCCTCCCTTTTATAAGGAGAGGGAGAGCTTGGAAATTAATTACAAAAATATCTCAGCCTGAGCATCCAACTGTGTAATCGACTAGTTGTCTCAGCCTGCGATAGCTCTACTACCCAAAATTTTTGTAAAGGATTCAATTCCTTTCTTGAAAATACATAAAAACTATAGAATAAATAGAAATTACAGAAAAAAGAAACAAGGGAAACTAAATGATGATGGAGGAAAATGTCCTTCAATTGTTCCTGTGAAGGCCCTTGATCAGGCCACATCTCTGTGTTGATGTGCATTTCTTGCTGCTCAATCGATTCCTATCTCTTTCACCTTAACTGCCTAACTTCCCCACTCTCTGGAGATGATAGAAATCGACAGTGGTTTCCTATTTCATAGTAGAAATGGAGGTTGTCCTCGCAGTCCTTCATTGTGTATCTGAATGGAGCCCCATGTTGAACCATTAATTCTTCCTAAGTCCCCATACTGATTTACCGCTACACCATGCCCTAATTTAATGCCTCAACTGTCGTCCCATCTACCTTCAATGCTCTGTACCATGTTATCATAACATCACCGCATCAAGACTTTTACTCTTAAAAGTGTTACAAACAGTGAGTTCAGATTCTCCTTAGCCCCCTTTGGTTTAGCCCCATTTAGTATTTCTTTGTCATTGGACCAAAGGCTATGATCGGGTGCTTGGCCAAATATCAGAGGTTGGAAAATTGGCAATTTCTTATCAACGTCCATGGTGCATCCTCTTGAAACTTGTGATCACCAATCATCCTTTATGCTTAGCCCTTGGTTCCTTGGCTCTTTATGTGACTGTGCGCCAACCCCTATCAGAGCCCCTTTCTCAGCAGATCACAATCAAGGTTTCAACTTTGATGTAACAACATGCCTCAACCTGCAAGCATCGATTTGCGATCTTCAGTGTTACATTATCCTTTGCCACATGTCACCTTGTGAGCGATGACACGTGTCACTTAGATATGCCCTCTTTGGACCCGCCAGATCTGCATGCCACGTGTCCTTTGTACTACCATGTCATGCTGACATCATCGCCACCATGTCTTTACCAGATCCAATAATATTCTGCCACGTGGCCTCATGGAGGAGAGAGAAAAAGCCCGCCTACCCCTGGTTTTGCATTGATTTCCTTTATTAAATCCCAGCACTTTAACAATATAGGCTTTTGTTGATCACAACTTTGTTAAGGTTGATGCTTTGAAAGCGCTGATAGTTGATCGATGATATGGCTTGGACCTGTCGATTTATGATTTGTGATATATCTGTGTTGTTGTGATCATCGATCGCCAATTCACCCCATTAATATGCCTCATCGTTGCCTTGGACCTCTGACATTTGCGATGATCGATATGCAGGATCGCTCAAACCTCTAATCTCTGATATTGGTGATTGGTGATCATTGGTTTTCTCTATCCTCCCCCTCTATTGCTGTCAAAAAACTCCAATTTTTTTTTGTGATATGCTTCCGGACCTCCGATATGCTCTTCTCCCTTATTTCAAATGCAATAAACCCCCCATCTTTAATAGGCCATATCTTCTTATTCCGGGGTCCATTTGAGGCTTTCCATATACCATTAAAAAGCTTGTTCTAAGCACTATGCAAAAGACGAGGTTTGATTTGGCTTTGAGTGATTATGTGGCTTGGAAGGTGGCTGCAAACATTTCTTATCTTTTGAACTTTGGGCAATGTGAAAACACTTTTTGCAGCGAATGACAACATAATTAATGAGTTTGTGTATAAATGGATTGTATTTCTATTCATTGTTAAATTAAGTTATAATATTTTATCTAAAATAATTGTGAATTTTTTTATCTAGCTAGAAACATTTTGATTAGAATGTTAACTTAGTTTGGATTCACCCATTATAATAGTTTACACAAATTAGTAAATGGAGAAAGTATTATAATGTTTAGAAGATATTTTATTTTGAATAAGAATTAGTACATCATTATTGCAATATTATATTATAATAACTAACTTTACAAATAAAGCTAATCATAATACCTAATTGATGAAATATTTTTGTAAATAGATAATATTTATTAATAATTAAATTTTATAAAGTATTGATAAAAAAAATTTCACACATCTATATCAGAAGTATAATCTACATATAGACTACTTAGACTACTTAGTCATTACAAAAAAAGTCATTATGAGTTTTGATGTCATATTATAAATCGAACTAAGTTGGGAGGGACATCAAAATTTAAGAAGAAATTGTAAAGTGACAAGAAGTTAGAGAGAAAATTAAAAAAAAATAATACCTAATTAATGAAATATATTGTAAATAGACAATATTTATTAATAATGATTTTTTTTCAAGTATTGGCATATATATATATACTATTTAGGTTATATGTGTGTGTGTGTGTGTATGTGTGTGAAAGAGAGCTTTGATATCATACTACAAATTGAACTATGTTGGGAGGTCAACTACATTTCTACTAACCACCAAAATTATTAAAAATTGTACTACATCCAAATCTAAGGAGAAATTGTAGGGTGATAAGGAGTTAGAGGGAAAAGGATTCAATAATAATTCAATAAAATCCCTCCATAATATTAAAGGGAAATTATTATAATAATAATTCATGAAAATCCTTCAATAATAACTCATGAAAATCCTTTTATGCTCATCAGTTAAATAAATATCTAATGAGGGGTTGCCATATCATATTTTTGTTGGGGAATATGACCATAATTCTTGGGCCTTAACCTCTGATATATCATAACTCTCTATCCGAGATAAACTATGATGCATGTAATATGGCATTGGAATTAGCATGATAAGGAGAATCTAGCGATAATGGTCTTAGGAGAAAACCAATTGATCTTCAAACTCAATGTCATCAATAAGTGTGGGGATTCTAGGTGTTTCAAGTCTTGTCCACCATTGGAGCTTCAAAAAATGCAATCCAGACAAATATTAAGAGTGTTCAAGCATTGACGTTGGCATCAATGAAAACACCATTCAACACTACATTGAGTCAACCAACTATTGGTTTCTATTTCGACGAGCTAGCCTGAGAAAGGAGCCACAGGCCATTGGACTTCTTGATAACCTTTTCTAAATTTACTTAGGCTTATGACTCAAATTTTCCACATCATTAGGAAATCCTACATCATTAGTACCATGGCCATTCTGATATAGGCTTGGATTTAGGTTCCTTTCTTTTAGAGTTTTTCTCTTTCTTTGTAAGATAGATCCAATATATGTTTGGATTCATTTTCTTATTTCAAATCTAGGATTAAGCTCTTATATTGACCATATCAACTAACTAGAGATCAATCCAACTATTGTACACATATAATTTTCACATAAATGGATTTTATAATATATCCTCCATATACATCATAATTGCATTTAATTTCTAAGAAATTTATCATAAGGGTGCCATACAAGTCTAATATTTTCTTGAACTAACAAAATCATAACCTTAGCTAGCAAATTTTCAAATTTACAAGTTCAATTAAAATCCATATAAGAAAACAAACATGGTTGCATAACCTTTATGCAATATAGGAAACTTTAATTTAACCTTATAATATACGATTTTAATTTTCCTAATTTGGCAGGCCAAGAGGTAACTCCTCAAATGAGATTATGTATATTCATTTAGCTTGTTCATAGTTATATACATGAGGGAGTGACTGTTGACTTTCATCTCCTGATGACTCTCGATTTTCTCTTATTATTTATTTACATTGTTTACAATTGTTCACCCAATCCCTATGATTAGGTGTCAACATTCCCCCCAATCTGAAGGGATGTTGGCGAGTCAAAGCATCATTCTGAATCTTTCAAGCTTTTCTCTTCCAAGATCTTTGGTGAATATGTCTACAGTCTTCTCATTAGAGGAACAATGGTGAAGATGGATTGTTTTGGCCTCAACATGATGTCAAATCATATGATATTTTGTATTGATGTGCTTCGTTCGATCATCAAACTTTGGGTTCTTAGCCAACTTTATTGCCGAGGTATTGTCAATCATGAGTGGATTCGAATCAACTAGTTTTACCTGCAAATCTTCCAGAATTTTCCTAAGACACAAAATTTATTTTTTTGCCTCAGCTACTGCCACATATTCTGCCTCTGTTGTGGAATTTGCTGGAACTGATTTTTTGCATGATCTATAGGAGACAACTCCCGATCCAAGACTCATAGCATAACTAGAAGTAGATACCCCAGCTTCTTTGTCTCCATCGAAGTCTGAATCAGAGTATCCAATCAAGCTGAAGTCGGACACCTTTGTATACTTGAGTCCAAAGTCTTGAGTTCCCTTCAAGTACTTTAGAACTCTTTTTGCAGCAAACCAATGTCCCTCACAAGGATTTTTGCATAAACCTGGAGAGGATTCCAACAACAAATGGTAGTCAGGTAGTTGAGACTTCCTACAAGTTGTCTATAGTTTGTTGCATCCTCAAATTCTTTTCCTTCAATGGATGTGAGTTTAAAGTTTTGTTCCATTGGAGTAGTCAGAGGATTGCATTCAGCCATGCCAAACCTGTTCAAGAGATCTCCAATGTACTTCTTTTGAGAAAGGAATACTTCAGACGTTGAGTTACTTCAATACCAAGATAGTAATGAACATAGCCCAAATCAGTCATTTCAAAACCTTTCGTCAATTCCTTCTTTATGGATGCAATGTAGCTCTCATTGTTCCTTGTCATTTAAAGATCATCTACATATACCACAAGATATAGAGCTGTTTTGAAAACTTTCTTGAAAAACAAAGTTGCATCATCAAGATCATAATGTTTGAAATTGAGTTTCAGAATATTCTCAGTTAGTTTTTCATACTAGGCTCACGGTGCTTGTTTGAGGCCATACAAGGATTTCACAAGTTTGCATACTTTATGTTCATGTCCTTTCACAACAAATCATTCAGGCTGGGACATAAAAACATTTCTTTTAGATATCCATTCAAGAAAGCAGTTTTTACATCAATTTGATGGACTTTCCAACCGTTCTGAGCTGCTAGGGAAAAGAGTGTCTGGATGGTAGCCCACTTCGTTGTGGGGGAAAAAGTCTTGTCATAATCAACCCCTTCCTTTTGTGCAAAACATTTTGCCACAAGCCTGGCTTTGTGCTTGTCAAGTGAGCCATCAGATTTATATTTTTTCTTGTAGACCTAATTGCAGCCAATTGGTTTGGTTCCCAATGGAGGATCAACCAGCTTCAAAGTGCCATTCTTTATCAAGGCATCATAATCCTTTTGCATCGCTTCTTTCCACTCATCGTGAGAAGCGGCTTCTTTGAAGGAAGTTGGTTCAACATCTCTAGAAAAATTCAATTCACAATCATAAGAAACATCCATATCAACAGGTGAATTAGAGTCATCTAAATCACCTCCATTTTTCCAGGTTGAATTTTTAGTTCTTGTCTTTTCAACCTCATCCGGATGAACACTTTCAAGTGTCTTTGTTAGCCACTTTGGGGGACCAAATTGAGATGGTCCAGTCTGCTTAGTTGATTGAGTTGGGACTGAATCAAGATTGAGTCTCCCAATTATGTCAATCACATCACTCAAATTATCATTAGTTGTTGGAGTTTCATGCGAGAGAGAGAGTGGTTCAGCAGAAGATTCCACAGGTTGATCTAGTATAGGAATCCCCCCTTCAAGATGTGGAATCTGATTATCAAATTCTTGAAATGATTTTGCATTTGCAAATCTATCCAAGTAATCAAGTTGTCGCTCAATAACATTGTCAGCTTTGGATGGTTCAAGAAATATTACATCTCTAGATACAACAAACTTTTTATTGACTTCATCATAGAGACAGTATGCTTTGGAGGTGTTTGAATACCCCAGGAAGATACACTTACAACTTCTTGCACCAAGTTTGTTTCTATGTACCTTTAGTATCAAGGCATAACATGTGGAACCGAACGTCTATTCTTTACATACACAACATATAGAATTACATCAACCCAAAACATCAATTTTACATTCTTAAAAAACATCATGGAGTGCACCATATTTAAGATTTTCCTATTCATTCTTTTAGCTACTCCGTTTGGTTGGGGATTATAAGTCACAATTGTTTGATGTTTGATCCCATGTTGGTGAAGATATTTTTCAAATTCATTTGAAGTGTATTATTTTCCATTATCAATGTGAATAGATCCAATATGAGATTGTGCATCATTTTCAATCCATGATTGAAAGTTCTTGAATGTTTGAAAAGCATCACATTTGTTCTTCAATAAATAAACCCAACATTTTCTGGTGTAGTCATCAATAAATGTCATCATATATTTATTTCCATTTGCAGACCACATAAATCTGAATGAATGAGTTCAAGTTTTCTATGTGCTCTGCAATGTGAATCATGAAAATTTTGTTTGCTATTCTTTCCTAGAATGCAAGCATCACATTGCTTAAGTTTCCTAGGAATTGTAAGCAAACCCGTAACACCATTTTTCTTCAACAGGCGGAGCCTATCATATTTCAAGTGTCCAAATAGAGCATGCCATAATAAACTTGATGGAAATGTACCTTCTTCATAATGAGAATTGTATGATAAATTTTGTGCACGAGTAGAGGTACCTTGCAGCTTGAGAAGCCTTTCTTCTTCTATCCCTATCATGACAAGTGAGTGGTCTGATGCTTTTCTCGCCTCAACCTTGCCATCAAATATATGAATGCAGTGTCCTTACTAGCGGATGTGGACCAAGGATAGCAAGTTTCTCCTGAGCTATGGGAGATATAAAACATGATGCAAAACAAAGTCTAAAAGACCAGGCAATTTAAGCCTAATTATGCCAAGCCCTGATGGCTTGAGCTTTGATTTGTCCACAAAGTATACTGCTCCATCAACATTGTCAATAAATTATTCAAAAAAATCTCTTCTAAAGGCTCCTGAATCAAGCAACCAAACATTTTTCCAAAAAGCAAGTGAAGCATTAAATAAGTCTTCATTTACTCCAATATTACAGTGTGCCACAACATAGTGAGTGGATTCAGGTGCTTTACCTTTCTCTTTGTCATTAGTTTTACCATTGGGTTGGTTTCTTTCCTGCTCAATTATGTCCCAAGGCAACTTGCATGTGGATGCATCATGTGATCCATCTCTTTTGCAATGCAAATCTGAGTTTTCTCGTTGAGAGTGTCTGTCCCCCTACCTCTGAAATTTCTTCTTCCTCTTCCTCTTATACCACCTCTTTCTCTGGAAGAATCTTGAGCAAGATTCTTCTCTCTATGTTCAAGACACACAGCCTCTTTAGAAGACTGAGGAGTTGTCTTCTTCCCAAAATCTTTCTCTCTTTTAGCAAATTTTTTCACAAGGGATTCAAATGTAATTTCTTTGAGGTTTCCATTTGCTTGCAACAACTCAAGATAATTTGATTAAGTGGGATAAAGTGCCTTGACAAAAGCTATCATAGGAATGTCTAGTTCAACATTACTGACTTTGATATCATGCATAATAGATTTTACTTCTAATGCAAGAGAAATTGATCATCATTTTGTAATTCAACGCTGAACAATTTAATCATGACTTGAACAACTTCAAGTACAGAGTGTGAATCATAGAGTTCCTTCAATTTTTGTAAGGCTTCGAAAGAATTTGAAAATAGTGAAATGTTGCGACTCACTTCTTCATTTACTGATGCTGCAATCAAGACATAAGACTTGTTGTTCTTATTTTCCCAAATGGTGAATTCCTTGTCTGAGGTAGGTTGTTCTAGTTCTTTTTCTGCGTCTCCAATACACACTCCTTTCCATAGCTCATTAAAAATGAGAGTGTGTTTGATTATCCGAAACCATTTTGGATAGTTCTCTTTGCCAGTGAGAACCACTCCCACAATAGATATCAATGAATGCATCTTAAAAATCTTTGCATTGTAAAAAAAATATACTTTTGCTGGCAATGTAGAAAAAAAAATTATTTCACCTCTAGTGTTAAGAAAATGCAATTATGGTATAAAACTGGAAAAAAAAAAATCACTTTAATATATGGATAGAGATATTTTGTGGGGGAGATGATATATTTGGCACAGGGTGTATCTAGAGGAGAGTCAACGCATTTGTATGGAGCAGTGAGTGGTGGGAATAGCGAGGGGAACAGAATATAGCAATGCAACATTTACAAGCAGTGCAGCGTATTGGAGCAACCTGCGTATGTATGGGAGGGAGAAATATATTGATGCCACATACCACGAGCAACATATTTCAAATCTGGGCTTTATTGGTTTGTTATTGTTTATTGAAAGAAACAATAACAAATGGATCTAATACATAAAACATTTTGATGTGGAATCTGTGCATTATTGGTTTGAAAACAAGGATAAACACTGCAAACGTGGTTGATACACAATGAGAAATGTAAGCGGGATAAACATTGGGTTCTGAGATGCAATACAACCAAGAGAGGCAACAGAGGTTGTGTTCTCGTATGGGAGCTGCAAGGGGAGGTATGGAGCTGCAAGAGACTCTGCAAATAATGAGAGCACCTATTTGGTAAGCAAGAGACATTGGCTGGGAGTGTTACATCAAATTATCACCCAGAGGGTAGAGAACTAATATGAAGAATATGGCAGACTGCAGGAAATGTAGAACAAATTTATGAAAAATGGCAGAAGGGAGTTACAATAGCATACTGTGATGCCAAAAATGGAGCTGGATCTGATACCATGTCAGGCCAAGAGGTAACTCCTCAAATGAGATTCTGTATATTCGTTTAGGTTGTTCATAGTTATATACATGAGGGAGTGACTATTGAGTTTCATCTCTCAATGACTCTCCATTTTCTCTTATTTTTTTTTTATCGGTAAGACTAATTCTATTAAGCAGTAAAATATTGTACAAGAGGATACATTCCAGAGAAGCAAGAAACCGGCAACCGGAAATGATAGGACTATCAACCTCGGTTCCGGGAAAAGAGTGAAGCAAGCAGGGAGCTACAACTAGACACTAAAGCTTAAGAAGCATAAAGTGCTACCCTAAAAGAGTAGGGGTTTCAACACGAAGCTTTTTCCCTTTCCTTTTTTTAACTTCAACCCAACCACTTTGGGGTGGATGGGCGATTACAACTTGCAGATTGGGGTCCTCCACAGGGGGGTTCTCCTTTTCTGAGTCCGAGGAAGAGGACAAATGGACACGTTTCTGAGCAATGCCTGTATCAGAAGAAGGTACCAGGCCATCGGAGGAAGGGGCCACAGAGTGAGGGGCCTGATGCAATTCTTCATCGCTGTCTTCATCTTCAGAACTGGAGGAAGCAGAATCCCCGACTGGAGGGGGAGAGCATGGAGCCCATCGTTTGGACTTGGGCTTGGATTCGTTGGCCTTGTTCTTTTTCGCCGGGCGAGATGGACACGTGTTCTGCAAATGCCCAGATTGTTGGCAGTGTCGACACCGAAAAGCAGTGTTCTCGTAATCCAGCGTCTGGGTCCAGACAAAGTCATTTATCTTGAGATTGATTTGTTCTGGAAGACCTTTGCTCAGGTCTAACTCCACACACACTCTTGCATATGAGTAGAGACCTTTGGATACCCGCCATAAATCTCCATGGATGAAGCTGCCCAATGTGTCTCCGATAGCTCTGAAGACACGAGTATTCCATAGATGAGCAGGTAAGTTTGGAAGCCGAATCCATACCGGTGTCTTGGTAATGACAGCCGTGGCTGGATCAAAATCTGGGAACCAGGGAGTCAAAAAAAGCCCCCATGATACCAAGGACCCTCTTCTAAGGCCTTTTCATAGTGGCTTGATGTTGTTAAAGAGAACAATGAAATAACCTTTCGAGCAAAAAAAGATCTTACAATGATGTGTCCAGTTTGCATGGATCCATTCATAGAGATCCTGAGATCGGGGCCACAGACCATTAAATCTGCAGATGATGGCTCTTTCTGCAAAATCTTGATGCTGGGAAGCCAGCTCATCATGCATGAGTTCAACAGAGGGAACTTCTTCAGCTTTTTCAACCAAGAAGGCCTTAGATTTAAGGGCTTCCTGGGGTTTGGGGTTCTCGGAGTGGATTGCGTCCTTGTATGAGAAAGGCCGTGTGGAGGAAGATTTTCCCGCTGCACCTCCTATCAAACGAAGGGTGGCCACCACCGAGTTGTTCCTAAAAATGCTGTAAGCAGAGAGGGATAGAGGGTTTTCAAGTTGTTTACCTTGAAAGAGAAGACGCAGAAAGCTGGATGGGATCCCTAATCTGCGCTCTAAATTCAGTATGAGGTCCTGCACTAGGTCTGAAGGGCGAACCCATTGCATAATGGTCCTGCCTGCAGGCTGCATAATCTGGATCTGAAAGGAGTCAGATAGGGGCTTTGACCCTATGCCTAGCTCTGGATCTGGCCAGAGCATGGATTCTTCTGCTTTCTGTATTATCAGATCTAGCAGATCTTTGTCCGATCTGAAACAGAAACTGCGATTCGGAAAGCAAGTGGATGCCTCAGATCCATGCGGAGACCCTGCAGATGAAGCATTTTCCGGCTCTCTCATGCTCTGAAAACAAATAGTTGTTACCTGCTCTGGCTGTAAGCATTCTTTCAGCTCTGGCTCCGTTTTTAAGCGATTGACCTTTTGGATGCATGGATCTGCAAAAGCTCTGCACATTCTATTGTTTATGCCTTCGATCCTCTTCCTGGACTCTGGCCGTGCACGGATATAGGCTAGATCATTCAGATCCAAGCCAGATCTGCGAAGTTTGGGCTCCTGCGTTGACGGAGGGAGCGGATCTGCATCATGCAGTCCCCCCCTGCCGTTTCTCCTTACGCTCTGAGTTTTGTGGAGCCTGACCTCTTTAACCCTTACGGCATGCAAACAGCTTTGTTCAGAAACGTATTTTCTGACCTCGATCCACCGCAGGAAGATACCCTCCTCGTGTACCCACGCCAGAAGATGAGCTTCCGTTGATACCTCTCCTCGTGGTATCGTTGGAAATTTGTGGATCGTACCCAGTCCAGGATCGCATGAATTCTTTTGTCGTCGAGCCCCACAGATGCGTAGCCACACAGATCTGGGATTTGAGGCGTTTGGTGGCAGGAGAAAATCCCTTCCTCTGTATGATTTTGCACCAGAGAAACCCTTATCGCAGCGTTCACTGACCCCCCATCGCGTGGCTCGCCTTCGGCCCTTGAGGCGTCCTTAGGGACCGATACAGCAGCAACCAGCGTTCGGCGCGAGCAAACCCTAACAAGAGCCATTCTTCTGGTTCCTATTGTTTCAACTTACTCATTCTCCATTTTCTCTTATTACTTATTTACACTATTTACAATTTTTCACCCAATCCCTATGATTAGGTGTCAACATAATTGATTCATGGTCATAAAAGGTAATATTTGGATTTTTTATTCATCACAATACAATGTATGATTTGTTTTTTTCTACTCAATTCATGATTTTATAGTGTATTAATTTAACTTCATTGGCCAAATTAAAGATATACAACATGTAATTTATGTAATTTGCAAACAATAACATCCAATTCATCCAAATAAGTGGTCATTATTTTATAATGAAATTCAATCCCAACTTGTGGCCATATAGTTCAATTCAACCTTTGTATAGTCTTTGATAACCTTACAATTTATGTATGAATTGCTAACTTTGAAACTTGGCAATTTAACCATTCAATTTCTCAATATTTATGCCCAATTACCAATAATTAGCTAGAATTCCACATTGGTGCCCAAATGATAGTATGTGTCCTAAATTTCTTAAAATTCCCGCTAAATTGATGCAATTCAGCTTAAATCCATGTCATATTTAGGATACAATAGATGACCAATTTCAAAGATTCTCATGAAAATTGATGGCAAAACAAATTTGTTATTTGCCACTTCCCATAACACTTTTGTTGATATTTTGTAGCCCTATGAGGCAATACTATGTAATAATAATTTCTAAGTCAAACTTCAAAGGTTTTTTCTAGTAGGTAGTAAAATATAGCTATATGGATCATGGTTTGCCTCCTATAATTGTTCCTTGATGAAATACTATTGTGTTATAGGTCTTTATGGGTAGGTGAATAAAGAATTCAATATTGATTTGGATACATCCCATATCTAAACTATCCTCCAAGTGAACTAGTGAACACTATGGTTTGGAACTTAGGTGTCTCAATAGATAGAAATATCTCCATAGGATGGCCAATTATTTAGTCTTTATAGACAAATTGATGTTAGGCCCTGAATAAATTCCTAGACATTATATGCGGTACTAATGTTTAGCCTAAAGATTAGTTGGTCAGTGACTAGTATATTGTTTCATACTAGAATCTTACAATTAAAGGAATGAACATTATCACTTAATTTTAAGAATTTGTAATCCATTCATATTGGAAGATGTCCACATTTAGCTTGATGAACCAACATTTTGGGATTATTTGTAACAAAACCTTGAGTGTGATTTTTCCCATTTCATTATGCATTCTTGCAAGCATGCTATAATACCTTCGATGTTTCCATGTCCTCTTTTTATAAGTACTTAGGGACTCAATTCCTCCATGCTAGATTTTTGTTGGAGTATTTTCTACTTGAAATTTTTTTCCATTTGAATCACATCACTTTGTGTGGTATTTTAGCAGTTTGTTTCATTTTATTTTGAGAATTCATCTAATCATATATGGATTTAGGTTCCATGTCTTTGAATCACCAAATTCAACGAACATATATCACTTTATTCCTTATCGTCATTAGAAGCATTATCTATAACAACAAATTTTATATCTCTCTTAATAGTATTTAACACCAATGCTCGTATGGTTAGGAGAAATGATAGGGATTCTAATCCCTATGATTTACATATGTGTTGTCATCTCAAATTATTATAATTAGGATATTATCATTGTGGATTCATTCGTTGAATCTCTTTTTTTATTGAAATGGTTGAGATATTTTCTCAACCAATTCCTTGTTTTATTTACAAACCTTAATTTGTTAGATCGATAGATTCTTTCTCTCCCTAACTTTTGGAGGTAGCTTTGCTCTTGTAAAGATATTTAAGGTTCTCATTTGCTTAATAACAATTTATTTTAATATTTAATCTATAAAAACTCATATCATGAGTGAGATTTCCCATATCATTGGGAAGTGCCACACAAAATAATGTAGAAAAATTTATATTCCTCATAAGTCTCAATCTATACTTATTTATTTCAATGAGTTTCCTTTCAGATTCCTAATAATTGTAGATAATTTACCAAATATTTATTCTCCACATGCCTCTCACCTGATTTTGTAATATCATTAAAAGTGATATTTTTCTGATCCAGGTGGCTCCAGAAAGACACACAGGACAAAGATGGCTCAAAAATAAAAGTTTTTGGATTATGCTCAAACCAGGGCAGATCGAAGACCTCTTCGTCCTAGTTGTGGTGGTGTGTGAACGGTTCATCAAACTGAGCTTGTATGCGAAAGATAAAGCTCTTCAAAGTTTGACATGATAGGGGAAAGTGGGGCCATAATATGCCACATGGCATCCCAGTAAGCAAGTAGGACCCACATGGTAGCCCATTAGCCATTGACACTTGGCATTCTCTCATTTGTCTCCTAAACCAAC